>CM024754.1:163885959-164564623 GCA_014218235.1 Colocasia esculenta | reverse complement strand
TATGCGTCTGTGTAGGCTAGCTTGTGGGTCACAGAGTGACCAGGACAAGCTATTCTTCACATGTGTACCGTGGTTTGTAATAAAGATAATATGTGTAAGTATTGTGGTTTGAGCATTGCCGGGTGTGGTGGTTCGGCGCCTATTCCGGAATACCTCTCTAGTCGGGTACCCCAGGTTTTGTGTGAGCCAGGCACGTTAGTGCTCGGGGTTTTTCCTGGTACTGTGTGTACCGTTGAGGTCTGTGTCGTCTGTCCTGGACACCCTCACTCCTGTGTTTGAGTTGTACGTTCGGCTGAGGGAAAGTCGACAGATGGCAGTGACTTGTGAGAGTTTGTGTTTGGTCACTTGTAGCGCGCTCGTAGTTGGGGGAACGGACACCAGTAGTCGACATTGGTCCCCAACTAGTCATGTTTTCTAGTGCCTCACTTTAGGGAGCTTAGGCCAGAGTCCCTAAAGGTGCCAGGCATGGACCTGCAGCTGTGTGGTTTGCAAGTGTGGTGTTGGTTGGTCTTCACTGTTCTTTGGCTTGTGCTTGTAGATCGGCAGTTGGACCTTTCGTCCGTGACTGCGAGACTGAGTGGTAGTTCCTGTGTTGTGTTGTCTGGGTTGGATACTGGTGTCATGTACCAGTAGTCCGTTCCCATGTGGTAGCGTTGTTCCTTTCCCACTTGTACTTTGCTACCGGTTGTGGTTTGTGTGTAGCGACTCGTAGGTTGTGGTTTGACCCGATGTAGTGTGCCTGGTAGGAGGCATAGTTGTACTGAGACTTTGTGGTGGTACCTCGTGGTAGTAGGTACTTGTACCCTTCGTGGGTATCAATTTCTCGTGGTACGTTGTGTACCAGTCTTTTCAGGTGGTGTGGTGGAGCTGTGCTCTGTGGAGGTCATATGGTAGGACCTACCACTCGTTGTGTTCTACCATTCCTCGGGTCAACTTCCGATTATGATTTTAGTGTGTGATGGATTGGCATCATTGTAGCCAGTCCAGATACCTTGTGTGTGGCTTTCGACATATCGTGATTTGGGGTATGTTGGACTAACTCTTGGTCAGTGGTCCTATTACCCAAGTGTTTGAGGTTCGCCTGTAAAGCTCGTAGCCTAGGCAACGGTTGGCCTGTTTGGCTTATAGCTTAGGCGACTAATTGTTATAGTGGTTTGCCTGTGAGGCATGTAGCCTAGGCATTTCAATTGTTTAGCAGACTAGTGGTGTTGTACTAGTCCTGTTGTCCCTCTTCCTTTTCGGGGTTGGTATTAGCGATGTAATTGTATTTAGTTGTTATTAATTATACTTTACTGTGAGCATGATATGGTTTGACTTTCAGTGTTTCCAGTGAGACCTTCTGGGGTTGAGGTCTCTTCAGTGTTGTGTGTTGTTTGGGTGGTCCATATTGAGCCAGTGACTTGTTGAGGCTCACTCCCCTACAATTCTTTTTAGGGCTTACCATTTATATGGCTTGCAAAGGTGTTGTGGCAGACTTGCACCACCAGCAGTAGTGTTAGTTGTGTTTTGTGAGCTTGTGCTCCCTCGGGGTATGCCTAGGTAATTGTACTTTTAAATTGGACAATTAATAATGTATTGGGACAATTGTAAATTGTTATATGCAGATATGAGCACAAGTACTTTCTTGTGTCTTATACTGTTGTGATTGTCTTTTATATTCTTACTGGACACGTGTGTGAACTATCCCTTGCGAGACTTCAGTCCGTTCGCGGGAGGCGGGTCTGGATATGGAGCCTTATTGGGCATAAATATCCAGGGCCGCTACAAGTTGACTTCATGCGTCTTCAGTTGTCTTGAAGAATAGGCAATGACTTTCTCCTTCTGCATCAATACACAGCCAAGCCCAATTTCTGAGGCATCGGTATAGACAGAGAAACCTTCTCCCTCTATTGGAAGAGCGAGAACAGGGGTTGAGGTCAGACATTCTTTTAGAGTTTGGAAACTCTTCTCACACTCTTTACTCCAGGAGTAGGGATTCTCCTTTCGCGTAAGACGTGTGAGAGGAACGACGATCTTGGAGAAGTCCTTTATGAACTGCCTGTAGTAGCCAGCCAGTCCTAAGAAGCTTCTGATTTCTGTGTCATTAGTTGGTCTCTCCCATTTAAGTACGGCTTCGACCTTGGAGGGATCAACAGATATGCCATCCTTTGAGATAACATGGCCCAAGATAGACACCTCTTCGAGCCAGAATTCGCACTTGCTCAGCTTTGCATATAATTTGTTGTCTCGCATGACTTGCACAACTATCCTCAGATGTTCTTCATGTTCTTCTTTGGTCTTTGAATAGATGAGGATGTCATCAATGAAGACGACCATGAACTTATCAAGATATGGTCGATATATGTTATTTATGAGATGCATAAAGGCTGCAGGGGCATTGGTCAGACCAAAAGGCATAACAATGAATTCACAGTGTCCATACCTGCTCCTAAAAGCCGTTTTGAAAATATTGTCGTCCTTGATCCTCATTTGATGATAGCCAGATCAGAGGTCAATCTTGGAGAAATATTGAGCTCCTGATATCTGGTCAAAAAGCTCATCGACCTGGGGAAATGGGTACTTGTTCTTGATGGTTAACTGATTGAGTTATCGATAGTCAATACATAGCCTCATAGACCCATCTTTCTTTTTAACGAACAGAACAGGTGCTTCCCATGGGGAAGTACTTGGTCTGATGAACCCCTTTTCTAACAGCTCCATCAACTGCGCCTTCAGTTCTTTCAGCTCGACGGGTGACATCCAGTATGGTTGACGCGACACCGGGGCAGCTCTAGGGATTAACTCAATAGCAAAATTGACATCACGTTCCGGAGGAATCCCTGGCAGATCTTCGGGGAATACATCGGGGTAGTCCTAGACTATGTGTATGTCTTCTATCTTAGAACCCTTCTTTTCGATTATTACGGCCGCAAGGAAAGCAAAACAACCTTTCCTTATCATATTGTAGGCCTGTACGGCAGAGACTAGAGACATCCGTCTCTATGTCTAATTCCAGTGAATGACAACTTAGGGATATCACTAAATGTAACTTTTCCTTTCTTACAGTTGACACTTGCCCCATAAGTGGACAACCAGTCGGCTCCCAGAATCACATCATAGCCTTCCATGGGCATACAGACTAGGTCAGCTTTTAGGTTATGTTCTCCGATCATTACATCAGCAGATGGAAAATACTTGTTCAATTTCTCCTTCTCTCCCAGTGGTGTTGTGATAGAGAATTCACACCCCATAGATATTGGTTTAACATTTAGAGTATCAGCAAAGTTTTAAGATATGGATGAATGAGTTGCTCCAGTATAAAAAAAAACAAATGTCGATAAGGAGAAAACTTGTAGGGTACCTTCTACCACGCCACCTTCCTCAGCAGGTTCTTCATCATGCAGGGCTTGCAGTCTTCCCTATTTCTTAGGCACATTAGTGCACCTCTCATTCTCCTTCAATAGCAGGCACTCGAGGATACGGTGCTCACGGCTTCCACAGTGCAGACATGCACCGACATTTCTCCAGCACTCATCAGCCATGTGACCTGGCTTGTCACAGTGCTTAAAGTTGCTTTTTGCTGGAGTATTGAAAATGAAAGCCTTGGGCTTCCTTTCTTGATTGGGTCCTTCCGTGATGCTGATAGGGTGTTTCCTGCCGATAGTTGGTTTTGGCAGATGACAAACCAAGTGTCACTTCCTTTTTCACGAACTTCCCCTTGATGCAGTCGGTGAAGTCCGTAGCATCTTCTAACAGTTGCGCTTTCTTAACCATCTCGGCATATGTCTGGATATTGAGAGGGGCCAGTTGAGTAATATACTAAGGCTTAAGGCCATTGAGAAAGTGCTTAGCCTTCCCCTTTTCTGTATTCACTAGGTGGTTAGCATATCTTGCCAATCTTGGAAACTGTGCTTCGTATTCAGCCATAGATAGGCTCCTCTGCTTCAGAGCAGCAAACTACGTAGCCTTCTTCTCTTGGACACGCTCGGAGAAGTACTTGGAGTTAAAGGCTTCCTTGAACTCATTCCAGGTGAATTGACCATTCGCCCTGGTAGCTTCCACTGACTCCCACCAAGAGTGGGCATCCTTCTCCAGTTGAAATGTAGCCAGTAGCAGCTTGTCTCCCTTTGCACATTACATGACACGAAAAATTTTTTCGTCTCCTTCAGCCAGTGCTCGGCCTCATCCGGATCCGTGGAACCACTGAACCTAGGTGGGTTCAAGCTCCTGAAGTTACGATGCAGCTCTCCTGCACCGCCACGATTCCCTCCACCTTGTGCAGCTTGCAGAAGCACACAGGTGAGTTCTTGGATCGTTTGTTGCATGCCCCTCATTTGAGCACGTTCAGCAGTCATCTTAGCTTTCTTAAGTTTCCTACAAAAAATAACTTATCATTAGGACATTGATATGGAGTTTAATTCATGCGTGTCGTGATTATCTTTTACATCTTAACCCTGAGTTCTACCCAATTCTCACATAGGTATGACAGTTGACTTAGACACGTGTAATGGCAGTCTGTCCTAGAACATCCTAGACTTAATTATCCTAGTAAGGATATCCTAGGCTCTGATACAACAAAACTGTCACGCCCCGACGTGAAATATCAGAACATGAGGCAGTTGCAAGTAAATAATGTGAGTATAGAGTGTAGAATAGACAACAAACCATCGAACAATTAAATAATGCAAAATCAAATATCTTTCATTGATAATTCAACTGTTGTCTATTACATCAACTAACTCAGAGCCATAACATAGGGCCCAATTGACTCTAATACATAAAATGAAATAAAAGGCTAACTAAGACATCTAGGGTAACTTTGTGACGTCATGGCACTCGTGGATCACTCCTGTTCCTCACCATCCTCGTGAGTGTACTCATTCTCCTCAGCCTCACCTGAGAACACAATGACAAATAACGTAGGGTGAGCGACAACGACCAGTAGGATTTATATCCCATAGTGTGGGCAAACTTTACATGATTAATGTATTAAAAGCAGGGTCACTATATGAGAGAGTGAGAGAGTCAGGTAATGTGAGAGATAGCATGATAATAAGAAACAAGGTAGCACAAAAGCATGTGATTGAAATAGCACAAGTTTCCAAATATAGCACAGAGCAGAATGGCCATAGCACAAACAACACAATGTATAACAATAGCACAACGAGTATAGTATAGCACTTTAATTGTCATTTAGATAGTCGAGATAGATAGCACTTGAGTGTAATGACAAACACTCTGGTCAATTAATTCCCGCGGGCACTAGCACTTTTGGGCGCACCTCCCAGGACCAGATCGGGCCCTTTATATTGCCAGGCATTAGTTATATTGTTTATCTTTAGATAATCAGTCAAATGGCCAATAGGGGGTATCAAGAAATAGATAAGAGTACTAGACGAATAGACGAGATAGCAGAGAGAGTGTGTGAATAGATGAGCAAGTAGAGTATAGATGAGAACTATGGGTCATTGCACGTAAACGTTGATTAAACGAGCGATAGTAACAGTTGCACAACACACGCGATTGGTATTGGCAGTCAGGTGGAATTCACTAACCTTCTACTGGCCATGTTATGCACAAGTCTAGAGGTTCGGCGTGATTCAAGGTAAGAGAGAACTTCTAAAGCCGTTTGGATCATATTGATCCCTAAGGGTGTTAGGGTACAACCAGCTCGGTCTCCATGAGGGAATCCACAGAGTACGGAGTCTTACGGAGGTCTTAACAAAAGGTCCCTTGTCTACCATAATGGAATGTCCAATAGAGAGGTTCCAACTTGTCAAGAGAGTAGTGTGTAGAGAAAACAAGTTGCTCGATGTTCTAGAGGAATTCTAGAACAGTGGAGCGGCGATGACGGTATACAAAATCCACGTAAAAAAGTGAAAACAATGTCATTATTATCATGGGGGAATAATGTACAATTATTGAAGTAAATTACCAGATAATTTATTCAAGTATTTTCTGCATGGTTTCATGGCAAGGATATGTATTTGGTGTATGCATGTGCATGAAATCATGAGACATGGAATGATCGTGCACATTAACTTTTAAATTAAAGAAATTATGTGACATATAACAAAAATTAATAACATGATGGTTTACTGTTCATTACATAGCTTTATAGGGTATACACAAGCTAAACAACTCTAAATATTCATTTAAATAGGACCAAAATCGTTGCTGGAATAATATAGGTAAATCGCAACGGGTATGATGGTCGTGTTTATCAGGCGGTTAGAAACACGACAACGAGGACCGTCGCATTTATGCAAACCCTAACTGTTCAAAAGGCGTGATTCCCCAGAGGCGGGAAACAACAGTGAAACGCGACGACCTTGGTGGTCGCGTTTCAGAAGTCTTCTGACAGTCAACAGGCACACAGTTTGATGTACGGGATTAGGCTAAAATGCGACGACATGGGCGGTCGTCTTTCAAGTAAGCACGACGGTCAAGACTGACGCGATACCAGTCGCTTGAATCACAATGCCTGGCTCGATCGCGATTCAAGGCTCAAACTGAAAACCGTGAAATCAAGCAGCGATCTTCATGCAACACTTATAACTCACAAACTAGGGCATTTGGGACAAAGTGGTGAACATGAAACTTGTAGGGGAAATCCAGTAGAAGAGAACTATACCTTTAAACCAAATCAATTTGGTCTCGTTAGGCGTGCAAACTAGTATGAACAAGAAATGACACATACGTGCACGATGATGGGAAAATGCTTATAACTCGATGGATTTAGGATGAAAATTAGGCAAATCACTTGCAAACAAAGATAGACAAGTAGCACTACAAGATGGTATGAGTTAGATTCATCTTTGGCCCGAGAATACCTACCTTTGTGAAGATCTAAGACCGGGTTGTGCACAGGTCACAGCAGAGCACGGGTGAGGAAAAAGCTCCGTTCTCCTCTGCTCCTGGTGCCCTAGCACAGCCTCCGACGACCCCAACATGTTGATGAACCTTCCCCTTTAGTCTTAGGATGAATACTTATATGTCTAGGGTTTAATTCAAGTCCTATCATATTTTGATGATCTCTTTTCCTAATTGAAGTGGGCTTACCATTAGGTGGTGCTTGCTATAGTCGGTCACGAATTTGATTACCTTTCATGGCTAATTGCCATCATTTAAACCCCTAACCATTTCCTATTTTCCCTGCAATTATGGTCACAAATTTCTTGGATATTTTCCTCTTATTCCATAACCCAACTCCTAGCTTGGCCCAATAACCTTGAGGTGAGCTAATATAACAAGCCCATTAGTTCTTATTATTTATTGGGTGTTGTTTAATCCATTTTCTTTTAAATACTTTTATTATTTATTTATTTTAAAAATATCGGGTTGCTACACTAAGCTTCCTTTGCGTCACTCTGATTATATTAAATACTTACTAAAATACTTCATAAATTCTGCCTTCACTTTTACCTTTAATTTTCTTTATTTCCACTACTACACTAACTCTAACTGAGCTGACTTCATTTTCTTATCAAATCAATTTATCCAATTAACTACCACAGAGAGAAAATACCTGAATTCCTGTGCTACTTTTTTTTTTAATACTTCAAGTTTATCTGTGCTACACTGAATTCTGACATACTTCCACTGATATGCTTTACTCTTTACATACTTACCTTACATCAAATAATATTCTCTGACTGCTCAGTAGACCAAACTCATATCTCTTCACAATTTCTATTCTCATTGTTGTGACACTGTATTCTCTGATCGGAAAATAAAACTGCTCAATTAATTCTGCACATATTCCGTCTTCAACTTTATCAAATTCTTTCTCAACAGGTGCTATCTAATTCAAAATTTTTCTCTGCTTAACTAATCATACTTTTCCTTGCTCTTTCTACTCTATTTTGTCATACTTTAATCTGCTCACTATTCTTTAACTGATCTTTTGTAGCTTTCACATCAAACTTTGGAAAAACCTTTATAACAAAACTTATCTATTTAACTGAATCAATTTACTGTATACTGCTACATAAATTCTTACTGCACATTTCTTGAACCATCTGACTATCATCATTCTATAATTCGCTACATTCTTTCTTCATCTGGTCATTAATACTGAACTTTAACTTTATTGCCAACTGCATTGAACATAATACCATTTTTTTTACAAATTACTTCCTTTAATTATTCCACTAACTGGTTGATCTTACTGTACCACTTACACTGTAATCTTTCTTAACATAGCATTACCTTTTACTAAATCACTACTAAAACCAGAATCTAAATACCCCTTTCTTAGACACAATAACCTGCTCTGCTTGATTCCTCTGTTTTACACTGCGGTTTTATAATCTCAGCTTCTACCTTTCCAATTACCTTACCATAACTGCTTTATTCTTAAGAACTGGAAATACTCTTGTTACAACTTACTCATTAATATTCCTTTCACTTAAACCTTTACTTTAATTCTTTTACAATCTGCCTTTCTGTTCTGCTCAACCTGACATTCCCTTATCAGCTTCTCAACTAACTCGTCTCTCCTTTACATTATATTGACCACAACGGCTAAATATTACTGATATGATCTTTAACACTACAATTTGCAAAGAAATCCTTCTGTTAAATCTTCACAATTGCCACTTACCAATTGAATGTCTTTGCTTCAAAATTCCTCAGAACTTTTAGCTGAACACTGATCTTCTTTCTCTCTCTATAAACCCAACTGCTCATCTCTGCACACACTTATATTGAGCTCTATGCCAAACTTCCTATCTCCGTCATCACTTATAACCACATTATCATTCAAACAATTTCTTAACACTTACTAACACAAATCTCAAACATAACAATTATCTCTGCTAACTTTCTCAATCATAATCCTTACATTTGTCAATATTTAACACACACACACTGTTCTTTAATACGAAAATGTTCCTGCTGTAACTCTATTACACAACTATCTCTGCAATAACTTTCTCTTATACATATCCACAATCATTGCCTTAGACCTGTCTATGTTAATTCTCTACATTGTTAAAACACTTTCATAACATTAAATCATATCTTTCTCAAAACAGGACTCTATCTTTACTGATTATCACAACTAAACTTACTGATTCTCTCAATTCTCTGCAACTGAAAGCCTCTACACAATCATACCTTTCTGCAACAATCTAACTCACTAGCATAACTCAACAAATTATACCATTATCAACCACACCATTTCTCTGCTACTACTGGTAACTGCCAAGCTAACCAACTATACACACAATTCTCATACCAAAAACTCACGTAAAAACTATACTAAAATCACACAAAACTGCAGACTTACTACTAGCAGTGGACATTAAACCATGTCTTGGGACATTGTAACCTCAATGTCTTTTCATATTCTAACTAGACCATGCTCTGATACCAACTGTAGTGACCCTGGATATTTATGCCTAATAAGGCTCCATATTCAAGTCCGCCTCCCGAGATCGGACCGAAGTCTCGCAAGGGATGTCTCACACAAGTGTCCAGTAAGAATATAAAAGACAACCACAACAGTATAAGACACAAGAAAGTACATGTGCTCATACCTGTATACAACAATGTACAACTGTCCCAATACATTGTTACATGTCCAAGAGAAAAGTGCAACTATCTGGGGCATACCCCGAGGGAGCAAAGCTCACACTGAACACAACGACTACTCAGCTACTGGTGATACAAGTCTGTCATAATGCTGCTGCAAGCCAAACACACGGTAAACCATGAAAAGAACTATAGGGGAGTGAGCCTCAACAAGTCACAACCTCAGCAGGAACCTCCCAGAAAGAACTAGAACCATCAACTAAAAGAAGGAACCAAGTCCTCAACCCCTAAGGGTCTCACTGGTACGCCGGTAGTTAAACCACAATAGACACTCATTAATCATAGATGAACTACAATTAAATATAAGCATATCAACTAATTCAATCCTCGAAAAGTAAGAGGAAACAACAGGACTAGCACAACACCACTAGTCTGCCCAATTATTGAAGTGCCCAGACCACAAGCCACACAAGCAAACCACTGCCTAACCTACAAGTCTTACAGGCAAACCTCAAACACATGGGTAATAGGACTGCTAGCCAAGAGCTACTCCCATATACTCTAAAATAACAACACATCGAATGGCCACCTTTAAAAGAGTACAACACAGTAAGTGGAAGGTCCTACAACATGACCTTCACGAAGCACAGTTTGTAGTACCCTAGAATTTTCTTGAATTTATTCTGTACATTGTTTGTTTATTTCTGCATATTTTGAATGTTGTTGTGTGTAAGAACTAGGCGTCAAGATCATTTGACGTTAAGACTTGTAAGCGGCAATATCGTATGCCGTTTATATGATGTTAACGACAACAGGTATTGACGTTAGTAATTTTTCTGAATTATTTAATTATGGGCAAGACTATAAACGACATCATCGATGGACGTTTATATTTGGGGTAGACGACAACCTATGTTGACGTTAAGCTGACTTGCCTGTTTTTGGGCTTTCCGTTCCGGATTAAGGAGATCGGCCGTTTCGGGAAGGTTTTAATGAGCTGATCCGATGCGTTTAGATCCGAGGGTCAAGATTAGGTTTGGCCTTTGCTTGAGAGGTCTTTATAAGACCAGATCTCGTGGATAGAAGAGGTTTTACTCTGGTTCTGGAGGAAGAAAAAGAGGGCCAAGGAAGGGATTTTGCAGAGCGATCTGGTGCTGGTTCATGCGGATCGGAGGCTTCTTCACCGAGGAGATGCATAGAACTTTTAACCAAAGGCTCATCCAGGCGGAGGAACTACATCGGAGGAGGTTTTGGATCGCTTGAAGGCGGAGGAAAGAACTGTCTCCCTGGCGAGACGGGCTTCTTCGAGCTCGGATTCGACACTCCATTAGGAGGGATTAAGGCAAGTTGCATGGGGGATTAGTTTAGGATATGTTATACTACGTATCTAACATTTTTCTGTATTTTTAAAGCATGAAAACAACCTACGGGAAGGGTTAGAAACGCCGTTATTTCATGCAGGTTTTCTGTGTCTTAGAACTAGACGTCCAGGGGTATTGCCGTCTATATCCTGTAAACGGCAATATCGACTGCCGTTTAGTTCGTCCGAATTTTATGTATTTTCTGTCTTTACTATATGTAAACGGCGCTATGTGCCGCCGTCGGTTTGTGTTAACGGCGCTATGTGCCGCCGTCTATAATTACTTGACGACATCGTATGTGGACGTCTACTATAGTAAACGTCATACCAATTGACGTCGAGTTTAACAGAATCATGTATTTCCAGAAATCTGAGTGAATTTGTTTAAATGTATAATTTATGAATGTATGTGTTTCAACCATGTAATATCAGAGCATGTTATTGTTATATTATGGACTGTCTATTGCTATAATGTACAGGTTATGTATATATATGTATTGTTGAACTTGCATAATTACATGGCAACAATCAATGTTAAGTTAGCAAAAGATAAGTACGATGGTTTAAAGGAGAGCATGTTGATTGATGTCTAAATTACTGCGATAGATATAATATGTCAGTAATCCCTGTTCCATATGAAAATTATGAACTTTTCTCAATATTGAACCATGTTAGTTAGTTGATTTAATAGAGTTAATTTCATGAAAAATAGTTGCAGAAATCAGAAAATTATGAAATTTGGCATGTACATTGTAATTCCTGATTTCGAATTTCTGTTAAAATTTCAGAATTTTCAGACATGTGTACGTTCTGTTATGAATTTCTGAACAATATATTACACATAGAATTGAATAAATATGAATGTAAATGCAAGAATGAATATTAATATCATGATAGAAATCTGTTGTACAGTAAATAGGATTTCAAAACTGAAAGTGTTGTATTTTGAAATATTGCATTAACACATGTTAAATAGTATGAAATAAAATGTCACTATCTATTATACATGTTAGTGTATGCATTATATCAATGATGCCAATAAGACATTGCTATCTTAGAGATTCCTACAAGGAACTACACCGTAGATGCCCCTATGGTAATGGTTCACCTACATGTAAATAAATGAATCCGTGGGCAACGGATTGAAATCCTGGAGGTAGACTTGTTCTACTGGCCAAGGTGGGAAGGACTTTCCCCGGTTTTGCGCAAATACTATGACTTCATCACCGCATTGCCTAGGTGATAAGTGAATGTTAAATGACTACTGATCTCTAATTTAGTGTGGGCTATGTCTTGGCAACTATACGAAAATGATTACAGGCTACAAGTTATATGTCTACATGCTACATGTTACATGCTACAAGTTACATGTCTACCTGTTCTACATGCTACATACTACATGTTATATGTTTACATTCCTACATGTGAACTTGTTCAAAGAATTTCATGCTACATGACAATGTTTTAATATTACTACATGAAAATTGTTGTGTAAAAGAATAGTGCATGTATAAGTGAGAAATTGATACATGAGAATTGTTGTAGGTCACATGACATCGAAGAGATTCCATGAATAAGTGATTCCATGTTACATACAAACATGTTTTATTTCCATAATAGTTAGAATCACTATGAAATGAATGATTGCCAATGGGCTTAGAACTGTAGTAAGGAAAAGTATATGATATCAATGAATGAAATGTTAATGTACTACCATGTTTTAAACCTAATATACTGTTAATATCTTGAACTGTCTTTCATGTGATTTGCTGGGTCTTGTAGACTCATACTTGCCTAACATTTCAGGAGAGCCAGAGGATACGGAGGAGTTAGTGCAAACTGACTCAGAACGTGAGGACGTGGAGACTTAGCTTGTCCTAGAGAGTTTAGAGTGACTCTTGTATGTGAGGATCTTATGTAATTTCCTTTATGCAGCTAGTCATTAAAATGTAATAAACTTTGGACTATTGTTACCTTTTTATGCATTAGATTTACTTTTGAATAAATGCTGATTGCAAGTGTTTAATTCCATATCTGTCAATTATCATTGGAATTGAATAGTTATTTGTGTATATTTCAACCTGTATTGTAATTGTTGGATTCGTTCCACTGTAATACCTCTATTAGATCCAATGTGAGTTGGTGTAACTGTACTGGGTCTAAGAGGGGCGTTACAGAGATTGGTATCAGAGCGATCCAGGTTGAACATGTACATAAATAGAATATCAGTATTGTATTCATATTTCAAGTCTGCATAAAGAATTAGTCCAAGTTATGTAGAATAATAGGTTATTAAATAGGATGCTTATTTTGCAGTCTATGGCGACTCGTGGACGTAGAGGAGCTGGCCCGGCTCGAGGTGATGAGTCAGCAGGTGATCAGCAGACTCCAGCACAGCAGGCTCAGGACCAGACTGGTGTACCTTTGCCACCCCCACCACCACCTGTAGACTACGGAGCATTGATGCAAGGATTGGTGCATGCGATGCAGACTCAGGCTCAGACTACAGCGGCATTGCAGGCGCAGGTGCAGGTTCAGGTCGGTAGCTGCAAGAATTATTCAAGGTGTTAACTGAAGAGTTGTTATCTAAGGGATGTTTTGGATTGTAGGCACGGGCACCTGCTCAGGAGGCAGTTTTTGGAGGAGTGCCTATGATGGAAAGATTCAGGAGGATGACCCCGCCTTTCTTTAAGGGAGAGAGTGATCCCATTCTTGCGGAGAGTTGGCTTAGAGAGACGGAGAAGATCTTTCGTGCCCTTCGTTGTGCGGAAGAGGAGAGAGTGACCTTAGCTACTTATATGCTGCAGGTAAAGATAGATTTTAAGGAGCTTATGGGTGTTGTTTGGAATATATCTTAGATGTACTTACTTTTTTTTTCAGGAGCGTGCCGATGTGTGGTGGTCCTCTGTACTACGCACACAGTTTGAAGATGGTGCTATGGAGGTTGCATGGACTGAATTCGTCCGATTGTTCAAGGCAAAGTATATTCCAGAGCACGTGCAGGACCGCATGGAGCAGGAGTTTTTGACGTTGACCCAGGGGTCGATGAGTGTACTTGAGTATGAGGCAAGATTTGCGGAGCTGTCCAAGTATGCGCCTCACATTGTGGCAGATGAGCGGAGGAAGGTAAAGAAATTTATCATGGGGTTGAAGTCGTCCCTGAGGACGAGACTAGTGGCATTAGGTCATCGTTCCATGGAGGAAGCTTTGTCAGCAGCTTGTATGCAGGAGGCAGAGATGGAGGTTTACCTTGAAGAGAAGAGAGCTTCTTTGAAGAGGCCAGCATCAGCTTTCTAGCGGCAGGATAAGAAGAAGAAGACCCCAACTTTTCAGCAGAGAGCAGTGGTTCCAGCGAGAGCAGCGGCGCAGACTCCAGGCGGAGGTATGATTGCAGAAAAGCCAGTGTGTACCCAGTGCGGGAAGCGTCATGAAGGCGAGGTGTGTTGGGTGACTTCCGGGAGATGCTTGAGATGTGGTGATAAGAACCACAAGATCAGAGACTGTCCGAAGATGGCGCAGCAGACTGCAGCGGCAGCAGCACCAGCACCAGCAGCAGCGAGACCGGCATCGAGAGCAGCAGGGAGACCGAGGGCTCCGGCTCGAGTGTTCGCCTTGGCGAGAGACGAGGAAGAGTTGGCAGAGCACGTCACTGAAGGTACAATTCTAATTATGGGAATGCATGCTAGAGTCTTATTTGATACCGGTGCCACGCATAGTTTTGTTTCCGAGAGATTTGCCAAGGTCTTGATTAAGGAGAATGGTCTAGTTCCGAAAAGTTGGAGGTTCCCTTGTCTGTGCATACTCCAGCAGGAACTATCTTGACCGAGCAGTGTTTTTCGTCGCTTTCTGTGTGCATTGAGGAGCAAGTTTTGCCTGGTAATTTCTATTTGCTGAAGATGAAGGATTATGATGCTATCTTGGGCTTTGATTGGCTCGAGGAGCATTATGCTCTGATGGATTGTCGGCGGAAGCTTATTGTTTTTCGGATTCCTGGAAAGGAGGAGTTTGTTCACCCTTTGCCCAAGGTCATGTCGGGTAAATTTGTGATTTCGGCTTTGAAGGCGACTCGGATGTTGAGCAAGGGTTGTTCCGGTTTTCTGGCTAGTGTGGTTGTGACCGAGGATTCGAAGAAGGTTCTATCTGTCGAGAATATTGAGGTGGTCAGAGATTTCAGCGATGTCTTTCCTGAAGATTTGTTAGGTTTGCCACCTGCAAGGGAGTTAGAGTTTGGCATTGAGCTTGTACCCGGCACAGCACCTATTTCCATTGCACCTTATCGCATGGCGCCAGCGGAATTGGCAGAGTTGAGGAAGCAGCTGCAGGAATTACTTGATAAGGGCTTCATCCGACCGAGCGTTTCGCCATGGGGAGCACCTGTTCTTTTTGTGAAGAAGAAGGATGGATCGATGAGGTTGTGCATAGATTACCGTAAGCTCAACCAGGTAACTGTTAAGAACAAGTACCCTTTACCTCGTATTGATGACTTGTTTGATCAGTTGCGAGGAGCTTCTGTATTCTCTAAGATTGATCTTCGTTCTGGCTATCATCAACTCCGAATTAAGCCGGAAGATTCTGCTAAGACGGCTTTTAGGACAAGATATGGCCATTATGAGTTCCTTGTCTTACCCTTTGGTTTGACAAATGCTCCAGCAGTTTTCATGGATTTGATGAATAGAGTTTTTCGGCAGTATCTGGATTCTTTTGTGGTAGTCTTCATTGATGATGTGTTGATTTATTCGCCCGATGAAGAGACTCATAGCGAGCATCTGAAGATTGTGTTGGGTGTCCTGAGGGAGCATAAGCTGTATGCTAAATTCAGCAAGTGCAACTTCTGGATGAAAGAAGTCCATTTCTTGGGTCATGTTATATCAGGAGAAGGTGTGTCTGTAGATCCAGCTAAAGTGGAAGCTGTTCTTGATTGGGAAACACCGAGATCTTCAGCTGACATCAAAGTTTTCTCGGCTTGGCTGGCTACTATAGGAGATTCATCGAAGGATTTTCTTCTATTGCGGCGACTTTGACGAAGTTGACAAGGAAAGGAGTCAAGTTTGAGTGGTCAGAGGCTTGTGAAAAGGCGTTCCAGGAATTAAAGGCTCGTCTGACCTCAGCGCCAGTGCTTGTTTTGCCCAATG
Organism: Colocasia esculenta; assembly: GCA_014218235.1. Taxonomy (NCBI): domain Eukaryota; kingdom Viridiplantae; phylum Streptophyta; class Magnoliopsida; order Alismatales; family Araceae; genus Colocasia; species Colocasia esculenta. Next base: position 164,548,615 of record CM024754.1, on the reverse strand, counting down.
ATGTAGATTCTTTCTCTATCTACACAGATGCTTCGAAGATTGGGCTTGGTTGTGTTCTGATGCAGGGTGGTCGAGTTGTGGCGTATGCTTCTAGGCAACTTAAGGAGCATGAGCGCAACTACCCGACCCATGACTTGGAGTTAGCAGCTGTAGTCTATGCTTTGAAAATGTGGAGGCACTATCTATATGGAGTTAGATTTGAGCTCTTCTCAGACCACAAGAGTCTCAAATACTTGTTCTCGCAGAAGGAGTTGAATCTGAGGCAGCGGAGGTGGATAGAATTCATGAAAGACTATGATTTTGAACTATCTTACCATCCAGGGAAGGCCAATGTAGTGGCAGATGCGTTGAGCAGGAAAAGGCAGATGATGAGGCAAGACTGGAAGATGCTAGATGACGCTTCAAGTTCTTTGGCTGTTCTAGAACCTCAATTGTGTAACTTGTTCATGGCGCAGTTGTCTTTGAGATCTTCTATTCTTGATCGGGTCATTGCGTTGCAGAAAGATGATCCGTTGTTGCAGGAGTTGGTTGGAAAGAGCGGAGTTACCAGAGATGAAGATGATGTGATTCGCTTGAATCTTAGGGTTTGTGTCCCTAATAATGTTGATCTGAGAAAGGAAATTTTGGAGGAGGCGCATAGATCTCAGTTCTCTATTCACCCAGGCAGTGGGAAGATGTACAAGGATCTGAAGCGTTCTTTCTGGTGGTCTGGCATGAAGCGAGATGTGGCTGATGTTGTGGCGAAGTGTCTGATTTGTCAGCAAGTGAAGGCGGAGCGTCAGCGACCTTCAGGCTTGATGCAGAGGTTAGATATCCCTCAGTGGAAGTGGGAGCAAGTGACCATGGACTTTGTATCCGGATTGCCTAGATCGGCTAGAGGAAATGATTCCATTTGGGTGATCGTTGATAGATTTTCGAAGAGTGCTCATTTCCTTGCTATGAAGAAGAAACAGTCTGTTGAGAGCTTGGCCAGACTGTATATTAATAGTATTGTGAAGCTGCATGGAATTCCGAAGTCAATTATCTCAGATCGTGATCCGAGATTCACTTCCAGGTTTTGGCAGAGTTTGCAGCAGGCTTTTGGCAGTCAGTTGAAGTTGAGTTCGGCATTTCATCCGCAAACGGATGGACAGTCCGAGAGGACTATTCAGACGTTGGAAGATATGCTTCGAGCTTGTGTTTTAGAATGGAAAGGTGATTGGGAGCGCCATCTATCTCTTGTGGAATTTGCTTATAATAACAGTTTCCATTCGAGCATAGGTATGGCACCTTTTGAAGCTTTGTACGGAAGACCCTGTAGATCCCCATTGTGTTGGGAGGAGTCAGGAGATCGACATCTGGTTGGACCGGAAGTGGTGCAAGAGACTTCAGCAAAGATTCAGATGATTGTGCAGAGAATAAAGGCGGCTCAGGATCGTCAAAAGAGTTATGCAGATGCAAGAAGGAAGGATTTGGCATTCGAGGTTGGAGACCATGTTTTCCTTAAGGTTTCGCCAACCAGAGGTGTAGTAAGATTCGGAAAGAGGGGTAAGCTGAACCCGAGATTCATTGGACCCTTTGAAATTCTGAAGAAGATCGGGAATGTGGCATACCAGTTAGCTTTGCCACCATCTTTAGCAGCGGTGCATCCAGTATTTCATGTATCCATGTTGAGGCGGTATGTTAGAGATCCGGCTCATGTGATCAGTTATGAGCCGATTCAGTTGCAGCCAGATTTGTCTTATTCTGAGCAACCTGTGGAGATTCTGGACAGGAAGGTGCAAGAATTAAGATCAAAGTCCATTCCATTTGTGAAGATTCTATGGAGGAACTTCTCACGTGAAGAGGCAACGTGGGAGCTTGAAGAAAGAATGAAGAAGCTTTATCCGTCTTTGTTCGGTGAGTAACTTAACTCAATCTTCGAGGACAAAGATTATTTTAAGGGAGAGAGGATGTAGTACCCTAGAATTTTCTTGAATTTATTCTGTACATTGTTTATTTCTGCATATTTTGAATGCTGTTGTGTGTAAGAACTAGGCGTCAATATCATTTGACGTTAAGACTTGTAAGCGGCAATATCATATGCCGTTTATATGATGTTAACGACAACAGGTATTGACGTTAGTAATTTTTCTGAATTATTTAATTATGGGCAAGACTATAAATGACATCATCGATGGACGTTTATATTTGGGGTAGACGACAACCTATGTTGACGTTAAGCTGACTTGCCTATTTTTGGGCTTTCCATTCCGGATTAAGGAGATCGGCCGTTTCGGGAAGGTTTTAATGAGCTGATCCGATGCGTTTAAATCCGAGGGTCAAGATTAGGTTTGGCCTTTGCTTGAGAGGTCTTTATAAGACCAGATCTCGTGGATAGAAGAGGTTTTACTCTGGTTCTGGAGGAAGAAAAAGAGGGCCAAGGAAGGGATTTTGCAGAGCGATCTGGTGCTGGTTCATGCGGATCGGAGGCTTCTTCACCGAGGAGATGCATAGAACTTCTTAACCAAAGGCTCATCCAGGCGGAGGAACTACATCGGAGGAGGTTTTGGATCGCTTGAAGGCGGAGGAAAGAACTGTCTCCCTGGCGAGACGGGCTTCTTCGAGCTCGGATTCGACACTCCATTAGGAGGGATTAAGGCAAGTTGCATGGGGGATTAGTTTAGGATATGTTATACTACGTATCTAACATTTTTCTGTATTTTTAAAGCATGAAAACAACCTACGGGAAGGGTTAGAAACGCCGTTATTTCATGCAGGTTTTCTGTGTCTTAGAACTAGACGTCCAGGGGTATTGCCGTCTATATCCTGTAAACGGCAATATCGACTGCCGTTTAGTTCGTCCGAATTTTATGTATTTTCTGTCTTTACTATATGTAAACGGCGCTATGTGCCGCCGTCGGTTTGTGTTAACGGCGCTATGTGCCGCCGTCTATAATTACTTGACGACATCGTATGTGGACGTCTACTATAGTAAACGTCATACCAATTGACGTCGAGTTTAACAGAATCATGTATTTCCAGAAATCTGAGTGAATTTGTTTAAATGTATAATTTATGAATGTATGTGTTTCAACCATGTAATATCAGAGCATGTTATTGTTATATTATGGACTGTCTATTGCTATAATGTACAGGTTATGTATATATATGTATTGTTGAACTTGCATAATTACATGGCAACAATCAATGTTAAGTTAGCAAAAGATAAGTACGATGGTTTAAAGGAGAGCATGTTGATTGATGTCTAAATTACTGCGATAGATATAATATGTCAGTAATCCCTGTTCCATATGAAAATTATGAACTTTTCTCAATATTGAACCATGTTAGTTAGTTGATTTAATAGAGTTAATTTCATGAAAAATAGTTGCAGAAATCAGAAAATTATGAAATTTGGCATGTACATTGTAATTCCTGATTTCGAATTTCTGTTAAAATTTCAGAATTTTCAGACATGTGTACGTTCTGTTATGAATTTCTGAACAATATATTACACATAGAATTGAATAAATATGAATGTAAATGCAAGAATGAATATTAATATCATGATAGAAATCTGTTGTACAGTAAATAGGATTTCAAAACTGAAAGTGTTGTATTTTGAAATATTGCATTAACACATGTTAAATAGTATGAAATAAAATGTCACTATCTATTATACATGTTAGTGTATGCATTATATCAATGATGCCAATAAGACATTGCTATCTTAGAGATTCCTACAAGGAACTACACCGTAGATGCCCCTATGGTAATGGTTCACCTACATGTAAATAAATGAATCCGTGGGCAACGGATTGAAATCCTGGAGGTAGACTTGTTCTACTGGCCAAGGTGGGAAGGACTTTCCCCGGTTTTGCGCAAATACTATGACTTCATCACCGCATTGCCTAGGTGATAAGTGAATGTTAAATGACTACTGATCTCTAATTTAGTGTGGGCTATGTCTTGGCAACTATACGAAAATGATTACAGGCTACAAGTTATATGTCTACATGCTACATGTTACATGCTACAAGTTACATGTCTACCTGTTCTACATGCTACATACTACATGTTATATGTTTACATTCCTACATGTGAACTTGTTCAAAGAATTTCATGCTACATGACAATGTTTTAATATTACTACATGAAAATTGTTGTGTAAAAGAATAGTGCATGTATAAGTGAGAAATTGATACATGAGAATTGTTGTAGGTCACATGACATCGAAGAGATTCCATGAATAAGTGATTCCATGTTACATACAAACATGTTTTATTTCCATAATAGTTAGAATCACTATGAAATGAATGATTGCCAATGGGCTTAGAACTGTAGTAAGGAAAAGTATATGATATCAATGAATGAAATGTTAATGTACTACCATGTTTTTAAACCTAATATACTGTTAATATCTTGAACTGTCTTTCATGTGATTTGCTGGGTCTTGTAGACTCATACTTGCCTAACATTTCAGGAGAGCCAGAGGATACGGAGGAGTTAGTGCAAACTGACTCAGAACGTGAGGACGTGGAGACTTAGCTTGTCCTAGAGAGTTTAGAGTGACTCTTGTATGTGAGGATCTTATGTAATTTCCTTTATGCAGCTAGTCATTAAAATGTAATAAACTTTGGACTATTGTTACCTTTTTATGCAATAGATTTACTTTTGAATAAATGCTGATTGCAAGTGTTTAATTCCATAATATGTCAATTATCATTGGAATTGAATAGTTATTTGTGTATATTTCAACCTGTATTGTAATTGTTGGATTCGTTCCACTGTAATACCTCTATTAGATCCAATGTGAGTTGGTGTAACTGTACTGGGTCTAAGAGGGGCGTTACACAGTTCCACCTCAACACCTAAAACACTAGCACACTGCGTACCACAATAGCCTACAACCCACATAGGGTACGGCTACCTAAAAGCACGAGGTACCATGACAAACCACCACCACCCACAAAACCACAACACAACTATGCCTCCTACAAGGCACACCACAACGAGTCAAACCACAACCGGTAATTCACCACTTACAAGCCATAACCACTGGCAAAGCATGAGTCGGAAAGAATGATGCTACCACACAAGAATGAACTATTGGTTCATGATGCTAGTATCCAACCCGGACAACACAGCACAAACACTACCTCTCAGTCTCGCAGTCACGGACGAAAGGTCCAACTACCGTTCCACAACAACACAGTAAAGACAAAGAACAGTGGAGACCAACCAACACCACACCTGCAGACCACACACTACTGCAGGCCCATGCCTGGCACCTTTATGAAATCTGGCCTAAGCTCCCTAAAGTGAGGCACTGGAAAACCGGACTAGCTAGGAACTAGTAATGTCTACTGGTGTCCGTCCTCCAACCACGAGCATGCTACAAGCAACTGCACACCCACAAACATAAGTCGTTGTCCCCAGTTGTCTTTCCCTCAGCCGAACATACTACTCAAACACAGGAGTGAGGGTGTCCAGGAAGACGACATAGACCTCGACAGTACACATAGTATCGGGACAACCCAGAGCACTAATGTGCTTGGCTCACACAAAACCTGGGGTACCTGACTAGAGAGGCATTCCAGAATAGGTGCCAGACCACCAAACTCGGCAAGCACACAAACCACGCCGATTACTTAACACCCCGGTAAAACTTATATTACAACACATTACCATAATCGGCTCGTCACTGGTCACTATGTGACTTCCAAGCAATAGCACACTATTAAACACGGAATCCACATTATAACCTTGCCTATCATTGGCCCTCTCATGGCCTCCATGGCAACACACCATAATGCACATAACCACACATATGAATTACATAACCTTTATAACATACTTAACATAATTAACGTAACCAACAACATTACTCACTCAATAACCACCAATTATTCCATTAACCTAAACATGCTTTACTAATCATTAATCAATTGAGAACAACTTAAAATACCTTAAAACGACTTGAGCTAGGTCGACACAGAACCATCATTGCCCAAGGCTCAACCACTCATTTCAGACAGAAGAACGCGACGGGGGCCACTGTCGCGATAAGAACGCAACAGCCCGACTAACCGTAATCACACACCAGAACGTGATAGCGTCTACCGTCGCATTAAGAACACGACGTCTTGTCAAGCCACGTTCACAAACTAGAATGCGACGGGGCCAAGGGTCTCGACCTGAACGCGACAGCTTGAACCGTCGCCTTCTCAGATAGAAACCCCACACTCCAATTTTCACACAGAAACCAACTCAAAACCTCATTTCCATGCATGCCAAATTTCTACAAATCCATTAAACTATACAAGAAACACAACTACACATCGATACACCTTAAACATGCTTGAAATCAATCAAGTAATGCAATGAAGACAAGGAAAGTCCCTACCAATAAGAAGAACTCGCAGAACGAGGCTCGATCGGGGCTCTCCACACTCCGAGCAGCTTCTACGTGCCCAAACCACGTCAAAACATGAGCTCCCAAGCTGACGTTGCCGAAAATCGCCGCAGCAACCCTCTCCCCGGTCGAACAGAGCTTCCTGCTCTGTTTGGCCAGAGGGCCAAACTTATCCCAACAGGAAACAAGAACGCGACGTAGCATCCTGTCGCCTTCCGAACGCGACGTACCTAATCGTCGCCTTCTGAAAACTCTTCATGCCATGTGTCCCAAAGGCGGCGCAGAGAACGCGACGCGTGCGATCGTCGCGTTAAGAACGCGACGCCTCACTCTGTCACGTTCACAACTAGTGAACCTGTGGGTTGTTTGAGCTAAAACCTTCGGCCCACAACACCCACACAACGCACGAAAACCACGACTAAGGCCCAATGACCACCTCTTGGTCAAGAGCACCACGCTAGAACCAATAAACACAGATCCGAACGGCCACAACGTTATACTTTATTTATATTATGAAGTTCCATCTTCATAACATCCAAAATATTTAACACATCTTCTTTTTCCTTAGTAACTTCACAAATCTCAATTTCAAGTTCAGAAATTCTTTCATTCATAGATGTATCATGTAAAAGATTTTTTTTATTTTTCTTCTTAAGAACTTATTCTCTTTTCTTTGTTTAGAATATTTATCTACAAGACTAGTATATGCATCTTCCCAATCATCAAGATTAAAATGCTCAAATGAAGAATTTACCTAACCCTCACTACTTCTAGCCATGAAGCAGACATTTTCTTGTTCTGATTCTGAGGATGTATCATTGTTTTCCTCATTGTTGTCTTCATCAAACCAAGTAGCCATCATTGTTGTAATTTTATTTTCAATGTAGTTCTTCTTGTATTTCTTGTTCATCTCCTTCTGGACTTCAGGACATTCTCCTCGCATATGTCTTGCTTTCTTACAACCATAACAAATAACAACCTGATCAGTCTTTTCATTTTTGCCAAAATTATTGTTTGAAGAAAAAAAATTCTTTTTTGCTAAAAGAATATTTATTCTTTCCATTGATTTTCCTCTTCATGATTTTAAGAGTTTTTTGAAACATCTGGTGATGAGGGCAATCTCATCCTCATTAGATTCAGACTCTTTAGAATTAGATTTTTCTTGAATTTTCTCTTTGTGACTTGAGGAAGCCTTAAATGCTACTTGTTTAGTTTTAAGCATGTGTTCTTTAGTCCTTTTCAAGTTTATTTCATGTCATTAAAGATCTTATGAGTTCATCCAAAGACATTTTAGATAAATCCTTAGAGTCTTCAATTACAGTAACTTTTGTGTCCCAAATTAATGATAAAGAGCGTAAAAATTTTCTTACCAAATCAGCATCAATATACTCTTTACCTAGTGCCTTAAGTCCATTAACAATTATCATAAACCTAGTTAACATTTTAGAAATTGATTCATCAGTTTTCAATTTAAACAATTCATATTAAAAAACAAGCATGTTTGCTTTGGTTTCCCTAACTTGAAATGTTTCTTCATACATCAATTCAAGTTTATCCCACATTTCCTTAGCGGATTTGCACATGGATATTCTTGAATATTGTAACGACCCCAAGAACCCGACCCTCGGCCCAAGCCGAGGACCTTCGCGATCACCGCCTACAGATCTGGGGACATGGAAGGTCTATAACACCAGTCTAACAGAATATGTAAGGGAAATAAACGTCAACTACTGAACTAGAAGCACACACGCGGAAGCAGAAAGAAGAGCGAGACCGCAGCATATCACTCTAGGTATAGTCCCAACACACGCACAACTAGTACAAGGAAAAAGGGAAGGATAGAGCCCTTAGGGTCATACCCTGAGGGTGACGTACAACCGAAAGGAGGAAACCACTGCTAGTTGTTGAGAAGACGACTACCGCCCCGCCTACTCCGCCCAACGCACGCCTTGCCGCTGTTGAGAAGTTTCACCTGGAAAAAGAAGGGATGAGCTTCACAACAGAAGCTCAGTAGAGACTACCAATATCCTACTAGCTCTAACAGGCAGAAGAATATATAAATAAATAACAGTAGTTATATCTTATACTCTTCAAGGGAAAGTGTGGAAGCAAAGCTACTAACTAGCAATAGTACGGAAGGACACCACGGTCGAAAACTCCATAGAACCTGCACGTCGTGACCACCACATGGCTGGCTACGCAGGTAGAGAGAACCCTGCCTGGACAAGAGACACTAGCTACGGAAAACACTACCACTAGTCAACCAGTCAGGTTCGTCCATTGACGTCTTGTCCTCGACCCAGGTCGAAACCTCCACATCTCGTCAGAGTGGAGGCAGGAGCACAAAGTACACAACAATAACTACCATAGTCTGGCTAGACTACGGTCCCACGCTTGGCCTCCCTAGGTGGTTTCGGGGCCACAAAGAGCAAGGTAGTGAGAAAAAGGACTAGCTGGCTTGCACCGGTAGAACTCTGGCCGTCCTCAGTGTCCCAAACCAACCAAGAGAGCTCTACAAACAACTCGACGCCGCTGTCCTAACCACCGTTTTCCCCTCAACTCAAGAGTCCATGACTCGAGTACGTCTGTCGCCCCAAACGCTCCCTCTAAGGCGCACGAGGATGGGGGTCCCAGGTAAACGGTAATAACCTCTCTCACGAGACAAGCCCTCAGGTGCCGAGCATCAGACGAACGACTAGTGTAGGACCGTACTAGGAACTAACACTGGTGGCCATAAGTACAGAAAGAACCGGAAGGGTGAAGACTCCACGGGAAACGGAGCTCCGCAAGGACCTACCTGCCTCTAGTGTTGTCGTGACGCCACAGGCCGTCATGACCTTGTCACGATGCCTCAAGCTGTCACGACCATGTCACGATGCCTTAGAGCGTTGCGATGATGTCGCAGCGGCCACGGTCGCGACATCATCACAACCTCTATACTGATCGCGATCTCAGCCGAGGAGCGTCCCGGTATAGTCCTCCCAAGGACCACCCCAAAACTGGTACAAACACATCCATATGGGAGAGGGGAGCATGGAAAACGCATGAGAAAGCTTATAAACAACCAAACCACCCTAAAAACCCCATAAAACATAGATTACAAGGAAATCTACACTCGAGGGAAACCTCACTCACCACGAGCATGATCCTCACACCCCACAACCCTGAACCACGGAGAAACAAGCTCTCAAGGGGAAGGGAGCATGCTAGAATGAGAGGAAAACAAGGGGTCCCTACCTCCAAGAGTAGAGCCGACCCGTTGGGGCCTTCATGTCGGAATGGCCACCTCCTCCTCGCTCCTAGCACCACGAGCATGTCGCCTACACCAAGGGGGTGTCACCTCCTCGCCATGAGCACCCCAGAACAAGCCAAGAATCACCAGAGAAGAAGAGGGCTCAGAGGGGGAGGAAGAAGAAAGAAGAAGAAAGGAAGGGGAAGAACAAAGGGGGTCGCCTGCCTTGGTTTTGAACCGACGGCCCCCAGAGACGTGACGGGTCGAGCCGGTGCGACAACAAGCAAGTTGCGATGCCTCTGGGCGTCGTGACCATGTCGCGACTGTCGAGCTCGGCGCGACACCAAATGATGTCAAACTTCGAAGATTGGGAAACCAGAACGTGACGGTTTTCCAGGTCGCGTCAACATTGTACACACCTAACACCCGACAAGGCCATTTTGATAGAAAGAATAGTGGTCATATCGGTTAGAAAAGTAGTCGCATCGCCTTCAGACACCGCGACAAGAACGCGACGCCCACCCCCATCATGACCATATCACGACGGCCAGGCGTGCCGCGATCAAAAGCCTATCGCAACAGGCTCCCCTGGAGCTACCATGTCACGACCATGTCACGACCAGGGTGTCCATCATGACCTTGAGGATAGGGCCAAGGGACCAAGAGGGCCGGGTCTTACATCCTACCCCCCTTAAAGAAATTTCATCCTCGAAATTAAAAGAAACTCAGCTTCAACAGGAAGCAACATAAAATGGAAAACAATGTACCGATCAATCAAACAAATACAAGAACTGCTCTCACATCTCGTCCTTGCGCTCTCAAGTGGCCTCGCCACCAACGTGGCCAACGTGGTTCTCCCAAATGACCTTGACTAGCAGAATCTACCTCCGGTGCAACTACTGCACTCTGCGGTCTACAACTCTGACTGAGTACTCTGGAACAGACAAGTCTGGTGCTACCTCAAGTTGTGAGTAGTGCAACATGTGGGACAGATCTGCAACGTACCTCATGAGCTACGAAACCTAGAAAACACTATGCACACCTGCCAACTCTACCGGAAGACACAACCTGTAAGCCACCTCGCCGATCCTCTCTGTGATAGGGAAGGTCCAATATACCTTGGACTGAGCTTTCCCTTTCTGCCAAGCCTCATGACACCCTTGGCCAGCGAAACCCGCAAAAACACAAGGCCACCCACGCTGAACTGCAATGGCCTCCTACGAACATCTGCATAGCTCTTCTTTTTACTATGTGCTGTCAGAAGCCTCTGCTTGACTAAACTGACTATGTCTACACACAGCTGCACCATCTCTGGTCCAAAAAGCTGCCTCTCACCCACTTCAAACTAGTGAAGTGGTGTCCTACACGACCGACAATACAAAGCCTCATATGGTGCCATTCCAATGCTCGAGTGATAACTATTGTTGTATGCAAACTCTACCATCGGGAGGTGGGACTCCCAGGTGCCACCCCACTCCAAGCAACAAGCTCTCAACATATCCTCTAAGGTCTGAATAGTCCTCTCTGACTGACCATCTGACGGCGGGTGATACACTGAACTCAGCCTCAACTCTGTACCAAGAGCTCTATGCAAACTGTGCCAAAACCCTGAAGTGAACCTCGGATCTCTATTGGAAACGATAGAAACTGGGGTTCCATGCAATGGAACAACCCGGTACATGTACAGTCTGGCAAGCCTGTCCACTGACCAAGACATCCTGACTGGAAGGAATTGCACTGACTTGGTCAACCTATCCACAATCACCCAAATACCATCATGCCTATGCGGAGTACAGGGCAAACCAACGACGAAGTCCATGGTGATGTCGTCCCAGTTCCACTCGGGAATGGGAAATGACTGCAGCTTACCACCTGGACGCTGATGCTCAGCCTTCACCTGCTGACATGTAAGGCAACGAGCTACAAACTCTGCTACGCCCCTCTTCATCCCTGGCCACTAGAAGAACCTCCTCAGGTTATGATACATCTTAGTGGAAGCAGATGAACAGCATACCTCGACCGTTGTACCTCTAACAATAGTGCCTGGCACGCATCACAGGGAACATACAATCTGCCTCTGACCCTGACCTCACTGTCCTTGTCCAGCTCAACATCTGACATCCGCAAAATATCTGCCAACTTTGTATCTGCTTGTTATGCCTCCAGCACCTGACGATACACTGACGGGCGAACAGACAAACTGGTCATCACTGCACGGTCTCTGTATCTTGAAGGGCAAAAAACTCCCTGAGATAGGTTCTCAAACAACCTCCACTCTCTGACTAGCAACGAACTCAAGCGAACCCGTCTGCTCAAAGCATCCGCTATGACATTAGCCCTTCCCGGGTGATAAGAGAGGGTAAGTTCGTAGTCCTTCAAGTACTCTATCCATTTGCGTTGTCTCAAGTTCAAATCCTTCTGAGTGAAGATATACTGCAAACTCTGATGATCTGTGAAGATCTCAAACACCTCGTCGTACAAATAGTGCCTCCACAACTTCAGAGCGAACACCACTGCTGCCAACTCTAAGTCGTGGGTAGGGTAGTTCTCCTCATGCTTCTTCAACTTCCGAGAAGCATAGGCAATGACCCCACCATGCTGCATCAGCACTGCACCCAAACCTGACCTCGAAGCATCGGTGTAGACCACAAAACCTCTGCTACCAGATGGCAAGACCAACACTGATGCTGAAGTCAACCTCATCTTCAGCTCCTGGAAACTCCGCTCATAGTCCTCAGTCCAAACAAACCTGGCCTCAAGTCTGGTCAATCTGGTCAACGGCTCTGCAATCCTAGAAAACTCCTGGATGAACCTCTAGTAATAGCCTGCCAAACCTAGAAAGCTGCAAACCTCTGACACTGAAGTGGGCTGCTTCCAAGACAACACTGCCTCAACCGTGGCAGGGTCCACTGCCACACCAGAACCTGAGATCATGTGCCCGAGAAAGTGCACCTCCCTCAGCCAAAATTCGCACTTGTCAAACTTGGCATAAAGTTCGATCGACGAAACATAACAGAGAATCCAAGTTCTGAGTTCTAAGGACAACGGTCAACTGAAGTCCAAAGAACGGTCAACTAATTGGCAGTGTTCATTTTGACTTCAACTTTGATTGAAGACTATCTGAAGAATGGTCTACCGAACCGAATAAATTGGCCAATTCGAATGATGAGATTTCCATATTTGAGCAGGACTCTTTCCTCCATCGGGATTCTTGTCAAAGTTATGATCTTTTAGGGTGGTGTATATATAGAACATCATTTCCAAGCCACAACATTAATCCCCATCATGCTAGAAGGGTTCTATCATCTGGAGCTAGGGTTTGGGGTGAATTTCTAAGGAAGCCTACAACAGACCTCGAAATCAAGTGTTGAAAACTTCTCAACTGCTGTATGGAGTTGTTGTCAAGTACTATAGGGTCGTGCTACATCCAAGCAACGTCCATAAGGGTTCATTGGAGAGTCAAAGATGTGTTCTACATCGGCATTTACATCTCTACAATGACTCATCTCTGGACAGAGAGAATCTTTACTTTGTTTTTTACTTCGTTATTCCCTGTGCCCATGCTTGTTGTTCTTACTTGAACCAGAATGATTCATATGTGTGTGTGCTCGATTTGTAAGAATGGAGGTGGGTCTTTGAGTCTTGTACTCGAGAAACAAGACCCATGTGTGTTTTATTCGTTGTACCTATGTAACAAAGAGTGTGTGAGGGGTTGGTGTTGTCTCCAAGAACAACAATGTGAGGGGTTTATCGGCTTGTACTCGACAAATAAGTTAGGAAGAAATCCTCATGAGATGTAAGGTAGTGGACGTAGGTGCACATGTGGCGTTGTTGAACCACTCTAAAATCTTGTGTGCACTTTGTGGTTTGTTCCTTGTTCTATCTCCATTCTTCACACGTTAGGATTGTAAGACCTGGCTTCCTGGCTTTCCGTCCGGTGTCTTGGATGACTAACCACTAATGCATCCGGGCTAGGCGACGTGTTAGTGTCGCATTGTGGGTGTCCGACGCGACAGTCATCCTTGTTGCGCCTGCCTTTCCTATCACGTTCTTGTCACGACTGGTCAATGGATCACGATAGTGTTCCGTGCCTTTTATCGTCTGGCAGCTGTCAGGGTGGCACGTGTTCTTGTCGTGGTGCGTTGACCCATCGCGTTAAGGTCCTTAACGTGATGCATCGCCCCGTCGCGTCTTGGGTGCCGAAGGCTTAAGGCCTTGGCTGGTGACCCCTTCTCCCTTTTCCTCCTTCCCCTCTCTTCTCCTCCCCCTCCGGTGGTGCTCTGCCTCCCTCTCTCCCCTTTGTGCATTTCAGGTGAGGAGGACGGCTGTGCTTGTGTCCTTGGTGTTGTGGAGCTTGCGTGGAGCGAGGAGGAGGTGGCCAATCCGATGTGAAGGGTCCCAATGGGTTTGGTTCTTCGGTTAAGGTAGGGATTGCTTGTACCCTTCTCAATCCTGGTGGATTGGGAGCCCCTCACGGTTTGTAGATAGCATTTTCTACTTCTCCATGCTCCCCTCCCCCGTGTGGTGTGTTTGTGGTGTGTGGGTGACCCCAGGATGGAGCATCCCATGGATCTGCCCTTCTTCTGGTGTAGCGATTGCGGTGCGCGTCACGACACCAGAGGGTGCGATCGTGTCATGACACGTTGGCCTGATGCGATGGCGTCGCAGTCTGGCAGTCCGAAGAGATCTTGTCGTGGCACGTTTCACTGTCACAATAGGGTTGCTATCGCGGTGCCCTTCCCCATCGCGGGGTATTGCGACAGCCTAGGGGGACGCGATAGTACCTATGTTTCCTTTGGTGTTTCTGTGGTTCCGGTTGGGGTGTCGACGTGTGCCCCAGAGCTAGCTTGCCCTTAGGACCTTCAGGTGGAGAACGCGGCAGGTTACCTCGCTGCGTTCAGTGACTGAAGGTGACACCTTCATGGCCGCGTCCTAGTGGCGATGCCAGGAGGGTCGTGTCTATCTAATAATCGATTGACCGGCAGTCAATCGATTATCAACAGAGCGATGGGTTTTCCGTGCTTCCTGTAGTGTTTTGAGGTTCTGGCATGCTCGTGCGTGCCTTGGTTGGCCGACGGTGCTCTCGAGGGTCTGTGCGTCCCTCGTGCTTGCTGGGCTTGTCATAGGTTACAAGCCAGCGGTTCAGCGTGGTTCTTGTTGTGCTTGCCCTACCTGTTCACCCGGTGCTTGGCACTTGAGGGCTTGTCCCGTTTAGAGGTTGTCTCCGTTGCCTGGGACCCCCGTCATCGGGAGCCTTTGAGGGGGCGTTCGGGGCTACGAGCGTGCTCAAGTTGGGAGCTGAGCTGGCGGACTCTGAGCTGAGGAGAAAATGAGGTTGGGACAATGGCACTGAGTCTTTTGTAGAGCTCTCTTGGTTCGTCTGGGATGCCGAGGTCGGCTGGAGTTCTTCTCAGCACAGGCCAGTTAGTCCTTCTTCTCACTGCCTCGCCCTGCATTGGTTTCGGAGCCACGTAGGGAGGTCAAGTGTGAGGCCGCAGCTTGGCCAGGCTGTGGTTGTTGTTGTGTTTTCATGTTTCTGTGGCAGCTCTGTCTCACTCATCCGGGGAGGCTGAGGCAGGAGCCGAGCTGGCAAGCAGAGGGAATGGCTAGTGTGTCCTCCTCTTGGCTTCCAGTGGCGGTGGCTTGGTTGATGTTGTTGTGATGGTGTTTCCTCACGACATTTCCAAGTATCACTCGTTGCCCTAGCCTGCACGGTTGTTGTAGCTTGGCCGTGTCTAGCTTCCGTGGGCATTGTTGGTTTGGCCTTGTTGGCAAGTGCTTTTGGTGGTTTCTGCTCGATGTTCTCTTGGTTTCGTAGTCCTATTTCTTGGTGCCAGTCCATGGTGGCACCAGTGTGTGTGGTTTTCCGACCTTGTGGTGTGTCCAGGGTCCGAGGTGGTCCTACTTGTGGGCCCTCAACCTCGTGGAGGTCTTAGGTGGTCGTGCTTGTAGTGAGACGTCGTTCCCACTTGGTTGTTGTGTGGTCTCGATGGGTGTGCTGAGGGTTGCTTCCGCTTGGTGCCTGACTCCATTGGTTTTTGCGGGAGTCGTATGTGTGTCACGACCTTGGTTGGTGGTCATTGTGTTGCATTGTTCTGTTTCGCTGCTTTGTTGTACCTTGCTGTAGGTGTTCCTCACTTTACAACTTTCTAGTGTAGTTTCCTGTTTTCGGAGTTCCTACTACTCTGGCCGGTGAGGGACTAATAATCCCTACTGGGCCTTGTTCGCGAGGCTCACCCCCCCTACTTCCTTCAGCTAGGGGCTCGTTGTCACGGGAGCTCGATGTCGGACGGGTTGCGGAGGCGGCTATGGCGCCGTGTCTTGTCAGCAGCAGTGAGAGCGAGTGTAACGTAGTGGTCATTCGGATCCTTGTTTACTAGTTCTGGTGTGGTGCTCATGACCAATGTGGGGTCATTGAGCCTTAGTTGAGGCTTCCATGCGTTGTGTGGGCTTTGTAGGCCGGCAGTTCGGGCCCCAAAGCACCCCTCTGTTCTCTGTCTGTGAATGCGACAGGGACTGGCGTCGCGTTATGAACGCGACGACCCTGCGTGTCACGTTCAGGTTGCCGCCATGAAGCGGTCTTCATTGCATGTCCACCGCGTGTCACGCGTCGAGCGGTCTTGCTAACGTCGACAATGTGAAGGCGACGACCTCCTACGTCACGTTCTTGTTGCGACAGTATGGTATGTTGTGTTCTTCAATTGTGTTGCATTTTTAAGTTAGGTCGGCCAAACAAAGCTCCAATAAGCTCTGTTCGGCCAGGAGGAGGAGATTTTGCGGGTTTCTTGGGTTATTTGGCGATTTGGGGTCATTTTCGGCATGGTCTCACTGTGAGGACGTCACACGGAGTGGGGGAAACACTGGGGTATCGCCGCTCTTTGCGTTCTTCACGAAGGTAGGGACTTTCCTCATTTTATTGCTTTATTTGGTGGATTTGAAGCATGTTTGATATGTATGGATGTGTATTTGTGTTTTCTACATAGTATAATTGATTTGTAAAGGTTTTGAATGCCTGGAAATGGAGTTTTAAGGTGGTTTCTGTGTGAGAACCATAATGTAGGGTTTCTGACTAAGAAGGCAACCGGTCGGGTGGTTGCGTTCAGGTCGTGACGTTTTGCCCTATCGAGTTATGGTTTGTTAACGTGGCCTGTCAAGCGGTCGCATTATTAACACGACGATAGACTCTGTCACATTCTGGTGTGTGATTATGGTTAGTCGGGCTGTCGCATTCTTATCACGACAGAGGCCCACGTCGCTTTCTTCTGTTCGAAATGAATGATTGAGTTTTGGGCAATGATGGCCCTGTGTGGACCTAGCTCAGGTCGTTTAAAGGTATTTTAAGTTGTTCTAAGTTGATGATGATTAGTTAAGCATGCGTAAGGATAATATATGAGTAGTTAGTAAGTTGTGTACATTTGTTATTATATTTAATTAGGTGGTTAATGAGCAAGTTGTTGTGTGTCGCTGTGGAGGTCACGAGGTGACCAATGACAGGCATGTTTGTTATCTGTTATTGTGATTTAGGTATCTGTTGGTGTCGGTTAGCTTGGAGGTCACATGGTGATCGGTGACAAGCTAAACCTGACACTTGTATATATAGTGGTTTATAGACGAGTGTCGAATAAGTATGTATTGTGGTTTGTGTTTTGCCGAGTTTGGTGGTTCGGCACCTATTACGGAATGCCTCTCTAGTCGGGTAGCCCAGGTTTTGTGTCGGCCAGGCACGTTAGTGCTCGGGGTTTGTCCTGGTATTATGTGTACCGTCGAGGTCTGTGTCGTCTTCCTAAACACCCTCACTCCTGTGTTTGAGTTGTACGTCCGGCTGAGGGAAAGACGACAATTGGGCAGCAACTTGCCGTGTGTTTGACTTTCAGCAGCGTTGGGACAGACTTGTACCACCAGTAGTTGAGTTGTAGTCGTGATAGTGTGAGCTTTGCTCCCTCGGGGTATGCCCCAGGTAGTTGTACTTTTCTCTTGGACATGTAATAATGTATTGGGATAATGTAATTGTGGAAATAAGTATAGATACATGTCCTTTCTTGTATACTATACTCTTGTGGTTGCCTTTTATATTCTTATTGGACACTTGTGTGAGTTATCCCTTGTGAGACTTCGGTCCAATCGCGGGAGGGGGACTTGGATATGGAGCCTTATTGGGCATATATATCCAGGGCCGTTACAGTTGGTATCAGAGCATGGTCCAGTTAGAATATGAAAAGACATTGAAGTTACAATGTCCTAAGACATGGTTTAATGTCCACTGCTGGTAGTAAGTCTGCAGTTTTGCGTAATTTTTAGTGTGGTTTCCACGTGAGTTTCTGGACATGTGAATGGTTTGTATAGTTGGTCACATTGGCAGTTGTTAGTAATAGCAGAGGAAGGGTGAGGTTGGTAATGGTATGGGTTGCTGAATTCTATTAATAATTTGGTTTGTTGCAGAGAGAGAGATGATTGTGTAAAGGTTTTTCAGCTATGGAGAATTGAGAGAATGGGTAAGCTTAGTTGTGGTATTCAGTAAAGAAAGAGTTATGTTCTGAGAAAAGTATAATTTAGTGTGATGAAGATATTTTAGCAAGGTAAAGAATCAGTAGAGATATGTATAGGGTAATGATTGCGAAAATGTACAAGAGGAAGTTTCTGCAAAATTAGTTGTGTAATAGAGTTACAGCGGGAACAATGCCATATTAAAGAGTAGTGTGTGTGTTAAAGATTGGCAAATGTGAGGATTATGATTGAGGAAGTTAGCAGAGATAATTGTTATGTTTGAGATTTGTGGCAGTAAGTGTTAATAAATTGTTTGGATGATAATGTGATTAGTGATATAGAAGATTTTGAATGGTTAAGTGGGTTAGATCAGTTTCAGAAAAGGTATCAGTACGCAGAGGAGCAATGATTTGCAACAACAAAGTTAAATGTGTTTTGGGATTAGAAATGGTTATAGTAGAGAAAGATATAGAGTAATGTTATTATAAGTGATAGTGGTAATAGAAGTTGATATGAATATCAGTACTAGTATGTGGAGAGATGAGCAGTTGGGTTTAAAGAGAGTGAAAGCAGATCAGTGTTTCAGCTAAATTTTCTGAGGAATTTTGAAGCAAAGACATTCAATTGGTAAGTGGTAGTTGTGATGATTTAATAGAAGGATTTCTTTGCACATGGCAGTGTTAAAGACCAGACCAGTAATATTTTATCAGATGTGGTTAGTATAATGAAAAGGAGAGGTGAGTTAGTTGAGAAGCTGATAAGGGAATGTTAGGTTAAGCTAAATAAAAAAGATAGATTGTAGAGGAATTAAAGTAAAAGAAGATCAGTGCACAGTGGATTTTCTGAGAATTTCAGAGGAAAGGTATTCAGTTTTGGTAATGTGATTTTCTTTGAGAGCTGGCAGCTGATAATGTGAATAAAGTTGAGGCAGAGTAACAGTTGGCAGTGAAAGGCAGATAATGAAGTGGCACCAAAAAAAAATTTGAGAATTTAAATCTGGTTTTGATGGCAGAACACTTAAGGGTAGCAGGGTAAGTAAGAAGATTTGAGTATATGAAGCGGGCCAGAAAGAAATGTTGCAAACATAGCCAGGAAAATGTGGAAGCAGGTCGAGTCCAAGGAGATAAAGCGCCAACAGCAAGGTAGAATCGTCTGAAGTTGAAAGACAGAGGAAGGACATATTGCAGTACTCGAGCAGAGCAGCTGTGAATAAATGAAAGAGAAAGGAAAAGAAGAACAGGTACATAATTGAGCAAAATAAATCAGCCAGTGTAAAATGGTTTCAAAGGCAAGTGCAGAGAAAGTGTATCCTGCTTGTTCTGTATATGGTTTTATTTCTTTTTAGGTGATAGTCCGGCTTATCATGGTTTCTTCTGAATGTCAAGGATGACATTCCTTTTTAGGTGATAGTAATGTAACGTAGTGGTCGTTCAGATCCTTGTTTATTGGTTCTGGTGTGGTGCTCATGATCAATGTGGGGCCATTGAGCCTTAGTCGAGGCTTCCGTGCGTTGTGTGGGCTTTGTGGGCCAACAGTTCGGGCCCCAAAGCACCCCTCTGTTCTCTATCTGTGAACACGACAGAGACTGGCGTCGCGTTATGAACACGACGTCCCTACGTGTCGTATTCAGGTTGCCACCACGAAGCGGTCTTCATCTGCATGTCTGCCACGTGTCACGCACAGGGCGGTCTTGCTGACGTCGACAGTGAGAAGGCGACGGCCTACATCGCGTTCTTGTTGCGACGGTATGGTATGTCGCCTTCTCAACTGTGTTGCATTTTTAAGTTAGGTCAGCCAAACAGAGCTCCAGTAAGCTCTGTTCGGCCAGGAGGAGGAGATTTCGTAGGTTTCTTGGGCGATTTGGTGATTTAGGATCGTTTTTGGCATGGTCTCGCCGGAAGGACGTCACACGGAGCGGGGGAAACGTCGGGGTATCACCACTCTTCGCGTTCTTCACGAAGGTAGGGACTTTCCTCATTTTATTACTTTATTTGGTAGATTTGAAGCATGTTTGATATGTGTGGATGTGTATTTGTGTTTTCTACATAGTATAATTGATTTGTAAAGGTTTCGAATGCATGGAAATGGAGTTTTAAGGTGGTTTCTATGTGAGAACCGTAATGTAGGGTTTCTAACTGAGAAGGCGACGGGTCGGGTGGTCGCGTTCAGGTCGTGACATTTAGCCCTGTCACGTTATGGTTTGTTAATGCGGTCTATCGAGCCATCGCGTTATTAATGAGACGATAGACGCTGTCGCGTTCTGGTGTGTGATTACGGTTAGTCGGGCTATCGCATTCTTGTCGCGACAGAGGCCCACGTCGCGTTCTTCTGTCCGAAATGAATGATTGAGTTTTGGGCAATGATGGCCCTGTGTGGACCTAGCTCAGGTTGTTTAAATGTATTTTAAGTTGTTCTAAGTTGATGATGATTAGTTAAGCATGTGTAAGGATAATATATGAGTAGTTAGTAAGTTGTGTAACATTTGTTATTATATTTGATTAGGTGGTTAATGAGCAAGTTGTTGTGTGTTGCTGTGGAGGTCACGAGGTGACCAATGACAGGCAGGTTTGTTATATGTTATTGTGATTTAGGTATGTGTTGGTCTCGGTTAGCTTGGAGGTCACATGGTGACCGATGACAAGCTAAACCTGACACTTGTATATATAGTGGTTTACAGACTAGTGTCATAAGTATGTATTGTGGTTTGTGTGCTTGCCGAGTTTGGTGGTCCGGCGCCTATTTCGAAATGCCTCTCTAGTCGGGTACCCCAGGTTCTGTGTGAGCTAGGCACGTTAGTGCTCGGGGTTTATCCCGGTACTGTGTGTACCGTCGAGATTTGTGTCGTCTTTCGGACACCCTCACTCCTATGTTTGAGTTGTACATCCGGTTGAGGGAAAGACAGAAATTGGGCAATGACTTGCCATGTGTTTGACTTTCAGCAGCACTGGGACAGACTTGTACCACTAGCAGTTGAGTTGTAGTCATGATAGTGTGAGCTTTGCTCCCTCGGGGTATGCCCCAGGTAGTTGTACTTTTCTCTTGGACTTGTAATAATGTATTGGGACAATGTAATTGTGGAAATAAGCATAGATACATGTACTTTCTTATATACTATACTCTTGTAGTTGCCTTTTATATTCTTACTAGACACTTGTGTAATTTATCCCTTACGAGACTTCGGTCCAGGGCCATTACAGCGAGTGTTGTGAGCTCTTGTACCTGAGTGAGTTGAGAGTGTGCTTTGCAAGTTCTCAAGGTATGCCCCTTAAGGACTGCACCTTTCTTCTTGTACATGTGCTTTTATTTGGGACATGTTGAACAGACTTTTGTATATTGTATATCTTGTTATAGTTATTTAAATTCAGTACATATCTCAGTAGACTATTCTTCTAACCCGTTTGGGTCTTCAGATCCTTGAGTGGCGACGCGAACTTCAGGGTCCCTAGCAGGGGTCCGGGAGGTCGGGTCGTTACAGTTGGTTTCAAAGAGAAGTCTACTGAGATTTGTAATGAGTTAATAACTATAGTTGTCCCAAAGAAAGGTACTAGTATGCTACTGACACCGTCCGACTAGTGTTAGGCATGTGCTTTCAAATGCTTTGCAGGTGTGCGACTTCTCTGCAAGGTTCGTGTGCGCACTGCAGAAGGTTGCAACTGTTGTTATGCCACGTGCGTGGTGAGTGTAGTCGCTCGGTGTGTTTGTGGCGTGGTGGCGCGGTTGCCGGTGGACTCGCTGGCAGTGGTCTTCCCCATGTTAAAGACGATTGCAGGAAAGTCCAGACGCGGTGCTCTTGGTCGTCTTCATATCATTTGGGTGTGTGTGTGTTGTGATGGCTGAGAGAGCCTGCGTGTGGTGTGGCCTTCACTGGTGCAGAGTTGTTGTCTATGGAATCGGTCGAAGTGTCCCTGCCTTGTTGCCTATTCCTCTATTGTTGGGGTGTGTGCTGTGTTGCTTGTGTGTGTGGTCTCATGTCTGTGCGCTATTGTGAGATGTGCTCTGCTCAGTGGGCGTTGTTGGTCGGGCTAAGTAGATGTTCTATGTGACGTGTTGCATCACTGGTTGAGCACTGTGACACTTGTCTGTGGTTTCTTGTCAGCCTTGTGCTGGCTGGTTGTGAGCTCTGGTGAGGTGCTCCCGAAGTTCTTCTCTGTTGGTTCTGGTGAAAGTGAGTTTTCCCCAGAGCTGTGTTGTGCTCGTTTCTTGTCGCTGTTGCGTTGCCCTCTAGGTTGAGGTGCATCGCTTGGTTGCCCTGTGTTCTGGTGAGGTTTCCCATAACCATTTATTGTTGTCTTGATGAGGGTTTTCCAAGGACTATTCCGTGCTCGTTTCTGCTATTGTTGTGCTGCCTCAGGGTCTTAGGTATGCTGTTGTTCTGGTTGGTGTGTTCTAATGGGTCTTCCCAGAACTGTGCCTTGGTGGTTCTGGTGGAGGTTTTCCGAGGATCGGCTTGCGTTGCTTCTGCAGTTCTGCTTGCTACGGTGTTCTCTCTGAAGGTTTGTGTTGTTTGGTCATTTGGGTTGTGCGTTCTGGTGAAGGTTCTTCCCAAGATCGCCCTTTGTCGTTTCTGGCGGAGGTTCTTCCCAGGAGTGCTCTGTGTTCGTTTCAGGCCACCATTGTGTTGCCCCTGTGGTTCGAAGTGTGCCGTTTGGTTGGGCTGCGTTCTGGTGAGGTTCTCCCAGGACGTCTCTCGGCGCTTTTGGTGGAGGTTCTCCCCAAAGCTGCCCTGTGTTTATTTTGGTCGTTGTTGCTCTCTCTCTATGTAGAGATGAGCTATCGTTGTCGTCGATTGATTGTCTGTGTTACAGTTTGCCTGGGCATTTTTGGTCAAGGTGCGGTGCCCTTGGCTATGCGTCTGGTTGCTGCGTTGGCCAGCTTGTCTCGTTGTTCATTTCTAAGTTTCTCGATTGCGCCAGTGGGACTTTGTGTGTCCCCGTGGCTGGGATGGTTTGTTTTGTTTTCCTGTGCCCGACATGCTCTCCCAGATGGTGGTCTGGTGAGTGTAGTGGGTGTTTGGCTGGCTGTGCTTCTTGTGGAAGTGTCAGTCTTGCATTGTGGATTTCCCCCTCGCGCGTGGAAAAGACTCGTTGCATTGCGTGTCTCCTTCCTCTATTTTTCGTGGGTTGCTCGGTGTGGCAATGCTCCACTGTGGTGTTGTGTTGCCAGGGTGCGCATCGTTGCGACCTTCTAGTGGAGTCATCTTCCCTTGAGTTGTTTTTGAGTTGAGTTGGTTGCTCCCCTCATGCCGACGTTTCCTTGTGGCACCGTGGGTCGGTGGACCTGTTCGTGCCATTTGTCGTTTTGATTGTTTCTTGCTGCCTGCCTGAACAATTTGGGGCATTGGGTCCCTATTGGTTTGGTGTGAGGTAGTACCATTTTCTTGTTGGGTTGCATGCATGAGTGTTGCTCTGCTATGCACCGATTTTCTTGCTTGGCTTGCTCGTGCAAGCGTTGTTTTAGTGTGTTCTCAATTGTGCCTCAGTTTGTGCCTTGGAGGCTTTTTCGTGTCGTCATCTTGGTGTTCGGCCTATCTATCGGTTGCGATAGAGGTGGTGCTTCTTGCTCTTGCGTGCCAGGGAGTCGCTGTAGTTTTCGCTCCCCGTGCGGCAGAGTTGGTGCTCTATGTTTTGTGTGGTTTTTAGGGCCGATGTAGTCATTGCACTCTTGAAGTTGTCGGCTTTCCATGTGCTTCTATTGTGGGTCTCTGGTGGAGAGTCCCCTTCGGTGGGCCCTATGTCATCTCGGGCCGTTGGTGCTGTTGTGTGTGCTGCACCTTGAGAATTTTTTTCGATACTTTGTGTTTTTGTGCATCAAGGGCTGGGGCCGGCATGGCCTATTGTGCCCTTTCAGGCTTGCGGTCCCTTGAGTGTGGATTTTAGTAGGTCTCTGGTGAAGAGTCCTTCCTGTTAGTCCATGGTGTTGTTTCGGCCGCTGGTGCACCTGTGTTGCACTTTGCTTAGTTTTGGTGCTTGTGGTAGCACCGTGTGCTTGTGCTCGAGTGGTTCGGTCTTGTGCCAATTGGAGCTTTGGTGCATTGTGTTGTACCATAGGTGGCTCCTAGTGCTTGTGATAGCACCATGTGTTGTGCTGTCTCACCTGATCATGAGCTTCGTGCGTCGTTTCACATGTTTGCTTGGTGTCAAATGCATTGGGCTTTCTGCCTCTGGGACACGTGTGCTAGCCTGAGTCTTGTGGTGTACCGTTGCTGCTGTGGGGTGGCTGCTTTACCTTGTCTAGGTAGCCCTATCGGTGGTATGCCAGGCTTTGGTTGTGGCCTGTGTCTTGGTTTTCCCTCTTGCTTTGAGAGCGAGTGTGTTTGGTTGTGGTACTTGAACGCGGCTTTGTTGACTATGCACTTTCATTGTCTAGAGTTCTTGGCACACATCAACATGCTCACCTTCTCTAAATTGTCTCACAAATTTAAAATAGCAAGGATGAACTAGCAAAGTAGTGAGAACAGGTCATTTCCATAGGGAGACTGAATAAAGTTTGACTTAAGAAACTGTTTTTGAAACAACTCTAACGAACACCTTTGAACCAAAATAACATTGCATTAAATTCAATTCTGTAAACATTATCATCAATTCCCTCACAACTCCGACAGATCAAACATAATGAAAAAATATGCAGAATTGAAATTAAAGAAACTTGGTATCACTGTACCCTCTCAATTGAGGGATCAAACAAGTAGACAAAAGCTCAACTAGAAACTAACAAACCAATTTACCCCTACAGCTCAGGGGATGAACGATCAACAAGAGTAGCTCTCCACAAACATCAACCAACTATACTCATAGCTCGAGGGATTGAACAGAAAATTCAGAAACAGAATTTATTATTACTAAACCAGAATCATAATTCTATTACAACTCAAAGATCAGACTGAGACAATGAATAATCAAAATGACTCAACTAGTGAATTAAAATTAGATCAACAAGAACTTTAGAAATTTCAAATTAGTGTACCCTCACAGCTCGAGGGATGAAGAACAAGTTAATAAAGAAAATATTAAAGGAAATATAAATAGCACATCATGCTCCCAATCTGACGAGGGGAAAAAAATAGAACACTAATGAAATAGAAAATTCAAATCAACAAAAACAAAAGAGGAGCCAAGCTCCCTGGTCTCTCAAATGCTCTGCTATCTCCAAAAGCTTTTTGGACCGATCACAGCACAAACCCTCCAATCTCCAGAAGAGGGAAAGAAATAAACGAACTCATTAAACATACAAGAAATAGAAAATAAATGGATGCCTGTAGAAGAGAGCAGAAACCAATGATCTCCCAGCAATAAGGAAGAAGAAACCTTTGGACTTCGAGCAACCCCCCTGGATCGATCACAGCACAAACCCCTCCCCAATCTCTAGAACAATCTCAGCAAAAAAGAAAGAATCCCCCTCTCCCAAATGCTGAACTCCTGGATGCCGAACCATAGAAGAATGGAAGAAGAAGCACTGGATAGATCCCTCACTATTTTCTACAGAACAAAGGAAGAAATCCATCTGCTACAGAAGTAAAGACAAAGCCCCCCTGCTCCCATCTCCAAAGAAAGGAAGAAGTAAAAATCCAGAAGAAAAAAAAAATTGAACTCTCATTCCTCCCCTGGATCGTTCCCACCAACAGAAGAAATGAAATAAACTATTGAATCGATCTCACTATTCACAGAAGAAATGAAATTAACATAGAAGAAATGGAAGAATCAACGTCGAAGAAATGGAAGAAACAATTCGTAACCCTCCCAGCTCTCACAGAAGAAAAGAAGAAAATTAAAACTCAGATCCCCTTCCCAACACAACAGTCGAATCCCCAAATGCTGAACAGAAGAGATGAACAAAAAAAATTCCCCAAAAAAACCTCTGGAATTTCTCACAGCCCAACCATCTATAGAAGAAAGGAAAATAAATCCTGAACCCTTACAGCAAAGAAGAAACCCAAAAATAAAATCTGAACAGCCTCGTTCTGAGGACCTTGGGGTCCTTATATAGGACCCTTGCCCTCTGCTTCCAGGCGCCAGGCTCACAGCTTCTTCACGCACGGCCTCTGCACCAGATCGGCATGACCCGGCTGCATACACACCGCCTGAGCTGCTTCCACGGCCCAGCCTCATCTGGCCCAAATCGCCTCCAGCCGCATGCTCCATCCACACAGATCTGCACCAGCTTCCATCCGCTGCGCAGCTGTAGCTGCTCACGCTTCCCTGCATGCCCCAGCCGTTGTGCACCCCAGTCGCTGCGCACCGCCTCCAGATCTGCCGCGCCAGCCTGGGCACCTCAGCCCTTAGCCAGATCACCGCGCCCTTGGTGTGTACGGGCTCCGTCAGATTGCCGCACCCCTGGTCTGCAGAGCACGCCCAGGTCCGTCCGCTGCGCACCTCTTCTCCGCACGACCACCTCCAGCTCAGCTCCATCGCGCGCACCGTCAGAGCTCCTCTTCCTTCGCAGCAGCCCAGCTTCTAGCTGCATCAGGTTTTCCCCTCACCTCCCAGCAGCTTTCAGCTAGTTCCGTTGCCCTGATGGGGAAGAAAAGAAAAGTTTAAGTAGAGTGCATAGAATGGTGGGGGCATTCAAAAAAATTCTTATTTATTTAATAGAATTAAGTGGGTTATTTTAAAGACTCTTATTTATTTACAAAATGATATCTATTTATTATTAACAAAATATTTACAAAAATATTATTTATATACAATATTTATTTATAAAGATCTTTTATTTTTCAAAATGTACCTATGAAAAAATGAACATGATTAGTCAATCTGACAAGAAATCAGTGACTTATTAAATGAAAATCTATCATGTGTATTTTAACCCAATATCAACTAATATGTTAAAAAACATATCCATGGATGAAATGAAAATTAAAATAAAATTACACATTATTTATGGACAAAATATGTCTAAAATTAATTATATGTATGAAATTTAACACGAAAAATTTTGCAGTTATCACTCCCCCCTACTTGAACATTGCTAGTCCCTTAGCAATAAAAATTACATCAAATGTAGGACTAGAAGATGTAATGTCTCATGCTAAACAGCCATCATGTAAAAGATTAATGTAGAGATATGTCTTTCCTAATTGTAAGGGCTTATGGCAAGAAATTAGTGCACAAATGATACCTCACTTAAGAGTTCACATCAGCCCTCATGGAGCTTCTCTGCCTCAGCCAATAATTGAGATTAGATTAATTCGAGGGAGAAAAAAGAATTGTGGAATAAGATCCTTGCTCATTCAGATTGGGTTGTTTTTCTTAGTTCCATTCTACCCAACTTCCTTGAGGATTACTTCTCTGAGTTGAGGACTTTGCCCCTTTACTTGAACTTTGTGCACTCATAATTGTTTTCTTTCTTTTTCATCCATAATGCTGCACAACCCATCACTTTTCAAGAGTATCGAGTTCAACTTTACTCAGATCCAGGGCAGTTTTCATGGTTGTTTTTTTTCTTTCTTTCTTTATTTTGCTTTTGCTTTTTTTCTTTTTCTTTTCTTTTCTTTTCTTTTCCTCTTAAAGGAAGGATGGGTAGTCAGGTTCCTTGATCACACGCCTTCACTTCCTTCGTAATTCACTTAAGGGGAAGGGAGAAAACCAATAACCTCTCTCCTACTAGTTTTAACAAATTTGCTATATTTGGGTTCAACTAGTCTAAGTGGCTGTGTAGTGTGTGTATAAAAACTTCTTGCCATAAACCCTTACATAAGGTAGACAAGAAGTACATGTAATCCTTTACTAGAGACTACCTAACATAAATGTTTGCAAAGGGATGTGACAACTTCAAAATTTTAATGGTTAAAGATCAGACACCTAGTCTGTGCTTCGCAATGCCAAGATTTTTTTTTTTTAAATTCAAAGATGAAACATTGTGAAATTTTCTTTTTATTTGCATAAGCTCAATATAAAGAAAGAAAACGAAGCATTGGTTAGGATGAGAACTATGAATACATGTTTATTCTACCTCTCCCCTACTTATTTATAGGAAGAGAAAGTAAGATAGAGAATTACCTGATAAAGGAAATCTGTACACATGGGTTGCCCCCAAGAGCGCTAAGTTTATCGTCTTCAGCCGAACGCAATTAGGCTCCATTTGGCTCAACTAGCTTGGTAGACTCAATTTTCAAAGAAGGTGGGCTTTCAAAGAAGAGCTTTAATCTCTACCCATTAACAGTGAATGATTGTCTAGTTTTTGGGTCAAGAATAATGACAACACCATTGTCACAAACTTTGACAACAGTGTAAGGACCATCCCATCGGGACTTCAATTTTCCTGGAAACAGAGGAAGCCTAGAATTAAATAGCCAGACCTTATCATGCACTTGAAAAATTTTCTATGAATGTGTTTATCATGGAATGTTTTGGCTTTGGCTTTATAGATTTTTGGCTTTGGCTTTGGCTTTGGCTTTACAAGATTGCTAGCAATTATGATGGGCCAAGTCTCATTCTCTCCTAAAAAGATGTTCTTTAAACTAGCAGGGAGTGGTTTTAGCTCAACCTTAGGAGGACACTTTAATGGAAATGATGGATCATTATCCGGAAACATGGAACTCAATTGTCCTTCCTCTCCCTCAAACCCTAGAGCACAGGGTTGGTCTATTGTTTCTTCCTCACAAGATTCCTCCAAGGAGTCTACCACTAGACAACTCTCTCCTTGATCATGGTGCCTAGATGCTCCAAAAATATTGATACTAACCCACCTATCCCCAAATGATATATCCATCATCCCAGTAGCACAATCAATATTAGCCCTTGCTGTGGCCAAAAAGGGTCTACCAAGGATGATGGTGGACTGAGTTAAATCTTGAGGAGTGTTCATGTCCAGAATGATGAAATCGGCAGGGAAGTAACAATCATTGATTTTCACAATAATGTCCTCAACTAAGCCTTTAGGAGTGGTGACAGAACGATCGGCTAGTTGAAGGACAACAGAAGTGGGTTTCAATTCTCCTAACTTGAATTTCTCAAAAATAGCAGAAGGTAGGAGATTGACACTGGCTCCCAAATCCAAAAGGCCTCTTTCAAAAGTGACTCCACCGATGGTGCAAGGAATTAGTGGAGTGCCTGGATCTTTGAGCTTTTTAGGGAGTTGGTTCAAGATAATGGCACTCACAGTTTCTGAAAGAATGATTGTTTTAGTTTTATTTCACATTTCACATTTTGGAGTGCACATTTCTTTTAAGAATTTAGCATAAGAAGGCACATGCTTAATGGCATCAAGGAGAGGAATGTTGATGTGAACTTGCTTAAAGAGTTCCAAGAGTTCTTCATTACCAGTTGGTTTGTTTTTGGATTTTGGCTTTAACGCTTCAGGAAAAGGGACTCTTGGAATGTAACAGCTTGGGTCTTCATTCATTTTGATTTTGTCTAGAGGTTCTTCAGTCATTTTTTCCTTTCCCTAGGATTGTTCTTTTTCAATATTTTCTTCAATCTCTTCTTCAATTTCAGTTTCAAATTCATTTTATGTATCCTCATGCAATGTTGATATATGTGGGTAAGGATTTATTCTGATTTTTCCACTTCTTAAAGTAGACACAGTTTTAACATTTTCTACTTGGGGGCCCCTAGCGTGGCAGGAGGATGGTCCTGTTGTATAGGTTGATTTGGGTTTTGTGGTACTGGAATGTTCGGGACAAAAGCTTGTTTTGTGTTTGATGGTGGAGGTGCATTTTGGCGAGCAGGTGGTCTGTACCCTTAGGCTTGATGGTATTGCTGATTCTGATAAAATTTGGGAGGGTTGTTCCTTGGGTTTTCTATAGCTTCACTTGGTAGCTGACCTGCTTCCCTCCTTTGACATACATCAGCAATCTGGGACTCTATCCTTGCCAAATTTTGTTGAAAATTTTGATTTTGATTTTGATATTGACTTTGTTGTTCTTGCACAGTTTGGCATAGAGTCGCCATCATGTTTTGGAGTTGATTTATTTTATCTTCCCAATTGGGCTGAGGAGGTGGTGGTTGATTATATAAAGGTTGCTGGAAATTGGTATGAACAAATTGATTGGGGTTTTGATTTCCTTGGACTTATGGAAGCTTGGAATAAGAAGATTGGCCAAATCCCAGATTCTGATTGGGATAGGATTGACTGTACATGGATTGCTTAAAAGAAGGTTGAGACACTTGTTCAGATTGATTTTTCTAAGAAAAGTTCGGATGGTTTCTCGAACCAGGGTTGTATGTGTTAGAATATGGATCATATGAGGGTTTGTAGAAACCTTGGGCAGCTTGGACTTGTTCTTGAATGAAAGGGGGTAATTGGGCAATAGTGGGACAAGCATTCGTGGAGTGAGCTGAGCTAGCACACATAGTGCAAGTTTCAGGTGGTTGAGAAAATTTGGGTGTGGCTTGCCCAGTCAAAGACATTAATTGATCAAATTTTTGTTCCAATTTCTGCTCCAATCTCTGATCAAGTCTATCTAACAGATCTTCTACCCTAGAATCTGATTCTCCTCTCCCTCTTAATTCATACAACCCTGCCTTCTTTACAGGTCCTAATGCTCTTTCATAATTGTGGAGTGAGGCATGATTGATAGAATTCTCACTCAATGTTTCAAACAGATTATATGCCTCATCCTCGCTCTTAGTCATGAATGCTCTTCCACACGAAGCATCAACCATCTGCCTATTTGATTCTATCAATCCTTCATAAAATGCTTGGACTATTTGCCACCTCGACAAACCATGGTGGGGACATTTTCGAAGCAACTCTTTCAATCTCTCCCATGATTCATGCATTAACTCTCCCGAGTGTTGGGAGAATCCAGTTATTGCCCTTCTCATGGTGTTAGTGCGGCCAATGGGGTAAAATTTCTACAAAAACTCCTGCTGCATTTCTGGCCATGTTCTAATGGTTCTCCCTATGGTTTCTAACCAATGGTTGGCCTTATCTTTTAAAGAGAATGGAAATAGGGTCAGTCTTAAGGCATTTTCAGTGAAATTTTGGATCCTGACAGTGGAACAAATCTCTAGGAACTCATCTATATGCTTGTAAGGGTCTTCATTGGGATTGCCATAGAAGGATGGCAACATATGAATGGTTCCTGGCTTGATTTCAAAGTGATTTGCAGGAATTTTCAGCCTAATGCAAGTAGCAGGTTGATAATCAGAAGGAATAAAGTACTCCTTCATCTGTCTGGGTACGACCTCCTCTACATTCCTAGAAACTTGGTTTTGGTCTTGGTTGGCCATCCTATGAAAGAATCTTTCAATCTCGTCTATAGGTTGAGCCAAATCTATGTTTAGGGAGCGTCTACCAAGCATGCACAGATGAAAAGCTCTCTATTTATGATTTTTGAATTTTTAAAATTTTATTGATTTTTATGAACAAACACAAACAAACAAACACTTTCGAAACAAATTAACATAAACACTAAGTGTTCCTTGGACCTATGTTATTTTTCTCAAAATAGGATTTATGCTTGCTTAAACCCAATCCTAGCTCTTCTTGTACCGGTTAGGTAAGAGGTGGAGTAGAGGGAGGCCCCCCTTGCTTTCGCAAGGACCCAATTAAATAACCTCTAGCTCACTTAAGCATAAGCTTTTTAACCTCTAATCCTAGACACCAGACTTAAAGAGAAGTTTTGGAATTAAGAAAGGATAAATCTAATTATGAACCCTAGGGTCACGTCTACTAGTTTTTATTGAAAGTTTAGGCAAATGCAAGAATGTGACATTTTTTGTGATTTTTGGGCAAATGAAAGGGTGATGAAATCCCTCACCTTATTTTTTTTTCTAAAGGGTGATGCCCTTAAGCAGTCCCTTTTACAAATATGAAATGCAAAAAATCAAGTCCAAACAAGGATTTTCTAATGCTAAGTCTAATGCATAGAACAAGAGATAGAAATCTTACATTTCCCCCGCACTCTTCAATGCAAGAAAAAGAAATGGAATTCAAATGACAATTAAAATGATGAATGACCTAAAACAAGTGATTCTAATCTTAAGAAGATGAAATTTTTAATTGCAAAACAAACGGCTTACATGAAAGAGCGATTTGGGAAAAAAATTAGATTTTAGACTTTTTTAATTTTTATTTGTTTTTTTTAACTAAATGAAATGAAAATTAACTAAAAAAATATAAAGTGATACTATAAACTAATTCCAAACCACTCAAACCACCAAAAGGCCAATTATTACATGCCAACTAGAAAGAAATCTCTGTACATGCACAGAGAATACATGAACGCCTCACTACAATATTCACTCACACTCTCCTATCTAAAATTCTGAATTAAAAGAAAATGCGAAAAGAAATCAGCAAGCTCTCCTTCTCCAATGGGCTCAAATGTCAAGACCAATCTCCATGTTCCACTTCTTGTGCAAATCTGAAATAAAAAGCCCAATAACAAGTCAATGAAAAGCCCAATACAAATGAAATCAAATGAAAGCATATTTAAATCAAACTCTAACGCCTCCCCGGCAACGGCGGCAAGATGAATGCGGATTTGTTGACTGTGCACTTTCGTTGTCTAGAGTTCTTTGCACACATCAACATGCTCACCTTCTCTAAACTGTCTCACAAATTTAAAATATCATGGAAGAACTAGCAAAGTGGTGAGAACAGGTCATTTTCACAGAGAGACTGAATAAAGTTTAACTTAAGAAACTGTTTTTGAAACAACTCTAACGAACACCTTTTCACCAAAATTACATTGCATTAAATTCAATTCTGTAAACATTATCAATCAATTCCCTCACAACTTCGACAGATCAAACATAATGAAAGAACATGTAGAATTAAAATTAAAGAAACTTGGTATCACTGTACCCTCTCAATTGAGGGATCAAATAGGTAGACAGAAAGCTTAAGTAGAAACTAACAAACCAATTTACCCCTACAGCTCAGGGGATGAACGATCAACAAGAGTAGCTCTCCACAAACATCAACCAACTATACTCACAGCTCGAGGGATTGAACAGAAAATTTAGAAACAGAATTTATTATTACTAAACCAGAATCATAATTCTATTACAACTCAAAGATCAGAATGAGACAGTGAATAATAAAAAAGACTCAACCAGTGAATTAAAATGAGATCAACAAGAACTATAGAAATTTCAAATTATTGTACCCTCACAGCTCGAGGGATGAAGAACAAGTCAATAAAGAAAATATTAAAGGAAATATAAACAACACATCATGCTCCCAATCTGACCAGGGGAAAGAAACAGAACACTAACGAAATAGAAAATTCAAATCAATAAAAACAGAAGAGGAGCCAAGCTCCCTGGTCTCTTAAATGCTCTACTACCTCCAAAAGCTTCTGGACCGATCACAGTACAAACCCTCCAATCTCCAGAAGAGGGAAAGAAATAAACGAACTCATTAAACATAGAAGAAATAGAAAATAAATGGATGCCTGTAGAAGAGAGGAGAAACCAATGATCTCCCAGCAGCAAGGAAGAAGAAACCTTCGGAGTTCCAGCAACCCCCTGGATCGATCATAGCACAAACCCCTCCCCAATCTCCAGAACAATCTCAGCAGAAAAGAAAGAATCCCCGTCTCCCAAATGCTGAACTCCTGGATGCCGAACCATAGAAGAATGGAAGAAGAAGCACTGGATAGATGCCTCACTATTTTCTACAGAACAAACGAAGAAATCCATCTGCTACAGAAGTAAAGACAAAGCCCCCTGCTCCCATCTCCGAAGAAATGAAGAAGTAAAAATCCAGAAGAAAAAAAATGAACTCTCATTCCTCCCCTGGATCGTTCTCATCAACAGAAGAAATGAAATAAACTACTGAATCGATCTCACTATTCATAAAAGAAATGAAATTAATACAGAAGAAATGGAGGAATCAACACCGAAGAAATGGAAGAAACAATTGGTAACCCTCCTAGCTCTCACAGAAGAAAATAAGAAAATTAAAACTCAGATCCCCTTCCCAACACAATAGTCGAATCGCCAAATGCTGAACAGAAGAGATGAAAAAAAAAAATCCCCCAAAAAAACCTCTGGAATTTCTCACAGCCCCACCATCTACAGAAGAAAAGAAAAGAAATCTCGAACCCTTGCAGCAAAGAAGAAACCCAAAAATAAAATCTGAACAGCGTCGTTCTGAGGACCTTAGGGTCCTTATATAGGCTCCTCGCCCTCTGCTTCCAAGTGCTAGGCTCACAGCTTCTTCATGCACGGCCTCTGCACCAGATCAGCACGACCCGGCTGCATATGCACCGCCTGAGCTACTTCCACGGCCCAGCCTCATCTGGCCCAAATCGCCTCCAGCCGCATGCTCCATCCGCACAGATCTGCACCAGCTTCTATCTGCTACGCAGCTACAGTTGCTCACGCTTCCCTGCATGCCCCAGCCGTTGTGCACCCCAGCCGCTGTGCACCGCCTCCAGATCTGCCGCGCCAGCCTGGGTGCCTCAGCCCTTAGCCAGATCGTCGTGCCCCTGGTGTGCACGGGCTCCGTCAGATCGCCGCGCCCCTGGTCTGCAGAGCACGCCCAGGTCCGACCGCTGCGCACCTCTGCTTGCACGACCACCTCCAGCTCAGCTCCATCGCACGCACCGCCAGAGCTCCTCTTCCTTCGCAGCAGCCCAGCTTCCAGCTACATCAGGTTTTCCCCTCACCTCCCAGCAGCTTCCAACTGGTTCCGTTGCCCTGGTGGGGAAGAAAAGAAAAGTTTAAGTAGAGTGCGTGGAATGGTGGGGCATTAAAAAAGAATCTTATTTTTTTAATAGAATTAAGTGGGTTATTTTAAAGACTCTCGTTTATTTACAAAATGATATCTATCTATTACTAACAAAATATTTACAAAAATATTATTTATATAAAATATTTATTTATAAAGATCTTTTATTTTTCAAAATGTACCTATGAAAAAATGAACATGATTAGTCAATCTAACAAGAAATCAGTGACTTATTAAATGAAAATCTATCATGTGTATTTTAACCCAATATCAACTAATATGTTCAAAAATATATTCATGGATGAAATGAAAATTAAATTAAAATTACACATTATTTATGGACAAAAGATGTTTAAAATTAATTATATGTATGAAATTTAACACGAAAAGTTTTACAGGTATCAGTACCCTACTTAAGTCTGGGTCCCTCTGAGGTCGACGTGTTGTTCTCGACCTCTACGGTTGTTTTGGTTCCTGTATGGTTGTGTGTCTTTTTGGTGGTTGGCATGTTGGTACCTGCACTGAGCCATGTGTGCGTGTGGTGGGTGTGCTACAAACTCCTCATTGGTTCTCTGTTGTGTGTGGTGTTGGTGAGTCTAGAAGCCGATGGTAGAGTCTCCTGTTAGTTTGTTTAGTGACAGTGAGGCCTATTGGCTAGCTAGTACTCGACCACGTGGTTTGTCGACGTTGGAACGTGTCCAGTTTTGGCTTAACCTCAGACGCCTTCCGTACTTTCATCTTGATGTGTCGCATTGTGGAGTGTGTAGTTTCACAGTTTTGTGGCTCCACGTGCGCTAGCTGTCCCTGTTGGACAGCGAGGAAAGTCTAGGTGAAACCTAGCGGTGGCGGTGGACGCTGTTTCATGCATTGAGGATTCTCCACGAGTGTGTTCTCACTCTACTTCTTGTCTCTCGTGTGGTTTCTCGGTTGGGCTAGTGACCGATTCTAGCTACTGCTAGTAGTGTGAGGCTGTTCCCCTGAGTGTTGTGCTTGACTCTCAGGCATTTTTCCTGGTTGTTGTCAGTAACTGTGTACTCTGTCAGGTTTCGCTGGTGATAGAGTGAGTTGCTAACCGGCGATTCTCGTGTTGATGTTGGCAACTACATCCTCTGTCGGGTTTTGCTGGGGACAAAGTGGGTTGCTGGTCGGTCGGTCCCAACAGCAGGGTCTGTTGGTGGCTGCAACCGTGCGGTTTTTGCCTGGAATTTTCTGCTGTTCAGGTCGGTTTTGTCATTGCTGATCAGCACTTGTGGGGTTGCCGTTCCGTTTGGATGCCCCACGTGTGGCTGGAGTGAGCTGTTAGTTTCTCGTCTTGGTGTTCCACCCGTGTTTGGAGCGTGTTGTGAGCTGTTGGGTTTTCGGTTGTGTGCTCCCCATGTGTTTGGAGCCCGTTGTGTGAGTTGTTGGTTTTTTGGCCTTGTGTGCTCCGTGCGTGTTTGGTGGTGCGGTTGTTGCCACGAGGAGGTCGTGGTGAGACTTAGTGGCCTTTCGCACCCGCGCTTCGTGCGCTCCGCACGTGTTTGGCTGTGCGATTGTTGCCACAAGGAGGTCGTGTTGAAACTTAGTCGCTTCTTCTCGCTGGCCTTACGTTTGCTCCCTATGCTTCGTTTCGTTCCTTGGGATCTTTTGGGCTTACCCCAAATTCAAGGACAAAATTGTTTAAAGGGGGGTAGAATGTAAGACCCGAATTCCTAGCTTTCCATCCGGTGTCTTGGATAACTAGCCACTAACGCGTCCGGGCTGGGCGACGTGTTAGTGTCACGTCATGGGTGTCCTACGCGACAGTCATCCTTGTCGTGCCCAGCTTTCCTATCACGTTCTTATCACGACCGGTCAACGGGTCGTGACAGTGTTCCGTGCCTTTTGTCTTCTGGCAGCTGTCAGGGTGGCAGGTGTCTCAATACGACCTGTCACATTGTCACGGCATCCCTAGGTGACACGTTCTTGTCGTGGTGCGTTGACCTGTCGTGTTAAGGTCCTTAACATGATGCGTTGCCATGTTGCATCTTGGGTGCCGAAGGTTTAAGGCCTTGGCCGGAGACCCCTTCTCCCTTTTCCTCCTTCCCCTCTCTTCTCCTCCCCCTCTGGCGGTGCTCCGCCTCCCTCTCTCCCCTTTGTGCATTTCAAGTGAGGAGGAGGGCCATGCTCGTGTCCTTGGCGTTGTGGAGCTTGCGTGGAGCGAGGAGGAGGTGGCCAATTCTACGTGAAGGGCCCCGATGGGTTTGGATCTTCGGTTATGGTAGGGATTGCTTGTACCCTTCTTAATCCGGGTGGATTGGGAGCCCCTCGTGGTTTGTAGATAGCATTTTCTGCTTCTCCATGCTCCCCTCCCCCGTGTGTGTTTGTGGTGTGTGGGTGGCCCTGGGATGGAGCATCCCGCAGGTCTTCCCTTCTTCTGGTGTCACAACTGTGGTGTGTGTCGCGACACCAAAGGGCGCGATCGTGTCGCGACGCGTTGGCCCAATGCGATGGCTTCACGGACCAGCAGTCGGATGCGATCTTGTCGCGGCGCATTTCCCTATCGTGATAGGGTTGCTGTCATGGTGCCCTCCCCCGTCATGATGGTATCGTGACGGCCTAGAGGGATGCAATAGTACCTGTGTTGCCTTGGGTGTTTCTGTGGTTCCGGTTGGGGTGTTGGCGTGTGCCCCAGGGCTGGCTTACCCTTAGGACCTTCAGGTGGGGAACGTGGTAGGTTACCTCACTGCGTTCAGTGACTGAAGGTGACACCTTCGTGGCCGTGTCCTGGTGGCGATGCCAGGAGGGTCGTGTATGTCTAATAATCGATTGACCGGTGGTCCATCGATTATCAGCAGATGGTTTTCCATGCTTCCGATAGTGTCCCGAGGTTCTAGCTTGCTCGTGCATGCTTTGGTTAGCCGACGGCCCTCTCGATGGTCTGTTTGTACCTCGTCCTTGCTAGGCTTGTCATGGGTTACAAGCCAGCGGTTTGGCGTGGTTCTTGTTGTGCTTGCCCCACCTGTTTGTCCGATGCTTCGCACTTGAGGGATTGTTCTGTTCAGAGGTTGTCTCTGTTGCCTGGGACCCCCATCCTCGGAAGCCTTTGAGGGAGCGTTCGGGGATACGAGTGTGCTCGAGTTGGTAGCCAAGTTGGCAGACTCTAGAGCTGAGGGGAAAATGAGATTTGGACAGTGGTGCTGAGTCGTTTGTAAATCTCTCTTGGTTAGTCTGGGACGCCAAGGTTGGCTGGAGTTCTTCCCAGCACAGGCCAGTCAGTCCTTCTTCTCACAGCCTCGCCCTACATTGGTTCCGGAGCCACATAGGAAGGTTAGGCGTAAGGCCGCAGCTTGGCCAGGCTACGGTTGTTGTTGTGTTGTGGTGTTTCTGTGGCGGCTCTGTCTCGCTCTTCCAGGGAGGCAGAGGCAGGAGCCAGGCTGGCGAGCAAAGGGAGTGGCTGGTGTGTCCTCCTCTTGTCTGCCAGTGGTGGTGGCTTGGTTGTTGTTGTTGTGATGGTGTTTCCTCACGACGTTTTCAAGTATGACTCGTTGCCCTAGCCTGCACGGTGGTTGTAGCCTGGCCGTGTCTAGCTTCTGTGGGTGTTGTTGGTTTGGCCTTGTTGGCCCGTGCTTTTGGTGGTTTTCGCTCGGCGTTCTCTCAGTTTCATAGTCCCGTTCCTTGGTGCCAGCCTGTGGTAGCACCAGTGTGTATGGTTTCCTGACCTTGTGGTGTGTCCAGGGTCCGGGGTGGTTCTACCTGTGGGCCATCGGCCTTGTGGAGGTCTGAGGTGGCCGTGCTTGTGGTGAGACGTCATTCTCACTTGGTTGTTGCATGGTCTAGGTGGGTGTGCCGAGGGTTGCTTTCGCTTAGTACCCGACTCCGTTGGTTTTTGCGAGAGTCGTGTGTGTGTCACGACCTTGGTTGGTGGTCGTGGTGTTGCATTGTTCTGTTCCGCTATTTTGTAGTACCCTGTTGTAGGTGTTCCTCACTTTACATCTTTCTAGTGTAGTTTCCTATTTTCGGAGTTCCTGCTGATCTGGCCGGTGAGGGACTGGTAATCCCTACTGGGCCTTGTTCGTGAGGCTCAACCCCCTACTTCCTTCAACTAGGGGCTCGTCGTCGCGAGAGGGGAGCTCAGTGTCGGACAGGTTGCGGAGGCGGCTGTGGCGCCATGTGTTGTCAGCAGCAGTAAGAGCGAGTGTTGTGAGCTCTTGTACCTGAGTGAGTTGAGAGTTGTGCTTTGCAAGTTCTCGGGGTATGCCCCTTAAGGACTGCACCTTTCTTCTTGTACCTGTGCTTTTATTTGAGACATGTTGTACAGACTTTTGTATATTGTATATCTTGTTATAGTTATTTAAATTCAGTACATATCTTACTAGACTATTTTTCTAACCCTTCCGGGTCTTCGGATCTGTGGGTGGCGACGCGAACTTCGGGTTCCGTGGTGGGGGTCTGAGATGTCGGTGTGGACGCCCCATTCCGCACACCCCAGATGTTGTGGATACCTCCGGAGGTTCACGAACGTTGCCGCTCCCTCGTTTGGCGTTGAAGGGCTGTTGATTGACCTTTTTGACTCTCTGTTTGACCAAGTTGACCAAGGGAAAGAAGAAGAAAACCAACAGAATAAATGCAAGGAGGTGATCTCCAGGGCCTTACTTGTGTCCAAGGAAGTATCTTGATCGCATTGGTGATGCTACCTCGCGTAGCGGAC
This sequence comes from Colocasia esculenta, assembly GCA_014218235.1. Taxonomy (NCBI): domain Eukaryota; kingdom Viridiplantae; phylum Streptophyta; class Magnoliopsida; order Alismatales; family Araceae; genus Colocasia; species Colocasia esculenta. The sequence continues at coordinate 164,509,231 of CM024754.1, read as the reverse complement.
GATGGCGGGACTACAACTTTCCTCATTTCGGCCGGCCAAAAGAAGAAGCTCCACAGTTTCTTTCAAAGTGTTCCTGCCACAAGGAGAAGTTCTATTAGACTTTGAGATGATGTAGTAAACTTCCTAAATAGAAAGAAGAAGCCCAAAAGGAGAGCCCCGTACCGGTTGCGAACTTGAGAAGAGGGGTGGCCAAATGCTCTGACCACCCTTCTTCCCTCCGTTTTTGGTTTGGGAAAACCCTTTTTAGGTGTGTAGGAAGGTGCCCTACGTGCCTAGGGTGTGAGTGTGAGTGTGTGTAGCATGCAAAGACTAAAGGAAGATGAAGAGTTGGAGAAGGAGAAGAGGGAGATGATCCTCTTTGAATGGCGTGGTTGACTCCTTTGTGGGCTCCTCCAGCATGTAGTGAAGCCTCCTGGGCGCTCCAAATGTTGAGAAGAAGAGAAGGAATAAGGATGGAAGCTCTCAAGTTACTTTTCTCTCTCTTCTCTCAAAGCAACATGGCATGGACGTTCAACATCTCCCCTTTTAACTTAGAAGGCTAAGGAGTACCTTAAATAGACAGTGGGACCACTGGTAGGGAGCCTTGGATGCTCAAGTGTGAAGAAACACACTTAAACATGTGGCAATCCATGTGTTAAGGCTTGGACCAATGAGAGGGAGCCATGTAGGACTTTTACTGGGTCAAGGGGGTGCCAAGGTGGCCCATTTGCCCGTTAGGAACGGCCCCATGCGTTGCATGGGCGAAGAGAGGGCGCAAGTGGGCTGGAATCTCGGGCAGTTGCGAACACCAAGTAAAACCAGGTTGACGTCCAACGATGCTACTGCCAACCCCATGCAGACGTCAACACTTATGAATGCCAACAGGCATCGACGTCCAGGGGGTGTGCCGCCAACCAGAGGTCAGCGGCAGTCGATGCTGCCGTCTACATAGGATACGAGGCAAGTCAACAAACGGTCAAACGAGCCTTATTGGGCCATGAACCACGCGAGGATGGGCCAAATCTCACATCTACAAATGCCCCTCCGTGACATCCGATCTTGCAAGGGAGCAGAGCGGACTAAAAGGTTGGTGTCTCGGTAAACAAAGGACGCGGAGATTTGATGGAAGGGTCGTCTCCGAGGATAGGAATTCTAGAAAACCACACGAATGAGTTAGGCTAGAAACAAGTGACGAATCGTCTGAGAGACAAATGTGGGAAAGAAGGAGAGTGATCTACCCGTGTGACTACAACTGCAACCCAACAGTAGGGTTCCTGGCATGGCCATTTAGGACTTTGACTAGTTTCTGGTGTGTCTAAGTCAACGGAGTTGTAATATGACGGTTGAATCGAGGGGGTCTCATAATCGGAGTCCGTCTGGGCTCGCTGACCTAATTAGGACGTCTATCCATAGTTAGGGGGTTGTGGAGACAAGGATTGGTTGATCTCTCAAAGGACTATCAAAAGATTCTAACTGGAATCAATGTTTGGAAAGCCTGAAGTCCTGAATTAAGCTCATGACTGGAGAAGGTTCATATGAACTCAACAAGCTAGCATGATTACTTCTGATATGCACGGTGGGACAAGTGGAGAAGGGGGCAACAAAGACCCGAAATCGGCTCAGATATTCAAGAAAGTGGTGCTAACCCGGTAGGCCACTTGAGCTAGATGAACTACAGAGCAATTTGAGAAAACCACCATTTTTTTTGAATTAGTAAGAGAATGTAAGTAGTGAAATCCTAAATGCATGTTGGTGTGGGTTCCCTATCTAAAATGCAAGTTAGAACCAGAGGAAATTTCTAAGGCCATACAAATAACTGAGAGATCGCAAACCCGTCATAGTTTTCGATAAAGGGGAACTCTGGGTTCACGGTCACCAAGTTATTCACCTCTGGAGTGTAACACTCAAGGTCGCATGAGTGTTCCTGAATTTGAAGCGCCGCTTGTGCTTAAATATTTGCAAGACAACTTAAAGCACAAGATATAGATATAATGGCTATATGAACAATAAAGCTTTTAAAATTCCAGAATATTAACGTCTAGATCAAATGCCGCCAACATGTCGTTGACATCCACAAGAGGCGCCGTCTACTTGAGTAGGCATCTACAAATGATGCCGTTAATAGGGGACTGACGGCAACTGATACTAACATTAACATGCCAGCGGATTAAACTGAAAAAATAGCTATTGGAAGGCCATAAGGACTCTTCCTTCTCCTCCCTCCATCCCCTCCTTCCTCAACTCCGAACCAGAGAGCTCAGGGATGGGTTTCAGTAGCACACATGGCCTCCTCATCGACCGAAAAGTCCACGAGCGTGAACCTGGGGATTCTGAGTGAGGTTCTGGGGCAACGGGGAGGTAAGCAACGCCTATTTCTGCTCTTTTTCATACTGAAAATGCCCCAAACTCTCTCTCAAAACACTCCCTGGATGCGTAGGAGGTACCTGCCTTCCAAAGCCAAGGCCAGGTGCGGGCCTTCTCTTGGCTGGTTAACCTGATGAATGCGATTACCCTGGACATGAGGAGCTTCATTGGAGCGTGGAATCTGAATTTCATGGTGGTGCTGGCGAAGAACATGAAGGAGATGTGGTGGGGATTTGATGCCCTGGGAGCACTCGTGGAGCGGTGGCATCCACACATGCACATGTTCGTGTTCCAGGGATTCGAGGCGAGCTTGTTGCTGAAGAGGTGGAGTTATTCTTGGGGTGGAGGCGGTGCTTGGAGTACGATGTGACGACCCCTCTTCTCCCGTGGGAAGAGATCCTGGCAGACATCGTACGGGACAAGAAGGAGGTGTTGAGGATGACGAACAAGCACGGGATATTCCTAGACCAGCTAGCATGGTGGTTGATCCAGCATGCGAGGGAGATTGGAGGTGAGAGGGCGACTAGGGGACTGACACTCTGCCTTGCTGGTGTGTTATTTTTCCCCACCAGTGGTGATTTCCTCTTGTACGAGCATGTGGGGATCCTGTCTCTGCTATGGCATGGGCAATCACTTGCCTCTGCAGTGCTGGCACACCTCTACAGCTCCCTGACCACGATGAGTTTAGGTGGACACACATGCGGGAGCTTGTTCCTTCTTCAGGTATGGATGGAAGCTCATTTGAAGTTTGATTTCACTGAGAAGCAACCTACCCCCTCCAGAATCTTCCTTCGGAGTTTAGTGCACTGCAGTAGGGGATGGTATGAGCCAGAGGATGAAGTCAAGTGTTTTACAGCACACTTGAAGAGCAGAGATGCCTGGCGAGATTATCTAGGCTACTTCCCAGTGGAGGACTTCATAGTGAGGCCGCTATTCATGAGGACTATTGAGTTCAGGGTCCGTACCAGGGAGGACAGAGATCTGTGGCTAGTTGGGGCTGACCGGATGGTGGTGTACCAGCCACACCGGTGCCAGTATCAGCTTAGAGTACCACGGGGAACGCCAGCTTCATCCCACTGCACCGACATGATCATCATAGGGAGGAATGAAAAGCTGGTGAAGAAAGCTATGAAGACTTGGGAAAGGTACACGGTGAGCAGGAAGGTGGGCCAGGCATTGCAGGAGAGCTGGGAGGATATATGGAAATATGAAGAATTCATAGACACCATTCGCCCTATCTCTTGGGATTTCATTATGGCTCGTAGAGTGAAATGATGTATTTTCCAAATTTCCATTGAGTGTAACACAAGTTTGATGAAATAAAGAATGAGTAGGTTTGTGTTCAATGGCTTGAATTTGTTTGAAATGAGTGGAATGGAGTGAATGAGTTGAATGGCTTTGAATTGTGTGGAGTGGACTCAATGGGGTGTTGAATTGGCCTTCAAATAAGTGTTGAATTGGTGGTATGTGATGATTAAGTGCACAGGGGTTGGCGTCCACATCGACGGACGCCGAATCTAGGTAGACGATCACATTCTGGCCATTAGCAGCTAGACTAAGAATCGACGACTTGGTCAATGGCCGTCCACTGTACAGTGGATGTCCACCCCACTGTCATCGACTGGGGTACGGGGTCTGACAGTGTTGCCTCGGGGCTAGAGATGGACGGCCATGTGGTCGCAGTCAACAAGGAATGAACGGCCCACAGCTGGACGTCAACCGAGAACCAACGACCACACACTTGACGTCAACTTCAAAATGCCGCTTTACTTTCCCAAGGCCACTCCAGCGCCCTTTCACCCCATTCAAACCATCAGAGTGCTTCTTCTTCTTCTCTGTCATTTTCTCACACCCTCTCACATTCTCTCTTTTGCTCTCACCGTCCCACTCTTCTTCCATCTTGTTCGATTCTTCTTCAAGATTTTGGACTGTGTTAATCCTGAACTACTCCAATGAGGACGAGGGGAAAAAGAACGGCTCTCAGGGACCGCCCTCACTGGATGGAGGAAGAGGAGGAGGAGATGACGGCGAGTTCGGCGGCAGAGGAAGCCGAAGCAGCGGCGGATGTCGGCGACAGCGCACCGGAGGGGGATGACCCCGCTGATGACGACGGAGGAGAGGGCGAAGAAACAGAGGGCGAAGTACCCCGAATCCTCACTCCGACCTAATGTAGGTCACACTGACCCCTAAAGCGTCTGGATTGGTTGTAGAAAAAAGTGGAAAGCAGGGGGAACAGAGGAGACGCCATCGGGTTAACCAGGAACTCGACGTCAACATCGGTTGACGTGGGGTTCCTATTAACGTCCACAACATTGCCGTCAATAGGAACTTGACGGAAAGGGAGAGGACGTTAACCCATGATCTTGACGGCAAACCTGTGGACATCAGCGCTGTGCAAACGGCATGCCCCTTGCCGTCAACAATTTCTTAACAGTAGTCGATGCTGACATTCATCTGTCTGTGTTTTGCAGGGCAAGGGCAGAATGAGGAGTAGCGTCACTTGGGACTTGTGTTGGGCTTGGTACTGGGCGCTACCGGAGGCCCAGCAGACGAGGATAGCATAGATGGGGTTTGGACATCTGCTGGAGGTGTGGCCATTTCATGTGGACGTCCCGTACCTCGAGGCGTTGAGAATGCCTTGGGGATACATGATACCCACATTAGAGGATGTGGCATATCTCATAGGACTGCCGGTGGTGGGACTAGAGAGGAGAGACTACCATGATGACATGGTAGAGTTGCTGGGAGCGGAGCTTGTAGCCGAGAGGAGGAGACCGATCCGGAGCATCCCACTTGGAGCTCTGTCAGAGGCAGTTGGGTTGAGAGGAGGGATGAGAGGGCCCCTGGAGACACTTGAGGAGTTCTACACTGGTGTACGGCAGTCGATCCAGTTGGGAGACCAGAGCAAGGAGCGGTCCGTGCGGATCTTCGTGACTTACCTCTTCGGACGACTCCTCTTTGTGACGCAGTCATCACAGATGAACTACAAGTTTGTGCTGCTTCTCCGGGACTTCAAGCAGGTGGGGTGATATGTATGCGGCGCCGCAATGCTGGGGCATCTCTTTTCACTCCTTCCTAGCAGCTCGCGACGTTCTCAGAGCAACGGGGGCTTCACCACCTTTCTTCAGGTATGTAACTTTTCTTTAATGCTCTTCACTGAATTAAATTGATAAATTTCCTGACTGACATTTCTTTGCTTCTTGCCTTGCAGATCTGAGGGTACACCCGCTTCCCGATGGGACGCGGGGTGCAGAGAGAGGGAGCCAAGCCATGATCCCCCTCATGGCCCGGTGGGAGGTGGCACCCGATCCAAGATTGATGGATCGACGTGTCGAGGACGTGCGAGCCGTGCTGGATCTCTACCCCCACACTCAGGTATGAATCTCAACTAGAACTCCTTCTTGCTTTCAATTTGCATTTGATGTGACTGACCCATTTTCTCCTTCTTTGCAGGTTGTTTGGACCCCCTACTTGGGGGAGACGGATGTGTCCCACCCAGCGGTGGCAGTGGGCCGTCCACTCTTTGACCGCCACCTCCTCCTTCTCTTCCTTGGGACGTGTAAGCCCCTCTACCTAGAGCTGGTGGTGTGGACTCTGGCTAGCACCAGCCGGCCTTAGAGATACCCTCTCTAAGGAGAGAGGGGCACTCCCGCCGATGATTCTTCGATAAGGACCGGGACTGAGGGGAGGAGCGCGGAGTACAGTAGAGTACTGGCGAGGCGGAGGGGAGCAGGTCCTCTGACAGATGGGCCTCCAGGATAGCTCGGCATACCTGGAGGACTTCCGAGCATGCTACGCGGGCGACTACGGCTAGACCGGGTGAGTGGTGAGTGAATGCTAATCTAAGCTTTGTCATTAATTGACTGATTAACCTGAAAGTGTGATGAAAGATGCCGGAGTCGGAGGCGTGCACCTGATGGAGGGGAGGCTGGAGGAGCAGGCCGTGGAGAATGAGAGACTCCCGCGTCGAGACGCGGACATTGGTAAGTCACAAACTCACCCTTGATTGATTTAAATTGATTGATTTGAGGACTGACAAGGTATTGTGAATCAGAAGGAAGGAGGAGTGGCAAGGGTATGAGCGAGCCGAGACACCGGGGTGAGATCGTCTGCACATCCAGCCAGCGGAGGCCCAGCAGTCCGACTATAGGGGGCCCTGGACCGGGCGGAGGTGAGGGTCCGAGAGCTTGAGGTGAGGTAAGACACTAAGCTACTACCTTTTCTGCACATGAATTAATTAATCTGACAAGTTTGCTCATTTATGTGCAGCGGCGGTGATATTGCACTGTTATTGATGATAATCAGTTCTTTTATTATCTATGGTCCTTAATTTCACACAAACTCATTGACACTTTATTACAAAATGATAATTGATTAAATCTCTATTGTGTTGTGTTTGTAGGATTAATGGGCCAAGAAATGAGTGTCAAAGGGGCCAATGGATTAATTGGATCAAGAGAGAAAATGAGATATTCTAATTTTAAATATTCCCTCTCTCTTCTTTTAAAACTCTTCCGCATTTTTAAAATCTCCTCTCCCATTTTCTAAAATGTTCTCCTTTAATCTCTCCTCCTCCTCTCTTTCTTAACAGTTTATAAATCCCTTCCTCTCTCTCTCAGGGATTCTTTTACTTTCTCTCTCTCCCTCTCCTGAGCATCTCCTTCCTCCTCTTTATCTTTCCCTACTTCTTTATCTTTCTTCTTCTCCCTCTCTTGCTCCCGGTCTCTCTCTTCTCGGAAGATAGAAGCAGAAGCAGTAGTAGCAGTGCAGCCACCCGCCAGCGCCACGCGCGCCCTGTGCGCCCGCCCCCCATGCCTGCCGCCGGCCGCCCGCTCGCGCCCTGCCACACGCCCCACGCGCCCGCCCCCCACGCTTGCCGTCGGCCGCCGCCCTGTGCCCTGCCGCGCGCCCCTGCAGCCACCCTCCCCGCGCCCGCGAACGACCTTCTCCTCTCTACGTGCATGCATGCACGTAGAGAGGCGCAACCCCCTCTATTCTTACGCTCTCTCTCCTCTACCTCTCTCGCGCCTCTCTCTATTTCTCCTCTCTCTCTCTCTCTCTCTCTCTCCTCTCTCGCTCTCTTCTCTCTCTCTCTCCCTCTCTCTCTCTCTCGTCTCTCTCCTCTCTCTCTCTCGTCCCTCTCTCTCACATCTCTCGTCTCTCTCCTCTCTCTCCTCTATCGTTCTCTCTTCTCTCTCTCGTCTCTCTTGTTTTCTCGTTTAATTAAAGTTGTCAGTTAGATGCACTGTGTTTCTTTATTTAAATAAATTTTGTTAGTTATCTCTTTAAATCTAGTTTACTAGTTTAGTAGTTATTTCCTTATTCTCTCTTTTGTTCTTTATATTTTCTCTCTCTCTTAATATTTCTCTACTAAGTTTACAGTTATTTTTTTTATCAAATTAGTTTAGGATTTAATTCTAAAATTTTCAACTCACTTTTTAATCAAGAAACTCAAGGTTTTCAAAATTAATAATCTTTTTCCCTGAGGATTCGACTCGGTCTCACCACTTAACTATTGTTAAAATATTTTGTGCAAGCCGATAATTTTAAGATTGTTAGTCACGTGTTTAACGATGCATTCGTGGGCTATCAGCGGGGAGCAGGGGCGACCCTCCAGGCACAGATGGAGAGTCTGCAGTTGGACTTGATGAGGATGGAGGGTCGCCTACTCGAGGCGAGGGAGAGCAGAGCCAGGCAGAGGCGGACCGGACACAGGCCATAGTGGACCGAGCTTAGGCTATCGCGGATTTGGAGTTCTTGAAGAACCGGGTGCTGAAGAAGCACCGGGAGTAGCAGCAATAGGCCCAGTAGGAGGCGGAAGGGAGGACTGGGTTGGTGTTCGGATCTCTTGATGACATCGTGTCATTAGGAGACCCGTCCGTGGGACAAGGAGGGGGACCGCGACCAGAGGCATCGACGGCGTCGAGACCTCCTCTCCCAGACCGGCGTCAAGAGAGGGAGGAGGAGGAGGTGAGCAGCTCGTGTAGGCAGAGGCCTAGCGAGGGAGAGAGGAGAGGAGAGTGAGGCTCTAGATGTACCACCACGGGTATGCCCCTGTCACGATATGTACAGACTTTATTCCTTTAGTGGATTTTTGTGGACTTTATCATTTTGTGCCTTTTGTGTGCTTGAATGGTTTGCCAGTATCGCTTTGATTCCTGCATCCACAACACTTAAAAGAAAAAATTTAGTGTAGATCTATTTTTAGCCCCTTACCTAAGTGATGTACCTTTCTTGGGATATGTTCAACGGGCTAATTTCATTAAAGATAAGAACAAAATAAATATTTGAAGGAATATGTACATGCATTTTTTTTTTGAATGAGGAAAATAATGTTAGTATATTGTACAGGTACCACTATTTTGTATAGGGTCTTCATAATCTACTTAGCCACCGAGGCCATAAGCAAGGAGGATCGTGCATGATATCCTTGACGTTAGAGATTGCCCCTAGCATTCTTGATATTTTCCACAATGGAAGGTCTTACAAGGTCAAATTGCCCCTAGAGGGAGAATTGAAAGAAAAAATAGGAAGTCATGTGAGGATTTGGTTCAAACCACTTTTTGTTTCCAAACAAACATCCCACACTAAAAGACTTGGTCAACAATTATTTTCAGGGGTACTTTTTGCTTTGATTCATTGGTGGAGGTACGTACTATTTGCTACCTCCTTGATTTGGTCAGCCTTTTTCTGGGTACATACTTTTTGCTACACATTTTTGACCTTTTTGGCTTTTCTTTACCCTTTTAGGCTTAATTTAGCATTTTGCCCTTGTATTTTCTTGATTGCCCCTGTTTATGGTGACCTTATCTTTTAGGCGAGAGTGGATGGTCCCCTACTTGTAGTTTGCCCTTTTCCCAAACTTGAGCGAGTGAGAAGAGAAGAGGGGATACATTGACCAAATTAGACCGTTCGAGTGTACTTATGATTTTCCAGCTAAAGGACAGTACTCCAACATCATGTGGTGTGTGAAGAGACCCTACCTTACTAATGGCCAAGCGAATAAGCAAAGTTTCAAACCTATGACATTGACAAGTGATGAATGACAGACTTGACCAACTGACTAAGGGTAGAATTTCTTGAGGTAGACTACATTCCAAGGATGCGACAACTCAACTCCCTCGGCGTCCACTAACCTATAAGCATTTCCTGAGTATGCTTCTTTGACAACGAACAAACCTTCCGAATTTTCATGCAATTTACTCCTCGGACCTGGTGCCTTAATGATTTTACCCTTTAGGACCATTTCACCCACTTCAAAATTTCTCTCAAGCACTCTTTTGGCATAAGAACGTGTAATTCTTTGGTGATAAACTTGTGCATGTTCGTCTAAGAGTTCAAGTTGTGCTAATAAAGCTTCCCGTCATTGACCAGGGTCAAGTTCGGAATACAATTGAACTCGGAGTGAAGGTACGAAGATCTCATATGGGAGTATCGCATCCGATCCGTATGTCAAAGCATAGGGGGTTTGCCCCGTAGAAGTTCGGACCGAGGTGAGGTAAGCCCAAAGAGCCTCAACTAAGCGGTCTGGCCAGTTAGCATTGTTATGAGATTTGTAAGTTTTCTTTATGATTTTAATGAGAGTTTTATTAGTAGCTTCCGCTTGTCCATTACCTTGTGGATAATATGGGGATGAATGATGCAAGTTAATACCATATTTACCACACATGTCGCGAAGCTCCTGTGAAGTGAATTGCGGTCCATTGTCGGTGACGATGTCCCGAGGCACACCGAATCTTACAAGAATGTTGCACTTGATGAACTTGACGATTGTTGAAGCTTTGACCTCTATGAATGCTTCCGCTTCATCCCACTTTGTGAAGTATTCGGTGGCGGTCAGAATGAAGGATTTCATACGGATTTCTCCGGTTCTATCCTCGAGTGGACCAACCACATCGAACGCCCACATGGCGAAAGGCCATGGAGCAATGAGAGGGTGAAGAGAAGAGGAAGGGGCATGGATTTTGTCACCGTGTAATTGACATTTAGCACAGTGACGAACAAAGTGAGTGCAATCTTCTTCCATGGTAGGCCAGTAATAGTGTCTTAGCAACTTTTGGGCAATTGCTCTACCATTGACATGGCTACCACATTCACTCGAGTGAGCAGCTTCAACAATGCTTTGAGATTCGATTTCATCAAGGCAACGGAGATAAACCCCATTGAGGGATTTCTTGTAAAGAATGCCACCTATGATCTTGTAACGCTCCAAGACATGGAGAATGGCTCGTCTATCAGCAGAGGTGGCATAATCGAGGAAGGATCCATCTTTGAGATAATTTTCGATGTCAAAGTACCAAGGATGGCCATTATCGAGATAGATTTCTGGCTCTTTTAAGAGTGCATGGACTCGAAGGGAGGGAAACTTGAGTTGAGTGAACCAAGGATCAACATGAGAAGGGACTCTTAACCTTTGAACAAAGACAGTTTCAGAAGACCTCCCTAACGGAATAGGGATGAATGAAGCTAGAGAGGCGAGTAAATCTGCTAAGATGTTCTGAGCCCTAGGAGTGTGGACTAGGGTGAGCTTCCCAAATAGTCGGACTACCTTTCCTACCAACTCTTGGTATGGTTTCAACTTCGGATCCCGGGTCTGGTACTTGTTGAGAGATTACCGGAGTATCAACTGCGAATCTCCAATTATCCTTAACTCCTTGACTCCGAGCAATAATGCCATTTTCAACCCAACTAGGAGAGCCTCATACTCGGCCACATTGTTTGTGGCAGGGAAGGTTAATTGGTAGGCGTGCGGAATGACTACCCCTTCCGGTGAGAGGAGGACTGCCTCTATCCCACTCCCTTTGGAATTAAGAGCTCCGTCGAAGTAAAGTATCCATGAAGGTTCACCATCAATAATGGCTCCTAACTCTTCATCTGGAAAGCTTTCATCGACAGGAGAGTATGAAGGTAACAGATGGTGGGCTAAATGCTCGATCGATAATAGCATGCCCCTTGATTGACTTTTGGTTAACGTAGGTGATATCAAATTGATTGAGAAAACTTTGCCACCTCATCAACTGCTCAGTCAAGACGGGCTTCTCGAGCAAGTACCGAATTGGGCCCATGCGTGCCAGAAGTTTCACCTCATGAGCAAGGAAATAATGCTTTAACTTCTGGGCAACCCAGACGACGGCTGCACACGTTCTTTCCATGGTAGTGTACTTTTTCTCAGCCTCATTGAACAACTTTGATAAGTAGTACACCGCTCTCTCCTTCTTCTCGTCGTCATATTGGGCCAAAACTGCTCCAGTTGAATCTTCAGTGGTTGACACATAGAGCAATAAAGGTCGACCCGAGACCAGAGGAGTGAGAACAGAGGGATTGAACAAATAACTCTTCAATTCTTTGAAGGCCTTTTGACATTTATCGTTCCAATCAAACTTAGCCTCTCCTCTAAGCATTTCATATAGGGCTTGCAACGGATTGAATGCTGGGAGATAAATCTCCTAATGAACTGAAGTCTGCCAATTAGCCCTCTAACTTCTTTGATATTCCTAGGGGGAGGCATGTTGATTATTGCTTTGGCCTTGTTGAGGTCAATCTCAATCCCCGCTTGCTAACTATGAACCCAAGCAACTTCCTCGAGGAAACTCCAAAGACACACTTCTTGGGGTTCATTTTGATCTTATGTTCTTTAGACCATTGGAGAACTACCCGGAGGACCTCAGCATGGCCATGTTGAGTCCTAGACTTAACCAAGACATCATCAACATAGACTTCCATATGCACATGCATCATGTCGTGAAAAATTACCATCATTGCCCTTTGATAAGTTGCTCCTGCATTCTTCAATCCGAAGGGCATCACGGCGTAACAGTAAGTCCCCCAAGGTGTTGTGAAAGAAGTTTTCTCCTGGTCTTCCTCTGCAAGATGGATCTGTTTATACCCAGAGAAACCATCCATGAATGACAACATCACAAAGTCGGCAGCATTGTCCACTAGGACATCTATATGGAGAAGAGGAAAATTGTCCTTTGGGCAAGCACGATTAAGGTCACAGAAATCTATGCAGATCCTAACCTTACCATCCTTCTTCATTACAGGGACAATATTAGCTACCAATTGCGGATAAAGCACAACCCTAATGAACATGGCCCTGTGCAACTTGTCAACCTCCTCTTTGATCTTGAGTGTAAGCTTGGGATGTAGCCTCCTTAGCTTTTGTTTGACGGCCTTCGCGTCGACTTTTAAGACCAACCGGTGCTCGACCAAAGAGGTGTCAAGCCCCAACATGTCCTCGTAGGACCAAGCAAAACCATCGGAAAACACTTTGAGGATAGCTACAATGGCTTCTTCTTCTTCTACACTCAAGTTGGCACTAATCAAAACTACCTTAGGGGATTCTTCAGTTCCAAGGTTGACCTCTTTGGTTGGCTCATCCGCAGCCATGGTTGGCTCATCGAACCTCTTCGTGCCATCCACATAGGAGCTCGTTGGGTCCTCTTCTTCCGACCCAAGATCTCCCGGCTCATCTTTCTGATCAAAATCTAGCAGATAGACTCCTAAATTGTCATCTACAGAGTCGCCTTCTTCAAAATCAGCCTCTACAAGGGCAGGCTCAAGAAACTCCGGGACTTGACTCAACTTAGCACACCTCTCAGCCAAGGCCATAACATAATGGGCAGGAACTTGCCTCCCCCTTTCTTTGCGAATGCATGACTGAGAGGGACCAGACTCTTCTAAGCCTAGACTCGAATCTACACCCAACTGTAAACTAGAACCTAGACTACTATGCACAGGACTATGTACAGGAGAAGTGCCCCTAGAGGGGTGAGAATGAGAATTTAAGCTGGAAAGCATCGGCCCCTGGACGATCGGAAGAGAGTCCACAGAGGTAGGGTACTCGACAAAGACCTCGCATTCCCAACTTTCAAAATTGTCAATTTTTTTTTTTTTGGAGTCAATGCTCAAAACCATGAGTTGTTGACTCAAGGTTGCCTCGACTGGCCAGGTGAGGAATGGAGGAAGGATAGATTGAGAAAGAAGGGAGAAAGAAGTGGGTGGAGAAAGAGAGTCGTATGTCGAACACACTTCAGTTGAGGGAGACTGCGAAAGAGATGGGGGTGATGAAGAGGGGGATGGAGAGTCAGAACCAAAGAGCGAGAGAAGGCCAAAGTCTTCACAGACTTCCTTAATTTCGACAGCTTCCTCTTCTTCCTTACTCTCGGAGTCGGACAACTCCTCTGCCATAGGTTCTTGGGTTCCTGGTTGGAGGGGCCCCTGAATGAAATGCTCCTTCAGGGTCCAGGTGAGAGGTTCATAGGGGATGAATGGATCTGGATGAATTGGGTCTGGGTGAAAACCTAGACCGGCCCTAGCTAACAACCTCTTGACTTGGATGCCATGGACGGGACCCTGCTTGTCCCTACCCAATCCTCGGCCATGAATGTAGCCGATCTTCGCCATCACCTCCCAACCTTTCCCTTGAGGGCACGGAATGGTCTCAAAATGTTCATCCAACAGGGGAGGTTGGTTCAAATCAAGGGGAGATGGGAGATCAAAGATGGACATGACAGGCTTCTTCCCCTTGTCTGGAATGAACAGGTGTGGCATCTGCTCCAAAGTGATAGAGTTGAGAGTTTCCATGGTAGGAATGCTCTTGATTTTGATGATGCACCCATTGAATGGAAATTTGAAACATTGATGGGCGGTGGAAGGGACCCTTAGAGTTTGTTCCAGCCAAGGACGACCCAGAATGGCCTTATAAGCCGGATCGACGTCCAAAACTAAGAACTTGGATGTCATGGTGATGGGCCCTATCTCCAACTGAAGAGTGATTTTACCCTTGGCAACCCTCTTGGAATTGTCATAGGCAGCAATGGTGGAGCAGATTTTCTCCAGATTATCCTCCCCCAAACCTAATTTCTTGAGGGTCTTCATCGGACAAACATTAATGGATGCCCCGGTGTCGATAAGAGTGGAGTCTACCGAAACCTCGTTGAGGGTAACGGTGAGGCAAAGGGGAAGAGATCAACACTCAGGGGCAGCAAGGACCTTATCCGAGAAAGAAATCGAGGGTCCTTGGGTGAGGGAAAGAATGGCATTGGTTACCCCACTGGGAGGATGGTCATCCTTGACCATGATTTTCTGGAGAAAATGGAGGAGGGTGGACTGATAGGATGGCGATCTCCGAATCAATTCTAAAATAGATACCCTCGCGGGAGTCTTATCCAAGTGTTGTAGAATATCATATTCGGTGCCAGCAGGTGGTGGGGGTCCATTGTCCTCCTCATCCTGAGATGGCCGTGGAGGCAAAGGAATAATCCGATTCCGGAGTGTGACATGAACGTCCTCCTGAGAGCAGACGTCTCATAGGAAGGGGGAGTGGGAATGGAAGGATAGGCAACCTGAGGAGCAGGTCGAATAAGCACTAAAGATCACTCTTCTAGAATGGAGTCTACAGTGGTGGAGGGTTCTTGAGACTCTACGGGGGGACATGGGTACCACTCCTCAAAACCTTCTACCCCCCATTGTTGTTCTCTCCTCACTACCCGGGGTTCCGAATGTGTCATGGTATGGACATTTCCCTGGGACTTAGAGGAGGAGAGATTGTTATTTTGGTGGTTGGGGAGAGGGTTTTGCACAAATCCAAGGTCTCTTTTGATGTACCTAGACTTGGCTATGGCCATCTTGACGTCCTCCCAATTTATCCTACCTTGGTCGTTCATGTCATACACCCAGTCGCGGAATGTGAAGCAATTGTGGAGTTCATGACCGGGAGCCCTATGGTAGGGATAGTACTTTGAAGTATTGGCCCTCGGATTGACACTCTCCTTTTGTGGGGGGAGTTGGATAGCGTCACAGGACATGAGGGCAAAGAATATGTCCTCAAGGGATTCGGGGAGGGGAGGATAATGAGACCTCCTAGGACCAGGACGGGTATAGCCCGAAGGAGGAGCAACATCGGAGTAAGGCCTAGATGGATGTGATGGGAATTGGTGAGGATTGGAGGGAGGATTGGAAGGCTTGTTAGGATGCCTCAATGGCTAACTGCAAGTGCTAACGGACTCATTGACGGTCACCCCCTCAGTAGTAGGTGCCGCGGGAGCCCTGCGTCCCTTGGACTTCCCTTCAAAGAAAGGTGGAAGGGAGGAGTCCTTGATCTGATTTTGGACCACCCTAGCTCGGTTATAAAGATGCGCAAAGGAGGGGAACTCACTAAGCATCAGAATGGATCGGAGCAAAGGAGTGGTATTGGTGACAATCATTGTTATGGCTTGGGACTCTGGGATGGGGATGTCATCCCTTGAAGCCATGGATCTCCATCGGTTGACGAATGTGACAAAGTCTTCATCCGGCCTCATCTTTTCCGCCACCAAGTCGGGAAGTGTAGGGACTTGAGTGGCCATGTATGAAAAGTGGGAGATGAAGCGTTCGGAGACAATGTCAAAATTGACAAGATCCGATGCAGGTAAAGCGGTGAACCACCTCAAAGCCTCCCCTTCTAACGATTGTTGGAAGAGGTGAACTAAGAGGACCTGATGGTATAGCCACCGATTGGAATCCATGGTGAAGCCGGCAAGATGGAATTGGGGGTCGGTGGTCCTGTCATACTTGCGGTATTTCGGGGCCTTGAAACTCGGAGGAAAATAGGCATTGGGGAGCTTGCAATAGTTCTGGAGAGAGTGAGGCTTCGAGAGGGACAAGGACTCAGCTAAGAGCTTCCTAATAAGACCCTCCATCTCTGAGCGAGAGATGGATTCAGATTGAATGGGGGGTGTGGGTTGGACATAAGGTGGATAAGCAGAGGGAGGAGTTGGAATGGGAGTGGGTAAAGGAGTGGGGGGGGGGGAATAGGAGTGGAGATGGAAACCCCGGATGGGGTGACCGGTCTAGGGATGGGCCTAGATGAAGAAGCATGGAAAGGAGATGGAGATGGAGAGGAAGGGGAGGCCATTGCCCGGACGGTATGGTTGATAAGCATTGAAATGATGTCCTCGGGCGAATAGCGGGAAAGGAGTTTGGAAAATTCGGGGACTTCTTGAACTTCTTGGGCATAAGTGGGATTGACCCTCAAACTCACACTCTCATTGTCGGCTTGAGAGGAGGAATATTGAGCCGACTCTTCGGGTTGAACATTAGAATTTACCATTCCGACAAACTCATCACGGATGTTATCGTCATATTCAAATGCCGGATTATTAGACATATTGATGGAGTTCAACCAAGAGTCCATTAGTAACACAACCTACTGATTTTAAGGTGGTTAAGTTGATTAATTAAACTATTATTAGGAGAAATATGGATCTCTACCAAACAATGTTATCAAACAACATCCCCAAAATTTTTAGATGTTAGGGTTGTCTGTTAACTTAACTTGTAAAGGCCAATTCTCTCAATCCTTACTCAAACCGGGTGAATAGGCGGACTAAATGGGAGGGTAAAGGTCCTCCTGCCCCGTACCATGAAGGAATCCACGAAATTTAGAGACTTATGGAGTTCTCCTTGGAACCAACCCAATTTACCCGAGAGGGAATCCCCGAGTAAAAAGTTGTGAACCAAGGAGGGGCTATCCTAAAATGTGTGGGGAGGCTAGAACAGAGAAGAAGTAAGGACTCCCCATGACTGAGGACCGTTAGAAATCAGACAAGAAGCAAACATAAAAGAAAATCAATCAAAACAGTCCAAAAACAAGCTTTTGAGAACTAAACGGCAACACAAGCGACACCAAGTTCTTTAGAAAAGAGTAGACGGCATGATCGACTGACGTGAAGAGACAGTAAACGACAGGTGATGTGGACGTTTAACAAACATAAACATCAAGAACAGTAGACGTTTACCTGGGCAGGTGGCAAGATCACTTGTTGTCTATTTGTATGCAGACTGAAACCGTGGCAGCAGCAGTGGTCCCACTGTGATTGCCAAAGTAGAGCTGTGGACGCCCCGTTCCGCACACCCCAGATGTTGTGGATACCTCCTGAGGTTCACGAACGTTGCTGCTCCCTCGTTTGTCATTGAAGGGTTGCTGGTTGACCTCTTACACTCTCCGTTTGACCAAGTTGACCAAGGGAAAGAAGAAGAAAACCAATGGAATAAATGCAAGGAGGTGATCGCCAGGGCCTTACCTGTGCCCAAGGAAGTATCTTGATCACGTTGGTGATGCTACCTCGCGTAGCGGACGATGGAGGGACTCCAACTTTCCTCTTTTTGGCTGGCCAAAGAGAAGAAGCTCCACGGTTTCTTTCAAAGTGTTTCTGCCACAAGGAGAAGCCCTATTAGACTTTGAGATGATGTAGTAAACATCCTAAACAGAAAGAAGAAGCCCAAAAGGAGAGCCCCATACCGGTTGCGGACTTGAGAAGAGGGGTGGCCAAATGCTATGACCACCCTTCTTCCGTCCATTTTTGGTTTGGGAAACCCCTTTTTAGGTGTGTAGGAAGGTGCCCTACGTGCCTAGGGTGTGAGTGTGAGTGTGTGTAGCATGCAAAGACTAAAGGAAGAGGAAGAGGAGGAGAAGGAGAAGAGGGAGATGATCCTCTTTGAATGGTGTGGTTGACTCCTTTGTGGGCTCCTCCAGCATGTAGTGAAGCCTCCTGGTGCTCCAAATGTTGAGAAGAAGAAAAGGAATAAGGATGGAAGCTCTCAAGTTACTTTTCTCTCTCTTCTCTCAAAGCAACATGGCATGGATGTCCAACATCTCCCCTTTTCACTTAGAAGGCCAAGGAGTACCTTAAATAGACAGTGGGGCTGCTGGTAGGGAGCCTTGGATGCTCAAGTGTGAAGAAACACACTTAAACATGTGGCAATCCATGTGTTAAGGCTTGGACCAATGAGAGGGAGCCATGTAGGACTTTTTACTAGGTCAAGGGGGTGCCAAGGTGGCCCATTTGCCCGTTAGGAACGGCCCCATGCGTTGCATGGGCGAAGAGAGGGCACAAGTGGGCTGGAATGTCGGGCAGTTGCGAAGACCAAGTAAAACCAAGTTGACGTCCAACGATGCTGCCGCTAACCCCATGCAGACGTCAACACTTATGGATGCCAACAGGCATCGACGTCCAGGGGTTGTGCCGCCAACCAGAGGTCAGCGGCAATTGATGCTGCCGTCTACATGGGATCTGAGGCAAGTCAACAAACGGTCAAACGGGCCTTATTGGGCCATGAACCATGCGGGGATGGGTGAAATCTCACATCTACAATCAGGTCATTATAAGGATAATTGGTTACGTGAGTTTCACCTAAATTAATTTGTGTTTCCATTGTATAACTTAGATTGTTTAAGTTTATAGTAGGTGAAAATTTTTTAATTTGTAATCAACCAATTCACCCTCCCCTCTTGGTTGACTATCACACATCTATGACACATCACTGGCAGCGGTGGTTATTGCTTTTAATATCTGGAGACAATACTTTTATGCAGAGCAGTTTAAAGTATATTCAAATTGCAATAGTTTAAAATATTTTTTCTCTCAGAAAGAACTCAACATGAGATAAATTAGATGGTCAGAGTACCTGAAGGACTTTGACTTCTCCATCCACTACCATCCAGGAAAGGGCAATGCAATGGCAGAAACTTGAAAGACAGCGGAAATAGCTATGACGAAATCTAGAAGGGGGGGATTGAATAGATTTCGACCAAATTAAAAATTACACGCTTATCAACTTAGAAACTTATGAAAATTTTTCAGATCTGTGAATTATGCACAAGTTCAAACACCTCAAACAGATTAAGTAGTATGTGAACTGCAAGCCTATCAAACATCTAGCATTCAGATTGATCAAACCATAGAGACTCACAGATTTAGGGTGGTTCGGATTACACAACTGTGTATCCTACGTCCACCATCCACACACACACACAAATCTACTTATCTCGTAAATTCAAATAGATATAACACCACACACACACAATCTGAGATGACAGAAATCTCAGATCAGATCACACACGTGAAATTGAGCACAAGAGTTGCTTCAATTTCACAATACACACAAATGGAATCGAGTTTGAGAATAAGAACTAGATGAATCAAGTGAATTGTAGATCAAAAATAACTGGTTCGATTTCCCCCTGTTATGCTCCCAGTCGAGACTTCAGAATTCCAGCTTTAGCTCAATGATGTGAACTCAGGAATCTAGAAATTCCACTTGAAGGTGATGGATCAAGGTGCTTGAATCCCCAATTCTTCAGATCTGGACAACAATTCTCCACGGATGAGCTCTCTCTCTCTGGTTGCCGCCTTATGCTTTTGGGAGAAGAGGAATTGAGGTGTGTATCCCAAAAGATGTGTGGATCATAGGCATTTATAGTCCCATGTACCCACGACATGCCTTGGAGTCTTGGGGGCACAAAATTCTCGCTCAAAAGCCTTGCTCCAAATCCTTTCACGTGTCAACGAGTTCAGATCTGGAATAAAAGTCAAAGTGTGTCGACACAACTTGAGTAATGTGTCGACACATGTTCCTTGCATTGTGTCCTTGCAGCATTGACTGGTGACTTGTGTCGACACACTTGACCACAGACCAAAAACCATGCTTCTGGGAGTATAGGATGTGTCGACACACAATCATCCTATGTCGACACCACAGACTACTTGTCTTCTGACTCTTTTCTGGATGCAATGAATGTGTCGACACATAATCAACTTGGGTCGACACAACTGGCTTCTTCACATTTCACTGCTTACTGGATGCATTGGATGTGTCGGCACACAATCAACTTGTGCCGACACCACTGACACCTTCAGTTCTGAATAGATTCTTTGAGCAGATGATGTGTCGACACATGATGTACCTGTGTCGACACAACTGGCTTCCTTTCATGACCATTTGCACTGGGATTGAACTATGTGTTGACACATTATTAGAGTTGTGTTGACACCACTATCATCATATCAACATTTCTGTGAACTAAACATAAAAAATAGTGTTAGATATGATTGAAGCAGAATATTCACACTTGTATGGATCATAGTTAAACATCATCAAAACAAGAGATCCAGCAATCTCCCCCTTTTTGATGATGGCAACTATGATTCATTTATCATTTCAATCTACTCAAACGAGATGTTTTAAAACAATCATGTACACCATTCCATGTCATATAAAGAAGACAATCACATCACAAATTCACAGCATTTATCACAGAATCACAACATTCATTGAAAGTTGGGTTGTATTCATATGATATTCACATCAAAAGCAAACGTAACATGCAATGTTCCAATCCCAAAATAAGCCAGCAAAGTTCTTAAACCATCAAAAAGAACTAAAGTATCACACATTACACCCTTTCTCCCCCTTTGACATCATCAAAAGAAAATAGCATCATTGAGGTGGAGGTGGAGGAGGCAGCTTGTCCTAAATGTTCTTCATCTTGGTGTCTAATGCACCCAAGTTGTTTCTCAAAAGCAGTTGAACAGATGTCAATCTGGTGTGAAGAGTTTCTTCCATTTTCTTCAGATTTTCATAAATATGTGTTGTCATCTAATTAATGCCATGGGACATTGGAGGAACAGTAGTGGATGAAGTGGCATGTCTACTATCTCTAGTACTAGCATCATCCCCTATCTTCCAGACATTTTTGAAATTAGTTCTAAGTTCTGCAATTTCTTGATCAATATGAGTAGTATGCTCCTTCATGTGCTCCATATCTTCAACAAAGTGAGCAAATGACAGTCTACACTTAGACACTTGTGTCACAGCCTCTTGTCCAGTGATAATACTGTGTTGGCTATTCTCAAGTATGTTGGAGAGCAATGCTTGCAAATCAGATTGAAGACGAGAAGGTTGAGTGGAAGCATTACCCAATGTTCCAACTAGTCTGTTAAATCTTCATGTGGCATGTTCAGCTAGCTCTTGTTGCTTCAAAAAATGGCCGATGACAGTATTTTCTAACCTCTGAATTCTGAATTCAAAATTGGTGGACATCTCTCTCATGGAGGAGTTCAAGTTATCAAACTGAACTTGAAGGAAGTTGTAGAGTTTAGAAGGGACTGATGAACCACTAGAAGATGTGGATGTTGAGCCATGATGTTGATGAAAGAAGGAAGTAGGAACAATCAAATTTGGATGAAAAGGTGGAATATATGAAGGAATAGATTGTTCTGGCATTTCTTCGGGAGTTTTAGGCTTTAGTGATGGTTGTTCCACTGTATCTCCTTGAGGTATTTCTACATTTTGGACAGGCTCTTCTGCAATGTGTTTTGATAGTTGTTCCATTACTGGACCTCTTGTGACGAGCACCCTCAATTCTAAATTTCATGAACTTGGTCACATTGTGCAAGCAGTAGACATTATTCTGAGGAATCTTTTGAATTTTTTCATCCACAAAAGATACACTGAAATGCTCAAACACAGCAGTTAAAGGAGCAGCATATGGAAGAGATCCGCGTAGTTCTTTCCTTATGGTTTCAGAAATGATTTGAAACATGATCTCAATCAAATTCACTTTGATGTTTTTCATCATGCAAAACAGGAGAAACCTCTGAATATTTGTGAGTCTATTCCGACCACCACCTTGAGGTGTGAGAATGGTTGAAAAAACATGATGAACCAGTCTAAGCAGTGGGGGGAAGGAATTGGCATTGAAACTAGTGACATTTTCTTGTTTTGAATTTTTCTTATCAGAAGGTAATCCCATAAGAAGTGAATAGGCTTCATGAAGATCAAACTCATAAGTGCAATAATCCTCACCAGAATTTGGAATTTTAAATAGTTGACTTGCCAATTCTGCAGAGAAAAGAATTTTGAAACCTTTCACCTCTAACTTAAATCCTTCTTCAGTATCCACAATGTTTAAATAGAACTCCTGAACTAGCCGTGGATAGAAAGTTCTATACTCACTAATGAACTGAGTCCACCCTTAAAAATCAAACAGAGGGATAAATTCTGGAAAAACATATGAGAATCTTGTGTCAGAGAGATCTACTACTCTTGGCTTTAAAATCATTCTTCCTTCAGTGTGAACAAGTTTTAAAGGTGTTGCTACTGGAGACTGAGAGGTGTCTGAAGAAGAAACTTCTTGCAACTGTGTTTTAGGGTTTGAGGAAGATGTACCGTCAGATGATGATGATGAACCACTCTCATTAGAAGAACTAGAATCTTGCAAAATATTCCTTTTTGGGCATCGGGATGGCATTACAGACTTGCCTTTGCGCTGAGGTGTTGATCTACCCCGCTTTGAAGGAGTACCGGAGGGGGTGGAGTCAGATTTCGTCTTCGAGGGATCATAGCGGTTCTTGGATAACCACACCCTTTGCTGCCACCCTAGCCTTGGCTCCACGCCTGGGAGTTTGCTTGAGAGCCATAGAATCTGAAGATGAAGGAGAAAGAAATAGAAAGAAGAACCTAGAAAACACATAGAGTCATTCTTCTAGGGTTGTAGGAGAAGAGGGAAGTTTGAAAGATGGAGGAATGGAAAGATAGGGTCGACCTAGGGTTGAGTGCATTTAAGAAATGGATCGACACCAAAAGATAGGAGATAAGATGATCCGCAGGTCCATTTACCTTAAACCGGAGTCAACGACTGAGGTTGATTGTGTCGACACATAAATGAGTTGTGTCGACCTGAGATAGAGTTGTGTCGACACAGAAGAGATGTGTGTTGACCTGACTGTATGTTGCGTCGACGCAGGTAGATATGTGTGTCGACCTGAGATCAATCTGAGTCGACACATGATGGATGTGTGTCGACCTGAGATGACAAAAATTCAGTAGTTTGGGAAATGATGAGAAGGAAAATCTTTATTAAGATAAGAAGGATCTAAAATCAATTATCCAAGGTTTTTTAACATGTTAAAGATATCACATTCAAATTCTCATCATCATTCCTTTGCAAATTTACTGGTTTGAGGAATATCATACAAAATTTGACCATTAGATGATTCTGACAAACCTGGATTACAACTTAATGGAATTAAAATATTCTTTTCAGAACAATTCATTCCTTCAAACCCTACTTAGCCAAAGTAAGGTGATTTCTCTAGGATAAATGCAATTAGTATTGAAGTTAAACACTCTTAAAAGATCTGAATTAGGAAAGAAGTTGTCCATTTTGTTTGATTGAATTTTCTTGAAATAGAGGCAATGAGCATTCAAATATAGTAAATCTTGTTCACTCAAGTACACATGTTTCTTACACACCAGAGTCCCTGGTTAATTAAGATTTACTAATTATTCTGCCTCAAGGGGTTAATGAAAATCTTTTGACATTAAAATATACATTTATCATATGCCAATATTTCTAGTCACTTAGTTAACATTGATTTTGAATATTTTGATTGAACCCCTTAGAATAGAGATAGCATGACATTTCATGACATACATGGCTCATCACTTTTTGTGAAGGTGTGTAGTTTCTTAGTATTCATTCCATTGCTCTGCTAGAAAAATTAATGTTGACGAATATCATGAATTGGACACAACTTTAACCTTTATCAAACTTAAAAGAAATATGTAAAGACAATACTGAATTGAACAATATACAACCAAAGAAATCAAATTACTTTTGAATTTTAGAGAATAAAATAATGTTGACTTGATGAATATGTTAAGACTTTTAAGAGTGCATTCCTGGTTGTTTTTCAGAAGAAATAATGATCATGTTATGAATTACATATCCATCAAAACACTAAATTGGTTTTGGTTTGATGAAAGAAAGATCAGTGAAGTCTTTAGCTCCCTCTGAATTATTGACTTGATCAATTTTCATCAAAAATAAAGAGTGTCCTTCTTCAACAAGGAATACACAAGAAGATTAAATGAGATGAATTTGAAGCAGATTAAAAGATTTGAGAATAGCATTGAAGAGATGTGTTGACACATAACCTATGAAAATGATCACTCGCAACTGAGGAACTGTAATATCCTTGAATTTTAAATATCATGATTTACTTAGAAATTTTTGTTTATGCAAACCAATTAGACTTAAATTGAGATATTTAGGATTAAGAGTGTGTTTAGGACACATTATCATACACCGATATCACTTTTGGTCGTACGCACCCCGACAGGGCGACACCAAAATTTTGTAACAAAAATGAAATCTGAAACCACCATAATTTCTAGAAAAATGTGGTGATATCAGAAATGTAAATATCCAGAATTTTTGACATGAATTTCGAGATTTAGCCGACGTAACTATTTTTCAGGTGATTTTTCGCCCAGTGGAAAATAAATTCTAAAAATTAAACTAAAATTACCATAATTTGTAAAACCATTACGTTAGTCTATGGTTGACGTTTTAACATAAATGGACATCATTTTAATATGTTTACATGAGGATCTTTGGGCCTGCTGAATTATGGGCTATTTACGGTGATGATTTTTAGGATTATCTCATGCTTGCGCAACATAGGCTACGTAAGCCCATGTCATTAGCAGTTAAAATCCTTACATGTTGGTGACTGATGTGTAAGTGTGTGAGAGGATGCATGAACCATGTGTAATAGTAAAAACCAAATGGTTTTTACTGTTACACCTACGCATGGGAGGTGTCAACGTGCATGGGAAGGTGGCTGGGCTATAAAAGCAACCCCTCACCCTTTATGCGCACCTTTTCACCCCTTAGTTCTTGCTTATCCCTGCTCACCATAGCTCTTGTTCCTATTTCCTTCTGCCCCTTGCTGCTAGAGCTGTTGCTGTGGGCGCTGCTGGAGCTGCTCTTGCTGTAGTTGTGCTTGCAACCTCGCGGGGAAGTCTGGATGTTGAGCTGCTGCTTCCATTGCTTCCATCGGAGGTGTTGTGAGCTGATTCAGGGGACTATTATGTTGCACCCTTGGTTCCATTTCCTTTCATCAACTGTAGGCCATCGGAGTGGAAGCATTACTCTTCAAGAAAGGTAGGATTCTATCCTCTCTTCGTACCTCTAATCTCTACTCTTGTTACAAAGATTATAGCCTCGTACATGTTGCCTTTGAGCTTGTCAATCAATTTTGGATTAGGGTGTACATCTCCTGTATATGTGGCTGTAACTCCAGACTTTTGTTTGACTCCCTAGCTACCTTTGGAACTATGTGGTTACCAAGAAGAATCTTCATTCCCCTTTCAAGTCAAGTAGGTTCCACACTTCAAAACCATCCCAATTTCTTATTTATATGCTCATAAATTCTCCATTCACATAAATCATCTTTCTTGTTTATCCCATGTCTTGAAGAGTTCTTCTTGTTTTGTTCTACTTTTGATTAGAAGTCTTTAAGGATAATCTTTGATTTGGTATCATCCTTAACTTGTATTCGGCAAGGTCATTAGAAGTATGAGATTATCCTTTATCTTTCATATTGTTCAAGTTTTAGATGGTGTTCGAATCACCAATTGGTTTTAACCATTTCTGGGAGAAAGTGCAGTGGCTGTCGACAGATAGGACCCCATCTGTCGATAGGCACCCTTGTTCTAGAACCTGGAACTTCTGAAAAATTAGTAGCTGTCGACAGATAGCTCTCATCTGTCAATAGACGACCCTGACTTGTCAACAGATGACCCTTGCCTGTCGATAGGCACAGTCCAAAACCCAGAAACATGGTTTTGGGAAGTAGTACCTATCAACAGCCACCTTCTGGTTGTCGACACATGCTGTCCTGCTGTGTTTTCAGCACCAATTCTTGTCCCGTCCTTTGAAGATTCACTATACTATTGACCCTATGAGTTGTTTACCTCATTTTCTCAGATTTTAAACAACTCTATGACCAAGATGATTTGATTACTCATTCAACAAACTATCTTTTGAATTTCTATCCCTATTGTGCTCATAAAATATAACTTATGATCTGAAGACAGTGCTCTCTTCAAAGAGGGATTAGGGTCACTTGTGGTAGCACCAGTCACTTGTGATCAGCTGTGGGCGACAGTTTGTAGGTAAATCCAAGTCAGTGGGTTGATGATGGTGGGTAACAAACCCCGTTCTTGCGCAATGAACAAGATTCAAGGTGCTGGAATCGCCTAGGCATTGAGGATGTATTTACGTTATTTAGTAACCTCTTGAGAGCAGTATGATGCCTGTCGAATTCGTTTCCAAATCAAGTTATGATCTGAATTTTGAAAGACATATATGACTCTTGTTCTGAAATTTGTTTGAGCTCGTTATGAAATCAAATTGAGCTATATGTTCCTGTTAAGTATGAAATTCATGAGCAAATGTGTTTTTGATCCATATACGCCTACTTTCACCTACTGAGTCCTCCAACTCATGCCTTTGTTTCCTCCACCCCCCTTTCAGATTGAAGATCAGTGCAATCTCAGATACAGATGATTCACCATTCCGCTGCTGATGAAGAAGACGTGAAGAAGAATAGCATAGATTTATTAGTTTTTTTGAGACTTTGTTGTATTGTTAAAAGTCTAGAGAGAGAAAGCTTGACTTTATGTAATTAATGGGTGATAGTACCTAGTTACTCTATTAATGTATAGTACTTCCAAAGATGCCTTTGTGGAATGGTTTTCCGGTCTTGTGCATTACACGGATTTTCCTGCCCATAACGAAATTTGTCAACGTAACCCCTCTTCCGATCAAAAGTTATGTGATATGTATATGTGTGTGTGCGATCAGAAGAGGGTGTTACAGGAATAGTGGTCTGGTGTCGACACTACACTAATTGTGTGTTGACCTGAAGCATAACTGTTAGTGACATTTCCCCATCAAATCTGATCAAAAAACTACAACTTGTTCTCAAATATTTCATGACAAATCTGATACCATGGTAGCCTCCTTTCCAAACTCACTTACTCTTCTCAAAATTATTGCTCCCCCTAAAAAAGTGCATGAATGAAACAGATGACATTCAAATGATACACAATCAACTTGGCACTCAATTTCAGCAAGCATTCAAACAAGATCATCATGAAAGATATGAAATGAACAAACAATCATGTTTCAAACACAACTATTTTTTTTTAAATTAATGACTCTTACACAAGGAAGATCATTGGTACTTGGCGGAGGTTATTCCTCACACATAATGATAGTTTCCAGACAAGCCTGACTTATCCTTCCACAGTTCACCATTTGATATACCAATTGATCTTTGCATAAGAGTCCCAATGGATTTTAGTTTTTATTGCATATTGCAACTTCCAAGTTCTCTTCTTAAAGATGTGAATCTATCATCTGCCAATGGTTTTGTAAAGATATCAGCCACTTGTTTTTCTGTAGGAATGAATTATAATTCAATATTTTTGTTTGCAACTTCATCCCTAAGAAAATGATGTCTAATCTCAATGTGTTTTGTTCTAGAGTGTTGAATTGGTTTTTTAGAGAGATTGATAGCACTAGTATTGTCACACATGATAGGTGAACATCCAATATCAATGTTGTAGTCAAGTAATTGACTTTTGATCCACAACACTTGAGCTACACATCTCGTTGCAGCAACATATTCTGCTTCTGCAGTAGAGAGTGCAACTAAGTGTTGCTTTTTGGATGCCCACGTTACCATGCAACCTCCTAGGAATTGACAATAACCGTTAATGCTCTTCCTATCAAGTTTACAACCAGCATAGTCAGCATCAGAATATGAAATTAAATTAGCATGACAACCAATTGGGTACCATAAACCCAAATCACATGTACCACAGAGATATCTAAAAATTCTCTTAACAGCAAGCAAATGACTCTCTTTGGGACTAGATTGAAATCTAGCACAAAGACAAACACTGAATTGAACATCAGGTCTACTTGCAGTAAGATATAAAAGAGATCCAATCATATCTTTGTATTGCTTTGCATCAACCATTTTATCTTTTTCATCACTGTCCAATTTTATACTTGTACTCATGGGAGTGGATGTTGGCTTGGCTTGTTCAAATTGAAATATTTTCAGCAACTCTTTGACATATTTTGCTTGATTGATAAAAAATCTATCTTCAAGTTGTTTGACCTGCAAGTCAAGGAAAAATTGTAATTCTCCCATAAGACTCATTTCAAATTCACTGTGCATGTGATTTGAAAATTCTTCACACAGTGAAGGATTGGTGGAACCAAAAATGATATCATCCACATATATGTGAACTACAATGATGTGATTGTGGACAGATTTTGTGAAAAGAGTTTGGTCCACCTTACCTCTAGAATAATTTTCACTAACCAGGCAATT
The DNA here is from genome assembly GCA_014218235.1 of Colocasia esculenta. NCBI lineage: Eukaryota > Viridiplantae > Streptophyta > Magnoliopsida > Alismatales > Araceae > Colocasia > Colocasia esculenta. The sequence goes on along the minus strand of CM024754.1, from coordinate 164,480,867 downwards.
GCTCAACCTAACATACCACGCTCTTGGAGCCTATTTCAATCCTTAAAGAGCTTTGTGCAATTTATAAACATGGTTAGGTTTATCATGATCTTCAAATCCAGGTGCTTGTACAATAAACACTTCTTCTCTAATATAACCATTTAGAAAGGCAGTTTTTACATCCATTTGAAACAGTTTAAAGTTTTTGGAACTTCCTATGAGCTCTTAAAAGGTAAACGAGCTCATAGGAAGTTTTCTTGAGGACTGGTCTTACCATGACTCTATTGAGATTGTAGCATGAAGTGTTAACAGCTTCTGCTCAAAAGCTTCTTGGAAGATGACTTTAAATTAAAAGAGTTCAGGCCATTTCAACCAATGTCCTATTTTTTCTTTCCATTATCCTATTTTGTTTGGGGGTTCTTGGTGAAGCAAATTTGTGATCAATCCGTTTATTCCTGCAAAATTTAAAGAACAAATTATTGTCAAATTCTCTTCCATGATTAGTAAGTATAGAGTATATTTTATTTGTTTTTCCATGTTCAATTTTATTAAAGAAATTTTGAAAATTTTCAAAGGTGTCACTCTTGTAAGACAGAAAAAATACCCAGGTAAACCTAGAGAAATCATCAAAAATTACAAACCCAAACCTTTATGTCCACTAAGACTAAGTGTCCTAGTAGGACCAAAGAGATCCATATGCAACAATTCAAAGGGATTTGAAGTTATTATGGGTGCAATAGACTTGAATGATTTCCTAGTCTGTTTACCTTGAGTACATGCTGAACAGACAATTACATTTTTCTTTTTCTTCATTTTAGGCAAACCATTCACAAGAGTGTGTCTGATCAATTTATTCAAAATATTTTCACTAGCATGACCTAGTCTATGATGCCAGAGTTGAAATAGATCATCCTGGTTTGCAACTAAATAGAGATTTTCATTTTGATGTTCATTCAGGTCACCTAGATAGACATTATTAATCCTTTGATAAAGAAATTTTATTTTACCAGATTCTTTTTCAACAATTTCACATGAATCAGAACTAAAAATTACCTTAAGGCCCTCCTCACATAGCTGACTGATGCTCAGTAAATTATGATCAAGGCTTTTAACCAACAACACATTTTGAATAGAGCTTGAAAGATTCTTACTAACATTTCCAATTCCAATTATTTGACCTTTGTTTTTACCTCCGAAGATCACTTGACCACCATCTTTCTCAGTCAATGAACAAAATTTTTCTTTATCTCCAGTCATATGTCTTGAACAGCCACTATCAAGGTACCATTTATCCTTCTTGTGGGCTGTAAGACATTCTTGCAAAGAAAATTAGAAAGAAGATTTTGGTACCCAAATTGCTTTGGATCCCATCAGTTTTCTCAATTCAATGACAATTTGTTTTGGAATCCAAACTTGTTTTACTTCACATGCATTCACATTTGATCTACAATTTACATTAGAATGCCGAAATTTTTTGCAAATTGTGCATGACATTAATTTTTGTGACATGAATTTTTATGATGTGAAATTTTTTTTATTTTTCAGATGAGAGGTAGATCTTACAGTTTTCTTCAAATTCTGTTGATTATTGAAATGAACTCTCTCATACCTGAATTGTGTTCTGGAATTTTTTAAATTGACTCTGACTTTTGTGTTTTAAGTTCATGGATTGTTTTCCTTGAGTGTTCTTTTCAGACTGATTGTGAGATATTGTTCCTTTAACAAAGGATGTTATCAAAGTCTGTCCAATTTTCTTTTTGTTCTCAGACTGAAAACATAATCCATGCTTAGTAGTGTTCATTCGAACCCCTAATATAGCATCTAATTTTTTTTTTCCGTTAACAAACTTAGACAGAGTATCTTTCTTATCATTCAATTCCTTTTGAACATTTTTCAATTCTTCTTGAATCACCCCTTTTTCTTTCTTGAGTTTTTCATTCTCATCAGTCAAAATTTGTTTTTCTTTTTCAGTATTTTGGCATCTTTCCTTGACATTATCAAGTTGTTCATTCAGATTTTCTTGTTCCCTTTTTAAATTGACAATTTCATTGTTTAGAAGGTTGACTTGTTCAGAATCTTGAGAATCATGCAATATGTTGTGAATTTTCCTTTTCAGTGATTTATTTTTAGATTTCAATTCACACAGTTTTTCAAACAAAGTAGCATATGCTTCTTCCCAATCATCAATGGAGAAATCTTCAAATGAAGAGCTTACCTCAGTGTTCTCTTCATTTCTAGCCATGAGGCATGTAACCTCTTCATCTTCAGACTCACTTTCTTTTTGTTCTTCCACATCTTCATCACTCCATGTACCTAGCATGCCTCTGGTTTTCTTGAACATTTGATTTTTTAGCTTTCTCTTCAAATCAGGACACTCTCCTCTCTTGTGTCCTGGTTTCCTGCATTCATAGCAAATTATGTCAGTCTTCTTGTTTGGTTCAATTTTCTTATTGAAATCAGTTTTCTTGGAAACATATTTCTTATTGAAAGGTTTGAATTTACCTTTTCCTTTCTTTCTCAAAAATTTCTTTAATTGCCATGTCAATAAGGCCAATTCACCATCATTATCTTCATTAGAAATTCATCAATTTCATCACAACTTTCAATCACATTTTTATAACTAGATGAAGCTTTCAAAGCTATAGGTTTCTTTGAAATAATGACAGATGCATTTCTTTTTATGTTGATTTCATCTGTCATCAAGGATCCTATTAGCTCATCTAATTGCATGGTAGATAAATTTTTGGAATCTTCAATAATAGTGGTCATTGTATGCCAGGAAGATGGAAGAGACCTTAGTATCTTCCGCACAAGGTCACTATTAGAGTAGCCTTTTCCAAGAACTTTAAGACCATTAACAATCAGCATAAATCTAGCAAACATTTCAGAAATAGTCTCATAACTTTTCATCCTAAACATTTCATATTCAGATACTAGCATACTTGCCTTTGTCTCCCTTACCTCAGATGTTCCCTCATAGATCATTTGGAGTTTATCCCACATTTCTTTTGTAGACTTACATGATGAGACTCTGGAGTATTCTTTGGGATGTATGGCGCATTGCATCATGTTCATCGCACTCCAATTGAGTGTGGATTTCTTGATTTGCTCCTTGGTCTATATATCTTCATCTTCTGGCAATTCAACAGAACCCTTATCAACAATCTTCAAGAGTTTAGAGTCATGTGCTCTCAAGAACACCTGCATCCAATTTTTCCACTTGAAGTTGATGGATCAAGGTGCTTGAATCCCCAATTCTTCAGATCTGGACAGCAATTCTCCACGGATGAGCTTTCTCTCTGGTTGCCGCCTTATGCTTCTGGGAGAGGATGTAAGGCCCCCAAATTTTGTTCACTTTATATTCTATATATGTGATGTTTACTTGTTCTTGCTTATATGGTGTATTAAATTTGTGCATACTATAATTATTTAATTACTCATGTGCATATGTATGTATATATATTATTTTCTGTGGATGAGTGCTTAGCTAATTTTATACATCATAGAATTTATTTAAATTTTATGTATATAGAATTTAAGAGATGTTGTGCATATAATATGTAGTTATTGCTAAATATCTTATAGATATATATGAGTTTATTTCTATGCATGTATATATATTTAATGTGCATGCATTATCAAATTTGTAGAAGTGCATAGTATATACATTTAAATCTATGCGTGTAGTATGTAATTATGTTGTATATATATATGTGTTTAAATTTGTGCATGTAATATCTACTTATTTTCGTACCTATTAAATTGTTATGATGTGTTAATACATCTATTTTAAATGAATAGTTGTTTTCTGGCCGAGATGCACAGTTGGCGGCAGCATCCTGTGTCGCTGACTGCATGCCCTGATGGTTAGCGTCCAGATCGATGGACGTCTACCTATCTGTTGGTGGCACCAGATATGGACACCAAGTTCCCAGCTATGTGACGATTTTAGATTTGGTAATGCTCGAGTTTGGCTCGGTTTCAGTTTAGGAAAGCCATGTAAAACGGTAGGAGACCTACCCTAATGCGTTCTCCGACCCCTTAGTCTAAAAAAACACCTTGTTTTCGGCCGAGCTAAGTCTTTGACTCTTGTGAGAAAGTTAGGGTTTTTTTGTGAGAAAAGTGAGTTTTAACGAGCTCTGATCCGGCATTTGGGTGCTTCTTCCGACGATCTTCAACAACTCAGAGGTGCACTTGACATCAAGGAAGCTTCTCCAACTCTGAGGATCGATCTGCATCGACAGGAAAGACCGGATTCAAGCAGTTTTAGACCTCTTCTTGGCTTGGCCGAGGAGGGCTTCACTGGAAAATCTAGATCCTTTTAGATTTATTCCCAGACAAGCAGCTTAAGGTTTCAATCAATAGACTTGTCCTCTAGGGTTTGCACAATTTTACGGATTTTTAAATCGTGTCCTGGACCCGTAAACTCACCTGTTTCTGTGTTAGGTCTGCACTGTGTGCAGACAGAAAGTAGACGGCCAACTAGTTGCCGTCTAGTTCTTGTGTCGACGGCGAGAGACCCTACCGTTAGCACTTCTGACGGCCAGGACCATGCCATCCAGTTCAACTGTTTTTGCAGAAATATTGGTTAATCTTTGTAATGTGATTTTGCTTGTTCGGTGGTCTGTACATGTTGAGAAAATCAAAATTTGTCAAATATGATATTTAGGTCATATCATGAGGATCTATCAAATTTTTGAGCATGATAATAATTAAAAGGATTTCTGTTAATTGAGAATAATTATGTTTTGACTGTGGTAAATTCTAATTAAATGGTTTTGTTGCATGTTATGGATTAAGGAAATTTTAGTGATCTTGGAATGACTGTTCTCATATTTTAGACCTGCTAGAACTGACTTATCACTGTAAACCATGCTTAAATGATTTATCTTATTAATTCTATGTAACCTGTGTTAATTATTAAAAATAGTGTTTTTATTTCAAAAATTGTGAAAATTTTTAAATATATTCCCTGTATTGTATGTGAATCGTAGTTAAAATTTGGTAGGATTCTAAGTACTGTGCAGAGTGCTATTAATTTATGAATTCTTGAACACCATGATATGATATATTTAAATACAGAATAATTATACATGTTGAAGGGTATTGTTTCGGAAATTTTAATGAAGTTAAAACCAGTGTTTGTATGTTTTATATATGTTAGGATGGATGATTCACCGTTTACCATATTCAAAATGAAATATCTTGTAAATTGCCTAAAATCTATGTTTAATATTAAAAAGAGTTTTACTGCTTCTAAAATTCAAAAAAAAAAATTACAGATATGTTCCTTATGTTATATCCATCTTGTGGTTAAAATTTGATATTATTCTGAACACTATACATACTACTATGATTTTCTGAATGATAAATGCATATAGAAATTAATAGACATGATAATGTATATGCATGTTGAATTTTGGATAAAAGTAGTACCATGATAGGTTGCTGTTTCACAGTAGGATTTGATTTCAGAACTGAGAAAATATGATGGGTGATAATGGTATTGTCATCTTAATAAACTATGCATGAATGTACAAAAGAGCATGATTTAGTTATATGAAAATGTTAGCTTCATGTGATAGTTCCATAATTGCATTAATATATATGTTATTGCATTTCTGAAATGATTGACGAATAAGACATTGCTGCTATAGAGATTTCCTACAGGGAACTACACCATGGATGCCCTTATGGTAATGGTTCAACTATATGAAATGACCTATTGAATCCGTGGGCAATGGATTCAAATCCTTGAGGTAGACAAGTTCTACTGGTTAAGGTGGGAAGGGCTTTCCCGAGTTTTCCGCAATAACCATGACTTCATCAATGCTTTGCCTAGGTGATAAGTGAATGACTATATGCTATATGATCTCTATAATAGTGCGGGCTATGTCTTGGCAACTAAATGATAAATGACTACATGCTATATGACTACATGCTACATGTCTACATGCTACTTGATTACATGCCATATGAACTACATATCATTTGTTATATGTAATATTTATTACATGTTTAAATGATCACTTTCTACATGATAACTAATTGAATGTTGCATAATGTAGGTTAAAGAATTACTTGAATTTGTTTATATACTACATAACATTGGCTACATGATTTTGTTTAAATGCTTTGTTTCATAAGTGGTATCCATATGCTACATGTCATGAAAAAGGTAAATGCATGTGTTAACATGATCCATGTTAAATGATGAATATGATATTACATTTATTACCATGTGTAGGATTTTGTGAATTTGTCCATGAGATAGTATTTACTGGATAAGCATGTGTTGGTATCATGTTATAAATTGAAAAGAAGTCATGTGTTTGTATTATATAAAATCATGAAATGAAAGCATGTAAGTATACAAATGATCTCCATGTTATAAGTATCCATGTTTAAAAATCATTATTTTACATGTATTAGTATAGTTTCGTTTAAAGGATTCCATGTTTGATTCTTATGTTATAGCATGAGCATATAGGAGATTAAATGTTAAATTCTAGTAAGTTAGTAAAATGTTAAATTGTTAGAAAGCATGTGTGATAGGTGTATGGTTTGTGATTTTAAGTTGCTTGCTGAGTCTATTGTGTAGACTCACCCTTGCTAAACATTTCAGGAGACTTGGAAGTTAACAACGTGGTAAGACCCGGCGAGGAAGGCAAAGATTAGATTGAAGACTTGTATTTCATTTGCTAGTAGGTGATGAAATTTGTAATTTGAACTTTGGTATTATTGTACTTGGAAACTGGAAACTGGCTATGTGGATGTTATGGTTTATGTTATTTCTTTCATGGACTATATAGACTGTGTTATGTGGATTAAAATGTTGATGGAATAAGAGTTGTTTAATTTCCGCTGCAACATTTCATTCTATTTGTGTATATCTCAATCCATATGAATATCGTTGGGGTTTTCTCCCCTGTAGCGATTTACTCTCATCCGACGTGGGTTGGTATAACCATACCGGGTGGAATTGGGTCATTACAGAGATGGTATCAGAGACTTGGGTTGAGATTATACATGGATAGCCATCAACTAAATTCACATCTCTAAGTCTTTGTAGTGCATAGCCAAATCCAAGGAATAATTAAGATAGGATTAGAACAGTGATAAGATGAATGTATGGTAATCTGCTAGGTATAGTGATAAATAGAGCTTGACATGGTATTTATTTTGTAGACTATGGTTGGAAAGACTTTGAGTTTGAGTGTACCTATCCAAGATGAGGAACCAAGGAGGACTGCAAATGAGCAACAGAAGGTACCAACACCTTAGGGACCATTTGCGCCAACCCCGCCACAGTTGGTCGACTACGGCACGATCATGCAAGGACTCCTACAAGTGATGCAGACTCAAGCGCAGACGCAAGCAACTCTTCAGACGTAGCTTCAGGCTCAGGTTCCGGCACCGGCTCAGCAGCACCGTAGTGTATGAGGAGTACCGATCATGGAGAGGTTCAGGAGGATGGCTCCGTCTTCTTTTAAGAGGGAGAGTGATCCGTTAGTTGTGGAGAGTTGGGTTAGAGAGATCGAGAAGATATTCAGAGCTATCAGGTGTGCAGACGATGACAAGATCAGTTTGGCGACGTACATGCTTCAGGAGCGAGAGGATGCGTGGTGGTCTTTTGTTCTTCACATGTATTTGGAGGGAGTGGAGATAGATGTGACTTGGGGAGAGTTCGTGAGGTTATTTAGGGTCAAGTATGTTCACGAGCATATACAGGATAAGATGGAAGAGAAGAAGGCTCGGATGAAGGGAGTGTCAGAACCATTCCAGCGGCAGAAAAGGAAGATGATGAAGCTCATGGAGAAGCAACAACTAGCTTTAGTGCCAGCAAAGTCAGTAGTTTCTTCAGGCAGTGAGAAGCCCGAGTGTGTGCATTACGGAAAACGGCATGGCGGAGACTTGTGTTGGACTAGGACGGGAAGATGTTTAAGGTGTGGCAGCAAGAATCATCGGATTAGAGATTGTCTGAATCCGAAGAAGTTCGTTGCGTGGGATGTACCAACAGCAAAGAAGCCAGCAACATGAACTCAAGCACCAGCGAGGGAGTATGCGTTGACTGGAGACGACACCGACAATGTCACCACAGGTACATCATCCGATCTTTGAGAACGAAGATCATTTTAAGGGGGAGAGGGTGTGAGGCCCCCGAATTTTGTTCACTTTATATTCTATATATGTGATGTTTACTTGTTCTTGCTTATATGGTGTATTAAATTTGTGCATATTATAATTATTTAATTACTCATGTGTATATGTATGTATATATATTATTTTCTGTGGATGAGTGCTTAGCTAATTTTATACATCATAGAATTTATTTAAAATTTATGTATATAGAATTTAAGAGATGTTGTGCATATAATATGTAGTTATTGCTAAATATCTTATAGATATATATGAGTTTATTTCTATGCATGTATATATATTTAATGTGCTTGCATTATCAAATTTTTAGAAGTGCATAGTATATACATTTAAATCTATGTATGTAGTATGTAATTATGTTGTATATATATATGTATATATATATATATATATATATATATATATATATATATATATATGTGTGTGTGTGTGTGTGTGTGTGTGTGTGTGTGTGTGTGCGCCTGTGCGTTTAACTTTGTGCATGTAATATCTACTTATTTTCATACCTATTAAATTGTTATGATGTGTTAATACATCTATTTTAAATGAATAGTTGTTTTCTGGCCAAGATGCACAGTTGGCGGCAGCAACATGTGCCGCTGACTGCATGCCCTGATGGTTAGCATCCAGATCGATGGACGTCTACCTATCTATTGGCGACAACAGATGTGGACGCCAAGTTCCCAGCTGTGTGACAGTTTCAGATTTGGTAATGCTCACGTTTGGCCCAGTTTCAGTTTAGGAAAGCCATGTAAAATGGTAGGAGACCCACCCTAATGCATTCTCCGACCCCTTAGTCTATAAAAACACCTTGTTTTCGGCCGAGCTAAGTCTTTGGCTCTTGTGAGAAAGTTAGGGTTTTCTGTGAGAAAAGTGAGTTTTGACGAGCTCTGATCCGGCATTTGGGTGCTTCTTCAACCGATCTTCAACAACTCAGAGGTGCACATGACATCAAGGAAGCTTCTCCAACTCTGAGGATCGACCTGCTTCTACAAGAAAGACCGGATTCAAGCAGTTTTAGACCTCTTCTTGGCTTGGCTGAGGACTGCTTCACCGGAAAATCTAGATCCTTTTAGATTTATTCCCAAGCAAGTAGCTTAAGGTTTCAATCTATAGACTTGTCTTCTAAGGTTTGCACATTTTTACGGATTTTTAAATCGTGTCCTGGACCCCTAAATTCACTTGTTTCTGTGTTAGGTTTGCACTGTGTGCAAACAGGAAGTAGACGGCCACCTAGTTGCCATCTAGTTCTTGTGTCGATGGTGAGATACCCTGCCGTTAACGCTTCTGACGGCCAGGACCATGCCGTCAAGTTCACCTTTTTTTGCAAAAATACTGGTTAATCTTTGTAATGTGATTTTGCTTGTTCGGTGGTCTGTACATGTTGAGAAAATCAAGATTTATCAAATATGATATTCAGGTCATATCATGAGGATCTACCAAATTTCTGAGCATGATAATAATTAGAAGGATTTCTGTTAATTGAGATTAATTATGTTTTGACTGTGGTAAATTCTGATTAAATGGTTTTGTTGCATGTTATGGATTAAGGAAATTTTAGTGATCTTGGAATGACTGTTCTCATGTTTTAGACCTGCTAGAACCGACTTATCACTGTAAACCATGGTTAAATGATTTATCTTATTAATTCCATGTAATATGTGTTAATTATTAAAAATAGTGTTTTTACTCCAAAAATTGAGAAGATTTTCAGATATGTTCCCTGTATCGTATGTGAATCGTAGTTAAACTTTGGTAGGATTCTAAGTACTGTGCAGAGTGCTATTAATTTCTGAATTTTTAAACACCATGATATGATAAATTTAAATACCGATTAATTATACATGTTGAAGGGTATTGTTTCGGAAATTTTAATGAAGTTAGAAATATTGTGTGCATATTTTATATCTGTTAGGATGGATGATTCACCGTCTACCATATTCAAATTGAAATATCTTGTAAACTGCCTAAAATCTATGTTTAATATTAAAAATAGTTTACTGCTTCTAAAATTCTAAAAAAACTTACAAATATGTCCCTTATGTTATATCCTTGTTGTGGTTAAAATTTGATATTATTCTGAACACTATACATACTGCTATGATTTTCTGAATGATAAATGCATATAGAAATCAATAGACATGATAATGTATATGCATGTTGAATTTTGGATAAAAGTAGTACCATGATAGGTTGTTGTTTCACAGTAATGATGGGTGATAATGGTATTGTCATCTTAATAAATTATGCATGAATGTACAAAAGAGCATGATTTAGTTATATGAAAATGTTAGTTTCATGTGATAGTTCCAAAATTGCATTAATATATATGTTCTTGCATTTCTGAAATGATTGGCCAATAAGACATTGCTACTGTAGAGATTTCCTATAGGAAACTACACCATGGATGCCCCTATGGTAATGGTTCAACTATATGAAATGACCTATTGAATCCGTGGGCAATGGATTGAAATCCTTGAGGTAGACAAGTTCTACTAGTTAAGGTGGGAAGGACTTTCCCCGGATTTGTGGAATAACCATCACTTCATCACTGCTTTGCCTAGGTGATAAGTGATTGACTATATACTATATGATCTCTATAATAGTGTGGGCTATGTCTTGGCAACTAAATGATAAATGACCACATGCTACATGTCTATACGCTACATGATTACATGCCATATGAACTACATGTCATTTGTTATATGTAATATTTATTACATGTTTAAATGATCACTTGCTACATGATGACTAATTGAATGTTGCATAATGTAGGTTAAAGATAACTTGAATTTGTTATATACTACATAACATTGGCTGCATGATTTTGTATAAATGCTTTGTTTCATAAGTGGTATCCATATACTACATGTCATGAAAAAGGTAAATGCATGTGGTAACATGATCCATGTTAAATGATGAATATGATATTACATTTAGTACCATGAGTAGGATTTTGTGAATTTGTCCATGAGATAGTATTTACTGGATAAGCATGTGTTAATATCATGTTATAAATTGAAAAGAAGTCATGTGTTTTATTAAATAAAATCATGAAATGAAAGCATGTAAGTATACAATGATCTCCATGTTATAAGTATCCATGTTTAAAAATCATTATTTTACATGTATTAGTATAGTTTTGTTTAAAGGATTCCATGTTTGATTCTTATGTTATAGCATGAACATATAGGAGATTAAATGTTAAATTCTAGTAAGTTAGTAAAATGTTAAATTGTTAGAAAGCATGTTTGATAGGTGTGTGGTTTGTGATTTTAAGTTGCTTGCTGAGACTCACCCTTGCTAAACATTTCAGGAGACTTAGAAGTTGAGAACGTGGCAAGACCCAGCGAGGAACGTGAAGATTAGATTGAAGACTTGTATTTCATTTGCTAGTAGGTGATGAAATTTGTAATTTAAACTTTGGTATTATTGTACTTGGAAACTGGAAACTGGCTATGTGGATGTTATGGTTTATGTTATTTCTTTCATGGACTATATAGACTGTGGTATGTGGATTAAAATGCTGATGGAATAAGAGTTGTTTAATTTCCGCTGCATCATTTCCTTCTATTTGTGTATATCTCAATCCATATGAATATCGTTGGGGTTTTCTCCCCTGTAGTGATTTACTCTCATCCGATGTGGGTTGGTATAACCATACCTGGTGGAAGTGGGTCGTTACAGAGATGGTATCAGAGACTTGCGTTGAGATTATACATGGATAGCCATCAACTAAATTCACATCTCTAGGTCTTTGTAGTGCATAGCCAAATCCAAGGAATAATTAAGATAGGATTAGAAAAGTGATAAGATGAATGTATGATAATGTGCTAGGTATAGTGATAAATGGAGCTTGACATGGTATTTATTTTGTAGACTATGGCTGGAAAGACTTTGAGTTCGAGTGTACCTATCCAAGATGAGGAACCAAGGAGGACTGCAAATGAGCAGCAGGAGGTACCAACACCTCAGGGACCATTTGCGCCACCCCCGCCATAGTTAGTCGACTATGGCACGATCATGCAAGGACTCCTACAAGTGATGCAGACTCAAGCGCAGACGTAAGTAGCTCTTCAGACGCAGCTTTAGGCTCAGGTTCTGGCACCGGCTCAACAGGACCGTAGTGTCGGAGGAGTACCGATCATGGAGAGGTTCAGGAGGATGGCTCTGCCTACTTTTAAGGGGGAGTGATCCGTTAGTTGCGGAGAGTGGGCTTAGAGAGATCGAGAAGATATTTAGAGCTATCAAGTGTGCAGAAGATGACAAGATCAGTTTGGCGATGTACATGCTTCAGGAGCGAGCGGATGCGTGGTGGTCTTCTATTCTTCGCACGCAGTTCGAGGGAGTGGAGCTAGATGTGACTTGGCGAGAGTTCGTGAGGTTATTTGAGGTCAAGTATGTTTATGAGCATATACAGGATAAGATGGAAGAGAAGAAGGCTCGGATGAAGGGAGTGCCAGAACCATTCCAGCGGCAGAAAAGGAAGATGAGGAAGCTCATGGAGAAGCAACAACTAGCTTTAGTGCCAGCAAAGTAGTTTCTTCAGGCAGTGAGAAGCCCGAGTGTGTGCATTGCGGAAAATGGCATGGCGGAGACTTGTGTTGGACTAGGACGGGAAGATGTTTAAGGTGTGGCAGCAAGAATCATCGTATTAGAGAGTGTCCGAATCCGAAGAAGTTCGTTGCGCGGGATGTACCAGCAGCAAAGAAGCCAGCAACAGGAACTCAAGCACCAGCGAGGGAGTATGCGTTGACTGGAGATGACACCGACGATGTAACCACAGGTACATGATCCGATCTTCGAGAAGATCATTTTAAGGGGGAGAGGGTGTGAGGCCCCCAAATTTTGTTCACTTTATATTCTATATATGTGATGTTTACTTGTTCTTGCATATATGGTGTATTAAATTTGTGCATATTATAATTATTTAATTACTCATGTGTATATGTATGTATATATATTATTTTATGTGGATGAGTGCTTAGCTAATTTTATACATCATAGAATTTATTTAAATTCATGTATATGGAATTTAAGAGATGTTGTGCATATAATATGTAGTTATTGCTAAATATCTTATGGATATATATGAGTTTATTTCTATGCATGTATTTATATGCATGCATTATCAAATTTGTAGAAGTGCATAGTATATACATTTAATCTATGCATGTAGTATGTAATTATGTTGTATATATGTATATATATATTGTGTGTGTGTGTGTTTAACTTTGTGCATGTAATATCTACTTATTTTTGTACCTATTAAATTGTTATGATGTGTTAATACATCTATTTTAAATGAATAGTTGTTTTCTGGCCGAGATGCACAGTCGGTGGCAGCATCTTGTGCCGCTGACTGCATGCCCTGATGGTTAGCGTCCAGATCGATGGACGTCTACCTATCTGTTGGCGGCACCAGATGTGGACACCAAGTTCCCAGCTCTATGACGGTTTCAGATTTGGTAACGCTCGCGTTTGGCCCGGTTTCAGTTTAGGAAAGCCATGTAAAACGGTAGGAGACCTACCCTAATGCGTTCTCCAACCCCTTAGTCTACAAAAACACCTTATTTTTGGCCGAGCTAAGTCTTTGGCTCTTGTGAGAAAGTTAGGGTTTTCTTTGAGAAAAGTGAGTTTTGACGAGCTCTGATCTGGCGTTTGGGTGCTTCTTCTGACGATCTTCAACAACTGGGAGGTGCACTTGACATCAAGGAAGCTTCTCCAACTCTGAGGATCGACCTGCATCAACAGGAATGATCGGATTCAAGCAGTTTTAGACCTCTTCTTGGCTTGGCCGAGGAGGGCTTCACCAGAAAATCTAGATCCTTTTAGATTTATTCCCAGGCAAGTAGCTTAAGGTTTCACTCCATAGACTTGTCCTCTAGGGTTTGCACATTTTTACGGATTTTTAAATCGTGTCGTGGACCCCTAAATTCACTTGTTTCTGTGTTAGGTCTGCACTGTGTGCAGACAGAAAGTAGACGGCCAACTAGTTGTCGTCTAGTTCTTGTGTCGACGGTGAGAGACCCTGCCCTTAACGCTTCTGACGGCCAGGACCATGCCATCAAGTTCACCTATTTTTGCAGAAATACTACTTAATCTTTGTAATGTGATTTTGCTTGTTCGGTGGTCTGTACATGTTGAGAAAATCAAGATTTGTCAAATATGATATTTAGGTCATATCATGAGGATCTACCAAATTTTTTAGCATGATAATAATTAGAAAGATTTCTGTTAATTGAGAATAATTATGTTTTGACTGTGGTAAATTTTGATTAAATGGTTTTGTTGCATGTTATGGATTAAGGAAATTTTAGTGATCTTGGAATGACTGTTCTCATGTTTTAGACCTACTAGAACTGACTTATCACTGTAAACCATGCTTAAATGATTTATCTTATTAATTCTATGTAATATGTGTTAATTATTAAAATTAGTGTTTTTACTCCAAAAATTATGAAAATTTTCAGATATGTTCCTTGTATGTATGTGAATTGTAGTTAAACTTTGGTAGGATTCTAAGTACTGTGCAGAGTACTATTAATTTCTGAATTCTTGAACACCATGATATGATAATTATACATGTTGAAGGGTATTGTTTCGGAAATTTTAATCAAGTTAGAAACACTGTGTGCATATTTTATATCTGTTAGGATGGATGATTCACCGTCTATCATATTCAAAATGAAATATCATGTAAATTGCCTAAAATCTATGTTTAATATTAAAAATAGATTTCCTGCTTCTAAAATTCTGGAAAAAAATTACAGATATGTTCCTTATGTTATATCCATCTTGTGGTTAAATTTTGATATTATTCTGAACACTATACATACTGCTATGATTTTCTGAATGATAAATGCATATAGAAATCAATAGACATGATAATGTATATGCATGTTGAATTTTGGATAAAAGTAGTACCATGATAGGTTGCTGTTTCACAGTAGGATTTGATTTCAGAACTGAGAAAATATGATGGGTGATAATGGTATTGTCATCTTAATAAATTATGCAAGAATGTACAAAAGAGCATGATTTAGTAATATGAAAATGTTAGTTTCATGTGATAGTTCCATAATTGTATTAATATATATGTTATTGTATTTCTGAAATGATTGGTTAATAAGACATTGCTACTATAGAAGTTTCCTACAGGGAACTACACCATGGATGCCCCTATATGAAATGACCTATTCAATCCGTGGGCAACGGATTGAAATCCTTGAGGTAGACAAGTTCTACTGGTTAAGGTGGGAAGGGCTTTTCCCGGTTTTGCGTAATAACCATGACTTCATCAATGCTTTGCCTAGGTGATAAGTGAATGACTGTTTGCTATATGATCTCTATAATAGTGCGGGCTACGTCTTGGCCACTAAATGAAAAATGACTACATGCTATATGACTACATGCTACATGTCTATACGCTACATGATTACATGATATATGAACTACATTTGTTATATGTAATATTTATTACATGTTTAAATGATCACTTGATACATGATGACTAATTGAATGTTGCATAATGTAGGTTAAAGAATTACTTGAATTTGTTTATATACTACATAACATTGGCTACATGATTTTGTTTAAATGCTTTGTTTCATAAGTGGTATGCATATGCTACATGTCATGAAAAAGGTAAATGCATGTGTTAACATGATCCATGTTAAATGATGAATATGATATTACATTTAGTACCATGAGTAGGATTTTGTTAATTTGTCCATGAGATAGTATTTACTGGATAAGCATGTGTTAGTATCATGTTATAAATTGAAAAGAAGTCATGTGTTTGTATTATATAAAATCATGAAATGAAAGTATTTAAGTATACAAATGATCTCCATGTTATAAGTATTCATGTTTAAAAATCATTATTTTACATGTATTAGTATAGTTTTGTTTAAAGGATTCCATGTTTGATTCTTATGTTATAGCATGAACATATAGGAGATTAAATGTTAAATTCTAGTAAGTTAGTAAAATTTTAAATGTTAGAAAGCATGTGTGATAGGTGTATGGTTTGTGATTTTAAGTTGCTTGCTGAGTCTATTGTGTAGACTCACCCTTGCTAAACATTTCAGGAGACTTAGATGTTGACAACTTGGCAAGACCCGGCGAGGAACGTGAAGATTAGATTGAAGACTTGTATTTCATTTGCTAGTAGGTGATGAAATCTGTAATTTAAACTTTGGTATTATTGTACTTGGAAACTGGAAAGTGGTTATGTGGATGTTATGGTTTATGTTATTTCTTTCATGGACTATATAGACTGTGGTATGTGGATTAAAATGTTGATGGAATAAGAGTTGTTTAATTTCCACTGCAACATTTCATTCTATTTGTGTATATCTCAATCCATATGAATATCGTTGGGGTTTTCTCCCCTGTAGTGATTTACTCTCATCCGATGTGAATTGGTATAACCGTACCGGGTGGAAGTGGGTCATTACAGATGAGGAACTGAGGTGTGTATCCCAAAAGATGTATGGATCATGGGCACTTATAGTCCCATCTACCCACGACATGCCTTGGAGTCTTGGGGGCACAGAATTCCTACTCAAAAGCCTTTCTCCAAATCCTTCCACGTGTCCACAAATTCAAATCTGGAATACAAGTCGAAGTGTGACGACACATGTTCCTTGCATTGTGTCCTGGCAGCATTGACTGGTGACTTGTGTTTACACACATTTCACTTATGTCGACACACCTGACCACCGACCAAAAACCATGCTTCTGGGAGTACAGGATGTGTCGACACACAATCATCTTGTGTCGACACCACAGACTACTTGTCTTTGACTATTTTCTGGATGCAATGTATGTGTCAACACATAATCAACTTTTTTCGACACAACTAGCTTCTTCACACTTCACTGCTTATTGGATGCATTGGATGTATCGACACACAATCAACTTGTGTCGACACCACTGACACCTTCAGTACTAAATAGTTTCTTTGAGCAGATGATGTGCTGACACATGATGTACCTGTGTCGACACAACTGGCTTCCTTTCATGACCATTTGCACTGAGATTGAACTATGTGTCGACACACTATCAGAGTTGTGTCTACACCACTGTCATCATATCAACATTTCTGTGAACTAAACATGAAAAATAGTATTAGATATGATTGAAGCAGAATATTCACACTTGTATGGATCATAGTTAAACATCATCAAAACAAGAGATACAACAAAACTCTCAGTAGGAAGCCTGCGGCATTATTGGTCAGTTTGATGCTTGGTGAATGATAATGTCTGGAACAATTTACAAAGCTAGATCTAAGTTTGACATAAGATAATGAACATGTCATGATTGTCAACATCAGAATATAGTCTGATCTGTTCATTGAACTTAAGGAACAATAGAATAATGATCCTTCTTAGTGGAGAGTAAAGAAAGTTTAGATAAAAAAAAAACTTTTCCATAGCTGATGATGGGAGATTAGTATTTCGAGGAAGGATGTGCGTACATGATCATACTGACCTCAAGAAGAAGCTGAAGGAAGAAGCCTAAAAATTTAGATATACTATCCATCCAGAAGCTACCAAGATGTATCAAGACATGAAGAGGACTTGTTTGTGGCCAAATATGAAAAACGAGGTGAGTTTGCAATTCATTGCTTCACTTGTCAACAGGTTAAGGCCTAACACTTAAGACTTACTGGCATGTTAAGACCTCTAGATATAATTGAATGAAGGTGGGAGAGTATTGACTTAGACTTCATCATAGGATTATCCAAGATAATGTTGAACCACTCTTATATTTATCCCTATGTTTTGGTAATAACTAAAACTCATGAATATCATGAAAATATTTAATAATATTTTTCATGGTATTTATGTATAAGAAATAAGATAATTTCCATCACCTTAAAAAGATATACACTAAAAGTTCATATCAATTACAATCCAATGTGCATCAATTAGATACTAAAGTGCTACATCAATTATTGAAGAAAGATTTCTACTGATTAGAATACAAAAGGAACATTCTATCGATTAGAGAGCAAGTATCATACAGATTACTAAAGAAGCCTTATATGTATTAGAGAAGAAAGCTTCACATTGATTACTGAAGAAGTCTCTATCAATTAGTGAAGAGAAGTGTTACACCGGTTATTGAAGAAACCTTCCATCGATTGGAGAAGAAAATTTTCATTCCGATTATGGAAGAATCACATGTTCCAATTAGTGTTATGTTACATTGATTATTAAACATTCTTTTTGATTACTTAACATCATTTTGATTACTCATGTTGTTTCGATTAGAGAACAAGTTTATATCGATTGGTGTTACGAACATTCTGATTACTGAACAAATGTTCAACTCATTCCAATTAGTGAACAAAGGTTCAGTTGTGACGGCCCTCATTACACTGGTACGGTTATACCAACCCACGTCGGTATAGCGAGAGTCCTCACAGTGGGACATTTACCCAACGATACAAACAGCTGAGATACACGCGAATATAAATAACAGAGTAGCGGAAGTAAAAGAGAACTATCTCCATTCATTCATCATCCACATTAAACATACATGCAGTTTACAATTTACAAAAAGGAACTAAAATTCACATGATTTAATTTGCTGAAATAGAATACAAATGTCCACATATTACATTCTTTTAAATGATAATTCTAATACAATGTCCAAGTACATACTAAGAAGTACACAATCACAAGATCTCAAAAACTGGCTAGTCTCCACGCTCGGAGTCCGTTTCCGCTGCCTCCTCCGAGGGTACTGTGTCACCAACTATACCTGTACGCCGAAGCAAGGAGTGAGTCCAGGGACTCAGCAAGTAACACTATGCATGATATACACGTACAAGTCCTAGTGGTTTCTACAAGCACATTACACTTTACAACACATAGCATGCTAATCCATTTAAGTTTTCAACCTATCATGAAGGTTCTACAATTTTATACATAACGCATGCTTTCAGATTTCAAAAATAACATTCACCTATCACATGGTCTCTATTCAATTCACTCATGGGACTTTAATCAAAACGTGCGAGCTTTTGACATGAACAATTTACATACATGAACGGGGAACATAATTAGCATGGATTCCACATGTTCTTAAGTACATACATAACTTTTTATCATACTTTAGGTTGCTGGTTTCACATGGTTCAATGACTATAACCTACACATGAAAGCTACAACGTTGCTTAAACATAACACATGAACAATCCATCACGCCATTTTACTCATATACTCATTTGTTGTCCCTAACATGGATTCTAAATACTTTTGCACACATAAACATGAGAATAATGACATGCATTTTCTGAATTCACTTGGTTTCAGATTTAGTTTCACATGGTTTCTATAACACATTTACATATCTAAGATTTCACATTTTTCTTTACACTAGGTTCCTCTTTTCACATATTTACACTTTACACATACACATTCACATATCACTTACACATTTACACATGGTCACATACACTTTACACATTACACTTATTTTAGTGCCGTGACACATAGTCCAAACCACCAATGAAGGACACATTCACATCACATAACACATAGACGCCATCTAGGCAATACAATGGCGACTCTTGGACTGCGCAGACCGGGAGAACAAGTCTCCACCCTAACCAGTGGTACTTGTCCACCTCCAGGATTTCCCCCTAATGCCCTTAGAGTCACTTAACACAATGAACTTTCTCAGGGGGACTTTTCCCTGATACGGCTCCACTGCCTTCTCGGAAGCAGTATCACATTGGCACAGTTTACACTTTTACACATTTACCGTTTTACACATGGTTTTACACTTGACACTCTTCATTTCATTCACACTTTCTTACTCACATGAACACCTCTATTTTCCTAACATGGTACTACAGAGTTTTCAAGATTCAACACATAGTAAACACACCAATCATGCTGAGTTTAGACAAAATCTAATCACGTTTCGATCATATGTACGAATTATTCATAATTCACATGAAAACACATAACTTTTTACTTACTGTTCCAATTAACCTGAAATTTTAACCACATACTGTTTTCGGGTTCAAAATCATACCCTCAATTTTTCAGATTTTTCTGAGCTAAATAGGATTTACAGAAAATCAAACACATAATTAGCACATCATTCACAATTTACGTTAACATGGAATTTACACATCATGCAATTTACCACTTGCTGTTTAGCCATAAGCTACCAACATATGCATGAGATTAGAGTAAAACATTTCCCTAATTCATACATCTATGGATTTAACACTACGAATCATTTTTACATACTTCTATTCTATCGAACCGAAACTATTAACAAATTGCACAATCATGGATAAGTTTCCTAAATTTGCAAACACACATGCTGACCCACAATCTTCATGATTAGACCGAAATCAAGGCATTCAACTCACTGTAGTCATGGAACATGGGTTTGCAAAATTATCTACAAGTCATGCTCACAAGATTAAAGACACCATTTTTCCACATTCACAATCACACCACATTCATTCACAACCACAATGCACAATATACATAGCTTATAGGAATACCATATATCCTCATCACGGAAATCATAACGAAATTAACGTATAAGAGGGATAGAACAGCTCACTGTTCTGTCCTGGCGAACTAGACGGCGGTCTCTGGCCGCTGACTCAGAGTCAGCGGCATGGTCGATGGACGCCAAGGAAGAACTGGGCGTCCAGGGACCTTGCCGTTTACTCAAGTCTGTGTAGAAACACAGACCCGAGCTCTGAAATTCGGTGAAAAGGGGGTCTAGGACTCGAGGAAAATTTCACAAAAATCATAAAAATCTCCTAGACTCATACGGGGACACCATAGATAGGTCACTTGCCTTTCAAAATTTCTTCTAAGGGATTTAGAGGCTTGGTGAAGACCTCCTTGGGCAGTCCTAAGAAGTTGCAGAACCTTCCTCTAGATCGCCTTCCTCCGGGTTCCTGGTTGATCTCCTCGCCGAGGGGATGATGAGGAGGCCTTCCCCTATGCTTCAGCTTCCTCCTTGATGCAGAAGATCTTCAAATGAACCTCTAAGGGGTCGGATTTGGGGGTTCAAAAAGGGGTTTTTCTCACAGAAAGCTCTAGGGTTTTTCTCTCCTCTTCTCTCCTCTTGCAAGGGTGAAATGAGAAGTGGGGAGAGGCCATTTCGGGTTCAGCATGTAGGAGAGGCCCTCACCCACTCACCATGCCGATTAGACAGGCTTAGAGCCATTGGGGAACATCCCCCCAATGGTTGCCATGCCTTGTTTCAGAAGATAGCAGCTCTGCTGCGCATGCAGGCTAGAGAAGTTGGCGTCCAGATCGCTGGACGCCGAATTAGGGTTGGCGTCCAGGGCTGGACGCTAACACCACCTCAACGGCCTGGGGATTGACGCCAATAGGGCCTTCGGCCAGAACCCTAATTTATGCAGAAAACCATGCATACCAAGCTTCTATACATGCAATATGTACATGGTATTATAATCACACTATCATCATGCAATACATACATTATTTACGTTTAATATAAACACATGTACACATATTTATACTATTTTAATATCCACGTAAATACGTACATACATACTCAACACAATATACACACATAAATACGAAAAAAAATACGACTGAAATTCGAGGGTCTTACATCAGTAGTATTCCGATTGGTGTTATGAATGTTTTGATTACTGAACAAAGGTTTTATATTGTTCCGATTAGCGGTATTTAGATATCGATTAGTGAACACTTACGATATATTGTTCCGATTAGTGGTGTTCACATATTGATTACTAAATACAAATTATACATTGTATCGATTATGTAACATCCCTTCTCTCTTTGGTTAGTCACCCTTCTATGAGGTAGCGACGTATCGGGCTGTCACCTTCTGAAGGCGATGGGATGGCTGTCACGTTTAGGTTGGGAATGCGACGGCTACCTCGTCACCTTCACCTTCTAACCTTAGCATGCTCGTTTGTCGTCTTGCTGTCGGGACAATTGGGACACATGTCGTGGAGCATGTCACCTGAAGACGACATGCTATTCGACACGTTTAGGGTGTCAAGCCTGTGAGGGTAACACGTGGCAAGTCCAATCGTCAAGTCTGACCATGACTTTGGGGCCGCGACAAGATAGTCATCACGTTCATTACCGAACGTGACCACCAAGCTATCGCGTTCTCAGATCCGTAGCCTATATAAGCAAGGCCAGTAGATCTCTCTTCTTCTTTCCCTTTCTCCTTATTTTTCTTCTTCCCCCGACCCCCTCTGTGTGAAGCATCTCCATGAAAAGGTTTTTGAGGTGTTCTTGGTGAGGGGTGTGGCGTCTCCAGCCGTGGCTCCTCGGCGTGATGTTTCCCTCCAGCATGGTGGCTTCCTCTTCGACGTGTGACCTCTTCTCCGACATGTAGGAGGCCGGACATTGCTCATGGATGGTGTGAGCACGGAGCTTGGAGCGAGGAGGAGGTGGCCATGCATACGAGAAGACCCCAAAGGTTGGCTCTTCATTTTGAGGTAGGGAGTCTCAACATTCCCCCTAGTTCTAGAATGCTAGGACCACCTTCCCCTTCTCCAAGCATTGTAGACTCCATGCTAGGTGTGTATGCATGCTTTGGTTTGTACTGAGCATGTTTGGGAGTTGGGGGTTTGAGTGTGTTCATGTCATGCATGTGAGGTTTCATGAGTGTAGATCCTTCACATTGCCATGCATGGGTATGAATGTGGGTGGTTTGAGCCTATAGCATGTGTATTGAACATTCTACATGCTTCCCTCCCCTTGTGCACACCAGAATCGCCATTTTGGGGTGTTTTTAGAGGTCTCGACAGGCACACAGTCCTCTGTCTATGGTCGTGACAAGGTCCTTGTCGCGACCCAGAACGTGACGCATCCCCCATCACCTTTTGGTCTGGTTGTGACACCCTTTCTGTCGTATTCTGGTTGCGACAGAGGGTGCGTCACCTTCAGACCATAGCTTCTAGTTGGGTAGCGATAGCACCCCTATCGCATTCTGGTTGCAACAGGGTGCCCATTGCCTTCTGACCCATATCGCGACAGATAGGGTGTCGCCTTCAGTAGCGATGACCACTGTGTCGCCTCCTCTGAGAAAGCGATAATGACCCCGTCGCCTTCTCAGACAGATAGTGACTAGAGACCTGTTTGGAGTTCCTTCTATTGCATCTCTGTTTGCTTGGCACCTGTGTTGTTCCTAGCACGGTCCTACACTAGTCGTTCACCCAGTACTTGGCACTAGAGGGTTTGTCCCGTTAGAGGTTGTTACCGTTACTTGGGACCTCCCCCCCCCCCCCCCCCATCCCCGCACGCCGATGGAGGGAGTTCTCCTAGCAGTGGGCATGCTCAAGTTATGGACTCTATTAGCTGAGGGGAAAATGGTGGGGACACAGTGTAGAGTCATTTGCAGAGCTCTCTTGGTTGGTTTGGGACGCTGAGGTGGTTTGGTTGTTCTTTCGACGCAGATCGGCTAGTCCTTCCCACTGCCTCACTCTACGTGGTTCTGGTACCATCCAGAGGGGCCAAGTGTGGGACCGTAGTCCAGCAGACTACGACAGTTGTGTGGTTACTGTTGCCCAGCTAGCTAGCCCAGAGGGGGGGTGAATGGGTTATTAAAAATTTGATCTTTGATTAATACCTGTTCACTAAAAGGATTACACAACAACTTAAACGAAGGTTAGAGTTAGAGGAAATGAGACAGCAAACACACAAAAAACACAACCAAAAGACACAAGGATTTTTATCCTGGTCGGAACTCCTCTCCACAGGAGACCTACATCCAGTCCCAGAGCAATACCTCAGGATTTCACTATCAAGGGTACTATCCCCCCTCACGGATCCTTACACCCAGCCTCAACTGGTCTTCCTTCAACCTGAAGGGAAAACAACCACCCTGGATACCACCAGGTCTTCCTTCACCCAGAAGGGAACACAACCAATAAAAAGAAGTATAAGAACAAGCTTCAGGAACTAGCTCAAACAGCTACAATCTGAAGCAACAAGCCTCGAGAGAGAAGGAATTTTAACACTGGTTTCTCTCCAAAGACTACACTGGCTCTCACAGGAATTTCTTCTTGAACACTGAGAGCTAAAGAGCTAAGATGGATTGGAATGGAGTGCTTCGCTCTTGTTTTGAATCACAGAAGACTTGAAGGATTGGCGATGCTTTCTTTCAGAATAATATTCTTCAAAAGTATGTTATTGTTCTTCTTCTCAGTCTTGAGTCTTGTAATTAAGCTTCTTCTTGAAATTTGAACGTTAAAGATCCGTTGTCTCTCATCCTGGTGTACGTTAGACAGGTCTGCAAGGAAGCTTCTGATCTTCAGTCTTTTATCCTTTAGTACACGCCACAGAAACATTTTAATATCTTGTATCTTGTGTCCAACGTTGTACATATAAGTCTTGTCAGGTATCTGCAAGTATGTCAACAATAAATAGGAGACAGCTAGGGCTGTCGTTGATCGTTAGTCACAGTTTGGAAAAGATATTGCTAGTTTTAGCAAAGCTCCTTTCTGTCAAAATAAAGATGTAGACAGAATAGCACAATGCTGGAAGATATCGTCTGCATGCATGAGAGATACGTTCAGAGTGCATTGAATGTATAGCAGTCAAACAGATGAGATACGACTTTGACTATTCAACGTATATCAAGGAGTGTTGATATAATAATGAAATCGATATGAACAAAGCTGATGCCTTTATGACTTATGAAATCGTTATATGTTGATAGGCAAATCGTTATTATAATAATGAAATTGTTATAAGCATTTATGAAATCGTTGTGAAATACAAATCGTTGAATTTCTGAAGAAATCGATATGAAACTCTTAACAAATCGTTATGAGATGCAAATCGTTGTGTTTCTGAAGAAATCGATATGAAACACTTAACAGATCGTTGCACCAAGCAAATCGTTCTTAGTTCTAAAGAAATCGTTTCGACAAGCAAATCGTTACGAGGTCTAACGAAATCGTTACGAGAACTTAAGAAATCGTTACAGCTAGAAAGTCGTTGTGAATTCTAAAGAATCGTTACGAGAACTAAAGAAGTCGTTACAGCTAGAAAGTCGTTGTGATTCTAAAGAAATCGTTACGAGAACTAAAGAAGTCGTTACAGCTAGAAAGTCGTTGTGATTCTAAAGAAATCGTTACGAGAACTAAAGAAGTCGTTACGGCTAGAAAGTCGTTGTGAATTCTAAAGAAATCGTTACGAGAACTAAAGAAGTCGTTACGGCTAGAAAGTCGTTGCGAGTTCAAAAGAAATCGTTACGAGTACTGAAGAAATCGTTACGACGGACAAGTCGTTACGCTTTCAAAAGAAATCGTTGCGATGTTTATAGAATCGTTACGACGGTCAAGTCGTTACGCTTTCAAAAGAAATCGTTGCGATGGAATATCGGTATCGATTTGTTTGAAACATCACGACTTTTCGGTCAGAAAGGAAATTGATCATAATACTTATGAAATCGTTATGAACTTATAAAGGAATCGTTCTGATTATCAATAGAAGTCGATATGAAGTATGAAGAAGTCGATGCAATGACTTGGGAAAATTATGAAGTGAGAGTCTTACCTGATTGTCTTGAACTTTCTTTTACTTTTATTTCCTATCCTCAAGGCTCAAGTAATTCATTAGTAATGTTTTGTTAATCATCAAAATTAATATATAAATAAGTGAGTTAATTTATATGGAGAAAGTTTGGTCATCAATCTCCCCCTTTTTGATGATGACAAAATATACTAAACAACATAAAGAAAACAACATGTTTTTCAGAGTTGCATTAGTTTTCTCCCCCTTTTTGTCAATAAGCAAAAAGATAGTCTATGAGACAAAGAAGAGAGAAAGCTTTGTATTAATTAGGAGTAAGATAATACATAGGAGACAAAAGGGAGGCATGCTGGGAAATAACAGTCCATGCCTTGATCTCCACATCTTCAAAAGTCTGGCGGAAAACACCAGGAGCAACTGAGAAGGAAGAACCCATGGCTGGAGAGATCCTTTGAATGTAAAGCTGCCGCTGCTCTGCCAGGAATTCTTCATACTGATCTTTGTCCAGTATGAATCGGAAGTAGGTGCTCTTTCCAAAGCTGGCACGATGGAGAAATCTATCCAGAGAGATTGGATAGAAAATCTTCTGATCAAGCAGATCCTGCTTCAGAGCATAGAAGGCAGTATATCTGGCTGCCCACTGAACATAGATCTCTTGAATGGGATTTATGGAGTTGAGATCCATGAAGGCTTCGGCTGATAGAATAGGCTTAGCTTGACGGACCAAGGAACTGTTGATGGCTTGCAACTGAAGATGGGGTTCCTTGTAGAGCGTTTCCCATATGGTGGGAGAAAGCCTCTCACACTCAGAGATGAGTGGAGCCAAAACT
The DNA here is from genome assembly GCA_014218235.1 of Colocasia esculenta. Taxonomy (NCBI): domain Eukaryota; kingdom Viridiplantae; phylum Streptophyta; class Magnoliopsida; order Alismatales; family Araceae; genus Colocasia; species Colocasia esculenta. The sequence goes on along the minus strand of CM024754.1, from coordinate 164,454,352 downwards.
TGAGAGGAAATGCGGCCAGAGTGGTATTCTCTGAAGATAAACCGCAAAAAGGAAGGCATTCTACCCTGCTTAGCTGACATTCTGCCCATCTGCTTAGCAAACATATCAAAGGCATGGGAGCCTGCATCTGAGTCAAACACTAAGGAGTGTAGCTTTGGCAGAAGAACTGGAGAGTCAACTTTGAGATCGGCAAAATCCACTGTGAGGGGAAGATTTATTGGATGTTCTGATCTCAGCATCACTATGGCTGAATGAAACTGGTAGAACTGGACTTCAGGCAGCTTGTTCAAGTAGCAGAAATCACTGTACAGCTGGAAGTTCTTGGCAATTCTGATTTCTTTCAAAATGAAAGGTCCCCAAGAGTTTTTATGCTGAAGAGTAAACCACTCAGAAAGCGTGAGTGGGTGAGCTCTATGGGTAAGGGATTCTGCCCTGGCAGTCAAGTATTTGGTGTACTGAGCTTTGTTGCCCTTGACATTGGCCCACTGATCTTCAGTCTTGAACTCAGTGCCCTCAAAGATTTTGGATTTTTGAGGGTGGGACAGCTGGATAAAAGGAAGAACAGTGTTTAAATGCTCAGAGAGGTTGAGGAAAGGAATACCATAGACGGTGGAGAGGATGCATTTTTGAAGGTATTCCCTATAGATAGGTCTTTTCTGAGGTTCGAGGGTAAGAGAGTACCAAAGAGGAGGAAATAATGGTGAGGAGGGGATGCTGACAGAGGATGAATGTTTCCTCTTTTTCTTGGCAGGACTAGGAGGATCAGTCCTGTGGATATGAGTGGCAGTGGAGAGAATGGTGAGGAGGGTATTTCTCTTAAAATCATCCGGAATATTAGTGTCAAAGACACCAAGAAGTTGAGGTTTTTCCTGAATGAAGGTGACAGAGGAAGGAGGAGTAGGAGGATAGAAGAGGTGTTTGGGATTGATGGATGTAGACGGGTGAACTGGAGTGGTGTGAGTGAGAGGTGAAGAAGGTGAGAATGATGATGGAGCTGAGGTGTGAGAAGGAGTGGGAGAGAAAGAAGGTTGAGATGAAATGAGAGAGGAAGAAGGTTGGGTGCGAGGCATAGGGTGTTTGAGAGTTGGTGGTGCTGGAGGGGCTGTAGAAGGAGATGAAGGTGAGGAGAGGGTTGGAGTTGCAAGAGTAGAAGTGTCAGGGGCCTTGGTAGCTTCAATGGGCTCTTTCCCTTTTGCATGACCCTCTCTGACAGCTGCAGACGGCCCAGATGCTGGCACTGATGGCCCTGGTGGCCCTGATGCTTGAGCTGAAGGCCCTGCTGGCCGAGACTCTTGAGCTTGAGGCCCTGGTGGCCGAGGAACAGCTGCTGATCTGCTCTGAGTAGCTGCAGGAGAAAAACCACTTGACCTTGAAAGAGTAGCAAGCATGGACTTCATATCAGACATTTCCTTGTTGAACCACTCCATAGCATTTCGGACTGAAGATAGCTCAGAGGTGGTTGAAGCTTGACTGGTCAGAATGCCTTGCACACTGGTCTGAACTGATGATAAAATATCTCCTTGAGCCTTCAACAATTCCATAACTGGCTTCAGATTTACTTTTCTGTGGCTCTTTCTTGACCTTCTGTGAACCACTCTCTTTTGTTTGCTCTGCTGAGTGACAAGCTCCTCAATATGTACATGGCTTGCACTTGGTTCTTCACTTACAGGAGCGCTGGCCGGAGGAGGATTTTCTGAGATGGTGCATCTGTCTCAGGAGCATTTTCTATCAATGGTTCCTCATTGCCAGTTTGCTCCCCCTGAATAGGAGCATGGAGATCAACATTTTCTAGCTCCCCCTGGGCAGGAGCTTCCTCCAAAACAATTTTCTCAGAGTGGCCTTCTGCCACGGATTCTGACAATTTTGATTCACTAGCATATTGTTCCCCTTGGCTGGGAACATCTTCCAAAATCACTTCTTGTTGAGTAGCTGCTTGCACCTCAACACTGACAACTGATTCAGTCAATTTTCTGTATGGCCTGGTGCCATAGCTTCTTCTTCATCAAGTCCACCTGTTTCTGAAGTAACTGAGGTGGAGGGAAGAGAGTCCAAAACATCTCTTAAAATAGAGGCAACTATTGAGGTGGGCAAAGGATCTGCCACACCTGCTACAGCTTCTTCCATTTGAACTTCTGGAGGATGAGATTCAACTTCTATAATAGGTGATCCTGAAATCTCTGCTTGGAGTTCCACTGAGGGTGCTGCTGCTGCTGACTCTACTGCTGCTGATCTTACCTCTAAAACTGCTGGAGGATCTGCTGCTTCTTCTTGAATCTCTGAGACAACTCCGATGATGGCCTCTCCCTCTGCCACAGAGGTCTTGGTCCATATCCCATTCTGCACTGAAAAACCACTTTTCTTAAGGTTCCTGGACCTTATAGACTGGCCCATCTTTTCCACAACAGCTCCAGATAAATCAACTCCAAAATGCTTGAAAATCTTGGTTAGGAGATGAGCGTAGGGCAAGGATACATTCATTTTGCTCTTTGTATCCCAGATTTGAGCACTAGCAAACTTCATTCTCTCCAACATGACTGCGGCCAAGTTAATCTCCTTATTCTGGATTACCCAGAACATCATATCCGAATCTGCCCTAGTGCAAGATGAGAAAGTAGCACTCCGGGGAACCACAATTTGGCAGATAATGAAATGGAGTAGACGGTTGAATGCAGACATTTGATTGATATCTAATTTTCCGTCTTTCAGCCTGAAACCTGGACCTATAATGCCAAGACCCTTTGCTTCATCGTTCACGGTGTGAACCCCACTATGTCCAGATGTCTTCACTCCAAACAACGTGTGCAGGAGTTCATGGTCTACCTTAATTTGGATACCCTTAACAGAGGAGACAAGGGACCCATCCGCCTCTGACTTCAGACAAACGAAAAAGGCCTTCACCAGGTCGGGATAACTTACCTCGGAGAAAGTGGCAACATCCATCCACTGCATCCTTCTCAAAGCTTCTACTAAACTGCTCATGCCATTCTTCTCTAGATTCTGAACATCCACTGCCTTGTTTCCGCAAATCTTCGTCTTCACGAAGGTGAATCTTTCCTGCTGCTCTGCGGACAGGTACTCAGCACTGTAGCCCCCTACACTTCCGGAGATCATCGGAGCGGCCATGGGTAGAGAGAAGAAAACGGTTCTGGAGAAGGGAGATGATGGAAGAGATGGAAGCCCTCAAGGGATTCTTCGCGGGAAGAAGAGAAAGCTTCAAATCTTGCAGAGAGTCGATGCCGGAATCGTTAGGGCATCGGCTTTGGGCGAACAGATAAAGGAGAAAGGGTAAAGGTGGAAGATGAGTCGTTCCCAGAACGATTTGACTAATTAGAATTACTTTATCGAAAACAGGAAGCGCCAAAAGGCGGTAACGGCAGAAGACGACAAAAGGGTTTGACGAGTCAAACTGCTTTTAACACAACAGCGGTCAAAGAAGAGTAAATAAGCTGAGTTTTGCTTAAAGTCAGGAGAGAGAGAAAATTTCATTTAATCTGAATAATTTATATGCCAATTTAAATACAGGAATCTTTTCACAAATTGCACATCCCTAATTCCCTTCTAAGAGATGTAAATCTCTCTTCAGGTAGGGCTTTTGTGAAGATATCTGCTAGTTGACCATTTGTATCTATAAAAGAAATTTCTAGGTTACCACTAGCTACATGATCTCGAATGAAGTGATATCTAACCTCAATATGTTTAGTCCTTGAGTGTTGCACTGGATTCTTGATGAGGTTGATGGCACTTGTATTATCACACAGTAGTGGAATTGACTTGATATGAATGCCGAAATCCTCAAGTTGTTGCTTTATCCATAGGAGTTGTGTACAGAAACTTCCAGCAGCAACATATTCTGCCTCAGCTGTTGATAGAGCTACTGAATTTTGTTTCTTGGAGGACCAAGATATCAGACATCCTGCAAGAAACTGACAACAACCACTGGTGCTCTTCCTATCTACTTTGCATCCAGCATAATCAGCATCAGAATATCCTACTAATTTTATTTCACAAGACTATGGATACCAAAGACCTAAATCATGAGTTCTAGCTAAATACCTAAATATTCTTTTCACATAAATTAAATGAGACTCTCTAGGGTCTGCTTGATATCTAGCACACATGCATACACTAAATAAAATGTCTGGTCTACTTGCTGTTAAGTAAAGTAATGACCCTATCATGCCTCTATAGTTCTTTTGGTCTACCTTTTTACCATTTTGATCACTGTCCATTCTGGTTGATGTGCTCATTGGCGTTGACAGTGGCTTCGCACTTCAAAACCAAATTTCTTTAATAGCTCTTTGGTGTACTTGGCTTGACAGATGTGGGTGCCTTCCTTCCCTTGCTTGATTTGTAATCCAAGGAAGTAGTTTAGCTCTCCCATCATACTCATTTCAAATTCTCCCTGCATAAGCTTTTCAAAGTACTTGCAAAGAGATTCATCAGTAGATCCAAAAATAATATCATCTACATATATTTGCACAAGAAGTATATTTGACTTTAGATTTTATAAATAATGTACTATCTACTTGACCTCTAGTGAAACCATGATCTAATAAGAAAGTACTGAGCCTCTCATACCAGGCTCTAGGTGCTTGCTTTAAACCATATAGAGCCTTATGGAGTTTAAATACATGATTTGGAAATTCGGTGTCATCAAAACCTGGAGGTTGTTCAACATACACTTCCTCTTTGATAAATCCATTTAAAAAGGCTGATTTGACATCCATTTGAAACAATTTTAAATCTAATGCAGATGCATAAGCAAGTAAAATCCTAATAGCCTCAAGTCTAGCCACAGGTGCATAGGTTTCATCGAAATCTATGCCTTCCTCTTGGGAATAGCCTTGAGCTACCAGTCTGGCCTTGTTCCTTAAGATTACTCCAGACTCATCCAGTTTATTTCTGAACACCCACTTGGTGCCAATAACTGAATGATTGGATGGTCTAGGAACAAGTGACCATACTTGGTTTCTCTTGAACTGATTTAGTTCATCTTGCATGGCTATTATCCATGATTCATCAGTTAAAGCTTCATTGACTGTCTTAGGCTCTATTTGAGAAACAAAGGCTAAATAATCACAAGGGATTACATTACCTCTTGTTCTTACCCCTACGGATGGATCACCAATAATATTCTCAGGAGGGTGATCTTTCTTATGTCTCCATTCTTTTGGAAGATTTTCATGTTGAATTTCAGTTGCTGCAGTTCTTCCAGAGTGGTCTTCCTTGTCCTCAATTGAGGTATTCTTTAATTTTTCGGACAAGTCATCTGCATCATCAATGTCACTAATTTCTTCCTTTTCAAGGAGGGGTTAGATTCATCAAAAATAACATGCACAGATTGTTCAATTAATAATGAGCGTTTATTGAAAACTCTATAACCTTTGGGTTTAGAAGTGTACCCCATAAAGATGCCTTCATCTGATTTGGCATCTAACTTACCAATGTCCCTTTTTCCATTGTTGTGGATGAAACAAGGACATCCAAATATTTTGAAGTGACTGATCTTTGGTTTCTTTCCCTTGTAGAGTTCATAAGCAGTCTTCTTCAGAATTGGCCTGATCATTACCCTATTAATGATATAGCTTGCAGTGTTGATGGCTTCGGCCCAAAAATATCTTGGCAAGTCATATTCTGATAACATGGTTCTTGCCATATCCAAAAGAGTTCTATTTTTCCTCTCAGCAATTCCATTCTGTTGAGGTGTCCTTGGTGCTGAGAAGTTGTGCTCAATTCCTTGATCATTACAGAACTTTGCAAACTTTTCATTCTGAAACTCACCACCATGATCTGATCGGATAGATATAATGGTGAACTTCTGATCTTTCTGAACTTTCTTGCTGAAGCTGACAAAATTATCAAAGGTGTCATCTTTGTGCTCTAGAAAGGATACCCAAGTAAATCTTGAGTAATCATCAACTATAACAAATCCAAAATTCTTTCCTCCGAGACTGGTAGTCCTCATTGGCCCAAATAGATCCATATGAAGTAATTCTAATGGCTTTGAGGTGGTCACTACTGTCTTTGATTTGAAAGAGCTCTTGGTGTGCTTTCCTCTTGCACAAGGTCTGCAGATGCTATCCATTTTTGAGTTGACCTTTGGCAATCCTTCCACTAGATTTCTCTTTCTGAGCTTGTTCAATCCATCCAAGCTGCAGTGGCCCAGTCTTCTGTGCCACAGCTCTGTTGATTGATCTTTGCTGGCTGCCAAACAGACATCTTGATCCTTGAGTTCCTCGAGATAGAGAACATACAAGTTTCTTTCTCTATATGCTTCAAATATGACTGCTCCATCCTTTAATATACTGCACTTTGATTCTTGGAACTGAATCTGATGGCCTTTGTCACACAACTGGCTGATGCTGATGAGATTGTGCTTTAATCCTTTGACTAGCATTACATCTTCAATAACTGATTTTCCTTTGATGTTCACGGACCCACTTCCTATCACTGTGCCTTTTCCATTATCTCCATAAGTAACTGTTCCCTCTTCAACTTGGAGATTGACAAAGAACTTATGGTTTCCTGACATATGTCTTGAGCATCCACTGTCCAAGTACCATTTGGATGCTTTTAAGTTTCCCTGAAATTTAAACATTAAGTTTTAGGTACCCAAGTTTCTTTTGGGTCCTGATGGGTTAGTATCATTAATTTTACCTTTTATTATCCATTTTTTATGTTTTGTTGGGCATGTTATTGCGATATGTCCTAATTTGTTGCAGTGATCACAGCAGGACAATTTTGTTACCTTTTCTATATACTTGAACTCATCTTTATATGCTATATCTTGTTTAGGTATAAACTTTGGTGTTGGATATGTTTTAGGGTAGACTATGGTTTCTTCATTATCTGGGGGTGTATATCCTAATCCCTTTTTTCTTCTTACCTGCTCTTCTAGCACTTTTTAATATTAGAGAGTTTTTACCATTAGTAAATTTCTCTAGTGTGCTTGATAGTTTATTATTTTCTTCATTTAAGTTTTTAACTTCTTTCCTTAATTCATCTGTGCTTTCCTGTTTTTCCAATTTTGTTATTTGTTCATTCTTAGCTTTTAGGTCTTCACATAACAATTTATTTCTTCTTTTAAGTTCAGTTATTTTTTTTCTAATTCTTCATTTTCTGTTTTTAGATCTGAATTAGTGTTTTCTAAACAGATTACATTTTTCTTACTAACTTTAAGTAATTTGGATACTTCTTTATATTTATCATAAAGTTCATTAAAGGCACTTTCTAAATTATCAGAATCTGAATCATTACAGGAATCAAAAGAAGAGTCAGAAGTTACCTTTTCTTCGATGTTGGCCATGAGAGCCAGGTTGGCTTCTTCTCCATCACTGCTTGAGCTTGACTCACTGTCTGAGTCACTGCTGTTCTCCCAAGCAGCTGCCATTGCCTTCTTTTTATACTTCTTGAATTTTCTGAAATTATCCTTCTTCTTGTGATCATTCTTCTTGAGCATTGGACAATCAGCCTTGATGTGTCCAGGCTTCTTGCATTCATAGCATATCACTTCTCCTTTCTTCGAATCCTTTACTTCTGGTTTTCTGAAATCTTTATTTTTCTTGAAAAATCTTCTCCCAGACTGGAACTTCTTCTTCTTTGCTAGAATTCTTTGAAGTCTTCGAGACAACATTGCTTCTTCATCATCACTGTCCTTACTGCTTTCACTGTTGTCCAGTGATTCTTCTGATATGTCTTCATTGGCCTTGAGAGCATTTGATTGCTTCTTTCTGCTGGAGGATTCTCCTAATCTCTCCATATTTATTTCATGAGCCATAAGGGATCCTATTAACTTCTCCAATGACATTAGTTTTAGATCATTGGCTTCCTCAATGGCTGTTACCTTTGGAGTCCATGAGGATGGCAGAGATCTGAGGATCTTTCTGACCATATCTGGTACATCATAGACTTTTCCTAATCCAGCTAATCCGTTTGTGATATCTGTGAATCTACTGAACATTTGGGTTATGGATTCACCTGACTGCATCTGGAATCTTTCATATTGAGTCACAAGAATGTCGATTCTTGTCTCCTTTACCTTATCTGTCCCTTCATAGGTAATCCTGAGCTTTTCCCACATTTCCATTGCGGATTTGCAGGCTGAAACTCTGTTGAATTCTTTCTTGCTGAGGGCACAACACAGGATGCTCTTGGCTTTGCAGTTTAAGGAGATTTTTCTTCTGTCTTCATCTGTCCACTGAGCCTTTGCATTGGTGACTAGAAGATCGCCTTCTTCTACAATGGACCATATCATGTAATCGTGGCCTTGTAGAAAGTACTCCATTCTTGTTTTCCAATAGGTATAATCTTCTCCATCAAACAAAGGAGGTCTGTTGACTGACTGACCTTCGAAATTACCTTGGGCTGCCATGGATCTTTACTCTTCAGATCGTTGGATCTTCTTCTTTGTCGAAGAGACTCGCTCTGATACCACTTGTTGCCCAGCTAGCTAGCCCAGAGGGGGGTGAATGGGTTATTAAAAATTTGATCTTTGATTAATACCTGTTCACTAAAAGGATTACACAACAACTTAAACGAAGGTTAGAGTTAGAGGAAATGAGACAGCAAACACACAAAAAACACAACCACAAGACACAAGGATTTTTATCCTGGTTCGGAACTCCTCTCCACAGGAGACCTACGTCCAGTCCCTGAGCAATACCTCAGGATTTCACTATCAAGGGTACTATCCCCCTCACGGATCCTTACACCCAGCCTCAACTGGTCTTCCTTCAACCTGAAGGGAAAACAACCACCCTGGATACCACCAGGTCTTCCTTCACCCAGAAGGGAACACAACCAATAAAAAGAAGTATAAGAACAAGCTTCAGGAACTAGCTCAAACAGCTACAATCTGAAGCAAACAAGCCTCGAGAGAGAAGGAATTTTAACACTGGTTTCTCTCCAAAGACTACACTGGCTCTCACAGAATTTCTTCTTGAACACTGAGAGCTAAAGAGCTAAGATGGATTGGAATGAAGTGCTTCTCTCTTGTTTTGAATCACAGAAGACTTGAAGGATTGGCGATGCTTTCTTTCAGAATAATATTCTTCAAAAGTATGTTATTGTTCTTCTTCTCAGTCTTGAGTCTTGTATTTAAGCTTCTTCTTGAAATTTGAACGTTAAAGATCCGTTGTCTCTCATCCTGGTGTATGTTAGACAGGTCTGCAAGGAAGCTTCTGATCTTCAGTCTTTTATCCTTTAGTACACGCCACAGAAACATTTTAATATCTTGTATCTTGTGTCCAACGTTGTACAGATAAGTCTTGTCAGGTATCTACAAGTATGTCAACAATAAATAGGAGACAGCTAGGGCTGTCGTTGATCGTTAGTCACAGTTTGGAAAAGATATTGCTAGTTTTAGCAAAGCTCCTTTCTGTCAAAATAAAGATGTAGACAGAATAGCACAATGCTGGAAGATATCGTCTGCATGCATGAGAGATACGTTCAGAGTGCATTGAATGTATAGCAGTCAAACAGACGAGATACGACTTTGACTATTCAACGTATATCAAAGAGTGTTGATATAATAATGAAATCGATATGAACAAAGCTGATGCCTTTATGACTTATGAAATCGTTATAAGTTGATAGGCAAATCGTTATTATAATAATGAAATCGTTATAAGCATTTATGAAATCGTTGTGAAATACAAATCGTTGAATTTCTGAAGAAATCGATATGAAACTCTTAACAAATCGTTATGAGATGCAAATCGTTGTGTTTCTGAAGAAATCGATATGAAACACTTAACAGATCGTTGCACCAAGCAAATCGTTCTGAGTTCTAAAGAAATCGTTTCGACAAGCAAATCGTTACGAGGTCTAACGAAATCGTTACGAGAACTTAAGAAATCGTTACAGCTAGAAAGTCGTTGTGAATTCTAAAGAAATCGTTACGAGAACTAAAGAAGTCGTTACGGCTAGAAAGTCGTTGTGAGTTCTAAAGAAATCGTTACGAGAACTAAAGAAGTCGTTACAGCTAGAAAGTCGTTGTGAATACTAAAGAAATCGTTACGAGAACTAAAGAAGTCGTTACAGCTAGAAAGTCGTTGTGAATTCTAAAGAAATCGTTACGAGAACTAAAGAAGTCGTTACGGCTAGAAAGTCGTTGCGAGTTCAAAAGAAATCGTTACGAGTACTGAAGAAATCGTTACGACGGACAAGTCGTTACGCTTTCAAAAGAAATCGTTGCGATGTCTTATAGAATCGTTACGACGGTCAAGTCGTTACGCTTTCCAAAGAAATCGTTGCGGTATCGATTTGTTTGAAACATCACGACTTTTCGGTCAGAAAGGAAATTGATCGTAATACTTATGAAATCGTTATGAACTTATATAGGAATCATTCTGATTATCAATAGAAGTCGATATGAAGTATGAAGAAGTCAATGCAATGACTTGGGAAAAATTATGAAGTGAGAGTCTTACCTGATTGTCTTGAACTTTCTTTTACTTTTATTTCCTGTCCTCAAGGCTCAAGTAATTCATTAGTAATGTTTTGTTAATCATCAAAATTAATATATAAATAAGTGAGTTAATTTATATGGAGAAAGTTTGGTCATCAGTTACTCTTAGTTCCATGGTCTCACTCCAATGAGAGGTGGCAGACATGGACTGGTGGTCGAGGGTAAGGCACGTGGCACTCCTGACCGATTAACTAGTGGTAGTTGTTCTATGGCTAGAGTCTTTGTCCAAACAATTTTATCTATCTATGTTTGCAGCCTTGGGGTTCATCCATGTGCCATGGCTACATGAGTTTCCGGTCCTGATGTGTTTAGACCGATGGTCGTATAGTTTACTTTTTGCTTCCGCACTCACTCTATTAGTAGAATAGATTGTCTTACTTACTTTCCTTTAAACATTTATCTATTCTACTTTTTAGAACTAGTGGGAGATTAATAGTCCCTACTAGGCTTCTTCGTGAAGCTCATTCCCTCCTTTTCACGTGAGACTTCACATTATTACCTTCTGCGGCGGGCGGGGGAGACAGGGCCATAGTAGATGGCGTCTTCCATGAGCAGTGTTCCCTTGTACTTCTTGGTTCTTCACCCTCGATGTTTGCCCCTAAGGAATCTGTTATTCCCTTTTGTTTTAGCATACGTGGGACTGTACTGGACTTGTACTTTGTGGTAGACATTTTCCTTTACTTGTTGGTACATTTCTAGCACTTGTTATTGTCATTTAATTCATTTACATATCTTGTTAGACTGATATGTTAGCCCATTTGGGTCTTTGGACCCGTGGGTGGTTGTGTCGGCTGTCGATTCTCGGTGGGAGCCAGTTGTCTGGGCACTAGGGCCATTACAGATTAGTGAATACATGCCATATATTGTTTCGATTAGTGAATAGTTATTATGTATGCTTTCGATTGCTGATCAAATACATCAATTGAATATATCTTTGGTTTGAATTTTACTTTGTCAATTATCTTGGTGTGTAAGCAAGATTTCAAAATCTCTGCACTTCATTTACTTATTATTTCCTTCCTCTCAAAGCATGTATTCTATAGGGCAGTTGCTTCCAAGAAATATGGTCAGATTGCATCCTACCTTTTCGTGGTAGGTAAGAAGAGTGTCAGTAGAACATGAGGACTAAAGGTAAAAGAAATATGGGTTGACTAACACATGATCCTTTCCTCTAACTGTCCACTTCTAGCATTAAAAGTTTATAGGCTTATGGTACTCACACAAGACCTACGTTGGACTTGCTACTAGCAACCTTAGAACATGCATAAGCTAGCAGATTCTCCTCTATTCCAAGTATTTGGTAGACACATAAAGACAGTCGTTATATAGAAAGAGAGCAGAAGAAGAAGATGATGAAGAAGAAGAAGAATGGGAAGAAGATGAAGTCTCAAACGGTTATCTCAATGGTCTTCTTCAGAAGCTCTATAAAGAGTCGAAGGCTTTGAAGCAGAAAGAAAAAGGAGCACACATGAGAAGCTTTCTGCTTAAGCATTCCAAGCGTTTAAGTCTTCACTCCTTCCTAACTCTCTCTATATGATATTATAAATCTGAAGAGAGAGTCTATAAGTCTGAGAGTCTTGTGTTAGTCTTTTTCATTTCTTTTAGCTCTCAAGTTGTTGTTGAGATCAAGGAAGCCAAGTTTATCGTTCCTGAACTTGATCTTGACAACTAGTTCTTTATTTTTTAAGAAATACTGGTGTGTTCCTCTTCTGGTGTAAAGAGAAGACCAACAAAGTTGATGTGTGTTGTGTCTAACAGAGGGACTATTCTCTATGTTCCCTTTGTGTGGGAAGACCAGCTAGGGTCTGTACGAGTGGGAACCGTGCTGGGATTTGTACCAACAAGTTGGCTTCTAAGCTCTCGAAAGAAGCACTTGGATGTGGTTAAACAGTGGGTGCACTCACACCTGGAATTAGAGTTGCTTCTAAGCTTGTAAAAGAAGTGGGGTTTCTTCTTGCCTGGAAAATAAAAGAAAACCAGTGGGGAGCTGGGTGTTGTATGTCCATTGGGGGGACTCTACCCCAGTTAGTGAAATCCCAAGAGTTTACTTGGGGACTAGATGTAGGACTTCCATTTGAGGGAAGTGTCTAATTAGGATAAATCCTTGTGTTCTTTATGCGTAATTGCTTCAGCACCTTTAATCTTCATTGCATACGATTTGATTCACTGACCAAAGTTTAAAGTATTTGATTTGCATCTAGCCTTTTTGCATCATCCTATTCACCCCCTGTAGGTGATCTGTGTTGTGTTACCGGGGCCAAGAAATAAAAGGAGGATTTGATACAATATGGGTGATTGTGGACTGATAGACTAAGTCTACTCACTTCCTGCCCAAAAAGAGTAAGTGGATGGTAGATGTACTTGCTTCCCTTTACATTAAAGAGGTGGTAAGACTGCATGAAATTCCTTCATCCATTGTGTTAAATAGAAATATTTGATTTACCTCTCATTTTTGGATAGGGTTTTAATCTACATGAGGGACTAAATTAAATTTTAGCACTACTTACCACTCTAAGACTGATGGGCAAATAAAGAGGACAAACCATATTGTGGAAGATATGCTCAGAGCATGTGTTATTGACTTTGGAGGATGCTAGAATGAGCATTTACCACTAATTGAGTTTGTGTACAATAATAGCTACTAAGCAAGATTCAGATGGCACCTGTAGATCCTGACCCTCATCCTAAAAAGACTCAAGTCTCCACAAAGAAAATATAAGAAAATAAAGAGGAAGATAGAGCACAACTCCTAGATGTGTACCTGATCGTCAGAAACACATGGGTGCTGAAGGAGTATAAATAAAGAAATGTAGTAAAGTGCAAGAAGAAGGTGATTGCGAGAAATACATTTAGTGGGGAGATTAAGACGATGGGGTTCTTCTCTTCTTCTACGAACACGGCCGGCCGTGGTAGAAGATTTCTTCAAATTGATTACCCTGAAAAAAAACACAATAGATAGAACAAATAATTAGCCAATGTGGTGTAGTATCAAATTCTTAGAGAAAAATAAAGGAGATGAAGCATTAAGTGGAACTCACCTTATTTGGCTTTTCAAACCCCTAAAGACATAGGTAAAAAGCATGCATGTTGTGTGTGATTAAAAAGATTGTGTATGATGTGCAAGTGTGCACTTTAGTGAAGATCTCAACGTGGTGAGATGAGCATTAATGAATGAAAATAAATAAAACACAAAAGGGAGATTTATTGGCACGTGGACTTTATTTTATGTCATTATTTATTTATATTGATGATCAGTCCATCTCCATATAATTTATTATTAATTATATGTATTTTTTAGTGATTAACAAAACCTTGGAAAATATTTTCTAACAACATTTTCTGAAGTTTATCCACATGCAGTAATTCAAGCAAAATATGTAAGTTATCTACACTCACTGTCATTTGAAGCTTATTGCATATATTTTGTCTAAGTATACATCGACTTCCATATAATAGATCACAACGATTTCTATTAGAAGACATCGATTTCGGTTCTACAACGTTTTCACTTAAACAACGACTTCCTTAGTAAAACATCGATTTCATTCTAGCATCGACTTCATAACTAAAACAACGATTCTGTCTTACAACGAGTAATGTCGCGAGTTTCTTGGATCTTCGTAGATCCTGTGTTTAGTAGTTGTGATGGCTATCGTGAGGCCAATGTGGTTTGTGTATGGTATGTGTGCATGTTTCAAGGGCTTATTGGGCCGATAGTCTGGGCCAGCAGAACCCCAGTGTCCTCAGCCTATCATCGCGACAGGAAGGAGTGTCGCGTTCTGAACGCGACAGAGGTGGCGGCGCGTTCTTGTTGCTGCTTTGTAGCGCTGATCGTCTGCATGTGCGCCACGTGTTGAGAGCTGGGAGACCTAAGGATGTCAGCCTTGGGAAGGCGACGCCTAGGTTCGGCGCGATCAGGTCACGACGCGACGATACGTCGCGTTTCCAACTGCTGGGTGTTTTTAAGAAACCCCAGCGGACAGAACTGCAGTGAGTTCTGCTCGGCCAGGGGAAGGGGAGCTGCGGCGATTTTCTCGAGAATCCATGTTTTCGGCGTACTCGTGCCATGGGAAGCTCACGTGGAGTGAGAGAAACACCGGGGGAGTGTCGTATCGCGTGTTCATCGTGAGGTAGGGTGACTCCTCCCGTTTCCGGGGTGAGAGTCGTGTGGAATGCAGGGTTTGATCAGTTTAATGCTTTCTACACAATAGATATTATGCCTAGGAACCCATTAAAGCATGAAAAATACTAATTAAGGGTGGTTTGCATGGTGTGGGTTGGTAATCTGTGGAGGGGATCCTGGATTAGGGTTTCCGCTTGCTAAGGTGACAGAACCCCCTGTCGCGATCAGGTGGCAACAGGCTGACCCGTCGCATTTAAGTTGTGAACGCGACTTGTTTGTATGTTGCGTTAATGTGTTGAAGGCGACCTATTGGGCCGTCGTGGTCTGAAAGTGACACAGGTCCCTGTCGCGATCACAGCCGAGTGATCTGAATGTGCATGATTTATGTGATGTGATTATTTGATTATTATTATTCGATGTATTTGGTAGTGTCCAGTAGTACATTGGCACCTGTAGTGCTCTGGGAGCGCATGTTTATGAGGATAGCATGTTGGTTTCGTAGCCAGCTAGTGGTTTGTGTGTTAGCGTGGTATGCACGCAGTTGCACTATGTTCACGTGTCGTGGACATTTGTTACTTGAGGTTTACGTAACGTTTCACGTGGTTTGTGTGTGACGTGCACGTGGTTCTGTGTGCGTGGCAAGTAGTACGATACCTACCGTGGTTACCTCTCTAGTTGGGTGCCCCAGGTTCTCTGTGAGCCAGGCTGTTAGCTCGGGGCTTTCTCCCGGTACTTGTGTTGTACCGTCGAGGTCTGTGTCGTCTGTCCTGGACACTCTCACTCCTTTGTCTGAGTTGTACGTCCGACTAAGGGAAAGACAACAGTGGGACAGTGACTCTTGAGTTTGTTTTTAGTCACTTGTAGCGCGCTCTTAGTTGGGGGTACAAACACTAGTTGTCGACACTGGTCCCCGACTAGTCCTTTTCCAGTGCCTCACTCTAGAGTGCTCCGGCCAGAGACCCTTGCCTGCGGTTGTGTGTCCGCAGGAGTGGTGTTTAGTTGGTCTCCACAGTTGTTTGACTTTTCCACGTGGAGCGACAGCTGGACCTTTCGTCCGTGGTTGCGAGACTGAGAGGTAGACCTGTGTTAGTTTGTCCGAGTCAATCACTGGTGTCGTGAACCAGTTCATATGGCTCATGTGTGGCGGTCTCTACTGTAGCTCGTACACCTGTTTGGGTTTGCCGTTTATTTATTACAGTTGCTTTACGTAGTCGACAAACGGTGAGTACATTTATAGCTTTAATATCCTGCTTAGTTGTTCTATAAATTGCTAGCGTAGTTTACTACTTCCGTACCTGTGTTTTGGTTTGCTCAGTGTTGGGGGAGTTCCCTACTGAGCCAGTGACTACAGAGGCTCACCCCTACCCCCACAGGTGAGGGCGAGGAGGACGTTTCGTTACCGTTGTCCAGTTCGGAGCTGTGTCAGCAGCGTTGTGTTGGACAGCAGTGTAGTTTCCCTTGCGAGGCTTCGGCCCGTTCACGGAGGCGGACTCAGATCAAGTTCGTTAGTGGTTTTAACGGGCTTGAACGAGGCATTCGGTCATAGTTGGTATCAGAGTGAAGTCCGTGTAAATATAAAGGAACTGGGAAATTATATTGCCATATTTCTACATTTATACACTGCTGGTAGCTGACTCTGGTTTTGTAATGACCGATTTTGTTTGTAATTGATATGTTGTTTGTGCAGAAGTTTGAGATGGCTGATAGAAGAGATTGGGGTGGTGGAGGAGAGGACCCAGAAGAGTTCACTCAGCGTATGATTGAGAGGATTTGGGAAAGCCTCACTGATATTCGAATGAGGATGGATCAACAGGCACCGATACCTCTAGCAGCAGTACCACCAGATGCTGGAATACCTGTGGCCCCTGTTGCACCACCGCCAAGGGTAGAGGCACCTTATGTGGCACCTGTACCACCACCAGTAATGGCAGCAGAAGAGCCAGTGATGCAAGTTGAAAAGTTTTTGAGATTGCAGCCGCCCACTTATACAGGAGGGCCGAATCCGATACAGCAGAGCACGGGAATCATGAGGTTGAAAGGTCTTTACGACCATGAGGGTCCAACAGCGGATAAAGTTGTGCTAGCCACATATCAGCTGAGAGGCTTTGCGCAGCAGTGGTGGCATCTGAAGATGCAGACCACCTTTGCAGGCAGGTCAGAGGTGGTTATTACCTGGCTGAAATTTCTCGAGGCATTTAATGACACATTCTTTCCACTTCAAGTGCATCAGGCGAAAAGAGAGCAATTTCGACACTTCAGCAAGGTATACCTCAGTTTTGAATATCAGATGCGATTTATGCACATAGCCGATATGCACCTTATGTAGTATCAGATAATGCTATGATGGTTGAATATTTTATTCGGGGTTTGAGAGAAGAGTTGCAAAATGCGGTAATACCGTTAATGTGTAGATCAGTTGAGGAAGCAGCCCAGAGAGCAGCTACTCTTGAAGGTCTATTCGGGCTCATCAGGCAAGTGGGTCAGGTTCAAGTAGTTTTCTCGCTACCTCAGCACAGGCAGCAGAGTTATAGGGGAAAGGCTCCAGTAGGACTTCTTCTTCAGGTTTTGGTAAATGGGGTCAGAAATTAAAGCAAGTATTCAAGGGCAAAGGAAGAGGAAGAGGGGGTCATCAGCAGTTTCAGCAGGGCGTGGTTATACGCCAGAGGTAGAAGAATCGCAGTAGAGTACTGCCAGGCAGCCACTATTCCACCAGGTTACAGGTGATATAATTGTAATCATCTAGGGCATTTGATTCGCAATTGCCCTTATCCAAGAGAATATGGGTATGGTAGAGGTGTTCAGCAGCAGCAGCCCCAGCAGCCTTTAGCAGGTCGTAGTGGAGGTGTACCGCAGCAGCGAGGTAGAGGCTGAGTTATGGCTATCACCCCTGCCCAGGCGGAGGCATCAAATATGATAGAAGGTATTATACCCATTTATGATATTCAGCAAGAGTTTTATTTGATTCGGGTGCCTCTCATTCTTTTATTTCCGAAGAATTCCTGAATTGTATGACTCATCCTTTAGAAGAAAAGTCATGGAATTAGTAGTGGAAGTTCCTTCTGGTGAGTTTATGCTCATTTCGAGCTACATAAATGAAGCTCCTGTTGTGATTGGAGGGAATCAGATCCGGGTCGGTTATATGCCCTGCAATTGATCGATTATGATATTATTTTGGGAATGGATTGGCTTGAGACCTATGGAGCAATGTTAGATTGCAGAAAGAAAAGATCAGGTTTTGTCATCCTAATGGTGCGGTGTTTGAATATCAGTATGTCTTTTTGTACTCCTAAGTTTATAATTCTCTAATTAGAGCTAGAAAGTGATAAATGCATGGTGTGTGTAGCTTATTTAGCTCAGTAAGTTGGTAGGGCTAGTCAGTCAGTGGAGGCAGTTCCCGTGGTTAGGGAATTTGCCGATGTTTTTCCAGAAGATTTGCCTGGTTTAGCTCCACAAAGAGAGGTGGACTTTACTATTGAGTTGCTGCCAGTACCATGCCGATCTCTAAAGCTCCATATCGGATGGCACCAGCAGAGCTTAAAGAGTTGAAAAAGCAATTAGAGGAATTATTGCAAAAGGGGTTTATTAGACCGAGTCATTCCCCATGGGGAGCACCGATGTTATTCGTGAAAAAGAAAGATGGTAGTTTTCGCATGTGCATAGATTACAGGAAATTGAATGATGTGACCATTAAGAATAAGTACCCTTACCGAGAATAGATGATCTGTTTGATCAGTTGCAGTTAGCAAAGGTATTTTCTAAAATTGGTTTGAGATCTGGGTACCATCATTAAGGATTAAGGAGGAAGATATAGATAAAACAACATTTAGAACCAGATATGGTCACTATGAGTTGTGGTTATGCCATTTGGGCTAACCAATGCTCCTGCAGCTTTTATGATCTGATGAATAGAATCTTTCATCCGTATTTAGACCAATTTATTGTGGTCTTTATAGATGATATTCTGATTTACTCAACATCTGAAGAAGAGCATGAAACGCATTTGAGATTTGCCTTGTAGTTATTAAGAGATAATCAGTTGTTTGCCAAATTTAGTAAGTGCGAATTTTGGTTAAAGGAGATTCAATTCTTGGGCCATGTCATATCAGCTGAGGGAGTGGCAGTTGACCCAAGTAAAGTGGAAGCAGTGATGAAATGGGAAGTGCCTAAGACAATTACTAAAATTTGAAGCTTTTTGGGGGTTACAGGCTATATAAGCGTTTCATTCAAGATTTTTCTAGGATTGTTGCACCCATGACTAGACTGACTAGAAAGGGTGTACCATTTGTATGGTCTAGTGAATGTCAAAGAAGTTTCATGGAATTAAAGAAGAGACTTACAGCGGCACCTGTGTTGACATTACTAACAGGTAATGGTGGTTTTGTTGTATACGCAGATGCATCCAGAAGGGGTCTTGGTACAGTGCTAATGTAGTATGGCAAGGTAATAGCCTATGCATCCAGACAATTGAAACCAGCAGAAGAGAATTACCCCACTCATGATTTGGAGTTAGCAGCAGTTGTGTTTGCCTTAAAAATGTAGAGGCATTATCATTATGGTGAAAGATTTGAAATTTTTACAGATCATAAAAGTTTAAAGTATATCTTTTCCCAAAAATATTTGAATCTCCGTCAGCGTAGATGGGTGGAGTATTTAAAAGATTATGATTTTAGTTTGGTTGGCTTACCATCCGGGTAAGGCCAATGTGGTGGCTGATGCCCTAAGCAGAAAAAGCATACTTAAGTCAAATGATGATTAAAGAATGGAAATTGTATGAGGAAATAGCAAGAACTCCCTGTATGTGCCAAGTAGTCAGCGACGGGCAATATTAGCTAGAAGTGCTGTAGAGCCGTCACTGTATTGGCAAATTGTTTGGCCCAAAAAGCAGATGTGAATTTAGCTGAAATAGTGAAATTGGAAGGAGTTACTATTGATGATAACTGTGTGGTCAGGCTTAGAGGCAGGTTATTTGTGCCAGCAGAAAGAGAAAAAGGCAGAAAGTATTAGAGGAGGTCTATAAATCCCAGTACACTATTCATCCCGATAGTACCAAAATGTACCAGGACTTGAAGAAGCATTTTTGGTGGCCTCATATGAAATAGGAAATGGCAGAATTTGTCTCAAAATGTGCAGTTTGTCAGCAGATTAAGGCAGAGCATCAGAAGCCTGGAGGTCTATTGCAACCATTACCTATTCTGCAATGGAAATGAGATGATATTGCTATGGACTTTGTAACAGGTTTGCCAAGGTCAGCAGCAGGACATAATGGAATATGGGTATTTGTTGATAGGCTAACCAAAGTGTGCAGGTTGGTAGCAGTAAGTATGTCTTGGACAGTGGACAGATTAGCAAAAGTCTATGTTGATAGAATTGTTCCACTGCATGGTGTTCCAAAGTCTATTGTATCTGATAGAGATCCAAGATTTACTTCTGGTTTTTGGAGGAGCTTGCAGAGAGTAATTGGCACCGAGTTGAGATATAGCTCAGCTTATCACCCCTAAATGGATGGACAAACAGAGAGGACTATTCAGACAATTGAAGATATGTTGCGAGCTTGTTGTTTGATTTGGGGAGGTAGCTGGGAGCAACATTTAGTATGGTTGAGTTTGCCTATAATAATAGTTATCATACCAGCCTTGGGATGGCACCATATGAAGCTCTATATGGGAGGCCATGTAGAACCCCATTAAACTGGCATGAAGTGGGGGAAAGGCAGATGGTGGGTCCTGAATTAATTCAGCAAACCACAGAAATAGTGAAACTCATTAAAGAAAAGTTGCAGGCAGCTCAAAGCTGGCAAAAGAGTTATGCCGATAATCGGATAAGACCACTTCAGTTTGAAGTAGGAGACTTTGTTTTTCTAAGAGTTTCCCCTTGTAAGGGTATTATGAGGTTATAGACTTGATTTGCCAGCTGACTTTGCAGATGTTCATGATATTTTCCATGTTTCTATGTTAAGAAAGTGCATTGAAGATCCAGCACAGATAATCAGTTACCAAGGTGGTGGCTTGAGGCCAGATATGACTATGCCACAGAATATCCAGTGCAGATTACTAGCCGTAAGACAAAGAAGCTGAGAAACAAGAAATTTGAATTAGTCAAAGTAAGATGGAGAATAGGTGGGTGGTGAGGATACTAGGAATTAGCTGAGGGAAATGCTAAAGGATATCCTTACTTATTTGAATAAGGTTTGTATTTCTTTCTAAATGATAGTACTTGTAAATATGTGTGATGAAACTTCTGTATTTAAGTTATGAAATTCGAGGTCGAAATTTCTTTTTAGGTGATAGTAATGTAACGTCACGCGTTTCTCGGATCTCGCGGGATCCCGTGTTTAGTAGTTGTGATGGCTATCGTGAGGCCAATGTGGTTGTGTATGGTACGTGTGCGTGTTCAGGGCTTATTTGGCCGATAGTCGGCCAGCAGCACCCCAGTGTCCTCAGCCTGTCATCGCGTCAGGAAGGAGTGTTGCGTTCTGAACGCGACCAAGGGACCGGCGCATTCTTGTTGCCTTTCTAAATGATAGTACTTGTAAATATGTGTGATGAAACTTCTTGTATTTAAGTTATGAATTTCGAGGTCGAAATTTCTTTTTAGGTGATAGTAATGTAAACGTCACGCGTTCTCGGATCTTCGCGGATCCCGTGTTTAGTAGTTGTGATGGCTATCGTGAGGCCAATGTGGTTTGTGTATGGTACGTGTGCATGTTTCAAGGGCTTATTGGGCCGATAGTCTGGGCCAGCAGCACCCCAGTGTCCTCAGCCTGTCATCGCGTCAGGAAGGAGTGTCGCGTTCTGAACGCGACCAAGGTGGCCGGCGCATTCTTGTTGCCGCTCTGTAGCACTGATCATCTGCATGTACACCACGTGTCGAGAGCTGGGCAACCTGCAGACGTCAGCCTTGGGATGGTGACGCCTAGGTCCGTCGCGATCAAGTCACGACGCGCGACGTGACGATACATCACGTTTCCAACCGCTGGGTGTTTTTAAGAAACCCCAGCCGGACAGAACTGCAGTGAGTTCTGCTCGGCCGAGGAAGGGGAGCTGCGGCGATTTTCTCGGGAAACAGTGTTTCGGCGTGCTTATGCCGTGCGAAGCTCACATGAGTGAGAGAAAGTCGGGGGAGCATCGTATCGCGTGTTCTTCGCGAGGTAGGGTGACTCCTCTCATTTCCTGGGCGAGAGTCATGTGGATGCAGTGTTTGATCGTTTAATGCTTTTACACAATAGATATCATGCCTAGGAACCCAATAAAGCATGAAAAATACTAATTAAGGGTGGTTGCATTGTGGGGGTGGTAATCCGTGGGGGGATCCCGGATTAGGTTTCCACCTGCTAAGGTGACGAAACCCCTGTTTCCATCAGGTGGCAACCTAGCTAGTGGTTTGTGTGTTAGCATGGTATGCACGCGAGTTGCACTATGTTCATTGTTGTGGACATTTGTTTACTAGAGGTTTATGTGACGTTTCACGTGATTTGTGGGTTACGTGCACGTGGTTCTGTGTGCATGGCAAGTAGTACGACGCCTACCGTGGTTACCTCTCTAGTTGGGTTCCCCAGGTTTACTGTGAGCCAGGCTGTCAGTGTAAGGCCCTTCATTTTCACCTTGTTTGCTTAAGTATATTTATATTTATGTGTGTGGTATTTATAGAATTTGCACATTTTAAGTGTGTTTTGTCGACCAGTCGGCGTCAACATCAACTGACGTTGACTAGTAATAGGTGGCAATATCGATGGACGCCCACTCTGAATAGGCGACCAGAGATGTGGACGTCAATATCCCAGACCAGTTACGTTTCCAGATCCGGAAACGCCTCCAGAAACTTCGCCATCTATTTTAGAAACCGTCCCCAACGGCTCTATCACTTACCCCTTACGCATGTCTGCCCTCAACCCTTTTATTGCCCAATTTCGGCCAGATCTATCCTTTTGACTCTTGGTTCAAAAAAAAAAACCTAGTTTTCTGTGTGCAACGCCAACTGAATCTGGGAGATCTGACTTCAGGAGGCTTCACCTGGTGATCTGCATCGACTGGTGACAACTCTGAACACCGGGAACGACTTCCCCACGCCGGTGTGTAGTGAAGATCAACAGAGAACCCGAATAAGGAGAGATTTGAAGGCTCTTGGCACAGGCCGAGGAGGGCTTCTCCAGCTTAAACCGTTGTTTGAGGATTTACAAAGGCAAGTACCCACTCACATCAACCCTACATGTGTCTAGTATGTCCCAAGAATTTTACAGATTTTTTCTCGTGTGTCTAGAATCCCCCCCATTCAAGTGATCTGTTAGCGTTCAGTCTGTGTTTATGCAGACAGGATTTAACGGCAGGACCCTTGCCGCTAATATCATATGTTGGCGGCATAATATATTGCCGTTAACTTATAGACGGCTACCCCCATGCCGTCAAGTTCTTCAGACTGCAACAGTGTGGCAGGTCTGCCCTTCTATAAGCTAATTTCAAGATTTTCCGCATGAGGATATACGGTAAATTATATGATATGTAATATACATGTTGGGGTGTACTGTGAGTTATTGTGAAATTTTGTAATCTTCCCTAATTATTAGAATTCTTTGAATGTTCGACCGACAGAATTTAATCTTGAAAAATCACGTTTGTGAATATGTATAGAATTTAACTATCATGAAATTTCTGTACACTGTTTATGAGGCCTAATGCATGATGTAAAAAAATTGGGAAATTATAATATCTGTATAGTGTATTAAATTTTTGAACCGAAAAATAGTGAATATGTCTACTCAGTGTAAAATGTTAATAATTCGTGCAAAATTAGTTAAATTCCTATAAATTGACATATAAATTAGTACTATCAGTATTCATGTATATAATAAGTTGTGGGTCCGAACAATAAAAATTTATGTCAGTTTGACTATTTTTACATTTGATAACATCACTGTTAGAATTTTCAGAAATTATGCGTGATTCAGAAAAATATGGATCTTAGTATGCATGATGGTTAGACTGTGATAGATTTTTGTTAATTTTTGTACTGAACTGATGACAGTAGCTATATTTTTTTTATGTTAGATATTATAAATAATGCATGCATTTAGAAGTGTGTTGAAACTTGAGAAAATGTATAAATGTGCCAATGGGTGACACTGCTACCTTAGAGGGCTGTGAAAGTGTACTGTGAAAGTCCCCCACGGGAAAGTTCAAAGTGTGTGATGTCCCATGGGCATTGGGATTAAATCCTGGAGGCGAACAAGTATCGCTGGTTAGGGTGGAGAGTGCTTCTCCCGTTCTGCGCAGTAACTAAGATTTATCACTGGAATGCCTAGGTGATAGATATGTGATGTGATTAGTGTGTGTCCTTTCTAAAGTGGTTTGGGCTATGTGTCACGGCATTAAGAAATTGTGAAATGTGTTTAAGTGAAAAGAAATGTGTAAATGTGAAATGTGTAAGTGAATATGTTTCATGTAGTTCTTATGATAACATGCAAAAAGGATAAATTTCTTGTGAATGTGACATGATAGTAGCAAAACAGCGAGGTTTTCATGAATGTAAATGTGTTAACTATGTGAAATTTATTTTAGAATTCATGCTAAAATAGTCGTTATGAAATGTGTAAATCTATTTTTAAAATGATCAATTTTAGCATATGAATGGTTGAATGAAATTAGTTTACATATTGAGAGTATGTAGAAAGCATGTGATAGGCTTAAGTTATGTTGTACAAAAGAAATTCCATGTGTAATATGTGTAGAATTATGCATAGATCTCTATTTGAATAAATTGTCAAATCCATGCATTATGTGTTATGGGTGTAGCATAAAGATATGGAGATTACTTGATGCATGTATGTTTAGTGTGTTTGGTGTTATTTGTTGAGTTCTTTTGAACTCATTCTTGCTTCGGCGTACAGGTGCAGACGTTTACCTTCTTCCGAGAGATCGTTAGGAGCGACTCGGAGCGGAGTAGGGATCTTGGTGTGGATTTAGCATGTTACTTTTCCTTACTTCATAGTATGTAATAAGCTCGGAGTAACTCTCATGTGGACAATGTATTTATTTTATTTTTAGTTATGAAAAGTTAGTTTCTCTTTTCTTATATAGGAACTGTGAATAGATGTGGATGATGGAATAAGAATTCTTTCAGTTCATTCAATTCCGCTGTCATATGTTATATATTTGTGTATGTTTCAACCTATCATACTAGTGTTGGGTAAATGTCCCACTGTGGCGACGCTTTATATCGACATGGGTTGGTAGAACCGTACCGATATAAAGAGGGTCGTTAGAGAGATTGGGAATCAAAGCGTCAGGCTGAAATTGTACATAATATACATATACCATCATCTTCATTGTATGCTAAGTCTGTGTAGATTGTCCACATAGATAAGTAAATAGTTAGAAATTAGATTTTAGTTCTAAATTGTGATTAATGCGTTTGCAGGATATGGCTTCGCGTGGTAGGCGTGGTTTTCCTGCTCGTGATGGCGAGCAGGAGAGATGAGCCTCGGCGTGAGGATCAGGTGAGCAGCAGGGCCCCTGCACCCCAGGGTCCTGTACTTCCCCCACCACCAGTAGACTATGGAGTGTTTCATGCAGGTTTGTTGCAGGCCATGCAAATGCAGGCCCACACTCAGGCTGCACTCCAGGCTCATTGGAGGCTCAGGCTCAGGTACCAGCTCCCCAGGCTGATTATGGTGGACCCTCCTCATGGAAGGTTCAAGAGGATGTCGCCACCCTCTTTTAAGGGGGAGAGCGATCCGTTATTAGCTGAGAGCTGGATGGGATGGAGATTGAGAAGATCTTCCGGGCCATTAGGTGCGCTGAGGATGACAAGTCACTTTAGCCACCTATATGCTACAGGTATGTGTAATTTAATCCGGTGGTTATTTCTTTAAGTATAGATTATGTTGGTTAGTTCTTATGGATGGTTTTGGCAGGAGCGAGCCGACGTGTGGTGGTCCTCGTTGTTACGTACTCAGTTCGAGGATGGTGCTGTGGAGGTTGGTTGGGATGAGTTCGTGAGGCTCTCCGAGCTAAGTTTGTTTCGGAGCACATCCAGGACAAGATGGAGCAGGAGTTCCTCTCGTTAACTCAGGGCTCCATGACTGTGCTGGAGTACGAGGCCAGGTTTGCTGAGCTATCGAAGTATGCCCCTCATATTGTAGCTGATGAGCGCAGGAAGGTGAAGAAATTCGTGATGGGTCTGAGACCATCGCTAAGGACGAGGTTGGTGGCATTCGACCATCGTACCCTCGAGCAGGCGCTCAGCGCGTCATGTCGACAGGAGAGAGAGATGGAGCAGCATCTGGAGGAGAAGAAGGCTTCTCAAAAGAGGCCAGCAGCGCCATTCCAGAGGCAGGATAGGAAGAAAGCAGTTTTTCAGTCACCGCAGCGTCCTGTGGCATCGGGCAGTGGTCAGGTATCTTCTCAATGTTCCCCTAGTGGTAAGAAGGAGTGTCCTCATTGCGGAGGGCACATGGTGGTACGGAGTGTTGGATGGTAGCGGGGAAGTGCTTGAAGTGCGGGAGCAGTGACCATAAGATCAAGGATTGTCCGAGGCTTCAGCAGGGAGCCCAGCGTGGACCAACCCCAGTAGCAGCAGCAGCAGTGCCAACGACAGGACGACCAGGGAGACCCGATCCCCAGCTCGAGTGTTTGCTTTAGCTCGTGAGGACGCCGAGCAGGCGGATCATGTCACCGAAGGTACAGTTTTTATGACTGACCGGGGTATTTATGCCCATTAAGGCTCCATAACTAGATCCGCCTCCCGCGAACGCACCGAAGTGTCGTAAGGGATATCTCACACACGTGTCCAGTAAGAGTACAAAAAGACAAACCACAAGAATATAAGACACAAGAAAGTACATGTGCTCATATCTGTTTACAAATTGTACAAACTGTCCCATTACAATAATACATGTCCAATTAAAAGAGTACAACTACCTGGGGCATACCTGAGGGAGCACAAGCTCACACAACATAACTACTAAACTACTGCTGGTGGTACAAGTCTGACGCAACGCCACTGCAAGCCAAACACACGGCAAGCCCTGAAAAGAACTGTAGAGGAGTGAGCCTCAACAAGTCACTGGCTCAGTAGGGGCTACCCAAAACAACACTGTAACCACAGACACCTCGACCCCCAATGGGTCTCACTGGCAACAATAATAGCCAAACCATTTCATGCTCACATCATGATAATAAATAACAATTAAACATGCTTATGATAATAAACATAAAGTCCTCAGAAGAAATGTAGAACTACAAGATTAACATAAAATCATTAATCAGCCCAACTATTAAAGTGCCTAAACCACAATGTCACTGGCACACTGCTACAACAATGGGTTGCCTAAACTATAAGCCACACAGGCAAGTTACTGCCCAGGCTACAAGCTTTATAGGCGAACCACAAACACTTGAGTAACAGGACTGCTAAGAAAGAGCTGGTCCTTGATACTCCAAGCCTCACTACATCGGAAACTACACACCAAGCAATAAGACTAGCTACCACGAAGCCAATTCATAACACACTAAAACTAATTATACCCCAAAAGAGTAAAACTCAACAAGTGGAAGATCTCACACGGCCTCCACGGAGCATAGCTCTACTAAACAACAATATGCCTTGGCCGCAAGCCTCATCGACAAATTACCCACTAAGGTAACGTAATTAATAATCACAACTAATGCACATTAAATTATAAGCAATGATCTACTTGAAACGGTTCAGATATAACAAGTGGTAGGTCAAACCACAAGACCTCCTCAACACACTAGTACCCGGAAAGATTAGTACATAATGTATCACACAAAACTACAAAGTAACCCACGAAGGAAATAGGTACCTGCTACTCTGAGGTACCACAAACACAAACACCCGAACAAGGTACAAGATGGTGGTAAACACCACACTGAACCACAATTATATTATGCCATCATTGAGGCACCACATTACGGGTAAAACCTCAACTGGCAAGTCACACAAACCACAACTCAGTCACAACTGTGCCAACACCAGGGCACACCAAATTGGTCAACCTTGACCACGAGTCACAAACTCACAAACTACGGCAAGTAGCAAAGCACGAGTCGGAAGGGAACGACGTCACCACAACTACAACTGGAGCTAATAAGCACGAGTCAAAAGAACGACGCCACCACACGGGAACGGACTACTGGCTGATCAGGCCAATATCCAACCTGGACAACACAACACAAGAACAACCTCTCAGCCTCGCAGTCACGGACGAAAGGTCCAACTGCCGCTCCACTAGGAAGAAGACAAACAACTATGGAGACTAACCAACACCACACCTGCAGACACACAGCTGCAGGCCCATGCCTGGCACCTCTAGAGTCTCTGGCCGGAGCACTCTAAAGTGAGGCACTGGAAAACAGGACTAGCTGGGGACCAGTACGTCTATTGGTGTCCGTACCCCCAACCACGAGCGCGCTACAAGCGACAAAAGAACAAACTCTGGGAAGTCGCTATCCCACTGTCGTCTTTCCCTCAGCCGGACGTACAACTCAAACTCAGGAGTGAGGGTGTCCAGGAAGACGACACAGACCTCGACGGTACAACACAAGTACCGGGACAAAACCCCGAGCACAACAAACACACGTGCCTGGCTCACAAAGAACCTGGGGTACCCGACTAGAGAGGCATTCCGGAATAGGCGCCGGACCACCACACTCGGCAAGCTCAAACCACGATACTTACTTAAACACTTTCTGTTACCGATCACGGTACACAAATCACCATTAAAGATAGCTTGTGACTAGGACAAGCTAACTTGCACAACTACACATACTAGCCATATTAAAATAACACCGCAGTTTGTCATTGGTCACACGGTGACCTACAAGCTAACTCACACTAACACATATATAAATCACGATAGTCAATCATATTTGACCTATCAATAATCATCTTGTGACAATAGAGGTCACATTAAACACAAATCACGATAATCACACTTATATTTTACTAATTATCCATCTAGGATAATCTATAAAAGATTCTAACGGATCAGGGCTAGATTAAAACATGAACCTCATCGCCACAACACCACAATAGTTATCATATAAGAAACAAAATAACATATAATGTGCCATAAACACACAAACCATATGCACAACGCTCAAACACGTAGACAACACGTCCAAACCACGTAGTCAACACGTGTATAATACACTCTGGTTAGTGTATCACACGTCAGTCACGTAAACCACATGTCCAACACATGGACAACAGGCACATACTTAAACCACTACATGCACCACTCATTATTCAAGTAAAACATGCCCATTACATGAGCAGTATGCTCCAAGAGCATAACAAGTGCACTAGCTCACACCGGTCATCGCCATGCACACACAATCACACAATATTCATAACCAGGAAAGCTACGTAAACAACACTACATGGATACATGCACAGGTTGGCGGCAACATCGACTGCCGCTTGAAGGAAGTAAACGGCAAGCGATCTAGCCGTCTATATCCCGGCTGGTGATCTTGGCGGCAAGCGATCTTGACGCCAAGTTCTCCGGCCTAAAACCCTGCAGAAACCCTAATCCAGCTCTACAGGTTTTCCAACCATTTAAACTACAGAGAAACATATAAAAACAGTTCCTTTAACATACCAGAACCCGAAACAACCCATTACAACATGCTCCATTCGCTAAATTACTCAAACCACCCATTAACCCCACATGGTGCAACTTAATCCGAAAATACAATAAAAAAGCTGGTTCAAGTGATTAGGTCGTGTTTTAATGTTTCTAACAAGCTAACAGGGCTCGACCCCTACCTCAGAAACGCAATTAAACTCCCGAAGAACCTCGAATCATGCCGAAACCCGAGAAACGTCCCACGAACACCGCGCTCCAATCCGTCATTCCCCGCCCGATCTGCAGCTACCACGCGCACCACGGCCTTCCCACGAGCTCCCGCCGACCGTCAGAACTCGCGAAGAAGATCAAGGGTGAAGGTGGGGGAAGAGGAAGGGAGAAGAAGGAGAAAGAACAGAGCTCGGGTCTGCCATAAAAACACAGGCATGCCAGGTTAACGTCAACCTTTTGGCCGTTTAACCAGACCGCCACAACTAGACGTCCACAAAGCTTGACGCCAAGTTCAACAGTCGACGTCCTCATCGATGGACGCCAACACACTGCTGGTGTCCAGCAAGCTGAACACCAACACGGACCCAAACCAAACCCGGTAAGGATCTAGTAAGAAACACACAACACTAATGGACCTCACATTGGCCACCAAACCCACTAAACCTGGATCCACGGGGATCCGGAAAACGCGCGACGTTACATTATTATCACCTAAAAACAAATGTCGTCCTCGACATTCAAAGCAAACTACGATAAACCAATTATCACCTAAAAACAATTAAAGTCAAACACAGAACAAGTAGGATACTCTTTCTCTGCTTCGGCCTTTCAATTCATCTCACAACTACTCTGTTCTGTCAATTCCATTGCCTTTCTTTAGCTTTTAACCGTAGGCGATTCTTCCTTGCCAATGGTGCTTTATCTCTTGGACTGAACCTGCTTCCACAATTTCTGGGCTGTGTTTGCAACATCTCTTTCGAGACCGCTTTATCTTTCTCAAATATCTTACACTGTAATATTCTTTCATGCCATTATTTTCTTTTTCCATTTATCACTACTTGTTGTTATCCTGCCTCATCTGCATTTATATTCACAACTGACACCTCTTCAGAGAAAATCAATCACCATCTTTGAATTTCCTGCCTTTTCATATTATTCTGTTCATACCGCTTTAAGTCAATCTCTGATCAAAGACCATAATAAATTCTGTTCCTTTATTTGGCTGCGCAAAACTTTACATTTTCTCCTTATCCCAGTAAACTTAAACAATCTCTGAATATTAAGTCTTTCTTTACTTCTGCTTCCGCTGCGTTACTCTGATCACACTGAACACTTGTACAAAATATTTCACAATTTCTGCTCACAATATTACTTTTAATTGCTTTCTTCTGACTTCAACTGCTTCTCAAATTATCCCATTCAATTAATTCCTGCTGAAGAAATTACTGCAATTTCTGATCTGCCAAACCACTATTGACATATTGCGCTTTTCATATATCTTTCCTGCTTTACTGACATTCTCTAGCTAATCTCATAGCTTTGTTGCATAAACTTTCCAAATACTCTTTAATTAATTTATTCTTGCTCCTGCACGAAATTCTGGATAACAATTTCCTTTCTGCTCAATTAAATCATCTCTTTACACCAATATGCAAACTCTAATTGACATTTCCTGACTCATCTGATCTTATTCACTCCATCATTTGCTAAATTCTTCCTTTCTCTAATCCATATCTTTTCTTTATCTAAACTGCCAATCATCAACTAAATATTCCTCTTGTGCAAATTTCACAAATCTTTATTGCACATTAATCCTTATTTTCTCTCTTTCTTTATTCAACTGATCATTTCTATACTTATTTATACAAATCTTCATATCACACTTCCTTCCTGCTATCATCATATTTCATAACAATATTTTTCTCAAATTTCTGATCTCAGGCATATTTAATCTAGCTGCCATAATTCACTGCTCTTTTATGTACTGATACTTCTTTTAAAAGCTGGTCTACCTTTTTTTTTTATCATATTAAGTTCTTCATAACACTAATCACATTCTTATACACATTATTTCTTAATATCATCTAACTCAGATCTCTAATGCTACATTGCATTTGCTGAGATTCTCAATTGCAACTTATCACGCACACACTGACTGATCCTTATCACCTTGTTACCATGCACCTGTCTCTGCCAACTTTCTATCGCATTAAAACTTACTGAATTCCATAGCCAATCTTGCTAATCTCTTTAATTCCTCTAACTGCAAATCTTTAACAACCAAACTGATCTATCACAGAAATACTCTATACTTGTCTCTGCTAACTCTGCACTTTATTAACATATAACAGGTATATCCTTCTCAAGGCATTATTTTACATTTCTCTTCTAATCTCTGCAACTGAAAACTTTTAAATACTATACTTTAACTGCTTTAACTGCACTAGTGCCAGGATGCTACCACACAACTTATGCCACTATTCACATTATGGCACAACAGCTGCTCACAATTACCAATCTAACAAACAAAAACTCTCAGTTTACGTGCCAAAAGCAAACGTAAAAACTACTTCATATCACACAAAACCACAGACTTACTACCAGCAGTGACATTAATCCATGTATTGGGACATTGTACTTTCAATGTCTTTTCATATTCTAACTGGACATTGCTCTGATACCAACTATGACGGACCGGGGTATTTATGCCCATTAAGGCTCCATAACCAGATCCGCCTCCCGCGAACGCACCGAAGTGTCGTAAGGGATATCTCACACACGTGTCCAGTAAGAGTACAAAAAAACCACAAGAATATAAGACACAAGAAAGTACATGTGCTCATATCTGTTTACAAATTGTACAACTGTCCCATTACAATAATACATGTCCAATTAAAAGAGTACAACTACCTGGGGCATACCCCGAGGGAGCACAAGCTCACACAACACTAACTACTAAACTACTGCTGGTGGTATAAGTCTGACGCAACGCCACTGCAAGCCAAACACACGGCAAGCCCTGAAAAGAATTGTAGGGGAGTGAGCCTCAACAAGTCACTGGCTCAGTAGGGGCTACCCAAAACAACACTGTAACCACAGACACCTCGACCCCAATGGGTCTCACTGGCAACAATAATAGCCAAACCATTTCATGCTCACATCATGATAATAAATAACAATTAAACATGCTTATGATAATAAACATAAAGTCCTCAGAAGAAATGTAGAACTACAAGATTAACATAAAATCATTAATCAGCCCAACTATTAAAGTGCCTAAACCACAATGTCACTGGCACACTGCTACAACAACGGGTTGCCTAAACTATAAGCCACACAGGCAAGTTACTGCCCAGGCTACAAGCTTTATAGGCAAACCACAAACACTTGAGTAACAGGACTGCTAAGAAAGAGCTGGTCCTTGATACTCCAAGCCTCACTACATCGGAAACTACACACCAAGCAATAAGACTAGCTACCACGAAGCCAATTCATAACACACTAAAACTAATTATACCCCAAAAGAGTAAAACTCAACAAGTGGAAGATCTCACACGGCCTCCACGGAGCATAGCTCTACTAAACCACAATATGCCTTGGCCGCAAGCCTCATCGGCAAATTACCCACTAAGGTAACGTAATTAATAATCATAACTAATGCACAATAAATTATAAGCAAAGATCTACTTGAAACGGTTCAGATATAACAAGTGGTAGGTCAAACCACAAGACCTCCTCAACACACTAGTACCCGGAAAGATTAGTACATAATGTATCACCATAAAACTACAAAGTAACCCACGAAGGAAATAGGTACCTGCTACTCTGAGGTACCACAACACAAACACCCGAACAAGGTACAAGAAGGTGGTAAACACCACACTGAACCACAATTATATTATGCCATCATTTAGGCACCACATTACGGGTAAAACCTCAACTGGCAAGTGACACAAACCACAACTCAGTCACAACTGTGCCAACACCAGGGCACACCATAAATTGGTCAACCTTGACCACGAGTCACAAACTCACAAACTACGGCAAGTAGCAAAGCACGAGTCGGAAGGGAACGACGTCACCACAACTACAACTGGAGCTACTAAGCACGAGTCAGAAAGAACGACGCCACCACACGGGAACGGACTACTGGCTGATCAGGCCAATATCCAACCTGGACAACACAACACAAGAACAACCTCTCAGCCTCGCAGTCACGGACGAAAGGTCCAACTGCCGCTCCACTAGGAAGAAGTCAAACAACTGTGGAGACTAACCAACACCACACCTGCAGACACACAGCTGCAGGCCCATGCCTGGCACCTCTAGAGTCTCTGGCCGGAGCACTCTAAAGTGAGGCACTGGAAAACAGGACTAGCTGGGGACCAGTACGTCTACTGGTGTCCGTACCCCCAACCACGAGCGCGCTACAAGCGACAAAAGAACAAACTCTGGGAAGTCGTTGTCCCACTGCCGTCTTTCCCTCAGCCGGACGTACAACTCAAACTCAGGAGTGAGGGTGTCCAGGAAGACGACACAGACCTCGACGGTACAACACAAGTACCGGGACAAAACCCCGAGCACAACAAACACACGTGCCTGGCTCACAAAGAACCTGGGGTACCCGACTAGAGAGGCATTCCGGAATAGGCGCCGGACCACCACACTCGGCAAGCTCAAACCACGATACTTACTTAAACACTTTCTGTTACCGATCACGGTACACAAATCACCATTAAAGATAGCTTGTGACTAGGACAAGCTAACTTGCACAACTACACATACTAGCCATATTAAAAATAACACCGCAGTTTGTCATTGGTCACACGGTGACCTACAAGCTAACTCACACTAACACATATATA
The DNA here is from genome assembly GCA_014218235.1 of Colocasia esculenta. Taxonomy (NCBI): domain Eukaryota; kingdom Viridiplantae; phylum Streptophyta; class Magnoliopsida; order Alismatales; family Araceae; genus Colocasia; species Colocasia esculenta. The sequence continues at coordinate 164,420,300 of CM024754.1, read as the reverse complement.
AATCACGATAGTCAATCATATTTGACCTATCAATAATCATCTTGTGACAATAGAGGTCACATTAAACACAAATCACGATAATCACACTTATATTTTACTAATTATCCATCTAGGATAATCTATAAAAGATTCTAACGGATCAGGGCTAGATTCAAACATGAACCTCATCGCCACAACACCACAATAATTATCATATAATAAACATAATAACATATAATGTGCCATAAACACACAAACCATATGCACAACGCTCAAACACGTAGACAACACGTCCAAACCACGTAGACAACACGTGTATAATACACTCTGGTTAGTGTATCACACGTCAGTCACGTAAACCACATGTCCAACACATGGACAACAGGCACATACTTAAACCACTACATGCACCACTCATTATTCAAGTAAAACATGCCCATTACATGAGCAGTATGCTCCAAGAGCATAACAAGTGCACTGGCTCACACCGGTCATCGCCATGCACACACAATCACACAATATTCATAACCAGGAAAGCTACGTAAACAACACTGCATGGATACATGCACAGGTTGGCGGCAACATCGACTGCTGCTTGAAGGAAGTAAACGGCAAGCGATCTAGCCGTCTATATCCTGGCTGGTGATCTTGGCGGCAAGCGATCTTGACGCCAAGTTCTCCGGCCTAAAACCCTGCAAAAACCCTAATCCAGCTCTACAGGTTTTCCAACCGTTTAAACTACAGAGAAACATATAAAAATAGTTCATTTAACATACCAGAACCCGAAACAACCCATTACAACATGCTCCACTCGCTAAATTACTCAAACCACCCATTAACCCCACATGGTGCAACTTAATCCGAAAATACAATAAAAAAGCTAGTTCAAGTGATTTTGTCGTGTTTTAATGTTTCTAACAAGCTACCCGGGCTCGACCCCTACCTCAGAAACGCAATTAAACTCCCGAAGAACCTCGAATCACGCCGAAACCCGAGAAACGTCCCACGAACACCGCGCTCCAATCCGTCATTCCCCGCCCGATCTGCAGCTACCACGCGCACCACGGCCTTCCCACGAGCTCCCGCCGACCGTCTAAACTCGCGAAGAAGCTCAAGGGTGAAGGTGGGGGAAGAGGAAGGGAGAAGAAGAAGAAAGAACAGAGCTCGGGTTTGCCATAAAAACACAGGCATGCCAGGTTAACGTCAACCTTTTGGCCGTTTAACCAGACCGCCACAACTAGACGTCCACAAAGCTTGACGCCAAGTTCAACAGTCGACGTCCTCATCGATGGACGCCAAAACACTGCTGGTGTCCAGCAAGCTGAACACCAACACGGATCCAAACCAAACCCGGTAAGGATCTAGTAAGAAACACACAACACTAATGGGCCTCACATTGGCCACCAAACCCACTAAACCTGGATCCACGGGGATCCGAAAAACGCGCGACGTTACAGTTTTGTTCTTAGGTGTGCATGCTCGGGTTTTGTTTGATACGGGTGCTACTCACTCGTTCATTTCCGTGCGTTTTGCTAGGCAGCTAGCTTTAGAGTCAGGATTAGAGTCTGAGGATTTAGAAGTTCCTTTGTCTGTGCACACACCTGTGGGCACGGTATCGACTAGGAAGTGTATTCCGTCTTTATCGGTGTACATCGAGGATAGAGTCCTAGAAGGGTGTTTCTTCTTGCTTAAGATGAAGGACTATGATGCTATTCTTGGTCTGGATTGGCTTAAGGAGCACTATGCATTAGTAGATTGTCGTGGGAAGAAGATTGTTTTCCGCATTCCTGGTGAGGATGAATTTTCTCATCCTTTGCCGAGGAACTTAGCTGGAAAGTTTGTCATCTCCGCCATGAGGGCAATGAGAATGGTGAACAAGGGTTGTGACGCTTTTCTTGCCAGCGTAGTTTTAGTACCCAAGACTGATGAGTCACTTACTCTTGCAGAGATAGATGTAGTGCAGGATTTTCCAGATGTCTTTCCTAATGATTTATCTGGATTGCCACCGGCTAGAGAGATAGAGTTCACTCTAGAGTTGCTTCCAGGCACCTCTCCTATCTCGAAGGCACCTTATCGGATGGCACCTGCGGAATTAGCTGAGTTAAGGAAGCAGTTGCAGGATTTGTTAGATAAGGGATTTATTCACCCTAGCGTTTCCCCTTGGGGCGCACCTGTCTTATTCGTGAAGAAGAAAGATGGGTCACTTCGGTTATGCATCGATTATAGGAAGCTAAACCAAGTGACGGTGAAGAACAGGTATCCCTTACCTCGAATTGATGATTTGCTTGACCAGCTGCAGAATGCATCGGTCTTTTCTAAGATTGATTTGCGTTCTGGCTATCATCAGTTGAGGATTAGAAGTGAGGATGTGTCCAAGACGGCATTTAGAACCCGTTATGGACATTATGAGTTTTTGGTCCTTCCGTTTGGTCTAACCAACGCCCCTGCAGCGTTCATGGATCTCATGAACAGGGTGTTTAGACCATATCTAGTTAGTTTTGTTGTAGTCTTCATTGATGACGTGTTGGTCTACTCTCCGGATGAGGCCACACATCGTCAGCATTTGAGGATAGTGTTAGGGATTCTCCGTGAGCACAAGCTGTATGCAAAACTCAGCAAGTGCGAATTTTGGATGCACGAGGTTCATTTCCTTGGGCATGTTATCTCGGTGCTTGTGTAGCAGTGGATCCAGCGAAAGTCCAAGCTGTTATCGATTGGGAGATTCCCAAGACTCCTTCGGAGATTCGGAGTTTTCTTGGTTTGGCGGGTTATTATCGGCGATTTATTGAGGGATTTTCATCCATCGCCGCACCACTGACTCAGCTAACCAGGAAGGGAGTGAAGTTTATCTGGTCCGAGGAGTGTGAGAGTAGTTTTCAATTATTGAAGACTAAACTCACATCGGCTCCTGTATTAGTTTTATCGAGCGGTGTAGAGGATTTTGCTATCTACACGGATGCATCTGGATTGGCCTTGGCTGTGTGTTGATGCAGCAAGGAAGGGTAGTAGCATATGCTTCGAGGCAATTGAAGGAGCATGAGCGAAACTATCCGACTCATGATCTTGAGCTTGCGGCAGTGGTTCATGCACTGAAAATCTGGAGGCACTATCTTTATGGTGTCAGATTTGAGGTGTTCACTGACCACAAGAGCCTAAAGTATCTTTTCTCCCAAAAGGAATTAAACCTTAGGCAGAGAAGATGGATTGAGTTCTTGAAGGACTATGACTTTGACCTCCAGTATCATCCTGGAAAGGCGAATGTCGTAGCAGATGCCCTTAGTAGAAAGAAGTCATCCCTCCAGCAGGATTGGAAGATGTTGGACGATGCAGCTTGTGCGATGACCGAGTTGGAGCCATCATTGTGCCAGGCTTTTGTAGCTCAATTGTCCATTAGATCTTCGGTATTGGATGAGGTGATCGAGCATCAGAAAGCCGACCCTAGACTCCAAGAGTTAGTGGGAAAGGCGGGTATTGCTCGTGATGAGGATGGTGTGATTAGATTCCATCACCGTGTCTGTGTTCCAGACATTGTAGATATTCGTGAGCATGTTTTAGCAGAAGCTCATAGATCTAGGTTCTCTATTCATCCGGGTAACACTAAGATGTACCAGGATTTGAAGAGATCTTTTTGGTGGTCTGGCATGAAGAAGGATGTAGCTGAGTTTGTGTCTAGATGTCTAGTGTGCCAACAAGTGAAAGCTGAGCGGCAGCGACCATCTGGTCTTATGCAGAAGATGGAGAACCCAGTTTGGAAGTGGGAAGCTGTCACTATGGATTTTGTTATGGGTTTGCCTCAATCTAGACGAGGTAATGACTCGATTTGGGTAGTGGTGGATAGATTCTCGAAGACTGCGCATTTCTTGCCTATGAAGAAGAAGCAGTCAGTAGAGAGTTTAGCTAGACTGTATGTTAGTAGTATTATTAGTTTGCATGGGGTACCGAAGTCGATCATTTCGGATCGAGATCCGAGATTTACTTCGAGGCTGTGGAAGGGTCTTCAGGATGCGTTAGGTTCGGAGTTGAAGCTCAGTTCGGCATTTCATCCCCAGACAGATGGACAGTCCAAGAGGACTATCCAGACGCTTGAGGATATGTTGAGGGCATGTGTGCTGGATTGGAAGGATGATTGGGAGCGCCATTTACCTTTAGTGGAGTTCGCATATAACAACAATTTTCATGCGAGCATTGGCATGGCTCCATTTGAGGCTTTGTATGGTAGGCCTTGCAGATCTCCTTTGTGTTGGGAGGAGACCGGTGATAGGCAGTTGATCGGTCCGGAGTTAGTTCAGGAGACTTCGGATAAGGTCCAGCTTATTAGGAAGAGGCTTGTTGCGGCACAGGATAGACAGAAGAGTTATGCCGACAACAGGAGGAAGGATTTGGAGTTCGAGGTAGGTGAGCATGTCTTCTTGAAAATTTCGCCTACGCGTGGTGTAGTTAGATTTGGCAGGCATAGTAAGTTGAGCCCTAGATTCATTGGCCCGTATGAGATTCTCCGACGATTGGGCAACGTGGCATATGAGCTAGCTTTACCTCCAGCATTGGCTAGTGTTCATCCTGTTTTTCACGTATCTATGCTCAGGAAGTATGTCCGAGATCCGTCTCATGTTATTAGCCACGAGCCAGTGGAGATCCAGCCAGATCTTTCTTATGTGGAGAAACCAGTAGCTATTCTTGATCGGAAGGTTCAGCATCTCCGGAACAAGAGCATTGCGTCAGTAAAGGTCTTATGGCGTAACTTCTCGCGAGAGGAGGCTACTTGGGAGCTTGAGGATGCAATGAAGAAGAAATATCCTCAGTTGTTTGAGTAGTGTCAGTCTAACTTCGAGGACGAAGTTTCGTTAAGGGGGAGAGGGTGTAAGGCCCTTCATTTTCACCTTGTTTGCTTAAGTATATGTATATATATATATATATTATATTTATATATATATACATATAAGTGTATACTATTGATGTATAGATTATTGTGCATAGTAATTATTTATACGAATTGTATGAATTAGTATTATTGTAATGTACATATTGTATACAAGTATATATATATATTTATGTGTGTGGTGTTTATAGAATCTGCATATTTTAAGTGTGTTTTGTCGACCAGTCGGCGTCAACATCAACTGACGTTGACTAGTAATAGGCGGCAATATCGATGGTCGCCCACTCTGAATAGGCGACCAGAGTTGTGGACGTCAATATCCCAGACCAGTTACGTTTCCAGATCCGAAACGCCTCCAGAAACTTCGCCATCTGTTTTAGAAACCGTCCCCAACGGCTCTATGACTTACCCCTTACGCATGTCTGGCCCTCAACCCTTTATATTGCCCAGTTTTCGGCCAGATCTATCCTTTTGACTCTTGGGTCAAAAAAAAAAAACCTAGTTTTCTGTGCGAAACTCCAACTTGAATCTGGGAGATCTGACTTCGGGAGGCTTCACCCGGTGATCTGCATCGACTGGTGACAACTCTGAACATCCGGGAACGACTTCCCCACGCCGGTGTGCAGTGAAGATCAACAGAGAACTCGAATAACGAGAGATTTGAAGGCTCTTTGGCACAGGCCGAGGAGGGATTCTCTGGCTTAAACCGTTGTTTGAGGATTTTACAAGAGGCAAGAACCCCACTCACAGCAACCCTACATGTGTCTAGTATGTCCCAGGAATTTTACAGATTTTTCTCGTGTCATGGAATCCCCATTCAAGTGATCTGTTAGCGTTCAGTCTCTGTTTATGCAAACAGGATATTAACGGCAGGATCCCTTGCCTCTAATATCATATGTTGGCGGCATCATATATTGCCGTTAACTTATAGACGGCTACCCCCATGCCGTCAAGTTCTTCAGACTGCAACAGTGTGTAGGTCTGCCCTTCTATAAGCTAATTTTTGAGATTTTCCGCATGAGGATATACGGTAAATTTTATATGATATGTAAATATACATGTTGGGGTGTACTGTGAGTTATTGTGAAATTTTGGTAATCTTCCCTAATTATTAGAATTCTTTGAATGTTCGACCGACATAATTTTAATCTTGAAAAATCTCGTTTGTGAAATATGTATAGAATTTAACTATCATGAAATTTCTATACACTGTTTATGAGGTCTAATGCATGATGTAAAAAAATTGGGAAATTTATAATATCTGTATAGTGTATTAAATTTTCTGAACCAAAAAATAGTGAATATGTCTACTCAGTGTAGAAATGTTAATAATTCGTGCAAAATTAGTTAAATTCCTATAAATTGACATATAATTAGTACTATCAGTATTCATGTATATAATAAGTTGTGGGTCCGAACAATAAAAATTTATGTCAGTTTGACTATTTTTACATTTGATAACATCACTGTTAGAATTTTCAGAAATTATGCGTGATTTAGAAAAATGTGGATCTTAGTATGCATGATGGTTAGACTATGATAGATTTTTGGTTAAATTTCTGTACTGAACTGATGACAGTAGCTATATATGTTTGTTTTATGTTAGATATTAATAAATAATGCATGCTAATATGATTAGTGTTTAATTCTGTAAATTTCAGCATGATTAGACTTGTTTTTAAAACTTGGTTAATACTGAAGACAGTAGTAGCATGCTAGGTAATACTGAAGAATGTAAATGTGCGAGCATGAGATGAATGTGTAAAAATTGTGCATTTAGAAGTGTGTTGAAACTTGAGAAAATGTATAAATGTGCCAATGGGTGACACTGCTACCTTAGAGGGCTGTGGAAGTGTACTTTGGTAAAGTCCCCACGAGAATGTTCAAAGTGTGTGATGTCCCATGGGCATTGGGATTAAATCCTGGAGGCAAACAAGTATCGCTGGTTAGGTTGGAGAGTGCTTCTCCCAGTTTTGCGCAGTAACTAAGATTTATCACTGGAATGCCTAGGTGATAGATATGTGATGTGATTAGTGTGTGTCCTTCTAAAGTGGTTTGGGCTATGTGTCACGACATTAAGAAATTGTGAAAATGTGTTTAAGTGAAAAGAAATGTGTAAATTGTGAAATTGTGTAAGTGAATATGTGTTCATGTAGTTCTTATGATAACATGCAAAAAGGATAAATTTCTTGTGAATGTGACATGATAGTAGCAAAATAGCGAGCTTTTCATGAATGTAAATGTGTTAACTATGTGAAATTTATTTTAGAATTCATGCTAAAATAGTCGTTATGAAATGTGTAAATCTATGTTTAAAATGATCAATATTTAGCATATGAATGGTTGAATGAAATTAGTTTAACATATTGAGAGTATGTAGAAAGCATGTGATAGGCTTAAGTTATGTTGTACAAAAGAAATTCCATGTGTAATATGTGTAGAAATTATGCATAGATCTCTATTTGAATAAATTGTCAAATCCATGCATTATGTGTTAATGGTGTAGCATAAGGATATGGAGATTACTTGATGCATGTATGTTTAGTGTGTTTGGTGTTACTTGTTGAGTTCTTTTGAACTCATTCTTGCTTCGGCGTACAGGTGCAGACGTTTCTACTTCTTCCGAGGAGATCGTTAGGAGCGACTCGGAGCGGGAGTAGGAGATCTTGTTGTGGATTTAGCATTGTACTTTTCCTTACTTCATAGTATGTAATAAAGACTCTGCGTAGTCTCATGTGGACAAAGTATTTATTTTATTTTCAGTTATGAAATGTTAGTTCTCTATTCTTATATACGGACTGTGAATAGAATGTGGATGATGGAATAAGAATTTCTTTTCAGTTCTTTCAATTCCGCTGTCATATGTTATATATTTGTGTATGTTTCAGCCTATCATACTAGTGTTGGGTAAATGTCCCACTGTGGCGACGCTTTCTATATCGACGTGGGTTGGTAGAACCGTACCGATATAAAGAGGGTCGTTACAGTCAGCTCGGCGCTTTGTCCCGCTACTTGTGTTGTACCGTTGAGGTCCGTGTCGTCTGTCCTGGACACCCTCACTCCTTTGTCTTAGTTGTACGTCTGGATGAGGGAAAGACAACAGTGGGACAGTAACTCTTGAGTTTGTTTTTAGTCACTTGTAGCGTGCTCTTCGTTGGGGGTACGGACACCGGTTGTCGACACTGGTCCCCGACTAGTCCTTTTCCAGTGCCTCACTCTAGAGTGCTCCGGCCAGAGACCCTGGAGGTGCTAGGCATGGGCCTACGATTGTGTGTCCACAGGAGTGGTGTTTAGTTGGTCTCCACAGTTGTTTGACTTTTCCACGTGGAGCGGCAGCTGGACCTTTCGTCCGTGGCTGCAAGACTGAGATGTAGACCTGTGTTAGTTTGTCCGAGTCAGTCACTGGTGTCGCGAACCAGTACACGTGGCTCGTGTGTGCCGGTCTCTACTGTAGCTCGTACACTTGTTTGGGTTTGCCGTTTATTTATTACAGTTGCTTTACATAGTCGGCAAACGGTGAGTACATTTACAGCTTTAATATCCTGCTTAGTTGTTATATGAATTGCTAGCGTAGTTTACTACTTCCGTACCTGTGTTTTGGTTTGCTCAATGTTGGGGGAGTTCCCTACTGAGCTAGTGACTAGAGAGGCTCACCCCTACCCGCACAGGTGAGGGCGAGGAGGACGTTTTGTTACCGTCATCCAGTTCGGAGCCGTGTCGCAGCGGTGTTGGGCCAGTGCCTCCAGCAGTGTAGTTTCTTTTCTTCAGTTGTACTAGTTTACCTCGAGGTATGCCCCAGGCTCCTGTACTTTCTTGTACTTTTATTGAAATTTGGCTATGTAAACCTTATACATTATATATGAGTTGGTGAATCATATATATGATCAGGTGCGTTCCTTTGTGATTTCACGAATGTGTGTATGATATTCCTTGCAAGGCTTCAGCCTGTTCGCGGGAGGCGGACTTGTATCAAGTTCATTAGTGGTTTAACGGGCTTGAACGAGGCATTCCGTCACACAACGACTTCATAGTTAGAACATCGATTTTGTTGCTACAATGGTTTCGCTTCACTTAAACATCGATTTCGTTGCTACATCGACTTCGCTCACATAAACAACCATTTGGTTGCTACAATGATTTCGCCTCACTTAAACAACGATTTGGTTACTACAACGATTTCGCCTCACTTAAACAACGATTTGGTTGCTACAATGATTTCGCCTCACTTAAACAATGATTTGGTTGCTACATCGACTTTGCCTCACTTAAACAACAATTTGGTTTCTTCATCGACTTCGCTTTACTTAAACATCGATTTCGGTAGAACAACGACTTCATATGCAACAACGACTTCATGTCTACAACGATTTCACTCAAACATCAATTTCAGTAAAACATCAACTTCATATGAAACAACGATTTCATCTCTACAACGACTTCACTTAAACAACGATTTCAGTAGAACAACGACTTCATATGAAACAACGATTTCATCTCTATAATGACTTCACTTAAAACAACGATTTCAGTAGAACAACGACTTCATGTGAAACAACGACTTTACTTGAACAACGACTTCGTTTCAAACAACAATTTAATCTGTACATCGATTTCAGTACAACAATGACTTCTGTTAAACAACAACTTCTGTTCAACATGGATTACATTTTCACATGTTTTATGATTATATCATCGATTTGATATCAACATCGACTCTCTCTGTACACAGACTGTCATCATACATCAACTCACTATTAAAGACTATATTTTAGATAGTTATTGAATATTCTTATTTAAATTCTTTTTTAAGTATTCATTCCACATGATATTCAAATACATTTTCAAATCTCTGTGGATTTCAAATCTTCCCACGTATCATTATGTATCTTGTAGTCTTCGACATTTATTATGATGGAATAAATCTCTGCACAATATATCTTCGCTTATCTCATGTGTGTCGCATAAAGTCACGCTTTATGTAACGACAGAATGACATTTCCCTTTTTGTGTATCTTCATGCAGCACGACTACTAATGTTGACTGACAGTTTAGACAAAGATAAGTTGTCTATGTGTCAGCATTTATTGTGTGCAGGGTTTCTAGTAGAAACGCACGTTACAAAGATGGACCTGTCAACTTTGACAGAAGCTAGAAGATTTAGAAAATCTTCCTTTTTGTGTGTATGTCTTCCCCAGCATTAATGGCTGTAGGTTTTCTTGCTCCACACTTCGGATCATTCTCTCTAACGTGCATGAAGACATGAGACAATGGATATTGCAACGGTCAAATTATTTCAAAGAAGATAAATAGAAGACTGGTGACTCCATGCAAACACTCACTCTTAGAGAACAACATTCAAAAGCTTGAAGATCTCAGTCTCCTAGAAGATTAGAAGAGCTAGCTCGTCCATTCAAACTTTTCATAGCTCTTAGCCCTCCACTACAAGTTGCCTAGCCTTTGAGAGCTTGAGAAGATCTGAAGAGAGTCGTTTATTGACAATCTTTGTTTCTCAAATTTTACTTCAGATCAAGCAGAGTGTATAAGCTTGGTCTTGGGGCCTTCCTTTTTTACTCATTCCTTTTGAGTGATCCTCTTCTGGTGTGAAGAGAAGATCTGTTTATGTGGGTGGTTGTTCCCTTCGGCAAGAAGGAAGACCTATGCATCAGGTGCTTTAGTTCCTCTTCAGGTTGAGAAGAGAAGGCCAACTGTTGTTGGTTGTGTAAGTGTCCTTAAGGGGGACTGTACCCTTAGTGAAATCCCAAGTTGTTTCTTAGGGACTAGACGTGGGACTCCTTACGATAGGAGATCTGAACCAGGATAAAATTTCTTGTTGTCTGTGTGTTTGTTCTCTTTGTCTTTATTTAACACTAACTCTAACTATCGAACTTAGTGTTTTTTTGTCAAAGTGTTTTATTTACAAGAATTATTCTAAAAGAAATTTTAGCAATCCATTCACCCCTCTGGGCTTGCTATCTGGGCAACAAGTGGAATCAAAGCCAAGTCTCTTCGAGTAAGTAGATCTCACGATCTGAAGAGCAAAGATAAATGGCAGCTCAAGGTCATGCAGAAGGTCAGTCCGTCAATAAACCTCCTCTATTCGACTGTGAAGATTACAACTACTGGAAGACACGGATGGAATTCTTCCTTCAAGGTCTCGATTTCTAGCTTTGGTCAATTGTAGAAGAAGGAGACCTCTTGGTAACCAACAGTAAAGACAAATGGACAAACGAAGACAAGAAGAAACTATCTCAAAACAGCAAAGCTAAAAGTATATTGTGTTGTTCACTGAGTAAGAAAGAATTCAACAGGATATCAGCTTGTAAGTCAGCTATGGAGATGTGGGAAAAGCTTGAGGCTCACATATGAAGGAATTGACAAGGTAAAGGAAACAAGAATAGATATTTTGGTAGCTCAATATGAATGATTTCAAATGCAGTCTGGAGAGTCCATCTCTCAAATGTACAGTCGATTCACAGACATCACCAATGGTCTGGCTGGGCTTGGAAAGACTTATGAAATTGAAGACATGGTAAGAAAAATACTAAGATCCCTACCAACTTCTTGGACTCCAAAGGTAACAGCAATAGCAGAAGCTAACGATCTTAGAAGAATGTCACTTGAAAAACTCATTGGGTCATTAATGGCTCATGAGATAAATATGGAAAGGCTGGGAGAATCCTTCAGTAAGAAGAAGCACAGCAATGCTCTCAAGGCCATAGAGGACACTTCTGATGGCGAAAATGAAAGTGATAAAAGTAATGAGAGCAGTGAAGATGAAGAAGCATTCCTCTCCAGAAGACTGCAGTGCATACTAGCTAAGAAGAAATACCAGTCAGGAAAAAGGTATTTCAAGAAAGGAAGAGACTCCAAAAGATCTAAAGGCAAAGAAGTCAAGAGATCTGAACCAATATGCTACGAGTGCAAAGAGCCTGGACACATCAAGGCTAAGTGTCCAAAACTACAGAAGACAGAGTTTAAAAAGAAGGACAACATGAAGAAATTCAAAAAGTACAAGAAGAAAGCCATGGCTGCTACATGGAACAACGAAAGTCACTCAGACAGTGAGTCAAGCTCCAATGAAGAAGAAGAAGAAAAGGCCAACCTGGACTTCATCGCAAATATTGATGATAAGGTAACTTCTAACTCATCCTTTACATCTTGCAATGAATCAGATTCAGATAGTTTAGAAGATGCTTTTAATGAATTATACAGTAAATATAAAGATGTTTGTAAACTTTTAAAAATAGCTAAGAAAAATTATACATGTCTTGAAATAACAAACTCAGATCTAAAATCTGAAACTCAATAATTAAAAAAATAAATTTCTGAACTGAAAATAAGAAATGAACTGCTATGCGAAGATATAAAGACTAAAAATGAAAAGATATCAAACTTAGAAAATCAGGAAACCACAAGCAAACTTAAAACTGAAATTAACACACTAACAAAAGATAATGAATATTTAACAGCCACAATTGAAAATTTCACAAATGGAAAATCTTCCTTAATATTAAAAGGAGCAAGAAGATCAGGTAGGAAAAAGTATGTCTTAGGATATACTCCACTAGATAATGAAGAAATTGTCATTTATCCTAAAATTTATCCAACTCCAAAATTCATAGCTGAACAAAATCCTAACTATAAATCAAACAACAATAAGAACCATAAACCAAACAGGATAATAAATAATATCCCTTGTTGTACCCATTGTAATAAATTAGGTCACACTAAATTAACCTGTACAACCAAACACTTCAAATGGATTCCGAAAAGAAACTATGAAGAAGCTAACCAACCAGGACCCCAAAGAACTTGGGTACCTAAATCTCATTGATTTATTGCAGGGAAGCCATAGAGCATCAAAGTGGTACCTAGACAGCGGGTGCTCAAGGCACATGGCAGGTAACAAGAAACTGTTCTCTCATATCAAAAATGAAGAAGGTACAGTAACCTATGGTGATAATGGAAAAGGATCAGTAATTGGTTGCGGATCCATTGGAAGCCAAGATAGAATTTGATAGAAGATGTTCTATGCGTCAAAGGACTCAAGCACAATCTAATCAGTATCAGTCAGCTGTGCGACAAGGGTCACCAAATCAGGTTTCAAGAATCTAAGTGTTTGAACATCAAGGATAGTGCAACTATCTTTGAAGCCAGCAGAGAAAAGAATTTATATGTGCTACATCTAGAAGAGTTGAAGGAACAAGACATTTGTCTAGCAGCAAGTAAAGAGCAGAATGTTGAACTATGGCATAGAAGTTAGGTCACTGCAGCTTAGATGGAATAAGAAAACTCATCAAACATGATTTAGTGGAAGGTCTGTCAAAGATAAACTCAAGACTAGACAACATTTGTGAACCGTGTGCAAAAGGAAAGCATGCAAGATCTCCTTCAAATGCAAGACAGTAGTCACTACCACCAAACCATTAGAACTACTTCATATGGACTTATTTGGACTAATGAGAACTACTAGCATGGGAGGAAATAACTTTGGATTTGTTATAGTTGATGATTATTCAAGATTTACATGGGTATCATTTCTTGAGCCTAAAGATGACACATTTGAGAGTTTTGTGAAGTTCAGTAAACTTGTTCAGAAAGATAAGAAGTACAACATCATCAGTATTCGTTCAGATCATGGAGGAGAGTTTCAAAATGACAGATTTGCAAAATTTTGTGATGATCTGGGAATTGAACATAATTTCTCAACACCAAGAACACCACAGCAAAATGGAGTAACTGAGAGGAAAAATAGAACTTTATTAGATATGGCCAGGACTATGCTATCAGAGTACAATCTTCCAAGATATTTTTGGGCAGAAGCCATAAATACAGCCTGTTACACTATAAATAGAGTCATGATCGGGCCAATTCAGAAGAAGATTGTTTATGTGCTGTACAAGCAAAAGAAGCCCAAGATCAGCCATCTCAGAATATTTGGATGCCCATGCTTCATTCACAACAATGGTAAGAGAGACATAGGTTAGTTAGATCCTAAATCTGATGAAGGCATCTTTATGGGGTACACTTCTAAACCGAAAGGCTATAGAGTTTTTAATAAAAGAAGTTTATTAATTGAACAAACTGTGCATGTTATATTTGATGAATCTAACCCTTCCTTGAGAAAGGATAGTAGTAGTGATGATGAAGATGCAGATAATCTTACCAAGATGCTGAAAGAAACAACCATCAAAGAAGATGAAGATCCACCCTTGGAAGAACTGCAACAAAAGGATATCATTCATGATGATCTTCCAAAGGAATGGAGGTACAAAAAGGATCACCCAATTGACAACATCATTAGAGATCCATCAGTTGGGGTAAGAACTAGAGGTAATACCATTCCCTGTGATTATTTAGCATTTGTTTCCCAAATAGAGCCGAAGATAGTCATTGAAGCACTGTCTGATGAATCTTGGATTCTAGCCATGCAAGATGAACTTAATCAGTTCAGGAGAAATTAGGTTTGGTCCCTTGTTCCGAGACCATCAGATCATCCTGTGATTGGCACTAAATGGGTGTTCAGGAACAAATTGGATGAAGCTAACGTTATCACTAGAAACAAGGCTAGACTGTTTGCTCAAGGCTATTCCCAAGAGGAAGGCATGGATTTTGATGAAACCTATGCACCAGTGGCTAGACTAGAGGTTAGTCGAATATTACTTGCTTATGCATCTGCATTAGATTTAAAACTTTTTCAAATGGATGTTAAATCAGCATTTTTGAATGGCTATATAAATGAGGAAGTCTATGTGGAACAACCTCCTGGTTTTGATGACTTAGATTTTCCAAATCATGTTTTCAAATTGTATAAAGCATTATATAGTTTAAAACAAGCACCTAGAGCATGATATGAAAGACTTAGTGCATTTTTACTAAATTATGGTTTTATTAGAGGACGGGTAGATAGCACATTGTTTATTAAATCAAATGTCAAAAATATATTACTTGTGCAAATTTATGTAGATGATATTATATTTGGATCTACTGATGAATCTTTGTGCAAGTATTTTGAGAAGCTCATGCAGGGAGAATTTGAGATGAGCATGATGGAAGAACTCAACTACTTCCTTGGATTACAAATCAAGCAAAGCAATAAAGGTACACACATTTGTCAAGCAAAATACACCAAGGAACTGTTGAGGAAATTCAGATTTGATAATGCTAAACCACTGTCCACTCCAATGAGCACATCCACCAGGTTAGACAGTGATAAGGAAGGTAAGAAAGTTGATCAAAAACTTTATAGAGGTATGATTGGGTCATTACTTTATTTAACAGCTAGTAGACCTGATATTTTATTTAGTGTATGCATGTGTGCATGAT
Source organism: Colocasia esculenta (assembly GCA_014218235.1). Classification (NCBI taxonomy): domain Eukaryota; kingdom Viridiplantae; phylum Streptophyta; class Magnoliopsida; order Alismatales; family Araceae; genus Colocasia; species Colocasia esculenta. The sequence continues at coordinate 164,405,119 of CM024754.1, read as the reverse complement.
ATCAGTCTGATCCTAAGGAATTTCATTTAATATCTGTTAAAAGGATCTTTAGATATTTAGCTATGACTCATAACTTAGGACTATGGTATCCTAAATCTTGTGAAACTAGTTTAATTGGTTATTCGGATGCTGACTATGCTGAATGCAAAGTAGATAGAAAAAGCACCAGTAGTGGTTGTCAATTTCTTGCAGGATGCATGATTTTCTAGTCTTCAAAGAAGCAAAATTCAGTAGCACTGTCAACAGCTGAAGCTGAATATGTAGCTGCTAGGAGCTGTTGCACTCAACTCTTATGGATTAAACTACAACTTGAGGACTATGGATTGCACATCAAGACCATCCCGTTGCTGTGTGACAACACAAGAGCAATAAATCTGACTAAAATCCAGTACAACACTATAAGATGAAACATATAGAGGTCAGATATCATTTTATTAGAGATCATATAGCTAATGGTAATATGAATATCTCATTTATAGATACCCAAAATCAGTTAGCAATATCTTTACAAAAGCCTTACCTGAAGAGAGATTTACGTCTCTTAGAAGGGAACTAGGCATGTGCAATTTGTAACAGATATATCTATACGTAACTAAAAAACAATAATAAATTTCATAATAAGAATTATCCTTACCCACTAGATTTAAGTAAATCTATTACTATTTGCGTTATCTTCTCCTATTTTGTCGTTATCCGCATTTATTGCTCCTCCATTTCAAAAAGTGCCTTTATGTCCCTCTGTTACGTCTGTAATCCTTCCCTCACTGATTCACTTTCTCTCTCTCTTATCTCTTTCGACTCGAAAGCCTATGAAACCCTCATCGACTCCGGCATCCCTCTCTATGCTTTCGAAGAAAATCTTACTTCCCGCTCAAATTTCTTCAGGGGTTCTGTTCCTCCTTCTCCCACAATCCTCCAGAACCCTACCTTGCTCGATTCCATGGCCGCTTCTGGGAGCTCCGGTAGCGTAGGTGGCTACAGCGTCGCTTTCCTTATAGCCGATCAAAAGGAGAGATACTCAGCAGTCCCAAGCTCTGTGGGAACAAGGCCAGTGGACCTAGATGATCTGGAGAAGCATGGTATGCACAATGTGGTTGGAGCACTTCAGAGGTTGAAGTGGATAGGCATTTGCACAGTTTCAGAACCTAGCTTTCCACACCTTGCGAAGGCTTTCTATACCTGTTTGAAGACAGAGGAAGATGGGTCTCTCACCTCCACAGTCAAAGGTACATCCATTCACACCACTCATGATCTGTTGGAGAGATTATTTGAAGTCTCTACAGTCGGGCACAGTTTGGTGGAGTCTGTGGATATTCATGACAAGGGACTAGGGATTATTGGAACATAATATAAATTGAAGGATGGGAAAATCGATATTAACCAGTTCAATGATTTCAATAGAATTCTGCACTTTATAGTTTGTCAGATCTTAGTGCCTAGAAGTGCCACTTTTTCATCTTGCACTAAAGGAGATGCAAACATGATGTTCTGGGCCGTTCAGAGACAAGACATCAACATGGCCCAGGTTATGATAGAAAGGATGAATTCTGCTGCAGAAGTTATTTGGGACAGGAAGAACAAATTGGCAGTGTCCCTTCCCTATGCCCACTTACTTACAAGGATTTTCAGTCACCTTAACATTGACCTGAAGGGAGAATTAATGGAGAAGATGGGTCAGCCCATTAGATCAAGAAACCTGAAGAAGAGTGGATTTTCACTTGTTGGTAATCTGTGGACCAAGACTTCAGTGGCAGAAGGTGAAGCCATTATTGGAGAAGCCCCTGAAGATCCACAAATTCAAGAAGTAGAGGCTGTTGTCAGAGAAGAAGAGCCTCATGTCCCTGAAAGGAGGATTGAGGATATTGCATCAGAGTATATTGAGCCTATTGGGCAATCTACTGAAGAAGAAATTCCTCTTGTAGTCCCTGCACCTGTTATTATTGAAGAATCAGTTGCTGAAGGTGCTGCTTATATTGAGGGGGAGCATGAAGAAATTCACATTCAAGAAACCCCAATGTTCCTGAAGTAGAAATTGCATTGAAGGAGAGCCATGAAGACATAGTTGTTGAGGTTGTGTCACCAGGCCACACTGAAGATGTTCAGATGGTAGATGCTCCAGCTCAGGGGGGAGCCTGCTGCTAGTGCCCCTACAGATCAGTTTTAGGAAGGTTTGGTTGAGAGCACTTCAGATGAAGATGTTGAGCCAGTTGTTGGCTCAGAAGGTAGAAGAAAAGGTGTTGCCCCAGGAATTCCCTTGCTCACCAGAAAGGCACACCATAGATCCATGAAGAAAAAGTTTCATGTTCATTTAGAGCTTGTAATTTTTAGACTGAATGCTCATGGGGAAATCCTGTGCTCCTTGCAATCAGATGTAACATCTATTTTCATTAGTCAGAGCACTAGAGCTAAGAAAATTGGAGTAGTCAAATCTGAGCTCCAGGAGATGAGAAGTGAGTTGGGTAGCTTAAAGAAGCTGGTGACTGATTTATCAGATTTTGTGAGGGTGCATTTATCAGCTCCTACCCCTCCTACTCCCACTCAATCTGTACCAGAGGTTAGTATAGGGCCACCAAGGCCTTCTGAACCAGTAGAGCCAGTTGCTAGGCCTTCAGGGCCATCTGTTGAGGAATCAGAACCACCAGGGTCCTCTGTAGAGGATGTTAGGCCATCAGGGCCTTCAGTTGCAGAATTAGGGCCACCAGGGCCATCCTAGGAAGAGTCAGGGCCATCTGTGCAAATGGAGTCAGTGGCATGGCCAACCGGGCCTCATGTATCTGTAAAGGAAGTTTTGTGCCCTCAGGGCCTTTTGACCCTCCCAGTCTTCAGACTCTAGCCCCTTCCTCTCCACCTACATCCTTCACTACCCCTCCTGCACCTGAAACCTTCAAGAAACCCCTTCCTAAACACATATCTTCTCCTACCCCTTTCCCTGCTGCCTCCTCTTCCTCACATATTCCTTCCTCCTCCATTCATCCTACAACTTCTAAGGCACCTCCTTCCTCCTCCTCCTCTGCTGTCCCTCATCAGCTGGTCCCTCCTCTGCTGGACCATCTACTCAACCTCCCCCTACTTCATCTTTTGCCTCTCTTCATCCACATACTCCACTCTCCTTCATCACTATCATTCCTGAGGGTGCCAATATAGTTCACCATACTGTGCAAGACATCAAGGATGAGTTTGAAGAAGCCATCCTCCGCACAGTTCTTGCTGTCTCTGCCCACATTCACAGGATTGATTCCCAACCTTCCTCCAGTCCTGCCTCTAAGAAAGAAATACCTCTTCAACTCTTGTTTTCCCTTCCAATCAAACTCTCTTTCCTCCTCTGTGGTATTCTCTTTCTGTTGTCAACAGAAGGAAAACCTTATATGTTGAATATCTTCAAAAGTGCACTTTTGCAGCCACTTTTGGTCTTCCTTTTCTTAACCATTCTGAACATCTAAATATCATTCTTCTACTTCTACACTTCCTAAGGCTGAACAAGCCAAAATCCTATCTTTTGCTCAGTCTATGACTGAGGATCAGTGGGCCAGGGCCAACAAGTCACTGTACAGAAATTTGAGGTTGTCGGGTCCAACATCTTTCCACCCTCAGATCACCCTCTCACCTTGTCTGAGTGGTTTGTCTACCAGCACAGAAACTCTTGGGGTCCCTTCATTCAGAAGGAGATCAAATTTATCAGGCAAGTCTAGATGTACCAAGATTACTGTTTTGTAAACTTCTTGCCAGAATCTCAGCATGGTCAGTTCAGGGCCGCCATTGCTCATCTCCAAACAGAGAATCCAGTCAACACCCCTCTACAGGTTGACTTTGAAACCTTGAAGATGCCTGAGATTGCTTTTCTTCCTAAAGCTCCACTTCCTTCTAATGGACTCTGAGGTGGGTCCTATCATATTTGAGAGATTTGCCAGAGTCATGGCCAAGATCTTTGTTCAGCATAGAGCTCCTCTTGCATTCCATAGATTCCTCTTCAGGGAATATCAAAGAGGTTTCATCAAGTCATCAGTCTTAGCTCCACTGCTCTAAGAGGCTGAGAGATTTGTCAACACTGACTGGTGCAAAGCCTATTCTGAGGCTGCACTTCAGCTTGAGAATCTAAATTCCTCCCTGAGCAAGTCTAATCAGTTGACTCTCTCTCCAGAAAAATTCATGGACCTCAACTCCATAAATCTGGTTTCAGATCCCTATTCCACCTGGATTGAGAGGTATAAGATCTTTGTAGCCTTGCGGAAGGATTTTCTTGCTCACAAGCTCCATTATCCTCTTTCCATTGATAAATTCCTTCAGCATGCAAGTTTTGGCACCACAAGTCTCTACAAGTCCATCCTCAGCAATCAGGAGTACACCAAGTTCATAGAAGAGCAGAGACTACTCCACATCAAGAGACTTTGTCTTGAGATGGGGCCATCTTATAATATTAGTTGGGGTGTCTTTAGAATTCTCTTTGAACAGCAGGAAGTTCAAGCTTGGCAGCATATAACTCGCCATGCTTCTAGGTTGTCTCCTGCCTTCTACATGCCTACCCCCACTAATGAATAAAATTTCCCTTCTTGGCTCCATTTATCTTTGTCTATCTCTAATTTTATCTTTTATCTATCTAATTATTTTTCCTTAATGACAAAAAGGGGGAGAAATCTATTCTGAAATACATACCTTAAAAATTTTCTGCAAATTTTTTATATGTATGCAACTCTTTATGTTTTGTCATCACCAAAAAGGGGGAGATTGATGATCAATCCATCTCCATATAATTTATTATTAATTATATATATATATTGGTGATTAACAAAACCTTGAAATGAAGTGTTGCAGAATTCCCTGTATGGTAATCTAGAAGGGGGGTTGAATAGATTACTACCGATTAAAAACATTTATCACCTTCTTTTCTTCGAAACACAGATTATCAAAACAATGTTGAATTTTAAACTACGTGTGGATGTGTGTGACTTGATAACAGATGGATAACAGATTATCAAACGTGCGTGGAGATGCCGTGCCTATCAAACATCTAGCGTAAATTCGTGCAAACCACAAGACACGACGATTTATGTGGTTCGGAGTACACAACTTGTGTATCCTACATCCACGGGCCACACACACACGCAGAACAACCTGCTTAAGAGCTAGTTCACAAACTACAACTCACACATGTGCTATTTGATGTGCAACCACGATCAGATCAACACCCACACACGTGTATCAAGCACAAGGACTGCTTGAAACACAACACACATACACGGATATGGAGAAATAGAAACAGAGAAGAGTTTAAGAGTTGAAGAACAAATCCAGTTGTAAACTCTTCTTGTGAACATCTGACTGGGCTTCAAGCTTCATCTTGTAGGTCACAACTTGATGGAGGCACTTGAATCCACGACGTTCAGACTTCACCTTCCGCTGGAGAGACTTCTCTTCTTGGTTCTGAGTGGTAGGTTGAAGCAGAGCAGCAGAACAAAACTTCTTGTGAGAACTCTTTAGGGTTTTTATTTGGAGGCTGCTTGTATTCGTGATTTGCTTCAAAAAGATGTTTATATAGTGGTGTTTACATATGGAGAGACGTGGTTGTTGGAAACACCAACTTTGGTAACTTTCACACTTTCCGTTTCTGAAGACTCTGTACGTCTGTCGACAGGTCATACACCTGCTGTCGACAGGGATCAACAATATGCCAAGCTTCAGAAGTCTGGAGGTTCTGTTGAAGCTCTTGCTCTGTGCATCGGTCGGCAGGCGACTTTGTGCTGTCGACAGGCACATGTTTTCTAACTGTGTGCTTCTGTCGACAGGGACAGATTTGCTGTCAACAGGCAGTTCTTTCCAGAATATTGTATGTTGCTGACTTGCTTATCTGTCGACAGGGGTTTTCTGGCTATCGACAGGTACTCTGTCTTCTGACTTTTTCTTGATCTTTCATACTTGTTGTTGGCACATGTCTTTCATAGTATATCTCCTACAATAGTAAACATAGTTAGTGAGATATTATGAACATATATAATCAAACATTGTACCAAGTTATTGTGACAAGTCATTTGTATTAAGATCTCATCCATTAAGCTCAATTTACATTGTTCATCATCTAAACTCAATTCACATTGTTCATCATCAAAAATATGTTGTTATTTAGAATGTGAACCCAACATGCTCCCCCTTTTTGATGATGACAAAATTAATCAATTAAGTAAGTGCACAATTGAGTATTGAGTTTTCTCCCCCTTTTGACAACATCCAAAAGCAGACACCATATACACATGTATGAGACAAAGAGCAAGGATTTGCATTGATATTTCATGAGTCATACACAGTACATGATATGCTTATAAAAAGGAAGGGAAAGACATTGCTGGACATTGCTGGACAATTATCTAACAACATGACTGAAGGCATAACAAGACACAGGTGAACAAGATAATAGAACTTGACGCTATCCTAGACACCTAAGCTAACTAAGCATCATCATCAGCTGGCGGTGTAGGTGCCCGACGTGCAGCAGCAATGCTATCCAGGCGGGTGTCAAGTGTGTCCATTCTGGCATTATGTCTCTCAAAGCCTGTTGCCATTTGGATCTGGAGCTAAGCAAGTAAATCTCGAATTGAGGGCTCAGCATCAGCAGCAGCATCATCTCCCGGAGCATCTAGTGGCTCATCTTGGGAGTCTTCATTTTCAGCATCTTCTTCATCTTGATCTTCTTCATCTTCATCACCATCATCAGCAGCTGCCCCTTTACCTTTGAGATCTCTTGTGATGATGCCATCTACCATCTTGTAGCCCATTCTGTGTGTAGCAGTGAGGTCATAGGAGCTACGGATTTGAGAACGGTCATCTCCTCCTTTGGGATTTGAATGTCAATGAAAAGGAAGAGAGAAGTGAGTTGGCAGGCATATGGCATAGATCTCTTAGCACTGCGAACGCATATGCGAAAGATAGAGACCATAAGAAATGGTAGGTTGATGGGTTCAGCATTGAGGAATTTGTGAAGCAGAGACTTGTGTAGGGAGGTCACAAGTTCTCGGCTACCATCTTTGGGAACTATGAGGGTGGTGAAGATGTGATGGATGAGGCGATGAAGAGGAGGGAAGGAGTTGGCATTTAGTTGCCGACGATCAGTAGGATCGTAAGGCTGCAAAGTGATGAGAGTATGGTACTCCTCTGGAGTTGGATGATGAGTCATGATGTCTACTCCAGTATTTGGGATTTTCAGGGCAGTGGATAGAAGGTTTGGAGTAATGAAAAATGGAGTATCCTTCACCTTTGTGTATAGCTTTCCATTGCTTGATAGGCGGAGGTTGGTGTAGAAATCGGTCACGGTGGTTGGGGAATACCGCATGTGATCGCAGCAAAAGGGTGCCCAACCCTGGACATCAAAGAGAGGTTGGAGTTCTGGAAACATATCCTCCAAGGAATGAAAGTCGATGTAGCGAGGCTGCACAACCTTGGTGAAGGTACCATGGACATCAAGGAGGGAAAGAGTAGACGGGATGACGAGCTCCGGCAGGTGATCTTCCCGGTGTTTCGTCCGACGCTCGGTGGGTGCCCTGGAGCCCTGGCTGGGTTCGGGAGACCGTGGACGATGAAGAGATGCCAGCTTCTTTGCCAGTGGAGCCATCAGTAGTGGAAGCTTGATGTGGATGGAGAGGGTAGAGAAGAAAGAGACACAGGAGGGAGGAAGACGAAAGGGAGAGGAGAGGTCTTCCGGTGCCCTGGAGTAGGAGAGTTTGAAGAGAGGGAGGGAAAGGAGGGTTTTTGGAAGTGGAAAAGAATGGAAAGGGGGGTGGGGTCCTCTTATAGAAGGCTTGAGGGTATTTGAATAGGCGGATCCTACCAAATCCGTTTTCGGATTGAGCCCGTTTGACTTCCAAAAATAGGTCTGTCGCCAGCTGTCGACAGGGCCTATGGTGCCTGTCGACAGGGACAGACAAATATTTGAATTTTTGGTATTTTTGAGTGGTTTGAGAAATGGAACTTTCAGCATGGGTTCCTAAAAGTTTATTTAGGGTGTATAATAGGTGAACACATACTTTAACCAACCATATTCAAAGATATAAAAAACCATTTCATTTTCCTTAATGGTTTAAGCATAATACCCAAGGGATTTTAAGTTAGAGCATTAGGAAAACACTCACGTAAGGTAAGAAAAACACACACTCACCCCTTTTTAAATATATGACAGTGTAGGACAACACAATTTTCAATTTGTTGATAGTCAAATGATGTAGGAAAAGAATATCTATTTGATTAGACCATTATAAACACCACTGACCCTGGGATTTATTACTCAGTGGAGGCTTCACACTATTTCATTTTTATTCTCTATTTGCAATTCTGAAATACAATGGGAAAAAGTGGTAATTAAGAGAACTTCACACCTTTTGACGTGAGGATAGAGATTACACGTGCCAATACCCCCAGTTACTCAGTGGAAGTGTCTAGCATACCGTTGTACAGAGTTGATGAGTGAGCCTTTTGACGCGAGAGCAGACATTTGGAATGCCCATCTCCCCGGTTACTCAGCAAATCTCATCATTGCTCTATATTTATCCCAATAATTTAATTGACTTTTGGTTATTGAATTGTATTGTACAGAAATAGATAGCTTTTCTCCAAGTATTGTTCTAAAAACTCAAGATCAATGAATGTATGACAAGCTATCAGATGAGAAATAAAGTTCCATAATCAAAAGACTACGCAATTTGAGTGAGAACTATGTTGGCCTACTTAGAAAATCTTTAGAGGAGTGAGGTGGGTATCCTAGACCATAGTTAAGTGTTTTCAGAATGATATAACCTAAACCCATACAAGAGTAGTATGCTCAAATCATAATGGTATAAAGAATAGCTTGAATATCATATGAGTATGATGGGGTGAGACATGTATTAACACCCAATATACACCTTAGATGTCAAGTTGGAACCTGCTCAAGTAGTGGGATATGAAATAGGTAAAAAGTTCCTGGAGTAAGTGTTTGTCGACAGGCAAAAATGGTTTGTCGACAGATGTACATTGACAGAAGAGGAGTTGTTCTGGGACAGTAGAGACTGTGCATATCTGTCGACAGAGGGAACTTCACCTGTCGACAGATGTACACAATGTGCAGAATAAGTGTTCAGTATTTCCTGCTCTGTCGATAGGATGCTTATTGGCTGTCGACAGAGATCTGTTTAGAGCCAGTATAAGGTCAGAATGAAGTGTAGAATGGGCAAAACATGTGAGGGAATTAGAGAAGCACAAAAAGTGACTGATTTCCTTCACAGAGACATCCATCTAACCTTAATTTACTCCCCCATACTGTGTGCTATTGTGTACACATACATTCAACCACAACAAGACACATTTGCATAATTTGACCAAGCAACTGAAAAACACCAAAGCAAGTATGAAGTGATTTCATGAAGATGTTCAACCTGTGACAAGGAATAGTGAGTGGGCAAAATATAAAGAAACTAAATCCTCATAGAAAGTCAATGACCCTTTCATACAACATAACTATGGATACTTGGCGGAGAATGTTTTCTCACGCATAATGAAAGTTTCCAAACAAGCATGACTTGTTCTTCCACAAATCACCATTTGATATACCTCATAGTTAGTTCACACAAGGAACATATACTTACTATTTGGGTGAAGTTTCATTGTAATTTGCACAAACCCAATTCTCGTCTCAATGTTGTGAATCTATCTTCAGCCAGAGGTTTGGTAAAGATGTCTGCCAGTTGATTTTCAGTGGGTATGAAATTTATCTCCAATGTTTTATTGGCTACCTCATCTCTCAAGAAATGATGACGAATTTCTATGTGTTTTGTCCTAGAATGTTGAATGGGATTCTTTGATAGATTGATTGCACTAGTATTGTCACATAGGATAGGTGTGCATCCAATGTCAATGTTGTAGTCACACAACTGACTTTTTATCCACAATACTTGTGCCGCACAACTCCCGGCAGCAACATATTCTGCCTCTGCAGTGGAGAGTGCAACCGAGTGTTGTTTCTTGGATGCCCACGAAACCATGCAACCACCAAGAATTTGGTAATAGCCACTAGTGTTTTTCCTGTCAATTTTACATCCAGCATAGTCAGCATCAGAATATGAAACCAAGTTAAAGCTACTACCTGCTGGATACCAAAGACCCAAGTCATGCGTACTTGAGAGATATTTGAATATTCTCTTAACTGTAATTAGATGGCTTTCCTTTGGACTAGATTGGTATCTAGCACAAAGACAAACACTGAATTGTATGTCCGGTCTACTTGCAGTAAGATAAAGGAGTGAGCCAATCATACCTCGAAATTATTTGGCATCTACCGATTTACCTTTCTCATCACTTTCTAGCTTAATGCTTGTGCTCATGGGTGTTGAGACATGCTTAGCTTGTTCAAACTGAAACTTTTTCAGTAGCTCTTTAACATATTTTTCTTGGTTGATGAAGAATCTGTCTTCAAATTGTTTGACCTGCAAACTAAGAAAAAATTGAAGCTCCCCCATAAGACTCATCTCAAATTCACTGTGCATATGTTTAGAGAATTCTTCACACAGTGAAGGATTAGTAGAACCAAAGATAATGTCGTCCACATAGACTTGAACAACAATTATGTGATTGTGAACTTTCTTTGTAAAGAGAGTTTGGTCTTCCTTACCTCTTGAGTAGTTTTTGCTTACCAGATAGGTGCTCAGCCTGTCGTACCAAGCTCGGGGTGCCTGTTTCAAACCATAAAGAGCTTTGTGCAATTTAAATACATGGTTTGGTTTATCATGATCCTCAAAGCCAGGTGGTTGAGAAACGTAGACTTCCTCTTTTATGTAGCCATTCAAGAAAGCAGTTTTCACATCCATTTGAAATAGTTTGAACTTATTTGAACATGCATAAGCTAACAAGATCCTAACTGCTTCTAGTCTAGCTACAGGTGCAAAGGATTCTTCAAAGTCTACACCAAATTCCTGACTATATCCTTTTGCAACCAGTCTAGCCATGTTTCTCACCACTTTACCCTCTTCATTTAGTTTATTCCTAAAGACCCATCTTGTCCCAATGACAGAAATTTTAGGGGTTCTAGGAACTAAACTCCAGACATCATTTCTTTGAAATTGCCCAAGCTCCTCATGCATAGCATCAATCCATGAGTTTTCTTTTAATGCTTCTTCAACATTTTTTGGTTCCACTTGAGATACAAAAGCTAAATGATCCTGTTCAACTGTTTGATTAACCTGAGACCTAGTTTAAACTGAGTCATTTATGTCACCAATGACATTCTCAAGTGGATGAGCTTTAGAATACCTTACATTAGTGACTGTTGAAGGCCCGGGTTGATATTGCATTTGAGAAGGTTGTTCTGGAGGTGGGGTGGCTGGAGGACTTTCAGCTGGAGGTTGATCTTGTTGTTGTGGATCTTGTGCAGGTACTTCTTGTTCATTTCTGAACAGCTGTCCGTTATCTTCATCATCGTACCTGCGAAGATATCCACTTTTAGTCTTGACAGTTGTTATAGAGATTGCATTTGATTTTCTCTGTAGTTCTCCAAGTGTTGTATCTTCAGTTTCATCTTCAAACCTGTAAAGATTAGAACTGTTAGACTTGGTCTGAGATTCATCAAATACAACATGTGGAGTTTCTTCCACTTTTCTAGTTTTCAGATTAAACACCCTATAGGCTCTAGAGTGTTCTGAGTATCTAAGAAAAATACTTTGATCGCTTTTGGCTTCAAACTTGTCAAAATCATTTTTATCATTGTTATGTATGAATACTTTTGAACCAAAAACTCTGAAATACCCAATGGTGGGTTTCTTACCTTTCAGTAGTTCGTAGGAAGTTTTCTTGAATACCGGTCTTACCATGGCTCTGTTAAGTATGTAGCATGATGTGTTTACCGCTTCTGCCCAAAAGGTTCTTGCCAGTTGATTCTCGACCAGAAGCGTGCGAGCCATCTCCACCAAGGTTCTATTTTTCCTCTCCACAACTCCATTTTGTTCTGGAGTTCTTGGGGAGGAGAACAAGTGTTCTATTCCTTGGTTCCTGCAAAAATCAGAGAAGGAGGTATTGTCAAATTCTCCCCCGTGATCAGTGCGGATGGAGCATATCTTGTTGACATTTCCATGCTCAATTTTATTGAAAAATTCTTCAAAAACATTCAGTGCTTCATTTTTGTGAGCCAGAAATTTCACCCAAGTGAACCTAGAGAAATCGTGTACAATGACAAAACCATATCGTTTGCCATTGAGACTGAGTGTTCCTGTAGGTCCAAATAGGTCCATGTGCAGCAGTTCATAAGCTTTAGAAGTACTCACCGGTGCTTTTGATTTGAAGGATTTTCAGGTTTGTTTTCCCTGTGCACATGCATCACAGAAATTTTCATTCTTGTTAAAAGAGATTTCAGGAAGACCACTTACCAATTTAAGCCTCATGATCTTGTGCAATACATTATAGCTAGCGTGACCGAGCCTACGATGCCACAATGTAAGCTCATCCTGTTTGTTTGCTACAAGACATAGATCATTATTTTCTGGATCATCTAAGTCAACCATGTAGATGTTGTTTATTCTTTTCCCAAAAAATTTCAGACTTCCTGTTTCCTTATCAAGAATTTGACATGAATTGGATTCAAAGACAATTTTATGACCCTTATCACACAACTGACTTATGCTAAGCAAGTTGTGATGAAGGCCATCAACAAGTAAAACATTGTCTATGGAGTTAGAGGCACACTTACCAACCTTACCTGAGCCGATGATCTGGCCTTTGTTGTTACCTCCAAAAATCACTTGACCTCCGTCTCTTTCCACGAGCAAACTGAATTTTTCTTTATCGCCCGTCATGTGCCTCGAGTAGCCACTATCCAGGTACCATTTGTTTTGATTGCGGGCTGCTAGGCATTTCTGCACATGTGGATCAGACAAGAGATTTTGGTACCCAAATTACTTTGGGTGCCGTTGTATCATTCATGCCAAACAGTAAATGCTTAGGGATCCAAATCTGTTTGACTTTCAATTTATTTGGATTGTTCCAGCATTGTTTTTCATTATGCCCGACCTTTTTGCAGATTTTGCATGATGAAGATTTATGAACTACAGTGGACATGATATTCTTGGGAGCATGCATTGGCATCTTACCCTTTTGGTGCCTTGTTAATTTGGGTTTAGGAGCATGCTTTTTGTCCTGTTGTGGGCTTGTTGCAAATTCCTTAGATTGACTAGGAACAACCTTGATGACTTTTGGTTCCTTTTTTTTACCCTTGAATTGATTTTTCTTGTTCTTAGGAGGGTTTTGATTACTGGAGCTTGGGATAGGATCAATGAAATTGGTTAGCAGGTTTTTGCCAATTTGCTTTGGCTTTGCATTTTGAAACCCAATTCCATGTCTTGCAACAAGCACATTTGAACCTAGAATTGCATCCAAATTCTGTTTACTTTTAACAAAGCTAGATAAATCTTTAGACTTACCTTTTATTTCTTTTTCAGCTTGTTCCAGTTTTTCTTTTAGATTAGCATGCTCACTTTTAAGAGTTTCAAGAGAGTTCATTAGGTCATCTCTTTCCTTTTGAACTTCTTGGAACTTAAGTTTCATGCTATCCAATTCATCACTGTGTGTTTGTTCATCAATCTTCATCATTTCAATTACCTTATTCAAGGATTCAATTTCTTCATTATTGTTTGACCTATGAACAAGGGAATTGACTTTCTTCTTGAGTGCCTTATTTTTAGACTTGAATTCACAGAATTTTTCAAATAGAACAGTATAAGCTTCTTCCCATTCAGTAATAGAATATGTTTCAAAGGAAGAATTTACCTCGTTGGAGTCATCACTCCTAGCCATGAGACACTGAATCTCATCGTCTCCTGAGGTAGCTTCACTGTTTTCGTCCTCGTCTTCATCGTTCCAAGTAGCCAACATTGCCTTGGCTTTCTTGAACGTGAACTTGTCCTTCTTCAGCTTCTTTTTGAGCTCGGGGAACTCTCCTCTCATGTGCCCTTGCTTCTTGCACTCATAACAAACAATCTCAGACTTTTTGTTAGAATCGAATTTATTAGCAAAGTCTTTATTTTGGAAAGGTTTAGAGTTACCTGTTCCTCTCCTCTTGTATTTTAGGAACTTTTTGAATTGTCTAGTGAGCATAGCCATCTTGTCATTCTCACTCTCACTAGACGATTCAGTCACATCACTTTCCTGACTTATCTCCTTTTTGGAAGCTGAAGAACTCTTCCTGGAAGCCTTCAAGGCAAGTGACTTCCTAGGATTTTCTTCAGTTTCCTTTCTTTTGACATTCAATTCATAAGTCATCAGAGAGCCAATCAATTCATCTACTTTCATTTTTGAGAGGTCTTTTGAATCCTCAATGACCGCGGCTTTGGTGTTCCATGAGGATGGAAGAGACCGAAGTATCTTCCTCACCAAGTCACTCTCTGAGTATTCCTTTTTAAGACCTTTCAATCCATTTATAATTATCATGAATCTAGCAAACATGTCTGAGATGGTTTCATTATTATTCATTTTGAACATTTCATATTCTGAAACCAACATGCTTACCTTTGATTCTCTTACCTCAGACGTACCTTCATAGATTAGCTCAAGCTTGTCCCACATCTCCTTTGCTGAGGTGCATGTGGAGACTCTCGAGTATTCCTTCGGATGGACCGCGCACTGCATCATGTTGAGGGCGCTCCAGTTGTGTGTCCCCTTGGCGATCTGGTCCTTAGTCCAGGTATCCTCGTCCTGAGGCAATTCATATGCTCCTTTTCTGACTATTTTCCATAGTTCGAAATTTTGTGCTCGTAGAAACACCTGCATTCAATTTTTCCAATACGGATAGTCAGTGCCATCAAAGAAGGGTGGCCTGGTCACTGAGTGTCCCTCGGCCATATACCCCTTGTTAGATTCCATTTGACCGTGAATCTCCTGATCATAAGATCAACCAGATAAAGCAGTAAATCGGAGAAACTCGGCTCTGATACCAATTGAAGTGTTGCGGAATTCCCTGTATGGTAATCTAGAAGGGGGGTTGAATAGATTACTACCAATTAAAAATGTTTATCACCTTCTTTTCTTCGAAACACGGATTATCAAAACAATGTTGAATTTTAAACTATGTGTGGATGTGTGTGACTTGATAACAGATGGATAACAGATTATCAAACATGCGTGGAGATGCCGTGCCAATCAAACATCTAGCGTAAATTCATGCAAACCACAAGACACGATGATTTACGTGGTTCGGAGTACACAACTTGTGTATCCTACATCCACGGGCCACACACACACGCAGAACAACCTTCTTAAGAACTAGTTCACAAACGACAACTCACACACGTGTTATCTGATGTGCAACCACGATCAGATCAACACCCACACACGTGTATCAAGCACAAGGACTGCTTGAAACACAACACACACACACACGGATATGGAGAAATAGAAACAAGAAGAGTTTAAGAGTTGAAGAACAAATCCAGTTGTAAACTCTTCTTGTGAACGTCTGACTGGGCTTCAAGCTTCGTCTTGTAGGTCACAACTTGATGGAGACACTTGAATCCACGACGTTCAGACTTCACCTTCCACTGGAGAGACTTCTCTTCTTGGTTCTGAGCGGTAGGTTGAAGCAGAGCAGCAGAACAAAACTTCTTGTGAGAACTCTTTAGGGTTTTTGTTTGGAGGCTGCTTGTATTCGTGATTTGCTTCAAAAAGATGTTTATACAGTGGTGTTTACATATGGAGAGATGTGGTTGTTGGAAACACCAACTTTGGTAACTTTCACACTTTCCGTTTCTGAAGACTCTATACGTCTGTCGACAGGTCATACACCTACTGTCGACAAGGATCAGCAATATGCCCAGCTTCAGAAGTCTGGAGGTTCTGTCGAAGCTCTTGCTCTATGCATCTGTCGACAGGCGACTTTGTGCTGTCGACAGGCACATGTTTTCCAGAACACTGGTTTTCTAACTGTGTGCTTCTGTCGACAGGGATAGATTTTCTGTCGATAGGCAGTTCTTTCTAGAATATTGTATGTTGCTGACTTGCTTATCTGTCGACAGGGGTTTACTGGTTGTCGACAGGTACTCTATCTTTTGACTTTTTCTTGATCTTTCATACTTGTTGTTGGCACATGTCTTGCATAGTATATCTCCTACAATAGTAAACATAGTTAGTGAGATATTATGAACATATATAATCAATCATTGTACCAAGTTATTGTGACAAGTCATTTGTATTAAGATCTCATCCATTAAGCTCAATTTACATTGTTCATCATCTAAACTCAATTCACATTGTTCATCATCAAAAACATGTTGTTATTTAGAATGTGAACCCAACATGAAAAAATATTTTCTAACAACATTTTCTAAAGTTTATCCACAGGTAGTAATTCAAGCAAAATCTGTAAGTTATCTACACTCACTGTCATTTGAAGCTTATTGTATATATTTTGTCTAATTATACATCGACATCCATATAATAGCTCACAATGATTTCCATTAGAAGACATCGATTTCGGTTCTACATTGGTTTCACTTAAACAACGACTTTCTTAGGAAAACATCGATTTCATTCTAGCATCGACTTCATAAGTAAAACAACGATTTCTGTCTTACAACAACTTCATAGTTAGAACATCGATTTTGTTGATACAATGATTTCGCTTCACTTAAACATCAATTTCATTGCTACAACGATTGCGCCTCATTTAAACAATGATTTGGTTGCTACATCGACTTCGCCTCACTTAAACAACCATTTGGTTGCAACAACGATTTTGCCTCACTTAAACAACAATTTGGTTGCTATAACGATTTCGCCTCACTTAAACAACAATTTGGTTGCTACAATGATTTCGCCTCACCTAAACAACGATTTGGTTGCTACATCGACTTCGCCTCACTTAAACAACGATTTGGTTGCTTCATCGGCTTCGCTTTACTTAAACATCGATTTCGGTAGAACAATGACTTCATATGCAACAACGACTTCATGTCTACAATGATTTCACTCAGACATCAGTTTCAGTAAAACATCAACTTCATATCAAACAACGATTTCATTAGAACAACGACTTCATATGAAACAACGATTTCATCTCTACAACAACTTCACTTAGAACAACGATTTCAGTAGAACAACGACTTCATGTGAAACAACGACTTTACTTGAACAACGACTTCATTTCAAATAATGATTTAATCTGCACATCGATTTCAGTACAACAACGACTTTGTACAGAACATCGATTTCATTCATGGATTATGTTCACATCGACTTGGTTTCAACATGGATTACATTTTCACATGTTTTATGATTATATCATCGATTTGATATCAACATCGACTCTGTCTGTACACAGACTATCATCATACATCAACTCTCTATTAAAGATTATGTTTTAGATAGTTATTGAATATTCTTACTTAAATTCCTTTTAAAGTATTTATTGCACATGATATTCAAATACATTTTCAAATCCCTGTGGATTTCAAATCTTCCCGAATATCATGATGTATCCTATAGTCTTCGACATTTATTATGATGGAACAAATCTCTGCACAATATATCTTGGCTTATCTCATGTGTGTCGCATAAAGTCACCCTTTTATGTAATGACAGAATGGCATTTCCCTTTTTGTGTATCTTCATACAACACGACTACTAATGTTGACTGACAGTTTAGACAAAAATAAGTTGTCTATGTGTCAGCATTTATTGTGTGTAGGGTTTCTGGTAGAAACACACATTACAAAGATGGACCTGTCAACTTGACAGAAGCTAGAAGATTCAGACAATCTTCCTTTTTGTGTGTATGTCTTCCTCAGCATTAATGGCTGCAGGTTTTCTTGCTCCACACTTTGGACCATTCACTCCAACGTGTATGAAGAAGTGAGACAATGGATATTTCAACGGTCAAATTATTTCAAAGAAGATAAATAGAAGACTGGTGACTCCATGCAAACACTCACTCTTAGATAACAACATTCAAAAGCTTGAAGATCTCAGTCTCCTAGAAGGTTAGAAGAGCTAGCTCATCCATTCAAACCTTCCATAGCTCTTAGCTCTCCACTGCAAGTTGCCTAGCCTTTGAGAGCTTGAGAAGATCTGAGAGAGAGTCTTTTATTGACAATCTTTGTTTCTCATATTTTCGCCTCAGATCAAGCATAGTGTATAAGCTTGGTCTTGGGGCCTTTCTCTTTTACTCATTCCTTTTGAGTGATCCTCTTATGGTGTGAAGAGAAGACCTGTTTGTGTGGGTGGTTGTTCCCTTCGGCAAGAAGGAAGACCTGTGCATCAGGTGCTTTAGTTCCTCTTCGGGTTTAGAAGAGAAGGCCAGTTGTTGCTGGATGTGTAAGTATCCTTAAGGGGGACTGTACCCTTGCTTAGTGAAATCCCAAGTTGTTGCTTGGGGACTGGACGTAAGACTCCTTGGGATAGGAGATCTGAACCAGAATAAAATTTCCTGTTGTCTGTGTGCTTGTTCTCTTTGCCTTTATTTAACACTAACTCTAACTATCGAACTTAGTATTTTTCTATCAAAGCATTTTATTTACAGAAATTATTCTAAAAGAAATTTTAGCAATCCATTCACCCCCCCCCCTCTGGGCTTGCTATCTGGGCAACATATATGACTTACATAACACTAAATTCAATTATGTGTGATGTCTCTCATCATGGTAAAAAAGGACAGTGAAAAGAGGGAGAGATTAATTAAGAAGAATAGAAAAAGAGGTTGAGAGAGAACGGTGGAGAGAGAGGAAGAAATAAATAATAAAAAAGAATTGATAGAAGAGAAGTGTGTTGAGCAAAATGTTTTGGAAAAATTTGTTGAGCAACTATCTTAAGAATTGTTGAACAAAAATATTTAGGAACATTGTTGTGTAATTATCTGTTACAAATACTTGATCATTGTGTTTTTGCTATGACAAAACCTTTTAATATCTCCTAAACAAATTTATTGAATTATACCACACTTTCTTTTGTATGAAAATTAATGTGTTTCAGTAAAGGCATACATGTATTATACCATACAACCTCTAGTGATATATGTGTGTGTCAACTCACAGAACCTAAGTGTCAACATTGTCACACATGATAAGAAAAATTTTCTAAGTCCATAACATATACTGTATACTACTGACTCTGACTCCTAGAAATTCGAAGTAGGCTATTGATGTTGTGAACTGCTGACTTCACTCTGACTCTTGAAAAGTAGAAGTGATATGGTTCACTCCGACTCCTCGAAAGTCGAGGTGATCTGGCCTCTCTGATGCCTCGAAGTCTAAAGTGGTCAACCTTCACTCCGAATCCTCGAAAGTCAAAGTAATCTGGGCTCACTCCGACTCTTCGAAAGTCAAAGGGATATAGCTTCACTCTGACTCATGTAAAGTTGAAATAATTCATAGCCTCACTTCGACTCATGTAAAGTCGAAGTACGACCGATTGCTGAACAAACATGATTGACTCCAACTTTCAAGAAGTTGAAGTCTTTTACCAATCATTGTCTCACTCCGACTCTCCTAATAGTTGAAGTCTAGTATTGTTCTTGTCTTGATTGATCTTCACTCCAACTATTTAGAAGTCGAAGAGTAACATCAACTTCTGTGTAACCACACATATATTTATTCGTTACAAAACCTATTGCTCTTACTCATTTTAATCATTTCAATAGGTTATCTTTATTCCCATAGGATCTTTTAAAGAACAAAAGTCTCATGTATGACTTACAATATAATTTCATCTCTGCTATTGAATTCAAATATTCTGATAGGCGGGAAAAATGTGTATTTAAAATATAATCATAATAGAAATCTTTGTTGAGATTCGAAAGAGTTGTATAACATGTTCTTTTACTTATTGCCAGAAATATAGCTCTATCTTCTTTTGATATATGCTAAGCAGTAAATGCGATGGTAGGTATAAGTAGCATGGGTTATCAGTCAGAACTCACCTACCACATCTCCTTTCTGTCAGAATTCTATGACTTTCAGGAAAAGTCTATGCATTCCCCATACAACTGACTGTCTGTCTTTAAATTCTCTGAATATCTATCTTTTTGAAGTTCTTTATATTTTACATATAATTCTATCTCACCTACCTTTGAAAGAACAGAGGTATTTGTGTTTTTCTTGACCTTGCAGATATTTAGCTACCTACTAAAGCATGCTTGCATTCAGTCATGGGTATGGAGCTTACGGTTATTTAATGAAGCTATCTCATAGAGCCATGAAGATATCTGCATAGCCTAAAGCCGTTGAGACTCTAAGAGCTGAAGGACTGATGGTCATAACAGAAGCATCAAGGTCTCAACATTCAAGGATCAACGACTATCTTTCAAACGACTACTTTCTAATGTTCAGTTTCAAATGGGAAGCTCAAATCTCTGATGCATATAGGAGCTGAAGTTTGAACCAATAACACACACCAACACCAATCAAAAAATGTAAGAAATAAGAACCACAACAAGCATACATAATAGAGAAAGAGAGAAGCTCACAAGATCTGAAGAGAGCCTGCTCCTTCAAGCTTCGACTTCCAAGCTCTTTACATTCTGAAGTCTTTTCTCTTGGGTGGCTATTATATTCTAGATCTTCTCAGTTCACCACCTTTGAGTCAAAAAGAGTTAGAGCAATCCTTTTTGTTTGTATCTCTTTTTGATCTTCTGTGTTTGCTCACCCCTTGAGCAGACACACTGTACTCTTTTCAGTGATTGTAACCAGCAGAGGGTTTGTTCCCTGTAGTGCCCCTCTTGTGAAGGGAAGATCTGCGGTTGTATGTGTTTGTATTGCCACTTGGTGAAGGGAAGACTTGCTTGAGAGCAAGTGGGTTGTAATACCTCTCAGGTTGAGAGAAGGCCAAGTGTTCTTGGCAGTTAGTGAAATCTCAAGTGGTTATTGGGGACTGGACATAGGACTTCCATGTGGGAAGGGCCGAACCAGGATAAAAAAACTGTGCACTTTGTGTGATTGTTTCCGCCAAGTATTTCTCTTGTTTTACACACTACACTAAGTACTAACATCACTATTTAGTGTTATCTATTTTCAGATAAATTTTTAAAGGTGCAAAGAAGTCCTATTCACCTCCCTCTAGGACATCATTAGCTTCATCTCGATCCAATAAAGAGAAGAGAGAGATCAGTGAAGTGAGAGGGGGAAAGAATAATAATTAAAAAAAAGAAATAAATAGAAGAGAAGAGGAGAGAAATAGGTGGGAAGAGAGGGAATATAATAACAATTAAAAAAGAAATAGATATAAGAGAAGAGAAGAGAGGGAATAGAATATTAATTAAAAAAGAAATAAATAGAAGATAAGAGAAGAGGGAGAGATATCAGTGGAGAGAGGACGAAATAAATAATAATTAAAGAAATAGATAGAAGAGAAGAGAAGAGAGAGATTGAGAACACAACAAGAGAAAGCAGATTCAGTGACGACATTTAATCCGTCAGCAATTCTGTCAGCATTTTCCGACGAATAAGATCTATCAGAATGTTCATCGGCCTTTTCCGACGGATTATATTTGTCAGAAATTACGTTAAAATTTCTGACGGATTTTCCGACAGAACTTTTTCCGTCAAAAAATACAGACAAAATTTTCGACGATTTTATATCCATCGAAAATGTCGTCGTTAAGGCCCCCAAATTTCTAAAACCGCTCTCTCTCTCTCTCTCTCTCTCTCTATAGTACCCCAGAAAATTTATTAATTAAAAATTATAGATAAGTTAAAATTTTATCGATTTATAATTTTAAACTAGTTAAAAAGGTACGCATCATCATTGCATGTGTGTAAACCCATATAAAAATTTTGTAAAAATAGTAGTTATACTTTAAATAATATTATCTAATGACCCATTAAGAAATTTGGGCATAGAAAATCATTTGGACCAAGTTTAAGAATTAGTGTGACTTATTATCGTAATTAAAGAATAAGTCGAAGAATTCCATTATCATATGTACGAAAGTGAATTATAAATCAAAATAAACATATGGGTAGACTTTAAATAATGTGTGTTGATAGCCCATTATGGGAACTAGACCAATGGACCATTTTGGCCCATAAATAAACACCCTAATTTAAAATGGGTATTTAAAACTCATTAAGTAAATTTAGTATATGGGTTGTACAATTGGGTCAAATATGAGTTATTGGGCCAAAAGCAAGAGTCCAAATGATGGGTGAGAGATAAATAGGATTAAATTCGTGGCTAAATTATTGGAAAAATTAAAAGGGTAAGAAAATCTCTTTACAACTCATGTAATTATCTTAAAAAGAGTCATAACTCCACCCTAACTTGTTGGCCACGAAATTGAGTCTCATCCCAACCCAAATAAGATGATTTATACTAGAAAATACTAGATAAATAAGAGAAATTTGGAGTTGGAAGAGAGGTAGAGTTGTATTATAAAATAACACTACATTACTCTTAAATAAACCCTTCAAACCCTGAAGGCCGACCCTAATGATCATTTGGGATCTCTTGGATGTGGGAAGGAGCCAAAGGAGGAGGAATTCATGGAGGAGAAGGTTTGGAAGAAGAACTTCAAGCATTCTTCACGTTCTTGCCCTAGGATCACAAAAGTACTCAAAGGTAGGCAATCTCTCAAGAAAAATTAAATTAAACTCGACCCTAGTTAGATCATGATCTCAATAACAAAAGCCCCATGTTTTCCCCAATTTATATCATGCATACACGTCGAATTAAAGCCCCAAAGTTTCAGTTTTTGTGTTTATACGAGTTGCATTTTCTTGATATTGTATCTCTTAAAACCCTAATCCAAACTTCATCAAACTTTGACTAAAGATTCATGTTAGTTATGTTTAACAATGAAAATCTTCACATTTTTCTAAATTTCCAAATTTCCAGTAAATAAAATTTTGGGGTGTTACAGTGCTTGTTCTAGCATAACTTGGATCTGTCGTGCTCAAAAGGTTTTGAGCACAGTGTGCTGAGGGTTGGATCCGTAGTGCTCTGGTGTTTGAGCCGTCGTGCTCAATTGCTTGTGAGTTGTTGAACTCACAAGTGGTCTGTGGAGTAGGTCGTCGTGCCTATCTCTTGGGTTTTTTTTTAGTCATCGCACTCAAAGGTGTTTGGAGTCGTCGTGCTCCAGGTTGTACTGTTCGAGTTAGTGTTTCCTTCGTCGTGGGGAGGTGAACGTAGGAGACACAAGTTGTGTTCTATGAACCACCTTAAAATTCTCTGTGTTCTGTGGTTTGCTTGTGGTTTGTTGTCTCGCTATACTCTATACTCACACACCACAATTTGATCTAATTGAATTATGTGTGTCACTTGTTTCAATTCCACTGCCATACACACACATTCGCATTTAACACTGATTCAGTCACCTATCCGATCCTAACAATGCTCACGACCAATCTCAATCTCTTGATTTTCTTCACATGCACACACCGAACATGTATTTTTGCCATGAGACCTTACAGAAAATTACTCAATAATATATTGGTAATTAACTACAATTATTCATGTAAATTTCCCTATTATTTTAAAAGGACTTGCCATCGTTTTATTCGCTCACTTTAATTCCGTTATCGTGACTCCTCGGCCTTTGAGCACTCAAGGCACGAGGAGTAAAAGTTTTCTATACACACTTTATCTTGGCTTGGACAACCTCTCCGTTGGGAATACTCCTGACTCGACCAGGAACTCCTTGTCGAGGCCTCCGTAAGACTCCTTGGCTTTGGCGAACGTCCATTTCCGACAAGCGGGTTGTACCATCAATACCTATTTTCCTTAGGGATCAGCATGATCCAACGGACTTAGTTTGTTCTCTCTTACCTTGAGATCATGCCAGACCTCTGGTCTGTGTTCGTAGCATGGCTATTGGGCTGTTGTGACTTCTACCAAACTGTCGGCACACGACCGTGTGTGTTGTGCAACTGTTACTGTCACTTATTTAACGACGATTTACGAACGTGACCCTCGTTCTCATCTATTATCCTAATTCTCTCATTTGTTCATGTTCTCTCTATACTCTCGTCTATTCATCAATTACTCTCATCTATTCTTGGTACTCTATTTTGACCATTTAATTGATTGTCTAAGATAACAAACATGATCAATGCCTGGCAACATTATAAAGGGCCCGATCTAGTCCTGGGAGGTGTGCCCGAAAGGCTATTAACTCACGGGAGTTCAATGATCAGGGTGTTCAGTATGCATCCAAATGCATGACTATCAAGATTTAATCGAAGACAATCAATCAATCAAAATACTATATTCTCTCAGTTGACAAGAAGATCGACCAAACCTGCTAACGCGACTAGTGCACTTTTGTGCAACCATACACGCTATCTCGTTATATGGCCAATCCCTTATCATGCTTGTTATGCTATTTTCATGTGAAAGTATTATCATTCTCTTACTATCATGTGCTATTACTCTCTTGACTATACTTGATTGTTCTCTCTAGTTATCCTGCTTTACAAGACATAATCACTTAAAGCATGCCTGTTTACACGAGATAATAAGTCCTACTGAGCGCTATCGCTCACCCTGCGCTATTGTTATATGTGTCTCAAGTAAGTCAGATGATGACCTTACACACACCAACGAGAATGGACCGGAGTGATGAGCGACCTGGCATCATAGCGCTAGAATGACCTTAGTATCATAGAGTCTAGTTAGATATTTGCTTAAATATCCTTTCCAATGTAATGTTCTTTGAGCCCTATGTATTGGCACAAAATTGGTGGTTGTAATAGTTTAGGTGATTTATCAATAAAATTAAGAGTTTATTGCAATTATTGTTCATTAGTTGCTCTGATTTTTGCAACTATACGTGCAATTTACACTACTATATACCTTGCTCACGTCTCCCCGATTTATTCCGCTGCTAAATTGGCGGGGCCTGACACTCTCTCTCTAACTCACTCGCACTCTCTCTCTTTCCTTCGCGCTCTCTCTCTCTCTCCTCACTCACGATCTCTCTCTCTCATTCTCCCTCAGGCGATGGGAAGCCGCTGCCCCGGCTCACCGCCGTTATCGCCTCTGATTCGCCGTCGTCACCGCCTCCGGCTCGCTGCCCTGCCGCTGCCACTATCACCACCTCCGGCTCGCCGTGCTGCTGCTACTGCCACCCCGGCTCACCACTGTCTTCGCCTCAGGCTTGCCGCCCTACCGCTGCCTCTACCTCGCCACCCTGCCACCAATATTCCCCCTCCCTACAACCCTCCCCCCCTTCATAGTCCCCCCCCCTCTCCCCTCCCCTTCTCGAAGACCATACCCCCCTCTCGTGCATAGTCCCCCACTTCTAACAACCCTCCCCCCCTCCCCCCTACACAGTCCCCCCCTCGTCTCCCCCTCTCGATGACCGCCCCCCTCCCCTACACAGTCCCCCCTTCCTCTCCCTCTCCCCCTCCCCCTCGTGATGACTGCCCCCCCCCCCTCCTCTCCTGCATAGTCCCCCTCTTCTCTCCCCCTCCCGAAAATTGTTCCCCCCTCCTCTCCCCCGCTCCCTGAATAGTCCCCCCGTCCTCTCCCCCTCCCCCTCCTGACGACCGTCCCCCCCACCTCTCCCCTGCACAGTCCCCCCCTTCCCCTCCTAACGACCCTCCCCCCTCCCCTACACAGTCCCCTCCCCCCTACACAGTGGCTCCCCCTCTTAGTGAATGTTACTGCATTGTTATTAAATGAATGATATTGTTATTTATGGGACTGAATGAATGAAGAAATGTTCATTGCTATTGTTACTGCTCATAGTCTATTTGTCCTTGAAATTTGAAATACTACAATGTTCATTGAATGAGTGATTGCCTTGATCTCTTAATTTGATAGGAAATCATATACTTGTGTAGGATTTGATTCCCTTGCATTCATCCAGATTTTCTAGTGTCCAAGTAGTGATTTAGATAAAAGAACAGGGTTTTGTAATATAATCATCATAAAAAATAAACACATCATAATTCTCATTTCTAATTTTGTTTGCAATGACAAAATAACTGACATGTAAGATAACAGGACTTCATTAGGAGAATAAGATCTTCATGCTCACATGAAATTTATACAGTCTGAGAGTTATTTATACAGTCCATAGGTCTAGAAGTATAAACAATAGTTCACATTAAATATTAATGAAAATATAATTGTATTTATAACTAATAGAGTATTTTCCACTCATTATTTTAAACTTGAGTTAAATGATATATATATATATATATATCAAAAATGTCTTTTCTTTTTATCCATATTAGATTTCCTCAACTCAATGTATAAATTTTGAGTTAGAGTTTAGATTTTTAATACATAAAGAAATGTCCATCTTCAATAGCACATTTTTTAAACCTTTTTATTGTCCCTTGGCATATAGCACATTTTTTTATTTGGTCAAATGATGATATATTTTGTGGAGAAATGTGGTATGCGGTTAGGATCAATTGTTTTTGCATTGAGTCATTAATCTTAGACATCTTTTGCCATATGGTATCCTTGCTTGATTTCTTCTTCTAAAGGAGGAGGTTTTTTTCTTTTAAATTGTGAACAAAACCAATGAGCATATTAAGCTATGAGAGCCTCCATCCATCTCCAAATAGATGTGACCACCCAACATTTTTAAATTATATGTCTTTAAAAGGGTCCCTGTAATGACCCCAAGAACCCGACCCTCAGCCCCAACCGAGGACCCGATTTTTGCGGTCACCGCCCACGGATCCGGGAACTCGGAAGGGCTATAACACAAGTATAACAGAATATGTAAAGGAAATAAACGTCAACTACTAAACTAGGAGCACACACGTGGAAGCAGGAAGAAGAGCGAGACCACTGTGTAACGCTCTAGGTACAGTCCCAACACACAACGAGTACAAGTAAGCAAAGGGGAAGAACAAGGCCCTTAAAGGCATACCTCGAGGGTGAAGTATAACTAAAGAAAAGGGGAGTCCCTCTGCTAGCTACAGGGACGACAACGACTGCCCCATCTACTCTGCCCGACGCACACCCTGCCGTTGCTGGGAAGTCTCACCTATAAAAAGGAGGGATGAGCTTCACAACAGAAGCTCAGTACGGACTACCAATCTCCTACTAGCTATAACAGGCAGGAAATAATATATATAATTAAAGTAAATGAAAGTAGTTATAAATTCTAACCTGCACAGGAAAGTGCAAAAGCGAAACTACTAACTAGCAACGGTATGGAAAGGGACAATGTGGTCAGAAACTCTGTACGACCTGCACGTCGTGACCACCACATGACTGGTAACACAGACAGAGGGAACCCTGCCTGGACAAGTGACACTAGCTATGGATACCACTACCACTAGTCAACCGGTCAAGAGCATCCACTGACGTCTTACCCTCGACCCAGGTCCAGACCTCCACATCTCGTCAGAGTGGAGGCAGGAAAACAAAGTAACCACAACAATAACTAGGACTACAGTCTCACGCTTGGCCTCTCTAGGTGGTTTCAGGGCCACAAAGAGTGAGGCAATGAGAAGAAGGACTAGCTGACCTGCACTGGGAAGAACTTTGAACGATCTCGGTGTCCCAGACCAACTACGAGAGCTCTGTAAATGGCTTGATACTGCTGTCCTAACCACCGTTTTCCCCTCTACTCTAGAGTCCGTGGCTCGAGCATGTCCGTCGCCTGGATCACTTCCTCAACAGGCACACGGGGACGGGGGTCTTAGGTAAACGGTAACAACCTCTCACGGGACAAGCCCTCAGGTGCCGAGAACCGGGCGAACGACTAGTGTAGGACTGTACTAGAAACTAGCATTGGTGCCACGGGTATAGAAAGAACCAAGAATGCCGAAAACTCAATGAGAAACAGACTTCGCATAAACTTACATGTGTCACTGTTGCGACGCCCAGGGCTGTCGCAACACTGTCGCGACACCAAGGCCCGTCACGACAAGGTCGCGACACCCAAGGCAGTCGCGATGCTATCGTGACGCCCTGGGCTGTCGTGACACCATCGCGGCCCTTAGACCGATCGTAATCTCAGACAGAGGAGGGTCCCGAGACAGTCCTCCCAAGGATCACCGCAACAACGCCACAAACCACACCATCCGAGGGAGGGGAGCATGGGAGACTCTAGGAAAGCATGTAAACAAGGCAAACCACCCTCAAATCCCACGGATTATGCATTAAACAAGAAGTTCTACACTCAAGAAAACCTCTCCATGAATGAAGCATGGATCTCTCACCCTAAACCCCAAACGTGGCAATGAAACAAGGATCACAAGGGGGAGGGGAGCATGCTAGAACGAGAGGAAGAAGAGAAGTCCCTACCTCAAGGAGTAGAGCCAACCCGTTGGGGCCTTCTTGTAGGAATGGCCGCCACCTCCTCGCTCCAAGCACCACACGGACGTCGCCTACACAAAGGAGACGTCACCACCTCGCCACGAACACCACATAACCGTCGGAGGAGACAAGGAGGCTTGGAGTAGGAAGAAGGAAGAAGAAGAAGAGAAGAAGAAGAAGAGGGGGAAATGGGGCGCCTGCCTCGGTTTTAAACCGACGGCCCCAGAAATGTGACAAGTCCGGGCGGCGTGAAAAGTGCCTTGTCGCGACAGCTCCAGAGATCACAACACCATGTTGTGATAAACACCCAAGTCCCGACCCCAAAAGCAGTCAAACCAAAGATCGGTCAAACCAGAACGTGACAGCCTACCAGGTCGCATCAATGCTATACTCGCCTGACACCCGACAAAGTCGTTCGGGCAGAAAGGACAAACGTTAGAACGGTCAGAATGACGTCGTGTCGCCTCTAGACGACACTGCAAGAATGCGACACCCACCGCCATCGCCACCAAAATGATGGGCAAGAGTGCCGCGACAAGAACCATGTCGCGTCCGGCCCAGCCGTTGCGACCAGCAAGTCTGTCGTGACCCAGAGGATGGGGCCAAGGCCCAAGAGAGCCAGATCTTACAATCCCAAATAGGGCTGTTAAAATCCCTTTTCTCATATGAGGAATGCAAAGCAAATGGTGTTGGGTCCCTGGTTTTAATGATGTCATAATTCAAATAACAAATCATAGATATCTGACTTGTGATGTATGGTTCACAGAAAAGTATTCACTTCAAGTGAAGAAAATCAGTTTCATCCATAAGGTCGACACTACCTACTACATAGGTCGACACTATTGATCTTATCATGTTGCACTGAAGAGATATGATCAGAATAGGCCGACACTACTCAGAGGGAAGTCGACACTTGTGACTTCTCAAAGTCCCACTCAAAGGATATATTCTGGTAGGGTCAACACTAAGCACAGATAAGGTCAACATTTCTCTGGCATCAAGGTATTGTGCAAAAAAGATGAAGATAAGGTTGACACTGTCTTTAGATAAGGTCGACATTGTCATCAGATAGGTCGACACTGTCCTCAGATAAGGTCGACACTATATGTCTGATTTTTTTTAGATTCTCTGACAAAACATCAGTGTCACTATGTTGTGAATCTTAATCACCAAATCTGCATTACCCGAATCTCATTCTATCTAAACTCTTCTATAAGTGTTGACACTACATCCTGGTAGTGTCAACACTATCACACTTGGATTTTTCCTAACAGAGCTGCCACCGCCAGTCAATAATCAAATTGGCACGTGATCCCAGATTCAACATCTGAGACCATGTATACACGTCACTGCTTCTGGAAGATGCTAATTCCTAAGCGGGAAAAAGATTCCCTCTATCATTTTTGTGGAATCTGTTGACGGGCCCACCTGAGGAGATCGTGAATAACGGATTCGAAGGTGAAGTGTTCTGAAGGTGCGTGAGCGGGTAATCGAGTTGAAAAAGAGGGGAAAATATACCAGAGCTTAGAGAGGAAATGTAGAGAGTTTCTGTGAGGAGCTTGAAGAGGTTATTTCATATCAATGCTCAGATCTGGTGGATGCGATGCTGAAGTAAGCAAGAATTGAAGCTTAGAACAGCAAGAGCAGAGCGTTCGTGAGCAGAGGATCGAGAAGGTTCCTCAACGTTGCTCTGGGTGATTCGATTGGAACCAATTCCTGGTGGAATTCATTGGAGGATGGATCAAATCTGAAGACCAGAAGTGCTGAGATTTGAATCTGGATTCTAAGCAGGGAGTTCGACGATCCCCAAATTAATTATGGCATCTCTTCATTTTTTGTTTCTATTCGATTCTTCTGTGTTCTTTGAACTATGGGAAATCTGCTTCTCTGTGAAGTAGATTGAATTGATCATTCACGGGCTGTGATTGGATCAATTGGGTTGAAGCTGTGTATCAGCGGTTTGTTCAAGTTGTGAGTCAGCGGATGTGTAGAAGCTGTGAATCAGCAGGTGTTTGAGATTTTGTCTCAGATGTTCTCATAGTGGTACCTCACTGGTTTAGTGAGGGGTGGATGTAGGTCTCCTCATTGGAGCTGAACCACCTTAAAATTTCCCTCTCTCTTGTGTGGTTTGAACTCTCGTTTGCTGCATAAACTAGTTGTCTAATTGATATTAACATATCAATTCTCTTTAATTTCTAAATTGGCATAAAATTCTCATGATTTTCTATTCACCCCCCCTCTAGATAATCTTTCTACACACAACACGTGGTATCAGAGCAAGGTTCTCCAACTTATTTGGTTTCACAACCAGGAGTGATCTTTCTATGATGGAATCTAGAGGTTATATTGTTGAAGGTCATTCTGTGAACAGACCACCATATTTTGATGGTACTAATTATGCATATTGGAAAACTCGTATGCAGGTTTTCTTTCGAGCTCAAGACCATCAAATATGGAGAGTAGTGAACATTGGACCTTATGAGCTGTCCGAGGACGAAGAGAAGTGGACTCCATAAGAGATCAAGAAGTCAAATGCTAATTGGAGTGCAATGAATATCATGCAGTGCTCACTGCATCCAACTGAATTCTCAAGAGTTTCTTCATGTTCCAGTGCTAAAGAGATCTGGGATCGCCTTGTGGTAATCTATAAAGGCACATCTGAGGTAAAAGAAACTAAAGCCAACATGTTAGTTTCTGAATATGAGGCATTTTGAATGAAACAAGATGAAACAATTTCTGAGATGTATGGTAGACTAACTATGTTAACAAATGGGTTGAAGAATTTGGGTAAAGTCTACACGGATAAAGAATTGGTTAGAAAGATTCTTAGATCCTTGACTCCCATGTGGCACACTAAAGCCACTGTTATTGAAGAATCTAGAAATTTGTCCACAACAACTGTAGATGAATTAATAGGTTCTTTAATGACCTATGAGTTGGGATTAAGAAGAACTGAAGATGATATGAAGAAGAAGAAGCCTCTTTCTCTCAAAGCAAGTCCCAACACAAAGGAGGCTACTAAAGAAAGTGAGTCTTCTAGTTCTGAAGATGACTCAAGTGAGTTTGCATTAATAACCAGAAAGTTCAGGAAATTTCTGAGAAAGGAAGGTAAGGGATTTCTGAAAAAATATATATATATAACAATAATTTGTCAAAGTCCAAAGTGAATGTAAATAAAAAGATTGATAGAATTGTTTGCTATAATTGCAGGAAACCAGGACATGTCAAGTCTGAATGTCCTGAGGCTCAGAAGAAAACTCAGCCCAAATAGAACAGAAACAAGCAAAAGGCTATGGTCAGAACCTGGAGTGAAGAAGAAGAAGATGAAGAAGAAGAGAGCTCAGATGCTGAGGATACTCACTTAAAGATATGTCTGATGGCTAGAGAAACAAAAGAAGAAGAAGAAGAAGAGGTAATGTCTCCATTTAAACATTTTGATTCTGATGATTGGGAGCATGTTTACTTTGAACTTATGGATCAGTATGATGCTCTTAAAAAAGAAAATAAAATGCTTAAGAAGAAATTGAAAATTTCCTCTCAAAACACCTCAACAGAAGAAAAAGAAAAAGAATTTTCACAAGCGATAAATGCTCTAAAAGAAGTGGTTAGTGAACTGAAAAATCAAAATATTGAAAGTCTTAATGAAATAGCTCTTGTCTCTGAAAAAAAATGCTGCCTTACACAGTGTTAACATTAATCTAAAAAAGGAAGTTGAAGTTCTGCAAAATGAAATAAACAAAAGGCAGGAAGTTCTTGAAAAATTTGTAAGTGGCAAGAATAATCTTGAAGCCCTTCTAGGCGCAAGAGTTAATTTCAATAATGAGGGGTTAGGTTTTAATCCCACAAAGAAAAAGGAAGTAGGACGGAAGACCATAACATTCATTTCTTCAAAAACTTCAGAAACTTTTACTCCTACGGGACAGAGGAATGAGAGAAATGGAAAAGATGCAAGATCAGATAGAAAAACAAAAATAGTTTTCAATAAAGAAACAAGTGGAAGAAAGAAGATAAAGGCTGAAACTGAACAAGTGTTTAAAAAGAACAAAAATCTGAAATCACCTGCCTGGCAAGGTCGACACTACTCTTATGATAGGTCCACACACTTATACAGAAAATCACAAAATTTTGGAAACTGGACAAATGACAGGTCAACAGTATCACAAAACTGGCCTCACACCAGGTGGACATATGTTAAATCAAGATCAAATGACTTCAACACTCAAAAATGGTCGAAATGGAATCATTCAGGTTGACACTATCCCTTCAGAGTGTCGACGGATATCTGTGACTTTGCCAGACGTGATGAAACACAACATCCTGAACAACTGAGGCATCAAAACAAATTCAGATATTACTCTGAAAATGTGGAGAAAAGGCTCAACAGAAAATTCTTGAATGCGAATGGTTCAAAACACCATAAAAACAGGAAACAGAGTAAAAACCAGCATAATTTTAGAAATGAGAAAAATTCAAAAGTGAATAAGCAATTGTGGATTCCAAAAGACCTGTTACTTATGTTGTTAATCTTGGAGGCATTATGGGACCCAAATGTACTTGGGTTCCAAAGAATCTTCTTTGATTATGTGTGCAGGTATGTCTTACAGCCAAGAAGAACATGTGGTACTTAGATAGCGGCTGTTCAAGACATATGACAGGAGACAGAGACAAATTCTGTCTTCTATCTGAAAAGAAGGCTGGTCATGTTACATTTGGTGGAAGCAACAAGGGTAAGATTGTTGGGTCAGGTAAGGTAGGGAAAAATCTTACAAATTCAATTGATGATGTCCTTCTGGTGGAAGGTTTGGAGTACAACCTTCTGAGTATCAGTCAACTATGTGACAAGGGTCACAAGGTCATCTTTGACTCACTTGGCTGTACTATTTTTGAACCAAATTCAGATCTTGTAAAATTTTATGGAAAAATAATAAATAATGTTTACATGGTTGATCTTGATGAACCTGAAAACATTAACCTGTGCTTAACTGCAAATAAAAATGACTTAGCTTCCTTGTGGCATCGTAGACAAGGTCATGCTAGTTACACTATGCTTCACAAATTAGCAAAGTTTAACATGGTTGTAGGGTTGCCAGAAATCTCTTTCAAAAACAATTTGAAACTTTGTGATGCATGTTCCCAAGGTAAGCAAACAAGAAAATCTTTCAAAAGTAGATCAGAAAGTTAGTCTACTAAACCTTTTGAACTCATCCACATGGATCTGTTTGGACCCACAATGACAAACAGACTAAATGGAAAAAGGTTTGGATATGTTCTTGTTGATGACTTTTCTAGATTCACTTGGGTTTTTTTCTTGCTCACAAAAATGATGCATTCACTGAATTTCATGAATTTTACAAAAGAGTTGCACAGGAAGGAAAATTCAAAATCATTTCAATCATGTCCGATCATGGTGGTGAATTTGAGAACACTGACTTTGAAATTTTCTGCAGGAAAGAAGGAATCATCCACAAGTTTCCATCACCAAGAACTCTTGAACAAAATGGAGTTGTTGAAAGGTGAAACAGAACCCTTGTTGAAATGGCAAGAACCATGTTGATTGAGAGTGGTCTGCCAAGGAAATTCTGGGCTGAAGTAGTTAACACCTCTTGTAATATCATAAACCGTGCAATGGTAAGGCCTTCTTGCAAAAAGACTCCTTATGAAATTCTGAAAGGTAAGAAACCATCAATTGCACATTTTAAGGTGTTTGGAACCAAGTGTTTTATTTTAATAAACAATAAACATGACTTGGAAAATTTTGAGGCCAAAAGTGACTTAGGAATTTTCCTTGGCTACTCTGATCATTCTAGAGCCTATAGGGTCTTTAATGTTAAAGATCAAATTGTGGAAGAATCCCCTCATATTACATTTGATGAATTTAATGTTGGCTTATGCAGAAAAGAGCAAGATGGGGAGTTTCTGGAAGGAGAAACCTCTAAAGTACAAGAAGAAAAGGAAGAACCAATCAAAAGGAGTACAGACCACAGTGAAGCACAGAGCTCAACAAATGAAGTTAGGAAAACAGATCAAATAAACATAAGAATGCTGAGAGATCATCCACAGGAGAGCATCATTGGTAACTTACTTGACCCCCCTAGGACAAGGTCTCATTTTAAAGCAATTTCTGAACTTGATCAAATGGCCTTAGTGTCTCAACTTGAACCTAAGAACATAGATGATGCTTTAAAAGATGTGTCTTGGGTAAATGCAATGCATGAAGAACTTAATCAATTTGAAAGAAATAAGGTGTGGCATCTAGTTCCAAGACCTTCTACTCAAGGAGTCATTGGAACTAAATGGGTTTTCAGAAATAAAACCAGTGAGGATGGGAAAGTAATAAGAAATAAGGCTAGGCTTGTAGCAAAAAGATATAATCAGGAATTTGGTATAGATTTTGAAGAGTCTTTTGCTCCAGTAGCTAGGCTTGAAGAAATTAGAATCTTGCTTGCCTTTGCTTGTGCTCATGGTATCAAATTGCAACAGATGGATGTGAAGAGTACTTTTCTTAATGGTTTAATTAAGGAGGAAGTTTTTGTTGAACAACCTCCTGGTTTTGAATGCACTAACCTTCCTGACCATGTATTTAAATTAGAAAAACCTTTATATGGTCTGAAACAGGCTCCCCGAGTATGGTATGATCGGTTGAAATCATTCCTTACAGGTAAAGGGTATACAAGAGGTAAAGTTGATCGAACACTCTTTACAAAAATTCAATAAAAGGATATTTTGGTGGTCCAAATATATGTCGATGACATTATTTTTGGATCAACAAAGTCCTCCCTGTGTAAGGAATTTTCAAAATTGATGACAAATGAATTTGAAATGAGTCTAATGGGAGTACTCAAATTCTTTCTTGGACTGCAGGTTGTTCAATCAAATGAAGGAATCTTCATAAACCAGTCCAAATACATTCAAGACTTGCTGAAAAAATACAAGATGAAAAATACTAAAGCAATGTCAACTCCCATGAGTACTACTGTGAGTCTAGATGCAGATCTGAAAGGTAACCCTGTAGATCTAAACATTTACAGAGGTATGATTGGCTCTGTAACATCGCACATTTTTCGGATCTTTGCGGATCCCTGCTTAGTGGGTTTGGTGGCCAATGTGTGGCCCATTAGTGCGTGTTTCAGGTGTTTACACACGTTGTGAGGCTTGGTGGGCCGCCAGATTGGGCCCAAAGTGCTCACAGGTTTTTTGCTTGTGAACGCGACAAGGGTATGCGTCGCGTTCTGAATGCGACGGCCCTGGGGGTTGCGTTCTTGTTACCGCTGTTGAGCGGTCGACGTCTGCATGTGTGCCACGTGTCACGCGTGGGGCAGGGCTTGCTGACGTCAAGAGTGGGAAGGCGATGGCCTCCCACGTCGCATTTAGGTCGCGACGTAGGGCTACGTCGCATTCCCAACCGTTGTGCATTTTTAAAGGGGTTTTCATCAAACAGAGCAGGGGAAGCTCTGCTCGGCCAGGGGGAGCTGCTGCAGGGTTCCTCCGAGCTGTTCGAGGTTCCGGAGGTGCGTGGGGCGTGTTCTCGCCGCGAGGACGTCGTGTGGAGCGGGGGAAAAGCCGAGGGATTTCCAGTTTTTGCGTTCTTCACGAAGGTAGGGAGTTCTACCTTGTTTTGTGATTTAGATTGCATGTGGCACCTGTTTAGCTCGTTTAAAGACTTACAAACAGTAGATACCATGCTAGGGTATCCATTAAAGCATGAAAAATGAGAATTAATTGTGATTTGAATGGTTTGGAATGGTGATCCAAGGAGTTTCTCCCGGATTGGGGTTTTCGCCTGTGAAGGCGACAACCCTGGGCGTCGTGTTGTTAACGCGACAGCTCGATCCATCGCATTCATGGTTTGAATGTGGCATGTCGGGGCGTCGCATTCTGAAGGCGACCTTGCCCCTTATCGCAACCTCAGCTGAGAGGTCTCGTTATGCATGCTTTCTGTATTTTGAATATCCGGTTAGTGGTTTTTATTGTGCATGGCAATGACAGGTGGAGCCAGTGCACTTGTCACGCTCATGAAGCGTGTTGCTCACAAGGTGGGCTGGTTTTACGTGGCCAATGTGTTATTTATATAATTAGTGTGGTGTTTACGTGGTTTGGAAGCCGTGCATATGGTTTGTGTGTGCATGGCACATCGTACGTCGTCGTGTTTATTATATCTTAATCATTGTGGTTAGTCCGTGGTATAGTGGCGGTGAGGTTCACGTGGGAACCTAGTTTTGATCCTTTAAGATCTTTTATAGATTATCCTAGATGAATAATTAGTAAAGTATAAGTATGATTATTACGTGATTATCGTGTGCTGTGATTAGTGTGGCAGTGGAGGTCACAAGGTGACCGATGACAGACCGTGGTGTTATTATTAATATGGTTTATGTGTGTGATTGTGTAGGTTAGCTTGTAAGTCACAGGGTGACTGGAACAAGCTATTCCTAACATATGTACCGTGATTGGTAATAGAAAGTGTTTATGTATATATCGTGGTTTTAGCTTGCCGAGTGCGGTGGTTCGGTGTCTGTTCCGGAATGCCTCTCTAGTCGGGTACCCCAGGTTCTTTGTGAGCCAGGCACATGTGTTTGTTGTGCTCGGGGTTTGTCCCAGTACTGTGTGTACCATCGAGGTCTGTGTCGTCTTCCTGGACACCCTCACTCCTGTGTTTGAGTTGTACGTCCGACTGAGGGAAAGACGACAGTAGGGCAGCAGCTTGTGTTTGTGGGTGTGCAGTCGCTTGTAGCGCGCTCGTAGTTGGGGGTATGGACACCAGCAGACGTCACTGGTCCCCAACTAGTCCTGTTTTCCAGTGCCTCACTTTAGGGTGCTCCGGCCAGAGACCCTAGAGGTGCCAGGCATGGATCTGCAGCTGTGTGTCTGCAGGTGTGGTGTTGGTTAGTCTCCACAGTTGTTTGACTTGTTCTCGTGGAGCGGCAGTTGGACCTTTCGTCCGTGACTGCGAGACTGAGAGGTTGTTCTTGTGTTGTGTTGTCCGGGTTGGATACTGGTCTGATCAGCCAGTAGTTCGTTCTCGTGTGGTGGCGTCGTTCTTTCTGACTTGTGCTTTGCTAGCTCTGGTTGTGGCTTGTGTGACTTGCCGGTTGAGCTTTCACCTGTAATGTTGTGCCTAAGTGATGGCACAGTAAAGTTATGGTTCTGTGTGGTGTTTATCACCTACTTGTACCCTTCGTACGGGTGTTTGTGTTGTTGTACCTCAGGGTAGTAGGTACTAGTACCCTTTGTGGGTTGCTTTGCGGTTTTATAGTGTACAAAACTTTTCTAAGTATTGAGATAATACTCTTGTTTCTGTGGAAGTCTTATGGATTGACCTGTCACCTGTTGTATTTTATCTGTTTTAAGTAAGTCTCCGTTTATGGTTTATTGTGAAATGAATTGGCTTGTGGTTGCCAATCCTGTTACCCTTTGTGGGTAATTTGCCGATGAGGCTTGTGGCCTAGGCGTACTGTGGTTTGGTAGAGCCGTGCTCCGTGGAGGTCGTATGATAGGACCTTCCACTTGTTGTGTTTTACCTTTCTTTAGATAAGCTTTCGATTATGGTTTTAGTATGTGATGGATTGGCCCGCTGTAGCCGATCATGTTACCTTGTGTGTGTAGCTTCTGATATATCGTGGTTTGGGGTTTAACAGACCAGCACTTAGTTGGCTGTCCTAGTACCCACGAAGTTGAGGTTCGCCTGGGAAGCTTGCAGCCTAGGCAGTGACTTGCCTGTGTGGCTTAAAGCGTAGGCAACCAGTTGTTATTATGGTTTGCCTGTGAGGCTTAAGGCTTAGGCGTTTCAGTTGTTGTGTGGACTAGTGGTGCAAAACTAGTCATGTTGCTTCTTCTTACCTTCCGAGGTTATGTTTGGTTAAGGTGTTTATATTTAATTGTAGTTTAAATTCAATTGTTGTGAGCATGAAATGGTTTGGCTATTGGTGTTTCCAATGAGACCCTCTAGGGTTGAGGTGTCCGTAGTTTGTTGTTGTTTTGGGTAGCCCCTGCTGAACCTGTGACTTGTTGAGGCTCACTTCTCTACAGTTCTTTTAAGGGCTTACCGTTTTTCGGCTTGTGGAGACATTATGTCAGACTTGTACCACCAGCAGCTGAGTCGAGTTAGTAGTGTTTTGTGAGCTTATGCTCCCTCGGGGTATACCCCAAGTAGTTGTACTTTTTAATTGGACATGTAATAATGTAATCGGAACAGTTGTAAATTGTTATATTCAGGTATGAGAACATGTACTTTCTTGTGTCTTATACTGTGTAGTTGTCTTTTATATTCTTACTGGACACTTGTGTGAGATATCCCTTGTGAGACTTCGGTCCGTTCGCGGGAGGCGGATCTAGATATAGAGCCTTAATGGGCATAAATATCCAGGGCCGTCACAGGCTCCTTACTCTATTTAACAGCATCTAGACCGGACATCCAATTCTCAGTATGCATGTGTGCTCATTTTCAGGCTTGTCCTAAAGAATACCATATGAGTGCTACAAAGAGAATTTTCAGATATCTTGCAGGAACTCAGGAATTAGGATTGTGGTTTCCTGCATTCAGTGATTTTAATTTAATATCTTACTCTGATGCGGATTTTGCTGGTTGTAAGTTAGATAGGAAGAGCACTAGTGGCTATTGCCAATTTTTGGGAGGATGTTTAGTTTCATGGGCTTCCAAGAAGCAACATTTTGTTGCTCTCTCTACTGTAGAAGCAGAATATGTTGCTGCAAGGAGTTTTGGCACACAAATTTTATGGATTAAACATCAACTTCAAGACTACCATGTAGATCTTGGATGTGTCCCAATCTTGTGTGATAACACTAGTGCAATTTGCTTGGCAAAAAATTCAATCCAGCATTCTAGGACAAAGCATATAGAAATCAGGCATCATTTCTTGAGAGATGAAGTAGGCAAAAAATCTTTTGCATTGCACTTCGTTGATACTTTGAAACAAATTGTTGATATCTTCACTAAACCATTGTGCAATGATAGATTTTCATGTTTAAGAAGAGAACTTGGTCTTTGAGTAACGGATTCATGATTGTTTGTTTCTGAAAATCTGTCATAAATGCCTTCATGTGCTTGCAAATTCATCGAAACTGCCAATTTTAAAATAAATGTGTTCTTTGGTCAAAGTGATAGAAGACTGTGGATAATAATGCTTAGTGGTCTAGTATGGCTTGATGAAGTGGTTGAGTCCTCATGCAATCTGTAAAGAAGAGTGCTCTATGTAATCTCTGTTGTCTGCTCTGTCAGTGTGTCGACACTCTTGGTGAGTGTGTTGACACTATACTTCTCTTCTTCTAGCTAGATGCCATGTTTCTGAAATTGATCATTATCTTTCAGATCCACTGTATATAAATCTCACCTTCCTTTTTCAAATAAGTTCTTCTCTCTCAATGTATTAGATCTTGTGGTATATCAAATAGTGACTTGAAGAAGGACAAGTTAAGCTTGTCTGAAATCTTTCACTATGCGTGAGTATATGTCTCCGCCAAGTACCAAGGGTCTTTATGCATTTGATGAGGGGGAGACCCTCTTCTGTTTGTTTGTTCATTCCTTGGATCAAGAATTCACTTTCTGAGGGGGAGTCAATTCATTGTGAAAAGCTTTATTTCTAGGCATTCACTCAGGGGGAGTTAAAAATCATTTATTCTTTTTTCTAATCTCTTGCATCTCAAATTGAACAGATTATGGTTTGGAAGTTAAGATCTTCTAGTCTAACTATTTTGAACTCATTGAAAAATTCAAATGATATTATAAGTATTGAAAATTCTTCTTCAAGTAAAGCTGGTTGATTTTATCCAACCCTGAAATCCTTCATGTAATTTGGCTTTCTTGGTTGGCTTTCAAAGCTTTTGAAAATTCTTGATGTGAAAAATCTTCTAGCGTCAAAGCTCATGAACTGTCAAAAGTCAAATTTTTCTTTAATGGCAGAACACTGACTATGCTCTGAGAAACTGCAAATCATTGATAAAATCAATGAGTGAATTGTATGTCATGATGAGCTAGTTAATTCTTTTCAGGACAATTAAAATTTTTGTATGTGTATTCCAAGTGACTGGGGATACAGGTGTCTGATAAACATGTATCCTCACATGAAAAGATGCACATTTTATTTCCCTGAGACAAAAAAGATTCCTTTACTCAAGTAATCAGGAGCTCGGGTGTGTAAAAAACATGGACTCTTGCATGAAAGAGTATTGGAAATCAGATTGTTCATTAATGATGATCAAAATAAAAATAAAAAGTTTCCTAAATTAAGCTTTGCAGTTCTGGAAAATGTCAAGCTAGAAATTTTGTTCTAATTCAATATTTCTCAGATTGCTTTGTTGTCCTTCTAAGCAAACTTTCTTACATGCAAATAAGTAAGTGGTTTCATAAGTTGACCTGGTTTTCGCTTGAGGAATAATGTTCCTATATATTATAATTCCTTGAGAATAATACAACGAGTTCATTTTGGTTAAATTATAGGTCATGATCTTCAAATCAATATATGCTCAATCAATGAGAAAAGGATAGAAAGGTGTACAAATGAAAAGTTAACTAACTCATGGTTTTTCCCTAGAAACTCAACCTTTTATGATGATATGTCATCACCTCAGAAGGTTTTCCGTTCTTTGAACTTGATCCTGGTTCTTCTGCGTCGACTCTATTCACTTTAGAGTCGACACTTCCATGTGTTGAAGGGGAATCCTTTATGCTTACGATGCCCCGCAGGACATCTGCATCATCTGAAAAGGTCGACACATCAAATGTCGTACCACGGATCTCTCCACTATTAAAATCAGTTTTTGAAACTTATATTCCATTCGTCTCCTATTCCGTCTGGAACTCTATTCTCTCCTGCGTCTCTGTTCCCTTCTTCTCTGCTATTGTGTCCTTGCATCCATGGCTCCAAGGTCTCAATCACCCCGTGGAGGGAAGAGAAAAGCTGTCGAATCTCCTACGCCAGAGAGATGTTCCAAGGCACGAAATGATCCTTCACAGGGAGTCACTCCACTTGGTAAGAAGCCCGATCTGCCTGCTTATTCAAGCCGTCATTTCTCACATCCTCGTACAGCCAAAGAGAA
Source organism: Colocasia esculenta (assembly GCA_014218235.1). Lineage (NCBI taxonomy): Eukaryota > Viridiplantae > Streptophyta > Magnoliopsida > Alismatales > Araceae > Colocasia > Colocasia esculenta. The sequence goes on along the minus strand of CM024754.1, from coordinate 164,363,860 downwards.
GACTTTCTCTAAGGGCAAGAAAACGTGGAATTTATGGAATTAAGTAGCACAGATGAAGATTTGGACAGTCAGCAAGCCTCTATAATGCCATCTGTCAATAGCCCTAATTCTAAGGGTTTGGATGAGGATTCCAGTAATCAGGAAGAACAAATGCAGCAGGCGTCTCAGTCTCTCAAAGAAAGTGTAAGTGAAGAAGTAGAGTTTGACAATGGTGAAAGTGAGCATGAAAATTCTGATGATCAAGATGCGATGGCCAATGAAGAAATTTCTGAACAACCTGCGCCGAATTCAGAACAAGAAGAAGAGAAATATGAGGATGCAGATGATGAGTCTGATGATGAAGAAACTCACCATCAATCCCCAAATGTGGGTAGAATGTTAACTGGAAATAAACCCATTCTACATCCCAGGATCATCAATGTCTCTGATGAAGGTATGATTAACTCCTTGCTAGAACTTCTTGAAATGATGACTTTTCAAGGCTGGACAACGTTTGTTAGCGAACATAAAGTCTACTATCCTATACTGGTTCAAGAATTTTTCAAAAACTTGGTCAATAAAAAGAACACCCTAGAGTCAAGTGTTCGTGGAGTTCCAATTGTTCTTACTAATGGCATTGTAAGTCAGTTGTTGGACATACCAGACGAGGGTCATAACCCTCAGGATTTTCATTTTAGTGCACATGAAGCATTTACTGTTTTGACTGATTTACCCCACAATGAAGAAGATGTTAATCAAGCAATGGTATCCCAATTAAATGCAAACTGATTTCCTCCTGCAAATCGTGTACTGCATCATTGGTGTGCCACTATTTTGACTCCTCAAGGAGGAGGAAGACAGAGTTACTAGTCTACAGAGGTTCATTTTGTTCTGCTTGATAAAGAAGGAGAAAGTTAATTTACCAACAATTTTCTGTCAACTTCTTCATGAAGTTACCTTACCCAAGCTGAGACGCAGCCTGCCTTTTGCTGCACAATTGTCAACAATCTTTTCACTGTTGGATATTCCTTTGGGTGGCACTAAGGTCAAAAGATTGCCAAGTTTCACACATATGATCTCGCTCATATTGCAAAATTTATGAAGCTAAATTTTGAACCCATTGCAAATGTTGCCAGAAATATGGAAGTAGATCAACCTCAGCAGGTTGGCGAAGTCCAGCAAGGTACTAAAGAACAGCAAGTGAGAGATGGTCAGGAAATTCAGTTGGAAAGAGATCAAGAGGATGTTCAGCCAGATGAAAATCTGCCAATTCCATCTCCTGCACATCTCTCTCCAGCAGGAACTGATGATTTTTATCCTCATCCTTCACCTCCTCCAATTCCTCATCATTATGATATGCCTTCTTCATTTTCTGCAGAAGCACAAATCCCATCTAGTCTGCGAGATTTGCTTGAAGGTCACTTTGCTACTCTTCACAGTTCCATTACTGCATTGGACATAAAGGTTGAGCAGCAAACCATGATGTTTGAGAGCAGAATGGGATCTATTGAACAGAGGCTCGCTGAAAATGTTGATAGGCAGGAAACAATCCAGAGGTTCACTATTGTTAGATCTGATCAGCTTGTTCAAACAATTGGAATGGTCTTCAATAAAGTTGATTACACTCAGGCACAGATCTTTAATAAGATCCAATCTATTGAAGAAGATCTAAAGAAAGGAGCTGACAAAGTCAATGAATTTTCTGGCTTACTTCAATTAGTTCAACAGATCAATCAGAGAATGAATGTTTTACGAGGCTACAATGAAGATATTTTGAAACAAATTCAACTGGTAAGGGATGAGTTCAACCAAGTCTGGAGGTTACATGATGTCAATGACTCAGCTGATAGTAATCAAGCCACTTCTTCCGCAGTCGCTCCTACCATGCCACATGGTGTTGATAATGTACCAGTAGTCATTGATCATCAATTCACAAAGCTGTCAGACTTTCTGAACACAAGATTTAATGCAGTTCAGTTTTACCTAAAGGATAACTATGAAGATCTGCATTTTCGACTGTGTCGGATAGAGAACAAGCTATTTCCACCGCAGCCTCCTCCTCCTCCTGCTCAGTGATCTCCTCTTTTTTATTATGTCAAAGGGGGAGAAAATGTGAACAGTCATAAGTCATAGATGAAACATGTTTTTTGGTGATTTTTGGTGCTTGATGATTGTCTTTTTAAGTTGTATTGGTGAATGTACTTGTTGCAAGCTTTATGTCTCATGAATAGAAATCATCTAAGCATGCTTGTGATAATTCTTATGTGTATGGCTTGTTTACATGTGTGAGTGGTTGAATGGAATATTACTTGTAATTCTTGAACAATCCTTGTCCAAATCCCTATGATCAATTGTTGCCATCATCAAAAAGGGGGAGACTGTTGTGTCCCTGGTTTTAATGATGTCATAATTCAAATAACAAATCATAGATATCTGACTTGTGATGTATGGTTCACAGGAAAAGTATTTACTTCAAGTGAAGAAAATCAGTTTCATCCATAAGGTCGACACTACCTACTACATAGGTCGACACTATTGATCTTATCAAGTTGCGCTGAAGAGATATGATCAGAACAGGTTGACACTACTCAGAGGGAAGGTCGACACTTGTGACTTCTCAAAGTCAGTGAAATCAGTCATCCTGCCGATGGCGAAGCTTGGGCTCATTTTAGCCGTACTCATCCTTCCTTCTCAAGAGATCCACGCAACGTGTGGCTGGGTTTATGCACAGATGACTTCAATCCATTCGGAGGCACAGTGGCATCTTACTCATATTGGCTAGTATTTTTAACACCGTACAACCTTCCATGAGGCATGTGCATGAAGTGCGAGAATCTCTTCCTTTCATTGCTGATTCCTGGTCCAAAAAGCCCAAGAAAAAATTTAGACATATATCTCAGACCGTTGATTAATGAGCTGAAATTGTTATAGTTAGATGGGGTTCTTACTTATGATGCATCCAGAAAACAGAACTTCAATTTGAAGGCTGCATTAATGTGGACAATAAGTGACTTTCTAGCGTACGACATGCTATCTAGCTGGAGCACACATGGGAGGTTGGCAAGTCCTTATTGTATGGAGGATTCAAAATTATTCGTGTTGAAATCTGGGGGACAAGCATGTTGGTTCGATTGTCATCGTCGGTTTCTACCAAGTGACCATCTTTTCCAAAAGCAAAAAGATTCATTTATGAAAAATACAATTGAATTGGATGAGGTAGATATGGAATGGGTGTCTGGTGGAAACATGGCGAGGCAGGTCCAGAACTTACCGACTGTATCACAACTGGCTAGTAGTACCCAACAAATCCTAAGGTTTGGGAAGGATCACAATTGGGTGAAGCAAAGTATCTTTTGGGAATTGCCTTATCAGTCAACACTTTTGATACAGCATAACCTAGACGTCATGCATATAGAGAAGAATGTTTTTGATAATGTGTTCAACACAATTATGGATGTCAAATGCAAAACAAAGGATAATGTCAAGGTACGAATGGATTTGAAAGTACTTTGCAGACGTCCAGAACTAGAACTGTAGCATGTTAGAGGAAACGTTGTTCAACCTAAAGCTTCATACGTGCTTGGGGCCAAACAGATTAAGGAAGTGTGTCAATGGTTGAAGCAATTGAGATTTCTAGATGGATATGTCTCGAATATTGCCCGTTGTGTAAATGTCAACGAGGGAAAAATATACAGAATGAAGAGTCATGACTGTCATGTTTCATGCAAAGATTGATTCTAATTGCTTTTCATGAGTTGTTGTTGAAGCAGATATGGGAAACATTGACCGAGCTGAGTCAATTCTTCAGGATTTTATGTGCATCAAAACTCAAACTTCATGAATTGCAAAATATCGAGCAATATATAGTACAGGCAGTCTGTAAATTAGAGAAGATATTTCCTCCAACATTCTTCGATTCAATGGAGCACCTGATCATCCATTTGCCATATGAGGCTAGAGTCGGAGGACCAGTAAATTTTGATGGATGTATCCGTTTGAGAGGCATATTCCTGTGTCTCAATTTATTCACATTAGGACAATCTTTTATATTTCCTACGTATTCATTTGATTTGTTGTCGTAGGTGCATGCACTATCTTAAGATGAAGGTTCGCAACAAAACACAAGTTGAGGGCTCCATTACCCTAGCATACCTTATTGAAGAGATATAGAACTTTTGTTCGATGTACTTTGACACGGAAATATGAACTCAACGCAATCAACCTCTACGTAATGATCATGGTTGAGATTCTAATGTGTCTGACCGACTCTCTATATTCAAGTGTCCCGGACGAGCGTTCAGATATTCTTCTACTCGCACACTCGAAGACAGAGAGTTGGTAGCTGCGGAGATCTACATCTTCATGAATTGGCAAAACTAGACCCTTACATTGAGTAAGCTCTCAACGCTAATGTCTTTATGTATGTACCTCATTTGTTTGCAAATTGTATAACTTAGAGGTTGAATTGCATTTTCGTTGCAGAGAGTTTGACTCAGTCATACTGCAACGGAATCCACGTCTGACTGACATGCATGTTGAAAAGGAATGGGAGAAGTCTTTTGCTACTTGGTTAAGATATCAAGTAAGTGTCTAAATATTTTGATGCATAAGTGTTATGTTCTTATGCATAAGTTGTTCATAGTTGTCATTATCTATCCCTTCTTTTTTACATAGGTTGAACAAGGCTTTATTACTGATTCAAGAGTACAAGAGATCAGTTATGGGCCCTCGAAGATTGTACGTGTCTATCCAGGCTACATTGTGAATGGATACCGATTTCACACGAGAGATTATGGACGAAATAAGTTTACGATGAACAGCGACGTATGTGTGAAGGGAAGTGCCTACAATGAAAATGAAGTAGACTATTATGGCATTCTCGAAGAAGTCATTGAACTACAATTTTTTGGACAAAGCAACCATGTATTTCTCTTCAAGTGTCATTGGTTCGATCCAACCTCTATTCATAATGACACAACATATGAGATCGTCAATGTCAAACATAAGTCCAAGTTGAGTACATATGAGCCATTCATTTTGGTGGCACAAGCCCAACATGTTTATTATTCAAACTATACGTCTCTCAAATTGAGAGATTGGTGGGCTGCTTGTAGAGTGAAAACAAGGCTATTCCCTGAGTATGAGCTTCTCCCGGCTGATATAGAACTCGAAGATGTTAATGACAATTTTTTCCAATCAGACCAGAGTGACACACGAGAGTTGGCTCCTTCTATGCAGTTCAGTGTAGATGATATAAATGAACCAATTTGCTTATATAGGGATAATGAAGAGGAATAAGTTGACCCAAATGCCCTTGACGATCATGTTGTTGAGCGGGAGGTGGAGTCTGATGAGGAGGAATAGTGGACCGATGATGAGGACGAAGAGGATGACGAAGATGATGTTGAATTAGACATATCTTCAGCATCTAATGATGAGTATAGAAAATATTACAAAATTTTGTAAGAACTGAGTGTTGTTGCTAGTTATATGTTATTAAATAGCTATTTCAAATTTGAGTGTTGATGACATGTTATATCTTTATTGTTCTCAATAGAGATATGGTGTGTGGAGGACGTAGTGAGAGGGGGTCCACCCTCTACTTCTATAGTCTGAGGGTCTACCTTGATAGGTATATATGTACTCAACTCACTTATTTTAGTTTACTGTGTATATTAACTTAATATTTTCTAACGTGCATATAATTTTGCAGGGTTTGCCTCCCAGACTACACTGGTTGTCCCGGCAACAGGTATATATATATGTACTCAAACACAAAACTCTATATATTACTGTTCATATTAACTTTATATTTTATAATGTGCATATAATTTTGTAGGATCCGCATCACGCCCAGTAGCGTCACCTATCCCATCCCATTCAGCAGTAGGTACATGCATGTTTCCATACTTTAGTATGTTTCTTGTCGTCTAATTTTTTAAATAATAGTGTACTTAATTTTTACAACAGAGGTAGAGAGCCATCATCATCCAGTGGCAGAGGAGGTGGCTCACCCAGCTGGACGCCAACTATGGTGCATTTCTGGGTAAACTTAATCACTTCAAACTTATTGTATTTGTTATTTACGTTATATAGTTTATGTAGAAAATTAACGTGCAATTACAGGGGGAAGATAGATCCAGGATCTGCTTCCCGCTATATTACATCGTTGCTGCACGCACACGTTCTAGGACCAGTGGACTCATCGAAAAAGTTCCCCTGTCCGTCCGGGATCTGTTATTTGACATGTTCACGGTATTATTATTTTTTACTCATTTGAAATCATTTATTTAATTACTATCTCTCTCTGTTAGTGCACAAAATTGAGTAATTTAATTTCTAAACAGTGAAGGTACATGTTCACGAGAGAGGAGGATCTCCCTCGAGCACAAGACGTCTGGGAGTCTACTACCCAGACTAATTTCAGAAAGTCATTGTGGGAGGCCCGAGACAAAGCGGCGAAGATCACATGTAGCTAGGATCCCACGGCTTGGATGGATTACATCCCGGTGTAGATGAGGAGGGACTATATGGGAGTCCCTTTGTCATCATTGGGCTACTGGACCAGGGCAGGAGAAGTCACAGGTGGCTAAACGCAATCGGGCAGCTCATCCGGAAAAGAATGTGCATACTAGTGGGTCGGTGTCTTATGCGACCCATAGCCAAAAATTGGTAAGTATATTAAGTTTCAGTTGCTTAATACATTAATTATTATTATGAAACAAACTACTTTTGTTGAATTGTAAGCATCACGAGCTCAAGCGTGCCCCTACATTTCGCGAGTTATTTGATCGAACTCATAAGCGGAAGGGGACGGATGACTATGTCAGCGAGAGTGCTCGCATGATTGTCGTAAGTCAAACTATAATTTTTTTATTCAATTTAAAGATTAAATAAATATGTAATAAATAATACATTTTTAATTTGTTCTGCAGGAGACCTATGATAGGATGATGGCAGATCACTATGCGAAGGGCACTCCCCAGCCAGACTTGGATCCGGAGGCCTTGGTCAATACAGCGGGAGAGCCGAAGAAAGGGCCGAGTGTATGGCTGTCGGGACAGCCTAGATACTACTCCAGTGTTGTCCTCATATATGAGTTCAGTCACTCCTCTGGCCTACGCGAGTTCGTTTGCTGCGACGCCCGGCAGTGGTGGAGACAACATCAGAACCCTCATCCAAGAAGAGCTGTCGCAGTAGCTGCCGCTGCACCTTGGCACCATGATCGAGCAACTGGTGGTTGCCATCTGAGGAGCAGGCACCTCACAGCAAGCCACTCAGGTCAATATTACTTTTAATTTCATATAGTTTGAATGAAATCAAACCACTAATCTAAACTGTTAGAACACGCAAACCACTAATCTAAAAAAAATCCAAATGTAAAGGGTTAGAACACGCAAGTCGGGGGTTCAAAATGTTAAATGAGGATCCGATCGACATGCCATTCTCTCTGATACGACCGGGTGGGTGAGAGTGATGTGTGGAAACTGACAGAATCTTAATCGGATTCCCGATTTGGGTTCGGCACTCAAACCACTAATCTTAAAAAAACCCAAATGAAAAGAGTTAGAACACGCAAGTCGGGGGTCCAAAATCTCAAATAAGGATCTCATCGGCGTGCCGTTCATTCTGACACGACCGGGTAGGTGAGAGTGACATGTGAGAACTGACGGAATCCTAATCGGATTCCCGGTTTGGGTTCGGCGCTCAAACCACTAATCTTAAAAAAACCCAAATGAAAAGGGTTAGAACACGCAAGCTGGGGGTCCAAAATCTGAAATAGGGATCCGATCGGCTTGCCGTTCACTCCGACACGACCGGGTGGGTAAGAGTGACGTGTAGAAATTGACGAAAACCTAATCGGATTCCCGGTTTGGGTTCGGTGCTCAAACCACTAATCTTAAAAAAATTCAAATGAAAAGGGTTAGAACACGCAAGCCGGGGGTCCAAAATCTGAAATAGGATCGGATTGGCCGGGTGGGTGAGAGTGACGTATGGGAACTGATGGAATCCTAATCGGATTCTCGGTTTGGGCTCGGCGCTCAAACCACTAATCTTAAAAAAGCTTAAATGAAAGGGTTAGAACACACAAGTCAGGGGTCCAAAATCTGGAATAGGGATCCGATCGGTGTGCCGTTCACTCTGACACGACCAGGTGGGTGAGAGTGACATGTGGGAACTGACGGAATCCTAATAGGATTCTCGGTTTGGGTTCGGCGCTCAAACCACTAATCTTAAAAAAACATAAATGAAAAGGGTTAGAGCACGCAAGCCGGGGGTCCAAAATCTATAATAGGGATCCGATCGGCATGCTATTTGCTCCGACATGACCGGGTGGGTGAGAATGACGTGTGGGAAGTAACGGAATCCTAATCGGATTCCCGGTTTGGGTTCGGCGCTTAAACCACTAATCTTAAAAAAAGCCAAATGAAAAGGGTTAGAACGCATAGGCCGAGAGTCTAAAACCTAAAATAGGGATCCATTCGGCGTGCCGTTCACTCCAACATGACCGGGTGGGTGAGAGTGACATGTGGGAACTAATGGAATCCTAATCGGATTCTCGGTTTGGGTTCGGTGCTCAAACCACTAATCCTAAAAAAAGACAAATGAAAAAGTTTAGAACGCGCAAGCCGGGGTCCAAAATCTGAAATAGGGATCCAATCGGCGTGTTGTTTGCTCCGACACGACCGGGTGGATGAGAGTGACGTGTGGGAACTAACGGAATCCTAATCGGATTCCCAGTTTGGGTTCGGCGCTCAAACTACTCATCTTAAAAAAACACAAATGAAAAGAACACGCAAGCCGGGGGTCCAAAATCTGAAATAGGAATCTGATCGGTGTGTCATTCACTCCAACACGACCAGGTGGGTGAGGGTGACGTGTGGGAACTAACAAAATCCTAATCGGATTCCCGGTTTGGGTTTGGCACTCAAACCACTAATCTTAAAAAAAAAACCCAAATGAAGAGGGTTAGAACATGCAAGTTAGGGGTCCAAAAATTGAAATAGGATCCGATCGGCATGTCGTTCGCTCCGACACGACCGAGTGGGTGAGAGTAACGTGTGGAAACTGACGGAATCCTAATCTAATTTCTGGTTTGGGTTTGGCGCTCAAACCACTAATCTTAAAAAAAACCCAAATGAAAAGGGTTAGAACACGCAAGCTGGGAGTCCAAAATCTTAAATAGGGATCCGATCGGCGTGTCATTCACTCCGACATGACCGAGTGGGTGAGAGTGACGTGTGGGAACTGATAGAATCCTAATCGGGTTCCCGGTTTGGGTTCGACGCTCAAACCACTAATCTTAAAAAATCCAAATGAAAATAGTTATAACACGCAAGCTGAGGGTTCAAAATCTAAAGTATGGATCTAATTGGCGTGTCGTTTGCTCTGACACGAATGGGTAGGTGAGAGTAACGTGTGGGAACTGACGAAATCCTAATCGGATTCCTAGTTTGGGTTCGACGCTCAAACCACTAATCTTAAAAAAAATCCAAGTGTAAATGATCTGAAATATTTTCTAATTACTCTATTTGAATATTCATATATTCTGAATTTCAAATTTGAAAAATAATGTGTGTATATTATTTTATTTATGTTTCTAATATTTATTTTTTTTTATGAATATGAGGAAGGGAGGACGATCTAGCAGATCTTTCTTGATATTTTATTTGTTATTATTGTGGATGTTCCATATTTGTTGTGATTGATGATTTTATGTTAATTGTTATTTATTGTGGATGTTCCGATGAATATTATTTTTAGTAAGTTTTTCAATTTATCTTTGTTATCTAGTTGTATTTTTAAAAAATATTAAAACATTATTTCTAATAGATTTTCTGACGAAAAGTTTATGTGGAAAAAAACGTCGGCAAACATGATTTCTGATGGAAAATATCTGTCGGCAAAACCGTCGGACTTTTCGATAGATTACTGACGGATATTTTCCGTCAGAAGTTTTCCCACTTCCGACACTCTTGTCCGTCGGTCAAGGTGTCAGAAGTGTTGACAGATATGCTGACCAAATATTCCGTCAGAATTTGCCGACCACTTTTTTACGTCGGTCAATTGGTCAAAAGATTTATTTTCCAACAGATTTTTCGACGATTATTTTGTTAGAAATACCAATGGATTTATCGACGGATTTTCTTTTCGTTGGTAATTTCTAATGCTTCTTTTCCGACGAATTGTTCCCAATGGACTGTTGTCGGAAAATGGTCGGAAAAGTATTGTTCTGATGACTTTCTAACAGAAGGTTGCCATCGAAAATATTGCTTTTTCTTGTTCTGCTTCCGATTACTGTTATAACATTTCGATTGGTGTTATAATTACACTGATTACTGAACAAAAGTTAGTAAGGTTCATATTGGTCTTTATAACCTTCTGATTACTGAACAAAGGTTCAATAATCTTCCGATTAGCCTTATAATGGTTCTAATTACTAAAAAAAGGTTCAGTAACCATCTGATTAGCCTTATAAGTGAACCAAACATCGACTGGTGTTATTGCCACACCTATTACTGAACAAAGGTTCAGTAAACACTTCGATTGGTGATATAATCAACCGATTACTGAACAAATGTTCACTAACACTCTGATTGGGCTTATAATCCTTTCTATTGGTTGTCTAAGTGGCCTGGACATCGATTGGTGTTATAATCACACCGGTTACTGAACAAAGTTTTAGTAAGGTTACGATTGGTCATGTAAATGCACTCCCAAACATTTCCTTCACAAGAATTGCCCATTTATGAGGATGGCTCTATACTTAGCATATTCTTTGTAAAATATCCAAGTCATTACAAAATATCTCAAGGAACAACTCCGATGAAGAATGGCTGAGAGAGTAAGTGATAGCCAAGCTCTTGCAACCAGAACTCTGTGGATTCAAGAATAGGGAATCGGAAGACTTGCAGTACAAGCTTGATTTGCGTCCTGATTCTTTCTACTGCGCAAGCTGTTTGTGAGAAATGAAGACTTCAACTTCTACAAGCTAAATCAACCCCATGAATCAAGATTAGAAGTAGTTTTACTTGCTTCAAGCAATAGAGGGTGACTATAGCCCAATCGGGTTTCATCTGTTTAACATTTGGTTCTTGAGAACCCAATCTACCTTGTTTCTTCAATTTTCATCTGCTTTGTCTTTTAATCTTGAACCTCTTTGGATTTCATCTATACGGGATAGTAGAGGTTTCAGATCTAGCACTAGGTGTGATGTGGTCTAGGTTTGGACTGAGTGTCCTCAGGCTGTTTGTCAGCTATGTTGTGAGGGAGCTATTTCTCTGTGTCAAGCTATTTGGCAGCGTCTCAATGTAAAGTTGTGTATCAGCTGTACTTTGGAGTGTACTCTTTGTAGTTTGAACGTGATTCAAGGTAGCTTCACTTGGTTTAGTGAGGGGTGGATGTGGGGATTTGAAGAGAGACCGAACCACCTTAAAAAATTTTGTCGCTTATGTGGTTTGCGTTAATTGCTCCTGTTTATGATCAAGGTTAGATGAATGTCGAGGACCGTGACTTGATCCAATCTATTTGATTCACATCCATCAACTATTTAGCTTTGCAAATTGATTTCACTCCTACGCATTTTAGTTTTAAATAGTTGGTAACCATCTATTCACCCCCCTCTGGATTCGCTAATTCCACAACCAACAACTTCAACGAAAGAGTCGATTCTCAGATTAAATCGACTCCTTTTTTGTTATGAATAGATTCTATTAAATCACTTTGGATGCATGGTTGATTGCCCAAAGCCATTTTGGCGGCATTCTCTGTTGTTGTCAAACCTCACCCGGTGGCATGATCGCTTGTCGTCTCACTTCCTTGGCAGCATGATCTATTTGTTGACCCACGGTAGCATAACAAGAATCACCTAGAGGGGGGTAAATAGGGTGATACACAAAACTTGATACAAATAGTGAACACTTCAAATTTTAGTTTGTGAATATAATCATGTGCAATACAAATTAAGGGCGTGGAAATAATCACACACAAAGAATATAAGAGATAGTTCAGTACTTCCCTCAATGGAAGTCCTACGTCTAGTCCCCAAGCAACCTCTTGGGATTACGCGGTCCTAGGGTACAATCCCCCCAATAGACCACCCAGCTCTCCGTTGGTCTTCCATTCTCCACAAGGGGAACACTAAGTACAGTTCCTCAGTTGGACAAACCACCCAGCACATTAGCTAGTCTTTCCTTCTTCACAAGGGGATCACTGAGTACAATCCCTCAATTAGGCAAGCCACTAGTTACAACTGGTCTTCTCTTCTCACAAGAAGAGGAACTACCCAATCTTTCTTAAGGGAAAAAAAAACAACTTGTCAAGACCAAGTTCAGGAATAATGAACTTGATTTCCTTGATCTCAACAGCAACCTTAGAGCTAAAGGAAATGTACAAGAAGCTCAATCCCTCAGGCTTACAAACTCTCTCCCAGATTTTTAATGTCACACAGAGAGAGATGAGAAAGAGGAGTGCTTGAATGCTGAACACTTGAACATATTTCTTATTTCTTTTCTTTGTATATATATGTGGTCTCCTACTTCAAAGCCTCTATCTTCTTGTACAGCCCTTTGAAGAAGACCGTTGAGGAGATCCGTTATGGCTTCTTCCATCCATTGCTTCTTCTTCTTCTTCTTCTTCTTCTTCTTCTTCTTCTACTTCTACTTCTTCTTCTTCTTCTTTCTTTTGCTCTCTTTGTATCTAATGTCTATCTTCTTGTGTCTACTGGTTACTTGGAACAAAATAGTCTTCTTTAGATTATGCATGTTTCCAAGGTCACTGGTAGCAGGTCCAACATTGTGTCTATGTGAGTACCATAAACCTAAATGCCATAAATGTTGTGATAGGAAGAGGGAGAGAGCACATCAGTCAACCCATACCTCATCTACCTATTGTCCGCATTTACGGCTGACAAAATTGCCATACTAGGTGGACCCTTTTTACCTATGAGGAAAAGATAGAAAGTACAAGGTAGGATTTAGTCTAAATAGGTCTCATGGAAATAGTTGTATTTCAAACAGTCGCGCATTCAGAAAATAGAAATTGAAATTTAAGTCTGCTGGAAACAATATGTTGAAGGAGTAGAGAGAGATTTGAAATGGCATGTCAGCATGTGCATTAAAAATAATTTTAATATGATGGAACAATGTTTGAGCAGATATAACACTCATTGTTGTGAGGAATAAGAGTGGAAGATAAATAATCTAAGCAGTCAATGAATTTGGAATGATTCATTTACTAATCGGTGAAAGATTATAGATAAAACTTCAATAATTGGCATAGAATGCAAATATTGATCATATTGTTCATTAATTGATATATCCAGAAGCAATTGAAAGATATATTCAGTAATCAGTGTGGCTATCATTAATCAGAAGGATATTGACTTTTGCTAAATAATTGAAATAATCATAACACCAACTGGAACAACACAAGAGTAATCGAAATGATGTTAAGTAATCGGAATATAGATTAAACATCAATCAATACAAACTTTGTTCTTTAATCGAAATAACAAGATACAAGTTCAAAAATAGTAATCAGTATGAAACTTATCTTCTCTAATTGATAGGAGGCTTCTTATATAAGTTTGTGCATGATGAACTGAGCTTCTTCACTAATCAGTATGAAGCTTCTTCAATAATCGATGTAGGGCACACATATCGATTAGTGAATAGTTTATCAATAGTAATCGTTGAGCTCAAGAAGTCTACATAAATGAATTGTAAACGATATGATACTTCTTCACTTATCGGTATGAGATCCCTTCTCTAGTCGGTGTAAAACTTGTTTTATAATTGTTGTGGCACATTAGTCTCTAGTCGATACACATTGAATTGTAATCGATATGGAATTTAAGTACATATCTTTAAAGCAATAGTTATTATCTTATTTCTTGTACACAATTATCTTGGAAAAAATATTATTAAATATATTCATGATATTTACGAGTTTTAGTTATTACCAAAATATAGTGATAAATATATGTGAGTGGTTCAAAAATCTCCCCCTTTTGGTGATAACAAAACTCATGGGAATTGATGCGGAACAGCGAGGAAGAAAGGAGGGGAAGGAAGAGAGAGGGATGGCTGGCGATTAACTCAGTTGCCAAGGAGAGGAGAAAGGAGGTGATTTGCTCAACCAAAGATAAGTTAAGGTTTCCATTTTCATTTTAGTAATCATCATCCCACCTAAAGGATTACATAGGGTTTATATAGATGCATATATTTGCATCCGTACCCACAAAAGAAAGTAATAACAAAATAAATCTCCTAATAGCAATAGCCCTAATAACCAAATGACATAAAACAAACCTTAAACCTAAAATTTTAAAATAATGTTACATCACTTGGGCCTCTAATGGGACAAACAAAATATATAATGAACTTTTGAATTTGGTTCTACAACTACTCATTTCCCATCACATGATAAATCTACTCCCAATGTTAAAAGAATCGACTCTGTAAAGGTTATGAGTAGGCTCTCTGAGATAGAGAATCGACTCAGGCTCTCTGAGATAAAGAATCGACTCACCCATCAACATATAAACTATTGGTTGACCTGAATCGACTGTTTGGTAGACCAATCTATCTTTCTAATACTGAAAATTTTTTGCAACTCTTATCAATCAATATGAATTGACTATTTGGTCTTCCAATCTCCTATTCACTATAGCAACTATATTTTCTCTAATCTTTATTCTCTCCTGGACATATCTGCAGCCATATCATGCTTGAAACTCTTACTAAAATACTCTGAACTATGTTCTTATGATTCTTGATTATCAATAATTGTCTAAAAAATACATGGAATCTTATATCCACAACTAATACTTGGCAATATAAGGGTCTGGTCTGATCTTAGGAGGAGCTCCCGAAAAGTGCTTGTGTCTACTGGAGTTTGATTGACCAGGGTGTTAGGTATTGCACTCAAGTACTTGGCATGCTTGATTAATTATGAGAACCATCCCGTGAATATTTGATTGACATGTTACTTGCTTGACTTGTGCCCTGATAAGTGTTACATCATGTTATGACAACTTTACTTGAATCACTCTCGTTCATCACTTTCTTGACTTGTTCATGTACTCTTGATGCTAGTTACCAACACCTGTTTAAATTGCTCTCTTGTTATTAGGATGTTCAACATATTAACATGTTAATCACTTAAAGCTTCCTAGTTAAGAGATATAAATCCTACTGAGTGTCTAGCTCATTTAAATACTTCATACTTTTCAGATGAAACTGATGATGATGAGCACACTGATGGAGACAGACAAGGGTGATGAGTGTCCCAAGTTATCTAGATGTAGTAGTAGTTGTGAGTAGAGTCTTTTCGTTTTTGTGAAAGTTATATAAATGTCATGTTGGCCCTATGTATTGCCTCTGAACAGACATTTAGATTTGAGTTTAATAAAAGCCTTAACTAACTTTTTTATCTTAAATTTTGAATATTGTCTAGTTGATGTTATGAATTAGTTTGCTCTGCACGACATGACTGTCTAATACTACAAGATCGATGACAGGGACCCTTCAACAAAAATTCTATCTTCTATTGCTGCATCTACCAACCCAACCTATTTTGTGTGTATTTGCTCATGTCTCGATATTTCCCATTGGGGTGTGATAGGTTAAGAGATTCATTTAGGAATCTCCATGCCAAACTTCATAAGTAGAGCTCTGTTGAACAAATGCAAATCTCTAAAACCCAGCCCTCTATGTAATTTAGGCTTCTGCAACTTGTGCCAAGCCACTAATGGAGCTTCATGGACTGCATTCTTCTTGCCCCTCCAGAAGCCTTTTTGACATTTAGTGAGATTGCATATGATACTTTTGGGGATAAGGTTATTGTTCAGAACATGGACAAGTAATATATTGAGAGTTGATTTAATAAGGACATATTTACCTACTGACATGAGAGTGTTTGTCATCCAAAAGCACAGTTTGGATTTGCATTTTTCCTCCAATAACCTTCACTGCTCTTCTTTAGCTCTGCTTATTAAGGAGTCCCAAAGTAATGAGCATTCTTGGTTAATCCTTCAAAACCTAAAATTCTCTTTAGATGTGCTTAGAGAAAAGTTGAAGTGTTAGGACTAAATATTATTCCAGATTTAAGCATGTTAATTTCTTGGCCAGACCAATTAACAAATTTTGAATGGTATTCTTCACAGCTGTAAGTTCCTGTTCTTCAGCTCGGTCAAACAAAAGGATATAATCAGCATAAAATATATGACTGATTGTTGGGGCTCTTGAGCCCAATTGTAGCATTTGAATCTTCCTTCTTCAACCGTCTTAGCAAATAGATCACTCTAGTCTATCATAGGTTTTAGACAGACGCATCTCATTGATAAAAGACCACTCTAATCCATCATAGGCTTTGGATAGATCCACTTTAATATCAATTACACCTGATTATCCCTTTTTTCAGTTTAGAGAATGAAGGAGGTCTTCAGCACTCACTATACAGTCAACGATTTGACGGCCTAGCACAAAAGCCGGCCCCTTGATTTAAATAGGTTAGCTCCCTAAGAGTGGTTTAATTCTGTTGGCACTGATTTTGGCAATAACCTTGTACAGGACATTATTATAAAGCTGATAGGCCTAAATTCCCTTACACATGTGGCATTAGATTTTTCGAGTATGTTTGATATTAGGATAGATCAGAGATAGAGTGAGAATATTTTTAAAATTTTAAGGATATTCTCATTCTATCTCCAATCTATCTTAATACCAAATATGTTTAAAAAATAAGAGTTTTGAGGCTGTGATTAGATTCGTGAGGTGAGAACTTCTGGAAGAAAGAAATGACAAACTAACTCACCTCATTGGTGACTATATCCTAATGTTTTTGGAGGAACAGTGAAGCATTCGGACCAGAGGATTTGTTAAGTGGGAGAAAAAAATAATATCATGTATTTCTTGAAGAGAGGGGATTTTACAGAGCCTATCATTATCAAAGCTAGAAAGTTGTGTATTCTTAGTTCGAAAGTCGGCTGGGATTGGCTAGGGTGAGAAGAGGAGAACAAGTTTTCAAAGTAATGGACAAAGTTGGCTTTCATTTCTTCTGATTCTATCCATTCCCTTGTTGAATCTAAGAGATGTGATTCTGGCTTCTTCTATTAGTAGAATGGATATGATAATCTTCTATGACTATGATGGATGTGATAAAATTTTGTGCTTCTATCCCCATCTTTAACGCACTTTAGTTCTTGGACGTCAAAACAGCTCCTCTTGATCAAGTGCGCTATTCAGCTCGTTTTTTAACTTCAATTCTTCCTGCACTGTTTCATCAGTGAGAGATGTTTTACCGATGGAAAAATATTTAGTGACAACATTTTGTAACATATATATTTGACATCATTTATATGACATAAATTTTAAAGTATCATATGATATTTTTAAATATAAATTTTAAAATATTATATGATACTTCAAATTTTATTATGTGAGTGATGTCAAATATGTGTTACCAAATTATTATTTTTTATTAATGGCTTCTAATCTACTCTGAAATTTTAAGATTTGTTCTTGAGAGTTGACATAATTTTTTTATATGACATTTTAAAATTTATATCAGTGTCAAATATATATATCAAATGCATGTGTTACTAAATTATTTTTCTTTACAGGTGGCTTCTAACCTAGTCTGAAATTTTAAGATCTATTCTTGAGGGTTGGCATTATTTTACTTTTTCAATCTATTGGTCTGTAGGTGGGTGTTTGTTAGAACAACTCGACTATTTTTTAAAGAAAAAATATTACTACCTGACGTGTAATACTTATTATTTCCGTAATTGATGAAGTGACGGATCCCTCGTATGATAATGGGATCTAATAAAAATGGAGTGTCAAGTACCCACCTCAACTTAACGGATAACAATTAACTTTGATTTTAGAAAAGAGAGTCTAACATCAGTTTCCCAAGTTCCAACGCCAGCTCGGAAGTCATGCCCGCACGGATTCTTCTGCGTTTAAGTTTCACATCCCTGGTGGGTGGCAGACAAGAATCGTTCACTTCACTGCAACCACCGCCGTCAAAACAAACACGAGTGTTCTGAGAACCATGAGACGGGACGACTTGGAGAATGATTTGACATTAAGACAAACGGAAACGGCAAGCCTTCCCCACTAGGGGTGTAACACGGACTTGAACTTCATTTTTCTATCTATTTTTAAATTTCGATTCGACCCGGAATAAATCTGGGCCGATTTTGGACTTTGCTTGGCCCGGTCCGCTCGCCCGCGCCCCATTGCTCCACCCCACCTTGCCTTCGCGCCCGCGCAGGCGCCCACCACTCGCCTCGCGTAGGCGCGCACCGGTCGCCCCGCATCCCGTGCCCCGGCCCATGCACCGCTCTCCCCGCACCCCACGCTCGCCCCGCCCGGCCCGCTCGCCCCGCACCACTCGCCCCGCACCCCACGCTCGCCCCGCACCCCGCGCCCTGACCCACTGCAGGCGCCCACGCACAGCTCCCCCCACACCGCACACCGCTCGCCCCCCCCCCCCCCCTTCGCACTGTGATCCTTTAAAACCAGGCCAAACCGGGCCTGGACCGGGTCTTAAAAAATCATCCCGGCTAGGCCTATTTCCTGAAAATCAGACTTTTCTCCAAGCCTGGGTCGGGCCTGGGCCTATCATCTAGAAATCGGGTTGGGCCTGGGCCAACCTAGGCCCGGTCCAGGCCCGGCCCATTGACACCCCTATTCCCCACGCACATGGCATGCGGGGGCACGCAACATGGCATCTGGGTGAAAAAAAATATGGAGAAAATTAATTGAGGTCTTTATAAGAGATTGTTACTTTTTTTCTAATCCCTATCAGAATATTTGTAAGGCCCTCGAATTTGTTTGTCATTTTATTCTATTTTATGTGAATTCATGTTTGTGTGTAACTTGTATATGCATATGTAGATATCTATGTACAATATTAGCTAGTGATACTTATGTGTGCATGTGTGTAAATATGTTATAAATATTGTATGTTTGCATGTGTGATGGTGTGTATACTATACCACATATACTACATGTATATGTATATATATATATACATCGTACGCATGGTTTCTGCATGTTTTTAAGTTCTGGCCGAAGGGCCAATTGGCGTCAACAGGGTGGACGTCCATGGTGGTAAACGTCCATATCGTTG
The DNA here is from genome assembly GCA_014218235.1 of Colocasia esculenta. Taxonomy (NCBI): domain Eukaryota; kingdom Viridiplantae; phylum Streptophyta; class Magnoliopsida; order Alismatales; family Araceae; genus Colocasia; species Colocasia esculenta. The sequence continues at coordinate 164,344,738 of CM024754.1, read as the reverse complement.
GATGCTAATACTTAAATAAACGGCCATGGATGTGGACGTTAATATCTCTGACCTACATGCGTTGCAGACCCCGAAATTCCGGGAGCAACCAAGCCCAACCATTGGGGAGAAGTCCCCAACGGCTATCAGACATCCCATCACATCCTCCGGGATATCCCAAACCCCTCTCCTATAAACTAAACCCTTTATGCACTAGAAAAGCCTCTCTTGACTCTTTTCAAGGAGAGAAACCCTAGCTCAAAAATTGGAGGAAAACTGAACTTGGCAAGCTTGAATCTGGTGACTGAAGGCTTCTCCCGGTGATCCACTGCTACTAGGAGGGAGTCTGAACATTGGGGAAGGCTTCCCCAACACTGGACTGAAGCTTGCATCGACTTAGAACCCGGAGGAGAGCTCTTTTGGAGGCTTCTTGGGACCGCCCAAGGAGAGCTTCAACGACACCTTTGATCCCTTTGGAGACTTATTAAGAGGCAAGTAACCCATCCCCGTGGTGCATGTGTGTATCCAGTAGGTCCTAGGCATTTTTATGGATTTTTATCGTGTCCTAGATCCTCACATTCTCTGTTATCTGGAGCTCGGTCTGTATTTTTACACAGACAGGAACTTGACGTCAAGCCCTCTTGCCGTCAAGATCTCCAGTCGGCGGCCAGCGATCTTGCCGTCAATCTCCTTGAACGGCCAGACACTGCCGTTAAGTTCTTCAGTGCAGAACATTAAATTGTTCTACCTTATATAATTATTTTCTGGACTTTGACGTATGAGATATAGTGTAATTTTTATATGTTATGTAAAATAGATAAGGTGATGTGTGTGGAATTTTTTGTACTTTTCTGTGGATGGCATAAATTGTTAGATTTATTGAAACACATGTTGGGAAAATAGATTATGCATGTTCACCTACTGTCTACATGATTTCTGAGGAATTAAATGCCCTAGATTTTTCTATACCATGTGTATATGTGTCAGTCCATACCCTGCAAATTTGAGAATTTATTCATGTTCGTGTCATTTACTGTAATTTCTGCAATGGAAATAGAAAGCATGTGTAGAATTTTCAAAAATCGACAGTAAATTGTACATTGCGTAATAAATTCGAGAAAAAAATTTCTGTAACAATGTGTATGATAGATTCAGATCTGTGAAATGTCAAATCTGATATTCATGTTATGTTCCATGATAAATTGAATTATGAATGGCATGAGATTGAATATTTTGATTTCTGTAAATGTAAATATGACTCAGAAAAATGTGAAAATTTGCATGTGTGGTCATAAACCTGCAAACAGTGTGTGGTTAAATTTTCATATGATTTGGATAACATAAAAAGGTATTATGAGATTTCCATGTGAAAACGAGTGATTAATGCATGTTATCATGAATGTGGTTTGATTATGCATTGTTCAGCCTGATTAGTGTAAAGTATTGAATGTTTAAAGTCTGTCAATAGTAGTATCATGTTAAGGAAAAACAGAGCCATGTATATGAATGAGAAATGTGAGCCATGTGTAAATCATGTGAAAAGTGTGTGTTAAAAATCGGATAATGTGTGAAATGTGCCATGTGTGACACTGCTTCCATAGAGGGCCATGGAACCGTACCATAGAAAAGTTCCCATGGGAAGGTTCAATGTGTTAAGATCCTAAGGGCATTAGGATGAAATCCTGGAGGTGGACAAGTACCACTGGTTAGGGTGGAGACTTGTTCTCCCGATCTGCGCAGTCCAAGAGTCGTCATTGTATTGCCTAGGTGGCGTCTATATGTATGTGTTATGTGATGTGTCCTTCTAATGGTGGTTTGGACTATGTGTCACGGCACTAAATTGTGAAATGTGAATGTGAATATGTGTAAATTGTGTAGTGTAAATATGTGAAAATGTGCAATGTGTAAAAAGTGAGCAATGTGAATGTGTAATTGTGCAAACATGTGGAACTAATATGGTAAATCATGAAATTGTGATCCATGATATGTAAGTGTTAAATTTATGTCAAAACAGCAACCTAAATGTGTGTAAAATGCCATTTCCACATGTGCAAAATTTGTAGAATCCATGTTAAGGATGTTTCTTACCTATGTGTGAATAGTTCCATGTTAATCGTTATCATGTTGAAGTTGAAAATGTGAATGTAGCTCTCATGTGAATAGACAAATAGAAAGCATGTGGTAGGGACTTTAGTTTGGAATGACATAAACCATGTACATATGTTTAAATTTTATAGAAGTATCATGATAGGTTGTTTCCTACCATGCTATATGTTTGGCTATTGAAAGTGGTTATAGGTCTTATTGTGATATATGCATGTATGACGTGTATGGTGTTATTTGCTAAGTCTTTTAGACTCATTCCTTGCTTCGGCGTACAGGTTTAGTAGGTGATACACCTTTGGAGGAGACCGTAGAGAGCGACTCCGAGCACGGGGAGTAGCTTGGAGGAGTTGTAGTTGTGACATTTTGACTTCCATCGTATGTAAATTGAGGCATTGTAATAGAAACACTATGTAATTGTGGACAACGATGTATTTGAATTTAGTACTTCATTATGTGAACTTTAATTTTTTTAAATTGTCATTGGATCATGTATGTTAAATGTGGATGATGAAATGAAATGAAAGACCTTATTCTTTTACTTCCGCTACTCTGTATCTATATTTATGTATATCTCAATCATGTGATAGCGTTTGGGTAAATGTCCCACTGTGATAACGTTCACTATACCGACGTGGGTTGGTATAACCGTACCGATATAATGAGGGTCGTCACAGGGATTGGTATCAGAGCAAACCGATTGAGATTATACATAAATATACATGAATCATCATCTTCATTACATGCTAAATCTTCATAGATTGTCCACATGTGTAGAATTGATTAATAATGAATGAAAATTAGATAAGAAAATGGTTAGGAAATAAATTAACGTAGCTCTAATGGTGGCTGAAATTTAATGCAGCCATGGCTTCGAGAGGTAGGCATGGCGGCGCGCCGGCCCGTGAGGACGAGCCGAGACGTGAGGAGCGGGCGGAGCAGCAGGCCCCGGCACCGCAGGGTCCTGTACTTCCCCCGCCGCCGCCTGTGGATTATGGAGTGTTCATGCAAGGTTTGGTGCAGGCCATGCAGACGCTGGCCCACACCCAGGCTGCACTCCAGGCTCAGTTGGAGGCTCAGGTTAGCATAATCAATCAAAGTGTAGTCTGTTTTATTTAATTGTATGATGTTATGTTGAATGTGTATTAATTGTTGTTGGATGTAGCAGGCTCAAGTTCCAGCTCAGGACCATGGTGGACCTTCCATCATGGAAAGATTCAAGAGGATGCTGCCACCCTCTTTTAAGGGGGAGAGCGATCCGTTACTAGCAGAAAGCTGGATGAGGGAGATCGAGAAGATCTTCCGGGCTATTAGGTGTGCGGACGATGATAAGGTTACATTAGCCACCTATATGCTACAGGTATGTGCTAGTTTTATTTGTTTATACCCTCTGTTAAGTTGAAGTTGTTTAGTTGGTGCTTATGAAGGTTATGTTACAGGAGAGAGCTGATGTGTGGTGGGCTTCATTATTGCGTACCCGATTCGAGGACGGCGCTATTGAGGTTGCTTAGGACGAGTTCGTGAGGCTCTTTTGGGCCAAGTTCGTCCCCGAACATATCCAGGACCAGATGGAGCAGGAGTTCCTCTCCTTGACTCAAGGCTCCATGACCGTACTCGAATATGCGGCCAGGTTTGCAGAATTATCTAAATATGCACCTCATATCGTGACAGATGAGTGCAGGAAAGCAAAGAAGTTCGTGATGGGCCTAAAGCCATCACTGAGGACGAGGCTAGTGGCGTTTGACCATCGTACCTTGGACGAGGCCCTCAGCGCTGCTTATAGACAGGAGGGCGAGATGGAGCAATATCTGAAAGAGAAGAAGGCTTCGCAGAAGAGGCCTGCAGCTACGTTCCAGCGGCAGGACAAGAGGAAAGCAGTGTACCAGGCACCGCAGCGTCCAGTAACAACCAGCAGTGCACAGGTACCTTCTCAACGTTCCCGTGGTGTGAAGAAGGAGTGTCCCCATTGCGGGAAGACGCATGGTGGTTCCAAGTGTTGGATGATTGCGGGAAAGTGCTTGAAGTGCGGAAGCAGCGACCACAAGATCAAGGATTGTCCAAGACTTCAGCAGGGAGTCCAGTGCGGAGCACCAGCCACAGCAGCGGTAGCAGCAGCAGCGCCAGCTACAGGAAGACCAGGAAGGTCTCGAGCCCCAGCTCGAGTGTTTGCTCTAGCATGCGAGGACAACGAGCAGGCGGAGCATGTCACGGAAGGTACGGTTTTACTTCTAGGTGTGACGCTCAGGTTTTATTTGATACGGGTGCCACTCACTCGTTCATTTCCGAGCAGTTCACTAGGCAGTTAGCTCTAGAGTCAGGCATAGAGTCTGAGGAGTTAGAGGTCCATTTGTCTGTGCACACACCTGCGGGTGCGGTATCGACTAGGAAGTGTATCCCGTCGTTACCTGTGTGCATTGAGGATAGAGTCCTAGAAGGGTGTTTCTTCTTGCTAAAGATGAAGGACTTTGATGCTATTCTTGGTCTGGATTGGCTAGAGGAGCACTATGCGTTAGTAGATTGTCGTGGGAAGAGGATTGTTTTCCGCATTCCTGGTGAGGACGAATTCTCTCATCCCTTGCTAAGGAACTTGGCAGGAAAGTTGGTCATCTCTGCCATGAAGGTGATGCGCATGGTAAACAAGGGTTGTGACGCTTTTCTTGCCAGCGTGGTATTAGCACCAGAGGCTGATGAGTCACCTACTCTTGCAGAGATCGAGGTAGTGCAGGACTTTCCAGACATTTTTTCCGATGATTTATCTGGATTACCACCGGATAGAGAGATAGAGTTCACCATAGAGTTGCTTCCGGGCACCTCTCCTATCTCAAAGGCTCCATATCGGATGGCACCTGCGAAGTTAGCCGAGTTAAGGAGGCAGTTGCAAGAGTTTCTAGATAAGGGATTTATTCACCCTAGTGTTTCCCCTTGGGGCGCACCTGTCTTATTTGTAAAGAAAAAGGATGGATCACTTAGGTTATGCATCGATTACAGGAAGCTAAACCAAGTGACAGTGAAGAACAGGTATCCCTTACCTCGTATTGATGATTTGTTTGACCAGTTGCAAGATGCATTAGTCTTTTCCAAGATTGATTTACGATCTGGTTATCATCAGTTGAGGATTCAGAGTTAAGATGTGTCCAAGACGACATTCAGATCCCGTTATGGACATTATGAGTTTTTGGTTCTTCCTTTCGGATTGACCAACGCCCCTACAGCGTTCATGGATCTCATGAACAGGGTGTTTAGGCCGTATCTAGATAGATCTTTCGTAGTGTTTATTGATGATGTGCTGGTCTACTCTCCGGACGAGGCCACACACCGTCAGCATTTGAGGGTAGTATTAGAGGTTCTCCGTGAGAACAAGCTGTATGCTAAGTTCAGCAAGTGCGATTTCTGGTTGCGCGAGGTTCATTTCCTTGGGCATGTTATCTCCGGTGTTGGTGTTGCAGTTGATCCAGCAAAGGTCCAAGCAGTTATGGATTGGGAGATTCCCAAGACCCCTTCGGAGATTCGTAGTTTTCTGGGTTTGGCTGGTTACTATCGGCGATTCATTGAGGGATTTTCATCCATCGCCACCCCATTGGCTCAGCTCACCAGAAAGGGAGTGAAGTTTGTCTGGTCCGAGAAGTGTGAGAGTAGTTTTCAATTGTTGAAGACTAAGCTCATGTCAGCTTTGGTGTTAGTCTTACCGAGCGGTGTAGAGGGTCTTGCTATCTACACGGATGCGTCTCGGATTGGCTTAGGCTGTGTGCTAATGCAGCAAGGAAGGGTAGTGGCATATGCTTCTCGTCAGTTGAAGGAGCATGAGAAGAACTATCCGACTCATGATTTGGAGCTCGCGGCAGTGGTTCATGCACTAAAGATCTGGAGGTACTATCCTTATGGTGTCAGATTTGAGGTGTTTACCGACCATAAGAGCTTGAGGTATCTTTTCTCCCAAAAGGAATTAAACCTGAGGCAGAGAAGATGGATTGAGTTCTTGAAGGACTATGACTTCAACCTTCAGTATCACCCTGGGAAGGCGAATGTCGTAGCTGATGCCCTGAGTAGGAAGAGACCATCTCTCCAGCAGGATTGGAAGATGTTGGAGGATGTGGCTTGCACGTTGACTGAGTTAGAGCCATCGCTATGCCAGGCTTTTGTAGCTCAGTTATCCCTTAGGTCCTCAATTTTGGATGAGGTGATCGAGCAACAGAAAGCCGACCCTAGACTCCTTGAGTTAGTGGGCAAGGCAGGCATTGCTCGTGATGAGAACGGTGTGATTAGGTTTCATCACCGTGTTTGTGTCCCTGATTTGGTAGATGTTCGTGAGCATGTGTTAGCGGAGGCTCATAGATCGCGGTTCTCTATTCATCCGGGTAACACTAAAATGTACCAGGATTTGAAGAGGTCCTTTTGGTGGTCTGGCATGGAGAGGGACGTGGCAGATTATGTATCCCGGTGTTTAGTGTGTCAGCAAGTGAAGGCCGAGCGACAGCGACCATCCGGGCTTATGCAAAGGATGGAGATCCCAGTGTGGAAGTGGGAAGCTGTCACTATGGACTTTGTTTCGGGTTTGCCTCGATCTAGAAGGGGCAATGACTCGATTTGGGTAGTTGTAGATAGATTCTCGAAGACCGCAGATTTCTTGCCTATGAAGAAGAAGCAGTCAGTTGAGAGTTTAGCTAGATTGTATGTTAGCTGTGTGGTTAGATTGCATGGTGTGCCGAAGTCGATCATTTCGGATCGAGATCCGAGATTTACATCGAGATTGTGGAAGGGTCTTCAGGATGCGTTAGGTTCGGAGCTGAAGCTCAGTTCGGCATTTCATCCCCAGACAGATGGACAGTCTGAGAGGACTATCCAGACGCTCGAGGATATGTTGAGAGCGTGTGTGCTGGATTGGAAGGATGATTGGAAGAGTCATTTACCTCTTGTGGAGTTCGCATACAACAACAACTTTCATGCGAGCATTGGTATGGCTCCATTTGAGGCGTTGTATGGTAGGCCTTGCAGATCTCCTTTATTTTGGGAGGAGATAGGCGATAGGCAGTTGATCGGTCCGGAGTTAGTTCAGGAGACTTTGGATAAGATCCAGCTTATCAGGAAGAGGCTTGTTGCGGCGCAGGATAGGCAGAAAAGCTATGCCGACAACAGGAGGAAGGATCTAGAGTTCGAGGCGGGTGACCATGTCTTCTTGAAGATATCACCTACTCGAGGTGTTGTCAGGTTTGGCAGGCATAGTAAGTTGAGCCCTAGATTCATTGGCCCGTATGATATTCTCAGACGACTGGGCAGCGTGGCATATGAGCTAGCTTTACCCCCAGCTTTGGCTAGTGTTCATCCTGTTTTCCACGTTTCTATGCTCAAGAAGTATGTCCGAGATCCATCTCATGTGATAAGTCACGAGCCAGTGGAGATTCAGCTAGATCTGTCATATGTGGAGCAACCAGTAGCTATTCTTGACTGGAAGGTTCAGCATCTCCGGAACAAGAGTATTGCGTCGGTGAAAGTTCTATGGCGGAACTTCTCGCGAGAGGAGGCTACTTGGGAGCTTGAGGATGCGATGAAGAAGAAGTATCCCCGTTTCTTTGAGTAGTTTTATTTAAACTTCGAGGACGAAGTTTCCTTAAGGGGGAGAGGGTGTAAGGCCATCGAATTTATTTGTCATTTTATTCTATTTTATGTGAATTCATGTTTGTGTGTAACTTGTATATGCATATGTAGATATCTATGTACAATATTAGCTAGTGATACTTATGTGTGCATGTGTGTAAATAGGTTATAAATATTGTATGTTTGCATGTGTGATGGTGTGTATACTATACCACATATACTGCATGTATATGTATATATATATATATACATCGTGCGCATGGTTTCTGCATGTTTTTAAGTTCTGGCCGAAGGGCTAATTGGCGTCAACAGGGTGGACGTCCATGGTGGTAAACGTCCATATCATTGGACGCTAATACTTAAATAAACGGCCATGGATGTGGACGTTAATATCTCTGACCTGCATGCGTTGCAGACCCCGAAATTCCGGGGGCAAGCAAGCCCAACCATTGGGGAGAAGTCCCCAACGGCTATCAGACATCCCATCACATCCTCCGAGATATCCCAAACCCCTCTCCTATAACCTAAACCCTTTCTGCACCAGAAAGAGCCTCTCTTGACTCTTTTCAAGGAGGAGAGAAACCCTAGCTCAAAAACTGGAGGAAAACTGAACTTGGCAAGCTTGAATCCGACGACTGAAGGCTTCTCCCGTGATCCACTGCTACTAGGAGGGAGTCTGGACATTGGGGAAGGCTTCCCCAACACTGGACTGAAGCTTGCATCGACTTAGAACCCGGAGGAGAGCTCTTTTGGAGGCTTCATGGGACCACCCAAGGAGAGCTTCAACGACACCTTTGATCCCTTTGGAGACTTATTAAGAGGCAAGTAACCCATCCCCGTGGTGCATGTGTGTATCCAGTAGGTCCTAGGCATTTTTATGGATTTTTATCGTGTCCTGGATCCTCACATTCCTCTGTTATCTGGAGCTCGGTCTGTGTTTTTGTACAGATAGGAACTTGACGTCAAGCCCTCTTGCCGTCAAGATCTCCAGTCAGCGGCCAGCGATCTTGCCGTCAATCTTCGTGAACGGCCAGACACTGCCGTTAAGTTCTTCAGTGCAGAGCAGTAAATTGTTCTGCCTTATAGAATTATTTTCCAGAGTTTGACGCATGAGGATATAGTGTAATTTTTATATGTTATGTAAAATAGATAAGGTGATGTGTGTGGAATTTTCTGTACCTTTTTGTGGATGGCATAAATTGTTAGATTTATTGAAACACATGTTGGGAAAATGGATTATGCATGTTCACCTACTGTCTACATGATTTCTAAGGAATTAAATGCCCTAGATTTTTCTATACCATGTGTATATGTGTCAGTCCATTCCCTGAAAATTTGAGAATTTATTCATGTTCATGTGATTTACTGTAATTTCTGCAATGGAAATAGAAAGCATGTGTAGAATTTTCAAAAATCCACAGTAAATTGTATATTACGTAATAAATTCGAGAAAAAAATTTCTGCAACAGTGTGTATGATAGATTCAGAACTGTGAAATGTCAAATCTGAGATTCATGTTATGTTCCATGATAAATTGAATTATGAATGGCATGAGATTGAATGTTTTGATTTCTGTAAATGTAAATATGACTCAAAAAAATGTGAAAATTTGCATGTGTGGTCATAAACCTGCAAACAGTGTGTGGTTAAATTTTCATGTGATTCGGATAGCAGAAAAAGGTATTATGAGATTTCCATGTGAAAACGAGTGATTAATGCATATTATCATGAATGTGGTTTGATTATGCATTGTTCAGCCTGATTAGTGTAAAGTATTGAATGTTTAAAGTCTGTCAACAGTAGCATCATGTTAAGGAAAAATAGAGCCATGTGTATGAATGAGAAATGTGAGCCATGTGAAAAGTGTGTGTTAAAAATCGGATAATGTGTGAAATGTGTCATGTGTGACACTGCTTCCATAGAGGGCCGTGGAACCGTACCATGGAAAAGTCCCCATGGGAAGGTTCAATGCGTTAAGATCCTAAGGGCATTAGGATGAAATTTTGGAGGTGGACAAGTACCACTGGTTAGGGTGGAGACTTGTTCTCCCGGTCTGCGCAGTCCAAGAGTCGTCACTGTATTACCTAGGTGGCATCTATATGTATGTGTTATGTGATGTGTCCTTCTAATGGTGGTTTGGACTATGTGTCACGCACTAAATTGTGAATTGTGAATGTGAATTGTGAAATGTAAATGTGAACATGTGTAAATTGTGTAGTGTGAATATGTGAAAATGTGCAATGTGTAAAAAGTGAGCAATGTGAATGTGTAATTGTGTAAACATGTGGAACTAATATGGTAAATCATGAAATTGTGATCCATGATGTGTAAGTGTTAAATTTATGTCAAAAAAGCAACCTAAATGCATGTAAAATGCCATTTCCACATGTGCAAATTTTGTAGAATCCATGTTAAGGATGTTTCTTACCTATGTGTGAATAGTTCCATGTTAATCGTTATCATGTTGAAGTTGAAAATGTGAATGTAACTCTCATGTGAATAGACAAATAGAAAGCATGTGGTAGGGACTTTAGTTTGGAATGACATAAACCATGTACATATGTTTAAATTTTATAGAAGTATCATGATAGGTTGTTTCCTACCATGCTATATGTTTGGCTATTGAAAGTGGTTATAGGTCTTATTGTGATATATGCATGTATGACGTGTATGGTGTGATTTGCTGAGTCTTTTAGACTCATTCCTTGCTTCGGCGTACAGGTTTAGTAGGTGATACACCTTTGGAGGAGACCGTAGAGAGCGACTCCGAGCGCGGGGAGTAGCTTGGCGGAGTTGTAGTTGTGACATTTTGACTTCCATCGTATGTAAATTGAGGCATTGTGATAGAAATACTATGTAATTGTGGACAACTATGTATTTGAATTTAGTACTTCATTATGTGAACTTTAATTTTTTTAAATTGTCATTGGATCATGTATGTTAAATGTGGATGATGAAATGAAATGAAAAACCTTGTTCTTTTACTTCCGCTACTCTGTATCTATATTTGTGTATATCTCAATCATGTGATAGCGTTTAGGTAAATGTCCCACTGTGATAACGTTCACTATACCGACGTGGGTTGTTATAACCGTACCGGTATAATGAGGGTCGTCACAATATTAGAAGATATTGATTCCTTATTTTTTTCGTCTAGTTTAATTTGGAGTCTCTAATTTTGAGACGTCACCATTTACTACCTTCAATTATTCACGAATTCTGTCTCTTTTGCATCCGTCGCTTTTTCTCATTCTCATCTTATCCTTCCGTCCTTTCAAATACTATGAAGTGACATGTCCGCCTGTCTATCCACCTCCGCCCTCCATGAAAGCTAGAATTACATAAAGTGTGTATCGCACTTACATAACGTGTGTATCGCACTTACAGCAACCATTGACATTACTTACACATTGTAGGTAAAGAACAAAAATGAGAGCTACAGATATAGAAGATTTTAATTCATTCAGGATTGTGGGGTGGGTTACTACAAGTTCTTCTGTTGTGACCTATTTGTTTGCACCTTGAACAAATATACGCATACTCTACTTCTCCTCTTTCTCAGTCTTCCTGACAACCTTTTTATTATCGGTGACTTGATCAGAACATCAGATGGTTGAGGTGGATCCGGCATGTCAAATGTTGAGATAGGTTGAATGTTAGTTTCGTATGTAGCCTTGTACACTTCTGTGTTGTAAAATGCTAAATCATATTGAGAGACGACCTCCTTGTTATTGCCAATTACTACACATGCATGCTTGCAAGGAATCTTGACAAGTTGTTAGTGTCCACATGAGCATGTTTGTTGATAAAGGTCTACGGCGTACGTCTTCATACTTTCAATAACCTCAAATTTGATTCTGTCGGAATGATGGATTGCTAAGCTTCTTCTTTCTTGAAGGTTTCTTTCAATGATTTTTTGTACTTTAGGACAGTATGGAGTATCCCACAAGGCTGTGTCAATTTTTCTCTTTGCAGCCATTTCCATCATTTGAACTCTAATTTTGTCAACCATCTGTAATATTGGTAGACTTCAAGCATCATGTATTTAATTGTTGAATGACTCTGCCAAATTAGAGTATAACTTGCTAAACCTGTGAGACAATGGAAAGGAAATTAGTTTAGCATCATATATCTCTAACACGTCTTCACTACTTACTGTAACCACATTTAACACGTCCTGTAACCTCATATATCTCTAACTGTAAGATAATGCTTACTATAACAACTTATATCTGTTACTATAAGACATGCCTAACTGTAAGAACATAAATGGCGGACTATAATAGAACATATTGCTTCAGTGTAATTGAAGAGACGAACCTTTGTCCCAAGAATCGAGCATGCGACCAGTGGTCGACATCATTTCGAAGCACCCATTCTTTGGCATAAGCAGAATTAAGCTCCATTGCTAGCGTCTTGGTACTCTTGTTCAGTGACAGTATAGGCAATGCGCTGGAGGATTTTTCTAAGTAATTTCTTGAAAGGGGCGGCATATTTCCCTACACATTGGTCTTTGAAGTTCTACATGATGTGCTGGAAATAGTAGCCGTGATGATCATTTAGAAATATGTTAGGCATCACTTCCTTCAGACCTTTCCCCCTGTCTGATAGGAAGGCGATCCTTCTATCTGAGAGTAATGCCCTTTTTAAATTTTGTACAAACCAGACACAGTTGTCATATGTTTTCAAATATGCGATGGAGTATGCTACAGTGAATAGTTCATTGTTACCATTTAAGGCACTTACTGCAAGTATAACCCCTTGTACTCTATGTTGTTTGATATGAGTTCCGTCCAAAAAGAGCATAGGTCGGAAACCAACTTCGAACTCATATACAGATGCCTGGAAGCATATGAAATAGCATTTGAAACGTTGTGTCTCCGGATCCACTTCAAGAGACAAAACTAATCTCGGGTTTGATTGTAATGCACGTTCGCTATACCAGTGCAACATATGATAGCTTGTTCTGAAATCTCCGTATAGAGAATTGACAGCAACTTCTTTGCCCCACCATGCCTATTGATATGATGACATACATGGTATGTTAGATGAATTGATATAGTGCTATTTATAGACTATTTACATATTGTTACAGTACTTGTCCTTATATCTTACAGATTATAATGTTGGTGATACAGTGGCCTGCATAGAATCATACAGTATAACTTGTAATGATTATAGTTGTTACAGTACAACCCTTATAGTATGTGATTACAGTTGTTACAATACAAGGGCCAGAAACTTACAGTTCACGTTGTACGCATTACAGAAGAAGTTGTGATGTGTTAGAATTGAAAACTTTTAAAATAGCATTTAAAATCATAGCATACCTGATGATAAGGGATGAAGGTACTGTAATCTCGACGTATGTCTCTCATCATTTCACTTGCTCTATAAGTGAGTTTATCAAGTAGTTTCCCCTTCACAGTATTTGCAACCCACTTCTTAGATGTCCCAGGATGTCGTTCGCTCATAATATCACACCCACAACTGTGTATGTTGTTCATACTCTTGATTTCAAATTCTTGACCTTGACGAATGACGGACACATGAAGGCACCATGGGTAAACATCTACATTGCACCGTACAGTTAATCGTACAGAGTCGTTCTTCAAATATTTCCAATTAAATCCTCATGTGATCGCGTAATTTGTCAATTCCAGCTGCAATTGCTCTTTGCTTATGAAGATTTGTCCTACTGAATGTATTCTACCTAGACAATATTGCGTCAAGACTAGTACTTGACCTTCCACTCCATTTGTTCGGTCGCCGTACAATTTCAGACTGCTTCCAGGTAATTGAGACGGTTCTGTGGTTTCCAAAGAAGTGCCATGCGTGTTTGAAGTACTTCAGTAAAAATTGTACATACGTACATGATGCATGGGATAACATGAAGGCTGTTTAAGAATGTATGGGAATGATACATGGGAGTATGTACCTGTCAGTAGTTGTACATATGCTATTGATTCCCATTACAAGTTGTGGTGGATCACCTGACTGACGACTAGCATGTGTACTGAGGCAACGAGAGTCCACCGGTTGAATTTGTAGACTTATGAATGATGTGCCTTGACACTTGTAAGATCAAACATAGCTTGGACATCTCCATCATCATGCAGCACTTGTTCAACGTGGCCATCAATGGGAAGAAGATACTTCAGCATGTTTTCCTGCATGCTTATACCCAACCTTTCTAAAACTCTGGCATGTATAGATGCCAATTCCATGTTCTTCCCTATGAAAAGAACGAAATTTTGATCTCCAAATGCACATCTTACAGGGAGCTGTTCCATTGCGACGCAGAGGAAGGCAAATGAAAGACTTATTTTCATCGAAATGTGGCGTGTAGTGTCTATAAATAGCATGTGTGAGTAGATGAGTTGTCGTGGGTCACTTTGGCGGGAGTGCGTATTGTGGAAGCAGTGTTGGCGGGAAAGCACCAGACAAATGGGCGTGATTTGATGGACGTCTCATAGTCAAGAATATCGATTTTTTTAGCCACACGATGTTCATCATTGCAGTGCACTGCCACTCCGTTGAACGATTGAGATTCGCGGGTCCACCGAACCCATCCCTGCATTTATCGCGGCATTCCGACACTCGATACACCTCCACTGCACTACCATTTTGGCACTAGCCCTCTGCTTTGTTACAGTTATCCATTCTTTGAGTTACATCTGCAGCCGAAGCGATCTCTTCGTCCCCTCTAATGATGGCAGGCCATGGGTCTCCTACGAGCTCGGCGATTGTTCGCATTGCAGCGGATGCGGAGCAACCAGCATTAATGGCGACGGAAGTGGATGAAACCGCCCTCCAAGTCGTCCAAAGTAGTAATCTTTCTTCTTACCCTGTGTGCGGTCTTTGTTGACTAGATGTTCTTTTTAAAAAAGTTTCAATCTTCTCTTTGCAAACAATGATCAGAATCAATTTAATACGTGATGTTCACTTTCATGGTACTGTAGCGTTATGCAAGACTTGCAGTTTAGGAGAGCGCATCTCAAATTAATTAGAAATTCACCATTCCATGTGTATGTCGAAGCAATGACCTACCCTATATCTCTGATAGTCGATCTGATAACACGTTTCGAAGGAGAAGATCATTTTAAGATTGGCCCCTACAGACTGCCTTTTTGTCCTTCAGACCTGGCAACAGTTATGGGTATACCCAATCATGGTTCACCTATCAATGTAAAGGCGGATGGGGCAAAAGCTAGTTTGCGCCGCATCCTTGGATCCAAACAAATGATGGACAAGCACAATGTCTTGCGAAAGCTTGTAGAGTACGTTCCACAACAGGGTGAGCTAGCTGTTGAAACTTCGGTCAAGCTTTGGTTTGCACTTCTATGTTCTTGTTTCTTCTTCCCCACAAGTGGGAGGGCGGGGTTGCTATCCATTCTGCCATATCTGGACGACCTCCATGAGATGAAGAGTGTCAATTGGGCTGCTGCCATCCAAGAGTACCTGATGTCGACAGTGCAGCAGTGCCACGAGCATGTGAAGGCAGCCGTTAGAGGAGCTTCGTCTGCCAAAACCATCTACCTAACCGGTTGCATTCCCGCTCTCAGTGTAAGTTTTATCCGCTTTATTATAGTACGCGAAGTAGTCTTTTACATACGATACACTTGGTTGTTATAGTACACAAAGTAGTCTTTTACATAGGATACATCTATCTATTACAGTACACAAAGTACTCTTTTACATACAATACACCTATCTGTTATAGTACGTGAAGTAGTCTTTTACATACGATACACCTGTCTGTTACTGTAAGGCCCTCGAATTTTGTTGCTTCATTTCATGTGTGGATAATTCATGCTTGTGTGTGCATGTATGTACATAGGTTATAAATATTGTATGTTTACATGTGTGATGGTGTGTATACTATACCACATATATATACATCGTACGCATGGTTTCTGCATGTTTTTTTTAAGTTCTGGCCGAAGGGCCAATTGGCGTCAACATGGTGGACGTCCATGATAGTAAACGTCCATATCGATTGACGTTAATACTTAAATAAACAGCCATGGACGTGGACGTTAATATCACTGACCTGCATGCACTGCAGACCCCGGAATTCCGGGGGCAAGCAAGCCCAGCCATTGGGGAGATGTCCCTAACGGCTATCAGGCCTTCACATCACCCTGCGTGATGTCCTAACCCATTCTCCTATAAACTAAACCCTTTGCAACCTGCAAGGACTTCTCTTGGCCTTTTGCAAAAGGAGAGAAAACCCTAGCTCGAACTGGTGGAGAGCTGGACTTTGCATGCTTTGATCCGGCGGTTTGGAGCTTCATCCGGCGATCTACAGCAACTAGAAGCTAGCTTGGACATAAGAGGAGGCTTCCCCGACCATGGACTGGAAGCTACAACACCACAGAACCCGGAGGAGAGCTCTTTTGGAGGCTTCTTGGGACTGCCCAAGGAGAGCTTCAACGACACCTTTGATCCCTTTGGAGATTTATTAAGAGGCAAGTAACCCATCCACTTCGTCCATGTAGGTGTCTAGTAGGGTTTTATTATTTTTATGAGATTCTATCGTGTCCTGGATCCCCCCAATTCTGCTTCTTTTGGAGCTCGGGTCTGTATTTTTGCACAGACCTGAACTTGACGGCAAGATCCCTTGCCGTTAAGATCTTCACTTAACGGCCAACGATGATGCCGTTAAGCTCCTTTAACGACCAAACTATGCCGTTATGTTCTTCAGGACAGAACAGTGAGTTGTTCTTCCTTCTATATGAATAATTTCCAAAAGATTTCGCATGAGGATATATTGTAAACGTATATGTTATGTAATATGAATGGTGGAATGTGTGGTGAGACTCTTATGAATTTCTGTAAATGGCATGAATGGTTTTATTTATGAAAATGCATGTATGATAGAACCTTGATCATGTTAGTTACTGTTGCGTAATTCATAAGGAGCTTGAATGTCATAATTTTGTTAGACCATGAGTAGGTATTTCAGTCTATGTTCTGAAATTTTGGGAAATTTTTCATGCTCAGGTGATTTATTGCAATTTCTGTTTTGGAAATAGAAAACATGCGTAGGTTTTGTAAAATTTACAGTAAATTGTGTGTTGTGCAATAAATCCGAGGAAAATTCTGTGACAATGTGTATGTTAGGTTCAGGGCTGTGAACTGTCAAATCTGATATTCATGTTATGTTCCATGTTAAATTGAATTATGAATAGCATGAGACTGAATGTTCTAATTTCTGTAAATATATAATAACTCAGAAAAATCTGGAAATTGGCATGTGAGGTCATGAACCTGCAAATAGTGTGTGGTTAAAATTTCATGTTATTTGGATAACTGTAGAGTGCTCTATGAAATTTCCATGCGAAAAAAGTGTTCAACGCATGCTAATATGAACATGGTTGATTATATATGTTTCAACCTGATTAGTGTAAGGTACTGAATGTTTGATTTCTGTCAACAGTAGTATCATGAATAGGAAAACAGAGCCATGTGTATAAGTGGGAGAATGTAAAGACATGTGTAATATGTGTGTTAAAATCGGAATGTGTAATGTGTAAGAATGTGCCATGTGTGACACTGCTTCCATAGAGGGCCGTGGAACCGTACCATGGAAAAGTCCCCATGGGAAGGTTCAATGTGTTAAGATCCTAAGGGCATTAGGATGAAATCCTAGAGGTGGACAAGTACCACTGGTTAGGGTGGAGACTTGTTCTCCCGGTCTGCGCAGTCCAAGAGTCGTCACTGTATTGCCTAGGTGGCGTCTATGTGTTATGTGTATGTGATGTGTCCTTCTAATGGTGGTTCAGACTATGTGTCACGGCACTAAATTCTGAAATGTGAATGTGAATATGTGTAAATGTGAATGTGAATATGTGTAAATTGTGTAGTGTGAATATGTGTAAACGTGCAATGTGTAAAAAGAGAACTATGTGAATGAGTAATTGTGCAAACATGTGAAACCAATGCGTTAGATTGTGAAATTGTGATCCATGATATGTTAATGTGAAATAATGTTATAACAGCAACCTAATGTGTTTATGATGATGTTTTATAGGTGTAAAAATGTGTAGAATCCATGATAGGAGTATGTCTCAATTATGTGTGAACAAATCCATGTTAAATTGTTATCATGTTGTAGTATAATCGGGAATGTAGCTCTCATGCGAAGGGATGTGAATTGCTAAATCCATGTCAAAACAGCAACCTTAAAGTGTATGAAATGATAGTGTGCATGTGTAAGAATGTGTAGAAACCATGATAGGAATGTTTCCTTTTATGCATGTGAGAATCCCATGTTAGTTGCTATCATGTTGTAGCTTAATGTGATTGAATGAGTAGTAAGCATGTGATAGGATATTTATTTTGGAATGTCTTAAGTCATGTACCATATGTTTTAAATTTTGTAGAAATACCATGATAGGTTGTCTCTTATCAATGTTCAAGCATGCTATATGTTTTGCTTTGTGAATTGGAATGTAGAACCTACTGTGATGTATGCATGAATGATGTGTATGGAGTTATTTGCTGAGTCTTTTAGACTCACTCCTTGCTTCGGCGTACAGGTTTAGTTGGTGACCCGACACCTTTGGAGGAGACAGTGGAGAGTGACTCCGAGCGTGGCGAGTAGCTTGGTGGAGTCGACGTTGTGACTTTTGCTTTCATAGTATGTAATTGAGGCATTGTAATAGAACTATTATGTAATTGTGGACAAGCTATGTAATCTGATTTTATCATTTTATTTATGTGGACTTTAGTTCTCTAAAAAAATTGTTATTTGAACCATGTATGTTAAATGTGGGTGATGAAATGAAATGACAAGTAGTTCTTTTACTTCCACTACTCTGCATCTATATTTATGAGCATCTCAGCCATGTGTACTAGTGTTGGGTAAATGTCCCACTGTGACGGGACTCACTATACCGACGTGGATTGGTATAATCGTACCGGTATAAGGAGGGTCGTCGCAGAGATTGGTATCAGAGCGACCGGTTGAGATTGCACATGAATATATATATATATAAGTCATCATCCCCATTACATGCTAAGTCTACATAGGAATGTCCACATGTGTAGAAAACATTAATAATGAGTGGAAAATAGATAAGAAAAATGGTTAGGAAATTAAATAGCGTAGTTCTAATTGTGGCTGAAATTTATTGCAGCCATGGCTTCGAGAGGTAGACGTGGTGGTGTGCCTGCTCGTGAGGGCGAGCAGAGGCGTGAGGAGCAGGCGGAGCAGCAGGCCCCGGCACCACAGGGTCCTGTACTTCCCCCACCGCCGCCTGTGGATTATGGAGTGTTCATGCAAGGTTTGGTGCAGGCCATGCAGACGCAGGCCCACACCCAGGCTACACTCCAGGCTCAGTTGGAGGCTCAGGTTAGCATAATCAATCAAAATGTAGTCTGTTTTATTTAATTGTATGATGTTATGTTGAATGTGTATTATTTGTTGTTTGATGTAGCAGGCTCAAGTTCCAGCTCAGGACCATGGTGGACCTTCCATCATGGAAAGATTCAAGAGGATGCTGCCACCCTCTTTTAAGGGGGAGAGCGATCCGTTACTAGCAGAAAGCTGGATGAGGGAGATCGAGAAGATCTTCTGGGCTATTAGGTGTGCGGACGATGATAAGGTTACTTTAGCCACCTATATGCTACAGGTATGTGCTAGTTTATTTGTTTATATCCCCTGTTAAGTTGAAGTTGTTTAGTTGGTGCTTATGAAGGTTATGTTGCAGGAGAGAGCTGATGTGTGGTGGGCTTCATTACTGCATACCCGGTTCGAGGACGGCGCTATTGAGGTTGCTTGGGACGAGTTCGTGAGGCTCTTTCGGGCCAAATTCATCCCCGAGCATATCCAGGACAGGATGGAGCAGGAGTTCCTCTCCTTGACTCAAGGCTCCATGACCGTGCTCGAGTATGAGGCCAGGTTTGCAGAATTATCTAAATATGCACCTCATATCGTGACAGATGAGCGCAGGAAAGCAAAGAAGTTCGTGATGGGCCTGAAGCCATCACTGAGGATGAGGCTAGTGGCGTTTGACCATCGTACCTTGGACGAGGCACTTAGTGCTGCTTGTAGATAGGAGGGTGAGATGCAGCAGTATCTTGTGGAGAAGAAGGCTTCGCAGAAGAGGCCTGCAGCTACGTTCCAGCGACAGGACAAGAAGAAAGCAGTGTACCAGGCACCACAGCGTCCAGTAACAACTAGCAGTGCACAGGTACCTTCTCAACGTTCCCCTGGTATGAAGAAGGAGTGTCCCCATTGCGGGAAGACACATGGTGGTACGGAGTGTTGGATGATTGCGGGGAAATGCTTGAAGTGCGGAAGCAGCGACCACAAGATCAAGGATTGTCCGAGACTTCAGCAGGCAGTCCAGCGCGGAGCGCCAGCCCCAGCAGCGATAGCAGCAGCGGCGCCAGCTACAGGAAAACCAGGAAGGCCTCGAGCCCCAGCTCGAGTGTTTGCTCTAGCACGAGAGGATGCCGAGCAGGCGGAGCATGTCACCGAAGGTACGGTTTTACTTCTAGGTGTGTACGCTCGGGTTTTGTTTGATACGGGTGCCACTCACTCGTTCATTTCCGAGCGGTTCGCTAGGCAGTTAGCTCTAGAGTCAGGCGTAGAGTCTGAGGAGTTAGAGGTCCCTTTGTCTGTACACACACCTGCGGGTACGGTACCGACTAGGAAGTGCATTCCGTCGTTACCTGTGTGCATCGAAGATAGAGTCCTAGAAGGGTGTTTCTTCTTGCTAAAGATGAAGGACTATGATGCTATTCTTGGTCTGGATTGGCTAGAGGAGCACTATGCGTTAGTAGATTGTCGTGGGAAGAGGATTGTTTTCCGCATTCCTGGTGAGGACGAGTTCTCTCATCCCTTGCCAAGGAACTTGGCAGGAAAGTTAGTCATCTCTGCCATGAAGGCGATGCGCATTGTAAACAAGGGTTGTGACGCTTTTCTTGCCAGCTTGGTGTTAGTACCTGAGGCTGATGAGTAACCTACTCTTGCAGAGATCGAGATAGTGCAGGACTTTCCAGACATTTTTCCCGATGATTTATCTGGATTGCCACCGGATAGAGAGATAGAGTTCACCATAGAGTTGCTTCCGGGCACCTCTCCTATCTCAAAGGCTCCATATCGGATGGCACCTGCGGAGTTAGCCGAGGTAAGGAGGCAGTTGCAAGAGTTGCTAGATAAGGGATTTATTCGCCCTAGTGTTTCCCCTTCAGGCGCACCTGTCTTATTCGTAATTAAGAAGGATGGATCACTTAGGCTATGCATCGATTATAGGAAGCTAGACCAAGTGACAGTGAAGAACAGGTATCCCTTTCCTCGTATTGATGATTTGTTTGACCAGTTGCAAGATGCATCAGTCTTTTCTAAGATTGATTTGCGATCTGGTTATCATCAGTTGAGGATTAGGAGTGAGGATGTGTCCAAGACGGCATTTAGAACCCGTTATGGACATTATGAGTTTTTGGTCCTTCCTTTCGGGTTGACCAACGCCCCTGCAGTGTTCATGGATCTCATGAACAGGGTGTTTAGGCCTTATTTAGATATCTTTGTCGTAGTGTTTATTGATGATGTGCTGGTCTACTCTCCGGACGAGGCCACACGCCGTCAGCATTTGAGGGTAGTATTAGAGGTTCTCCGTGAGCATAAGTTGTTTGCTAAATTCAGCAAATGCGATTTCTGGTTGTGCAAGGTTCATTTCCTCGGGCATGTTATCTCCGGTGCTGGTGTAGCAGTTGATCCAGCAAAGGTCCAGGCAGTTATGGATTGGGAGATTCCCAAGACCCCTTCGGAGATTCGTAGTTTTCTGGGTTTGGCTGGTTAC
Organism: Colocasia esculenta; assembly: GCA_014218235.1. Taxonomy (NCBI): domain Eukaryota; kingdom Viridiplantae; phylum Streptophyta; class Magnoliopsida; order Alismatales; family Araceae; genus Colocasia; species Colocasia esculenta. The sequence continues at coordinate 164,323,250 of CM024754.1, read as the reverse complement.
TATCGGCGATTTATTGAGGGATTTTCATCCATCGCCACCCCATTGACACAGCTCACTAGAAAGGGAGTGAATTTTGTCTGGTCCGAGAAGTGTAAGAGTAGTTTTCAATTGTTGAAGACTAAGCTCACGTCAGCTCCAGTGTTAGTCTTGCCGAGCAGTGTAGAGGGTTTTGCTATCTACACGGATGCGTCTCGGATTGGCTTAGGTTGTGTGCTAATGCAGCAAGGAAGGGTGGTGGCATATGCTTCTCGTCAATTGAAGGAGCATGAGAAGAACTATCCGACTCATGATTTGAAGCTTGCAGTAGTGGTTCATGCACTAAAGATCTGGAGGCACTATCTTTATGGTGTCAGATTTGAGGTGTTCACCGACCACAAGAGCTTGAAGTATCTTTTCTCCCAAAAGGAATTAAACCTGAGGCAGAGAAGATGGATTGAGTTCTTGAAGGACTATGACTTCGACCTTCAGTATCATCCTGGAAAGGTGAACGTCGTAGCGGATGCTCTGAGCAGGAAGAGGTCTTCACTCCAGCAAGATTGGAAGATGTTGGAGGATGCAGCATGCTCGATGACAGAGTTAGAGCCATCATTGTGTCAGGCTTTCGTAGCACAGCTATCCCTTAGATCCTCAGTATTGGATGAAGTGATCGAGCAGCAGAAAGCCGACCCTAGACCCCTAGAGTTAGTGGGCAAGGCAGGCATTGCTCGTGATGAGGATGGCGTGATTAGATTCCATCACCGAGTGTGTGTCCCTGATTTGGTAGATGTCCGTGAGCATGTGTTAGCAGAAGCTCACAGGTCGAGATTCTCTATTCATCCGGGTAACACTAAGATGTACCAGGATTTGAAGAGGTCATTTTGGTGGTCCGGTATGAAGAGGGATGTGCCGGATTATGTATCCAGGTGTTTAGTATGCTAGCAAGTGAAGGCCGAGCGACAGCGACCATCCGGCCTTATGCAAAGGATGGAGATCCCAGTATGGAAGTGGGAAGCTGTCACTATGGACTTTGTTTCGGGTTTGCCTTGATCTAGAAGGGGCAATGACTCGATTTGGGTAGTTGTAGATAGATTCTCTAAGACTGCGCATTTCTTACCTATGAAGAAGAAGCAGTCGGTTGAGAGTTTAGCTAGATTGTATGTTAGTAGTGTGGTTAGATTGCATGGTGTGCCGAAGTCGATCATTTCGTATCGAGATCCGAGATTTACTTCGAGATTGTGGAAGAGTCTTCAGGATGCGTTAGGTTTGGAGCTGAAGCTCAGTTCGGCGTTTCATCCCCATACAGATGGACAGTCTGAGAGGACTATCCAGACGCTCGAGGATATGTTGAGAGCGTGTGTGCTGGATTGGAAGGATGATTGGGAACGTCATCTACCTTTAGTGGAGTTCGCATATAACAACAGCTTTCATGCGAGTATTGGTATGGCTCCATTTGAGGCGTTGTATGGTAGGCCCTGTAGATCTCCTTTATGTTGGGAGGAGACCGCGATAGGCAGTTGATCGGTCCGGAGTTAGTTCAGGAGACTTCGGATAAGATCCAGCTTATTAGGAAGAGGCTTGTTGCGGCACAGGATAGGCAGAAGAGCTATGCCGACAACAGGAGGAATGATCTAGAGTTCGAGGCGGGTGAGCATGTCTTCTTGAAGATATCACCTACTCGTGGTGTCGTCAGGTTTGGCAGGCATAGTAAGTTAAGCCCTAGATTCATTGGCCCGTATAAGATTCTCAGACGACTGGGCAACGTGGCATATGAGCTAGCTTTACCCCCAGCTTTAGCTAGTGTTCACCTTGTATTCCACGTATCTATGCTCAGGAAATATGTTCGAGATCCATCTCATGTGATAAGTCACGAGCCAGTGGAGATCTAGCCAGATCTGTCGTATGTGGAGCAACCAGTAGCTATTCTTGACCGGAAGGTTCAGCATCTCCGGAACAAGAGTATTGCGTCAGTGAAAGTTCTATGGCAGAACTTCTCGCGAGAGGAGGCTACTTGGGAGCTTGGGGATGCGATGAGGAAGAAGTATCCCCTTTTGTTTAAGTAGTGTCGTTCAACTTCGAGGACGAAGTTTCTTTAAGGGAGATAGGGTGTAAGGCCCTCGAATTTTGTTGCTTTATTTCATGTGTGGATAATTCATGCTTGTGTGTGCATGTATGTAAATAGGTTATAAATATTGTATGTTTACATGTGTGATGGTGTGTATACTATACCACATATATATACATCGTACGCATGGTTTCTGCATATTTTTTTTAAGTTCTGGCCGAAGGGCCAATTGGCGTCAACATGGTGGACGTCCATGATAGTCAACGTCCAAATCGATTGACGTTAATACTTAAATAAATGGCCATGGATGTGGACGTTAATATCACTGACCTGCATGCGCTACCGACCCCGAAATTCCGGGGGCAAGCAAGCCCAGCCATTGGGGAGATGTCCCCAACGGCTATCAGGCCTTCACATCACCCTGCGTGATGTCCCAACCCATTCTCCTATAAACTAAACCCTTTGCAACCTGCAAGGACTTCTCTTGGCCTTTTGCAAGAGGAGAGAAAACCCTAGCTCGAACTGGTGGAGAGCTGGACTTTGCATGCTTTGATCCGGCGGTTTGGAGCTTCATCCGGCGATCTACAGCAACTAGAAGCTAGCTTGGACATAGGAGGAGGCTTCCCCGACCACGGACTGGAAGCTACAACACCACAGAACCCGGAGGAGAGCTCTTTTGGAGGCTTCTTGGGACTACCCAAGGAGAGCTTCAACGACACCTTTGATCCCTTTGGAGATTTATTAAGAGGCAAGTAACCCAACCACTTTGTCCATGTAGGTGTCTAGTAGGGTTTTATTATTTTTATGAGATTCTATCGTGTCCTGGATCCCCCCCAATTCTGCTTCTTTTGGAGCTCGGGTCTGTATCTTTGCACAGACCTGAACTTGATGGCAAGATCCCTTGCCGTTAAGATCTTCAATTAACGGCCAACGATGATGCCGTTAAGCTCCTTTAACGGCCAAACTATGTCGTTAAGTTCTTTAGGACAGAACAGTGAGTTATTCTTCCTTCTATATGAATAATTTCCAAAAGATTTCGCATGAGGATATATTGTAAACGTATATATTATGTAATATGAATGGTGGAATGTGTGGTGAGACTCTTATGAATTTCTGTAAATGGCATGAATGGTTTTATTTATGAAAATGCATGTATGATAGAACCTTGATCATGTTAGTTACTGTTGCGTAATTCATAAGGAGCTTGAATGCCATAATTTTGTTAGACCATGAGTAGGTATTTCAGTCTATGTTCTGAAAGTTTTGGAAATTTCCATGCTCAGGTGATTTATTGCAATTTCTGTTTTGGAAATAGAAAACATGCGTAGGTTTTGTAAAATTTACAGTAAATTGTGTGTTGTGCAATAAATCCGAGGAAAATTCCTGTGACAATGTGTATGTTAGGTTCAGGGCTGTGAACTGTCAAATCTGAGATTCATGTTATGTTCCATGTTAAATTGAATTATGAATAGCATGAGACTGAATGTTCTAATTTCTGTAAATATATGATAACTCAAAAAATCTGGAAATTGGCTTCTGAGGTCATGAACGTGCAAATAGTGTGTGGTTAAAATTTCATGTTATTTGGATAACTGTAGAGTGCTCTATGAAATTTCCATGCGAAAACGAGTGTTCAACGCATACTAATATGAACATGGTTGATTATATATGTTTCAACCTGATTAGTGTAAGGTACTGAATGTTTGATTTCTATCAACAGTAGTATCATGAATAGGAAAACAGAGCCATGTGTATAAGTGGGAGAATGTAAAGACATGTGTAATATGTGTGTTAAAATCGGAATGTGTAATGTGTAAGAATGTGCCATGTGTGACACTGCTTCCATAGAGGGCCGTGGAACCGTACCATGGAAAAGTCCCCATGGGAAGGTTCAATGTGTTAAGATCCTAAGGGCATTAGGATGAAATCCTGGAGGTGGACAAGTACCACTGGTTAGGGTGGAGACTTGTTCTCCCGGTCTGCACAGTCCAAGAGTCATCACTATATTGCCTAGGTGGCGTCTATGTGTTATGTGTATGTGATGTGTCCTTCTAATGGTGGTTCAGACTATGTATCACGGCACTAAATTGTGAAATGTGAATGTGAATATGTGTAAATTGTGTAGTGTGAATATTTGTAAACGTGCAATGTGTAAAAATAGAACTATGTGAATGAGTAATTGTGTAAACATGTGAAACCAATGCGTTAGATTGTGAAATTGTGATCCATGATATGTTAATGTGAAATGATGTTATAACAGCAACCTAATGTGTTTATGATGATGTTTTATAGGTGTAAAAATGTGTAGAATCCATGATAGGAGTATGTCTCAATTATGTGTGAACAAATCCATGTTAAATTGTTATCATGTTGTAGTATAATCGGGAATGTAGCTCTCATGCGAAGGGATGTGAATTGCTAAATCCATGTCAAAACAGCAACCTTAAAGTTTACGAAATGATAGTGTGCATGTGTAAGAATGTGTAGAAACCGTGATAGGAATGTTTCCTTTTATGCATGTGAGAATCTCATGTTAGTTGCTATCATGTCGTAGCTTAATGTGACTGAATGAGTAGTAAGCATGTTATAGGATATTTATTTTGGAATGTCTTAAGTCATGTACCATATGTTTTAAATTTTGTAGAAATACCATGATAGGTTGTCTCTTATCAATGTTCAAGCATGCTATATGTTTTGCTTTGTGAATTGGAATGTAGAACCTACTGTGATCTATGCATGAATGATGTGTATGGAGTTATTTGCTGAGTCTTTTAGACTCACTCCTTGCTTCGGCGTACAGGTTTAGTTGGTGACCCGACACCTTTGGAGGAGACAGTGGAGAGTGACCCGAGCGTGGCGAGTAGCTTGGTGGAGTCGACGTTGTGACTTTTGCTTTCATAGTATGTAATTGGGGCATTGTAATAGAACTATTATGTAATTGTGGACAAGCTATGTAATTTGATTTTATCATTTTATTTATGTGGACTTTAGTTCTCTAAAAAAATTGTTATTTGAACCATGTATGTTAAATGTGGGTGATAAAATGAAATGACAAGTAGTTCTTTTACTTCCGCTACTCTGCATCTATATTTATGAGCATCTCAGCCATGTGTACTAGTGTTGGGTAAATGTCCCACTGTGACGGTACTCACTATACCGATGTGGATTGGTATAATCGTACCGGTATAAGGAGGGTCGTCGCAGTTACAGTATAAGTTTAACAGCTTTCTGACTTGTCTTAATGATATAGACATGGTTTTTAACGCACCAGTTAAAATTGAGACCAGAGCATCCCCAAAGAGATCTCCCATTTTTCTGTTGGGATTGCCGGGGTAAGGGACAGTCCTTATCCGACCTACTACGGAAATTGTGATGCTCTGATGTAAGTGTGACTTTCCCCTAGACTTGTGTTATCTTCGTATATCATATCTTCCTATGAATTTACTTCATGTATATTTGGAGGTTAATGTGAGAGATGACCGACCTGGGGTCTCGCGACAATTGACGGCATCCACGTCCACCACTTCCGGAGCCCCTCCATCAAATAAACATGATGTTGACATTCATCAGGAGCTTTTAAAAGTGTCCAAACAACAAAGGGAGGTCATGGAGTTGTAGAGCGACCTCTTGCAGTGGCAGAACAATATCCTTCAATCAATGGACCAGAGGCTACAAAGACTTAAGGAACAATTTGAGCGTCAGCCTCAGTGACAACAACATCCACTTGCGGAGCCACAATCTGCAGTCTTAGTCCTACCGCCAGTAGAGCTCCCTACAGCTTCAGTACCATCACCCCGCGTTGCAAAGATAAGTGCCCGACGCCAAGGTAATATTTTACAGTATATGTTTTATATATTACAGTATCATTCTTAGTTATTAACAGTATATCATATATTCAGTTATAGGAAGGAGAACCCCCTTGACAAGGTCGCGACGATCGATGTTAGAGTGGCAGACGTTAGAGCCAAAGGAAGAGAGGAAGAGGAGGCAGAAGGAGGAGGCCGACGAGAAGAAGAGGAAGTAGGAGACGAAGAAGAGGAAGGAGGAGGAGAGAAGAAGAAGAAGAAGAAAGAGGAGAAGGAGAAGAAGAAGAGGAAGGAGGAGGAGGAGAAGTAGAAGAGGAAGGAGGAGGCGAAGAAAAGGAAGGAAGAGGAGGAGAAGCAGAAGAGGAAGGAGGCGGAGGAGGCTGAGAAGAAGAAGAGAGAGGAGAAAGAGCAGAAGAGGAAGGAGGCGGAGGAGGCTGAGAAGAAGAAGAGAGAGGAGAAAGAGCAGAAGAGGAAGGAGGCAGAGAAGAAGAGGAGGAGGAGGAAGAAGAAGAAGAAGAGAGGAGGAAGAGCAGAAGAGGAAGGAGGCGGAGAAGAAGAGGAAGGAGGAGGAGGAGGAGGAGAAGAAGAAGAAGAAGAGGGAGGAGGTGGAGGAGGCGAAGAAGAAGAGGAAGGAGGAAGAGCAGAAGAGGAAGATGGAGGAGGAGGAGAAGAGGAGGAAGGAGGAGGTGGAGAAGAGAAAGGAGGAGGATGAGCAAAAGAGGAAGATGGAGGAGGAGGAGAAGAAGAGGAAGGAGGCGGAGAAGAGGAAGAGGTGTCAAATTTTCCCATCCTCATTGTCCAGACGAGTTTCACTTGGGATGAAAAAAAGGCGGCAACCGGAGATATATACGGTAGAATAACATTAACAGAAGAAGATACATAACTTTAACGTTCTGTTACAGTAACCTTAATGTTACATAACAATAATATTAAGACCCCATCACAGTAACATTAAAGTCCCCTTACAGAAAATTCTTGTATTTCTTATTCGTCGCAGCCAAAGAATTATCGGTACTACAAAGCTCTAAAAGTCAATGTGTCCACTTTCGAACCGATCTTTGTTGGCTCTCAAGAGAGTACAGACACACTTCCAACGAGCAAGAAAGAGGGCAAACGAGATTACGTCGCCCGAGAAGTAATAGGAGTGGACAAAAAGTCTTAGATTGAAAGATTTTTGAATGAGTGCATCATTACTCAGTAGGCGTTATAGTACATGTATTTCCTTTTTACAGTTTGGAGTTTTTCTGTTACATTATATTAGTTTGTCTATTACTGTATGACATCTTCATTCTTACAGAAAATGTACACCTTTCTTACATGTAGTGATTTGATGTTCGGCGGCACTCACCAAAGATACGATATTTTTATGACATTTAAGGACATCTTGAAACTATTGTTCGGGGGGCAGAGCGAATCGGTCATAATTAACTGCTACGTCAACACTTACTTGCTTCTCCCCCGTCAACAGAACCCAAGCATTTTTTAATACTTTTGGATAGCTGGGAGCCACTTTAAAAGGTTATGTTCAATCGTGCAAAGACGATAAGAGCAAACAATAACATCTCGATTATGCTTTCCAAAGACTAGATTGCGCCCCAACTGAATTAGACCTCCTCTTCACTCCCATGCACATTGGGACGAACCATTGGGCTCTTTTGGTCATCAATATTAAAGAAAAAGAGTTCCACATGTACGATTCATTAAGAAACAAAGATCGTCCTGCCATTCCAGAATACGTAAGTGTCAAGTGTTATATACAAGGCTTACATTTGTTACAGAGCATGCACACTTATGTTACATATGTTATAGTAAATGTACATCAATTAATTGGAACTCTTTGTTAATTTTTTCATGCAGGTGGGCATATTGAGAAGATACATGAAAGGCAGGGATATCGATACAGCAAATTGGTCGCTACGCTACCCCGACCCATGCCCACAACAAGGATCGAGAGACGACTTTGTCATATTTACTTGAAAATACATGGAGTGTCTGGCACGTAGGGACACTCAAGGTTTCCCCTTCAGTCAGGTATGCCATGCCATCAATCAACCTCACACACAACAATCAACCATCTTCTCTAAACGACAAACCCTTCTTTCAAGATGACATACCAAGCGTGCGAGCTAGGTTCGCCGTCCACCTCATCAAAGCGTACTTCAATGTACAAGAATGTTCAGAGCATATATAACTCAAGGCAAAGAACCATAGTTGTCGCACGTACAATTTCCTACTACACATGTAATTATATTGTACATTTACTTGAGGAAACACTTGTTTATTTATTACAGTGAGGACACTATCCTATTAACATTTTCTATTACAGTACACAGTATAACCTGTTACAGTATTTACTTATTTTTATTATAGTATAGATAATAGCATGTTACAGTTCGAGCACTACACTGTTACAGTTCTACCTACAGTACGATCACTACACTCTTACAATTCTACTGGCTGTACAAGCACTACACTATTACAGTATACGTAATAACCTATTACAGTATTTATTTATTTTGATTATAGTATAGATAATAGCATGTTACAGTATGTTATTGCTAACATGTTGAGTTTGCATGATCGAGAGCACATACAAAGGATTATATAGCGGCCACAGAAGACTGCATAAAACGAAAATATATTACAAAAACAAGCCTCATTACTCCCTAAGCCGATGACTCGGGGGAGGAGGGAGGGGAGGAGGAACGGAGAGGAGAGGGAGTGGAGGAGGAACAAATGGGTTCTGCCTCAAGGCTGATGTTAGGGCAGATGTTGGTGAGGCCCTTGTTGTCGTACAACCAAGAGGCTTTGTCTAAAGCCATCCTCCAGCCAGTGTAAAAGCCCCTCCAGAAGTCAGGGTTGAAGGCATCTTTAGCAGGTGCTGGTGGCGCCGGTGAGGCAGATTCCTTCCCATCTCTGTAGGGAGCACCGTCAGATAAAGACATCTATAAATAAAGAGGAAAAAGACGAGCAAAAAAGATAGGAAGAAGAAGACTCAGAAAAACTTGGGAAGGATAAGTATGAGGACATGGGTTCCTCTTATAATTGTGAAGAACGGTTCACGGGGAAGAAGATAAGGGTTAAATGAATGCACATCATGTCACAATGTGGAAGTGATGTCAATGGTTGCTGTAAGTGTGTTCTACACGTTACGTAAGTGCAACTTTCCATCGATGTCAATTCACGGGCCTTCAAAAGGACAGAAGGGTAAGTGTCGATTGGGAAAAAGGCATTCAAAAGGATAGAAGGGTAAGATGGGAATAAAAGAAAGAGACGGATGTAAAAGGGACGGAACTCATGAATGTAGGGTTGTAAATGGTGACGTCTCAAAAGTAGGGACTCCAAATTAAACCAGGCGATTAAGTAAGGACTCTACGTCTTCCAGTATTTTGACAGAGACTAGGAAAAAAGTAACACCCTCTGACAAGGACCCCCAATTAATTTTCTCAAAAATATATTTTGGTTTTCTGACTCTTTTTGGTTCTTGTAATTTTCTGTAATTAAATTTTAATCCATGCAACTTAACTGTTTAGCGTTACACTCAAGAAACTTAACTGTCATTGGAAGAGTAATTTGGTAACTTTTATGATTAGATTTTAGTCCTTAAAATGTATCTTTAAGGGAAAATTTAATTTTGGGGTTCAAAACTAAATAGTCATTATTATGGAGACTAAGGATTAATTACAAAAGAGACTACGGGGATTAAATACAAAAAGAATCAAAATTTAAACAAAATAAGGTTTTCACAAATACCCCTCTTAAATTGAATTTTTTGAAAATATATATCAAATCTATATTTGCATATACCCTTTATGTGAATTATTTGCCATGAATGTCTTTTTCATTATAAATTTGTCAAATTATTTAAGAAGTAGTGTATACGAAAATAGAATATTGTATAAATATTTTTAAAAAAATTACCTAGATAGCTCTCATGATAATTAATCCACAAAGAATGATACGTGTACAAATATAATGTAGATAGATGTTTGTGAGGATGCATAGGTAAACAACCCATAAAAAATAAAATAGCTCGGATATTACCCATAGCCCTATGGATTCTTATATATACATCTCTGTAAACATCACTATTTATATGTATATATCTGATCTACATCAATTCTCTGAAATACCTCTAACGTACCGGTTGTAGTTATACCTTTTATAGGGATAAACTAACAAAAATTTTAAAAACTATTATATAGAAAGGTTCGTCGTACTGTAGAGATCGACCATGTCATATTTTTCGTGACATGATACGGTATCGTATTTTATCGTACCACTATGATACGCGGGGGAAGAAGCATGTTTGATTTTTTTTAATGACCAGATCAATATCTAAAATGGATAAATTTCAAAAGAGAATGAATAAAATGTAAGAACATCACATAGAGAGGCTAAAAAATATAAGAAACTCAATTTAGCTCTATCAATGCCAACCCAACATAATCATATAATGTTCATTAAATATTATATGCAAACATATCAAAAACATCTCTTATACATACACAAATATATTGAGGATGCAATCATCATTTCTTACAAACCAAAGGCAATTCTCATATTATCGTCTTCACCATTCTTCAACTTCGACATCTACAAGAATAATTCACTGTGTCATTTCTACTTCTAAAAATCATTCAAAATAGTTCACATGCCACATATTAATAATTAAAGATGATCCCATGTAGTGTTCTCATTTGGTGGTGAAATAATCAGAACCTACATGTACAAACCACCACCATCATACTAGTATCCAAATACATAATAAATAGCATACCCTTAATACAATGAATATGGATCTAGTTGTGTGTGTCCTGAAAAGAAATTGTGACCCTCATTGGCGGTCACACGTACCCTAATAGGGCGTCATCGGACTCTGGTAACAAAATTGAATATGAAACCACCATAATTATCCAAAAAATGTACTGATTCCAAAAATATAAATTTTGAAAACTTTTGGGACATGGATATCGAGATTAACCCGATTTATTAATTTTGGGATTTTTTCACTTCACAAAATTTTATTTTGGAAAATTAAACTAAAATCTCCATAAATATATCACCTTCCAATTAAATTATGTTAGAAATTTCATCTTGATTAGACATTATCTAAGTGCTAAATTGAAGGACCAAATAAACATAAAATAATTAAAATTTATTTACTTGCGTAACTTTTAAGTGGGGAGAGCTTTTAAGTTGTGGAATCCGATCGGACCGGTTGGAGTCCAGTCGAGTCCTTTTGGATCCAGTTCAAATCGTATCGATCTGAACCGTATCGATTCGGCTCGTTGGTGACCTGATCGTGTCAGTGCTCGTAAGACCCCTGGCACAGTACAATCCGCCCATAGGGCGGCACGACGAACCTTGATGTATAGTCATATAAGGGTATAATTGCAAACATTATGACAAATCAAGGATACTTAAGATAATTGATGTAGATCAAGAATATACATGCAATAGTAATATTTTCAAAGATATATATACAAAAAACCCTTAATTATTTATATAGAACTAGAATTCTTTATAAACCTCATCACCCCATCCTAGGTGGGGGCGTGGATGTGCGAATCAGATTATAGAACCAAAATGTTTGTACAGTAATGGATTCATTCGCTCCTGTTCGATCATATTTGTATTTAAATTTAATCATAAATATGTTATTGAATCATGGTTTGCCAAACCACACTATACTGGTGTAGTTCAGCCGTGCTGCACCGTGCTTGGCAAAAGATGGTACCAGCCATAGTCGGCACACATGTTTGTTTCCCCCCCCCCCCCCCCATGCATTGTCTCTTCTTTCCCACCTTCTTCCTCCCAGTTGTAGGAGCCCTCATCCCTCTCTCTCAGCCCTCATCCCTCTCTCTCGTGATCCTCTCTCTCTCTCTCTCTCTCTCTCTCTCTCGCATTCCCTGTCTCTCACTCTCTCTTTGTCGCTCGCTTGCTTGCCGCCACACCATGTGAAGGAGCCCCCACCATCACCACCGTTGTGTTGTGTAACACCCCGACACGGAATATTAGAACGGTAATACAGTTATATAAATAGTATAGAGCAAGAAATAGACATCCAACCATTTGCACAAATTGAAGTAACACCAAGTGAAATCCAACTTCATTAATAATACCTCAAACCAACTATTACATCACTAATTCAAAGCCATAACTAGGGCCCATAATACTTTATTCAAAACCAAACTATTACAACTGACTAATCATCAACTTACTAACTACTAAAGCATGGGTTGACGTAAAAGTGGGGTCACTCTTGGTCCTGCTCATTCCCTTCCTCGTTCATGTGGTAGCCCCCATCAAACTCACCTAAAAGCACATGAAACAAATAGCACAGGGTGAGCGATAACGCTCAATAGGACTTAATACCTCATATAAACAGGCATGCTTTAAGTAATTAATGTCTTATCAAGTAGGATAACTAGAAGAACGATCGAGTATAGTCCAGAGAGTAATGTCGCATGATAACGAGAAACAATAGCACATTTCATGAAAGTATAGCACAACAAGCATGATAACAGATTGGTCATATAACGAGATAGCAAGTAAAGTTGCACAACAGTGCACTAGTCACGATAGCATGTGTTGGTCGATATTCTTTCAACCATGAGTTCAAGTAAATTATATCATGAATGATTGTCTTAGATTAAATCTTGAGAGTCATGCGTTGGATGCATACCGAACACCCTAATCATTAAACCTCCGTGAATTATAGCCTTTCGGGTGCACCCCCCAGGACCAGATTGGGCCCTTTATAATGTTGTCTGGCATAGTCATATTTTTATCTTAGACAATCAAATGGATGGCCAAATAGAGTACCAAGAAATAGATAAGAGCAATTGACGAATAGATGAGAGTCTAGAGAGAACGTGAACAGATGAGAGTGTAGAGATAGTAGATGAGAACTAGGGTCATATTCGTAAAACAACGATAAATAGGTGATAATAATAGTTGCACAGCACAGTCATGCTCTGGCAGTTTGGTAGAAGTCACAACCGCCCAATAGTCATGCTATAAACACAGGCCAAAAGTCCGGTGTGATCTCAAGGTAAGAGAGAATAAACTAAGGCCGTTGGATCATGCTGATCTCTAAGGGTATAAGAGGTATTAATGGTACAACCTGCTCGTTGGCAATGGACGTCTGCCAAAGCCAAGGAGACTTACAGAGGCCTTGACAAGGAGTTCATGGTCATGTCATGAGTATTTCCAATGGAGAGGTCGTCCAAGCCAAGATAGAAGTGTGTATAAAACAATTGTCCGTCATGTCTTGAGTGCTCGAAGGCAGAGGGACGCGATAGCGGTATACAAAACACACGATTAAAATGAAGACAAGTTTATTAAAATAAATAGGGAATTTATATGAATAATTGCACTAAATTACCAGATATATTATTGAGTAATTTGATAAAGTTTCATGGCAACATTTATGTATAGTGTGTGCATGTGTAAGATAATCTTGATAGCAAGAGATAGTTGTGCACATAGCTTTTATTTAATGGAAAATCATGTGAATATTGTCCATCATTGTTAAACAGATCGTTACTGTAATAGTACGGTCGTTCGGATCCGGGTTTATTGGGTCTATGTGTGGTGCTCTTGACCAAGAGATGGTGAATGGGCTGTTTGTGTGGTTTCTGTGCACAGGGTGAGCAGTGTGGGCCCGATATGCCAGCCCATATACACTGTTGGTTCACTGTTTTGAAACACGGTGGAGACAGGCGACGTGATTTGAACGTGTCGACCTTGCCTGACGTGATTCAGCAAACCGACTCGGTGACGCATGTCGTGCGGTTGCTTTGTGGCGTCGACTTGGGTGGACGCGTTTAAAGAGGTTAAACGTGGCTTCTGCCCCAGACGCGATTTTGATCAGAGTTTTAAGTGTGTCGTTTTGGCCAAACAGAGCAAAGGAGGCTCTGTCCGGCATGGGGGGGAAGCTGCTGCGAGCTTCTCTGGCAGATTTACAGTGGCTTTTGACTCCGGTTGGCTCGTGCGGCGCGGGAACCACGCGAGGACGACGTTCGGAGCGTGGGTGTGCCATCAGCGAGGAGGTTTTGGGGCATTCTTCGGCGTCTTCTTCCTGTAGGGAGACTTCCTACCTTGTTTTGAGTTTAAGAGCATGATTTGATTGGGTTTAAGGGATATGCATGTGTGGGTGGTTTGAGAGAATAGCATATCACCTGTTTATAGTTTTGGTTTACTGTTTATGGTTTTTTGTGTGTGGCTTTTCTCCCGTGTGGGAGTGTGGGTTCAACCTGTGAGTTGAGCTCACAGACGAGCTGGAATCGCTTCAGGGTTACCCGCCGCGATTCTGTAGAACGCATCGCATCGCGTCGACGCATTTTGCTTTCCATCATTTCTATTAAGGCGGCTGCTTAGTCGCGACCATGTGGGCTGTCGCGTTAAGGTTAAACATGGATACATGGTCTGCCGCGATTTAGAGAATTATTTAATATTGTTATTTGTGTCATATGTGATGGACGCGGTTGTAACCGTTGACGGTCGATGATGACCGCCTGGTTTAAAGGCGTCGAGTCGGGCCGATGCAACTTGGTTGCGCCAGTGTGCCCTGTCGCGTTAATTTGGAGTCACGTTGTGAATGTTTGATGCGATTCAGTTAAGTGGCGTCGTATGTGTCGAATGCGTTTTATTGTGAAAGGTGCGGCATCTATGTCGGACGTGTTTCAGGTTCCGTGGCTGAGTTGTGTTGGCTGGGCTGTGAGGTTCTGGTGTGAACTTAGCCCAGACCTGCTGGCTACTGTTAGGTATAATTTCATACTGTTAGTCTGATAGATTTGTGTGTGTTGTAGTATGCTTATGATTTATATTATGCATGCTTATGTAATGAAATGTGTGTTTAATGGTTAATGTGTATAGTGTGACATGTGGTCTCGGTGGTCATGTGATGACCCAATAGATAGTGTTAAATGGTGGTTAAAGAATGGTTGTATGTAGGATGGCTTGAGGGTCATAGGATGACCGATGATAAGCTATTCCTTACACTTGTGTACCATAGTTTGAAGAAAGGTTATATAAGTATGTAAACTGTGGTTTGTGTGCTTATCGAGTCTTGTGGTCTGGCGCCTAATCCAGAATATCTCTTTAGTCGGGTACCCTAGGTTCCTAGGTGAGCCAGGCACGTGTGTTGTGCATGGGGTGTGCCCCAATATGTGTGTGCTACAGAGGTCTGTGTCGTCTTCTTGGACACCCTCACTCCAAAGTTTGAGTTGTACGTCCGGCTGAGGGAAAGACGACAGAGGGCAGCGACTTGAGAGAGTTTGTGTTTGGCCGCTTGTAGCGCGCTTGTGGTTGGGGGGACGGACACCAGTAGATGTACTAGGCCCCAGCTAGTTCTGTTTCCAGTGTCTCACTTTAGGGAGCTCGGGCCGGAGTCGCTAAAGGTGCCAGACATGGGTCTGCGGGGTGTGTGACCTGCAGGTTGTGGTGTTGGTTAGTCTCCACTGTTCTTTGGCTTTATTGTGGCAATGGAGCGGCAGTTGGACCTTTCGTCCGTGACTGCGAGACTAAGAGGTAGTTCTTGTGCTTTGTTGTTCAAGTTGGATACTGGCGTCATGAACCAGTAGTCCGTTCCCATGTGGTGGCGTCGTTTCCGTACCGACTCGTGTTTGGCCACTGGTTGTGGTTTGTGTGTGATCTACTAGTTAAGATTGTAACTGTTGTGGTGTGCCCTGAAGGTGGCACGGTTCTATTGTTTAGTGTTGTACCTCATGATAGCAGGTACATGTACCCCTCGAGGGTTGTGTTGTGATGTGGTACGTGAGTCTCGTCCTCAGCAGATGTTGAGGTGTGACTATGCATACTGTGGAGATCTTGCGGTGTGATTCTCCACATGCTGTGTGTTCCTATTTATGGTTTGGTATGTGGGTATTGACTGGTTGTCGCCAAACCCGATACTCCGTGCGTGTAGTTTTCCAATGAGACTGTGGCCTAGACAGTGGTTTGCCGGTGAGGCTTATGGTCGAGGTGGTTAGGTTGTAGGGAGAACTAACGGTGTTAAGCTAGTTCTGTGTTTCCCTTTATTTTTCGAGAACTGGGTTTAGCCGGTGTGCTTGTGATTAGTTGTCATTTAACATTCTTGTGTGTGCATGTTATGCTTCGGCTACCGGTGTTGCCAGTGAGACATTTTGGGGTTGAGGTCTCTTTGTGTTGTTGTGGTTTCATTGTGGGAGGTCCCTACTGAGCCGGTGACTTGTTGAGGCTTACTCCTTTACAGTGTGTTTTAGGTGTGGGCCAACTTTAGCAGGAGTTGGCCGATGTTGGCATGGTTTATGCAGGAGTAGTGCAGACTTGTACCATTAGCAGTAGAGTAGTTAAGTCATCTGAGCTTGTGCTCCCTCGGGGTATGCCCCAGGTAGTTTTACACTCTTTAATTGGACATGTAAAATTATAATGAGACTTTTGTACATTGTGGTTTACAGTTATAAACACTTGTACTTTCCTGTGTTAAATACTGTAATTGTGGTCTTTTATATTCTTACTGAACACGTGTTAGTGATATCCCTTGCGAGACTTCGGTTCGTTTGTGGGAGACGGATCTGGATATGGACCCTTATTGGGTATAAATATCCAGGGCCGTTATAGTTACTGTTCATAACAATACCATTTAAGGGTTAAACAGTGATTAAATGGCGTGATTAACTAGGGTTTGCATGGAAATTAGGGTTCTGGTTGCAATAGTCAGGTCGCGACGTTGGCTGGCGTCGCGTTCAGGTCGCGACAGAGTTGGCCGACGTGCTAGTTGATCAAATTGCGACGGGTCTGACAGCCACTTTCAGGTCGCGACGTGTCAAGCCAACGTGTTATGGTTCCATCCGAGATGCCGATGCGACGACAAGGTGCTCGTCGCGACAGGTCGGGGTGGCGCATTCAGGTCAGGTTGACCAGACGAGAAGATCGCGATGCAAAATCCTGTCACTTTAAGAACACGACGTGTGTCCTTATTGCGACCTGGTTGAGAATGCAACCTATCAAGTCATCGCGTTCTCAGGACCTCGGCCCGAGCACAGGAACTTGCACAGAACCCTTTGGACTGTTGTCCATGCAGTCTAGGGTTTGACACAGTCCCCTTACAAAAATCATATAAATTCATATACATGTCGAAAAATCACGAAGCTAGTTTTATGTGAAACAAGGCATGCAGATGTACCAACAGTAATGAGCAATTAGAAAATAGGCATGGGATGGTCATGCAGTAACTAGGCTAAATCTTGGTGACCTAAAATCATACACAGTAATGGAATCCGATTTAATTCGAGTAGGGTACATGATACAAATTGGGGAAAATAGTATTAATGGATTCCAAACATTGATTAGTATGTACAGTAAAAGTTTCATGATCCGAAATTAAGCATGGACATGGGATTTGGGCAAACAAGTCAAGTCGGGTACATGTTCATGACAGAACTTTGAACATGAAATACTCATCCATGGCATGATAGAATTTGAGGAAAACATATGGCTTTGCAAGAGGGGATCATGGTCTACCTAAGGGCGAATTTAATTTATTTTTGCTTGAGAGATTGCCTAGTGCCTACCTTTCACGATGTGCAATCCTAGGGTTTGGAGATGTGTGAAGGTGACGAATCCTCCTTGTTCCTAGCCTCTCCTCTTTGCTCTCCTCGTCCAAGACCTTCTCTTCCTTGTTGTCCAAACTTCAGGAATGATCTAGGGTTGGGTAGATATGAATTGGAGGTGTATTTGTTTGTTTAAAGAGTCCTACACCTTTAAAACTCTTCATTCTCCTCCAACTCCGAATTTCAACATTTATCTCACTATTTGCCTAGCCTTTATCCACCTATTTAGCTTGGGAAGAGTCCCAATTTCGTGGCTAAGAGATTAGGATAAGCCTAGGACTCTTTTTAAGATAATTTTGAGTTAAAACAATGATTATCTTAACTCTTTCCTATTTATTATTAATTAAGGTGCAAAATTAGGCTTAAATATCTCCCATTCAACTTGGGCTCTTTCCTTTTAGGCCCACTAACTCATGTATAGATCATTAATGTTACCCATTTCCTAATTTGGCTTAATGGGTTTTAGTTTATTTTTATTTTCTTTTAATTAATCTCATTTTATTCTAATTTAATATCATTTATCGATATATTAAAATTCAGAGTTGCTATATGTTGCCCCTGAGAGGCCGACGCCCTCGCCACCGCCACCGCACTGCACCGCCCATTGCTGCGCTGTCGCGACACAACACCCTCGCCATCACCGGCACCCTACACCGCCCTCGTCCTCATCGTCACGACATAGGGGGAGGGTGGGGGGCGAGACAAGGGAGGAGGGGGCCGGGGAGCAAGATAGAGGGGGAGGGGTCGATCAGAGGGCGAAGGGGATCGAGGGGGGGGGGGGGGGGGGGAGGTGAGACAAAGGGGAGGGTGGGGATCAAAGGGGGGAGGTAGGAGTGTAAACGAGCCGATACGTTCGACAAGTAGCTCGAAACTCGACTCGATAAAGTTCGGTTCGGCTCGTTTATTTAATTAACAAGTCGAATTTAAACAAAAAAAAAGCTCGGTTCATAAACAAGCCGAGTCTGAACACATGTGAACTCGCCTCGATTATATCCGTGAACAACTCATTTAAAATCTCGATTTAATAATCATTTAACTATTCGTTAACAATTCATTTAAATATTTATTTAAATATAATAAATATGAGAATATAAATATAATTATTTATTTCATATAATTATTATTCAAGTATTAAATAGTTACGATGATCTAAATATAAAATACTAAATATCGGAGATATATACACAAATTATATGGATAAGAATCATAAGATATCCAATAAAAATTGGTTTGAATCAAAATATGAAAAAAAAAGTGTATACACAAAGTCACATTCGGCAAGGTTCCTAGGCACCGCTAAATGTCAACTTCTTCTTCCTCCTGCACGGTAGAACAGTGTTGGCGCGGTGAAGTGCTCCTTCCGACAGACCATCGATGGACCACCGCGGACTCCTCGACGGTGCCGGAGGGAGCTTCTGACGACAGTGGCGGGGCGGTCGTAGTGCGGCTTGTTGTTGTGCCCCCCGGCTGCTATCGCCAAGCAAGGCGGGGAGGCTATGGTTCGTAGCCAGAAAAACCTCCGGCATCCCTTCCTGGCAGCCTACCTCTCACCCCCGGACCGTCCCGACGACCAGACGACCTTCTGCCGGCAGCCGAGTGACCACCCTGCGCCCTCCCCCTTGACCCGTCCCCCCCCCCCCCCCCCCAACCGGCCGATTTCCCACCCCCTATTTCTCACAAGCCATAAATCCCATATCGGAAATATAAAGACAGTGCATAGTCTTAGGCCATTATAAAATAGAGTCCCAAACTCTCCATGTTGTTAATCTTTTCTCGAGTTTGGCCATGAGCTCCTGAGTTCGAATTGGGCTTTCCAATTTTAACTCCCCCAAAAAATTTATTTTGTCTATTGAGTTGACAAGTTTAAATTTGAATTCACTGAATTAAAATTTTGTTTAAGTATTCATTAAAAATATTTAAATATTTAATTTTATTTTGAATTTTGAGTTTCAATTCGAATTGGACTCTGCCTTTGAAAGAGTTGTTAACAAGCAGAGTTCGAGTTCGAGAAAAACATTAAATGAGTTGAGTTCGAACAATGGTTAGGAGAGTTTAGTGAGTTTCGAGCTCGACATAAGTAATTAGCTTGAGTTTGAAGAGAGTATAATTTGATTCGACTCAGATCGTTTACTCCACTAGGGAGGGGGAGGGTGGGGGGCGAGACAAAGGTGGGGCTTATAGTGATACAGGGACATTATTTTTTAGGGTTTTACATATATACCCCTTCAAACATCACCATTTACATGTATATTCTTGTTCTACATGAATTTTTTGAAATAACTCTAATTTGTCATAATAATTACAAGCATACCTTTCCAGGGATATACATCTAACAATTTTCTTATTTTTTTTCACAGCAACCATTACAGCAATTCAGAGATATTTAAGACAATTGATATAAATCATAAATATACATACAAATAATAATATTTACATATATATATATAAACTTTTTTTTCTTTTCTGAATTGTGAGTTACCGGTTCTAGTACCCTGTTTTTGGACTCATCAATTTTCCCTTGTTCTTTCGTCACAAGGACACGCCAGGCAAGCGAACATCATCACAGAGATAATACTATGAATAATCGTGTGATACTAAGGAATGTTTTCCTATCAACCTACCCTTCTTGGTTTCTGATCAAGCTCGATCTTTTGACGACTTAGGCACCGTTTGGAATGGAGTTTAGAAAAAAAATTTAGGTAAAAAATCTCTGACAGGTTCACAATTGTTACCAAGTGTTTCGCAGCGGCCTCGGCTTTCACGTACGCGGTGCTTTCGAGAGAAGAGAGAGATAGAGAGGAGAAATCGCCGACACCGCTTTCGCGGAAGCGGCAGAAGAGCCGTTTCAGAAAAATTTTGGTAAAATTGTGGCAGGTACCGACGTGGACGTCGAAACGAGCGAGGGTTTGGTTTTTTTTTTTTTTTTAAATGGCACGGCTTTCGTTGGAAGAACACGGACGCCGAGGCAAAAATCCCCGTATCCGTACAAATAGCCTGCGAAATCGGCTTCTGCCGATTTAGACTCCCGCATAAGCCGTCCCAAACGGTGCCTTAGGTATTGTTTGAGAAACGATTTTTAAAAAGTAAATATTTAAAAAACCAGCTTTTACTAGATCATAATGTGAGCCGAGCACTTTTGGCCTCGTCGCCTGTGCCTTTTGCGGCACAAGTGACGAGGTGTGTGAAAGGCGAATTAAAATTTAAAGAAAAAAACACCCACGATGATGTCCCTCTCCTGTCTCTCTTTTCATCTGAGAATTTTTTGAAAGTAAGTGCGAACCTTCTCCATATCTCTCTCTCTTGCTGCAAAAATTGCAATGCACATAAGTCTACGCCGACCATGTAACATTTGGAAATACCGTGGTCTTCTCAATGATTTTAAAATTTCTAACTCCTTTCCAAACAGTGCTTTAGACCAAAAGTCTTCGTGGGTATCTGCTTATGTGTATAATGCATAGAGGGCAGAGAAGAATGTTGCCACGGCAAAAAAATTCTCCACAATCCTTATTGTGTCAAGATTCCGACAAGCTTTAAAATGGTTGATACAATATAATTAAATATACTATTTTTATTATTTAATATTTTATCTTTTTATTTATTTTTTTATAATAAGATCCACCATATCAAACCGTGCTACACCGACACAATTTGATTCGTACAATGTCAACAATCTTAACACTGTTGAGTCGCTCGACACGACAAGTCTTAAGAGAGATGAAAAACCTATTACGATCATCATAAAATTAACAAAAGTATCAAAATGAACGCTGAAAATACGTTTACAAGAATAGCCACCAATTTGCCACATATGCAATATGGTGACCATCCTTGTACATATATTTTATGGTATCCTAGTAATCTTGTACTACTTTATGGCTTTTTAATACAAATTCCCCCAATATCACCGTTTGAAAGGAAACAGTTTTAAGGTTAAATCACTTGATCAGGATTAAAAAGTAGGAACATTTCTTATTCAAGTGGTATTACTGGAGAAACAAGCTGAAAAATCCCTTGCGGAATGGCAATGCCCTCAACCTCTTGGCCTGGCATTGAACCAATCACGCAGGCTTTGCTAAGGTATCTGAATTCATCAAGATGGTATATAGTTGCATTAGGAAGGAGAAAAAGCATTTCTTAAGATAGAAAAGAGGCAACATTTCTCAACAACGGGGCGGGGAGAGGGGGGATATGATTAAAATTTTAAGTTACCACTATAGTAGCATGAAAATAACTACAATTCTGACAGCTTCCAGCTGACAAGTCTTATCATTTATCATGTCCCGTGCAAATAGCGGACATCTAGGGTGGGGGATTTGGGTGGGATCCCGAGATCGATCTCGAGTTTGGAAGCTGGACTTTTCCCAGTGGATTAGCCACTGAGTTACACAACCAAAAAAAATGTCTTATCATTTCTTACATGGGCCTCTCCGATGTCCACTTATCTTTACCACCTATACTTCTATCAGCAATTTCACCTCCGAATCAGAGCAGATTGCTCTTCAACATTCGGGCAAAGGAAACAAAATGGATACCCAACCACTTCCCCCTCCAAAAGAAAAAGATAAAAAAGAACAAATTAGTGTCGAACGGCTGGAGCAGGAGTAGGAGCAAGAGCTGGAGCAACTGCACCCGTGGTCGGTCTGAAAATTGCATGATATACCAAAGATTAGAAGGGGAAACCCAAACCACCAAGAAAACGTTCGTTTCATGCACTTTTTCTTCTGAAAACTTTAAAACAAACTTGCTGCTTTATTTAACATGAAAAGGAATCACAAGAACGAGAAACTCACAGGCCAACGAAAACTTTGAAGGCATCATGAATCCCCCATTGTGCGCCTGTGAGAGTGCCTATCATCACAATACGCAGAGGAAGTCCACGAGTAAATAGACCCCATAGCCCGAGCTTCTTGACAGCCTGATGGATAAAAGAGCAATTATCACAAGATTAGGCAAAAAAATCAGAAAAAGGATAGGAAGCTGTGGGCACCCAAAAATTTGAATGGGCCCTCACTCCATGGCTGGCCCAACCTCTAGAATACCCCAAAAAATGGAAAAGGAAATACCATCCAAATGGCCCACCTAAAAGGCCCAAAAGCCCACTACCTAGAGCCCTTATCTCCCATGCTTGGAGGTGAGCTTAAGCTACCTCTACACCCCCCACTACCTCTAAAAAGTATCCCAAAATATAGCAAAAAGGCTCCTATACGGGACAGATTTTTGCAGGAGGCTTTTGGGGGGAAGAAAAAACAGAAAAAAGGGGCCATCTTCTTCTCACAAGGAGGGCTGCAGGCAGAGGCTTCCGGAAAGGGTTTTAGAAGAGAAAAAAGGTGGCTTGGAGGAGAAGGCATCTCCTTCTCCAAGGGGGCTCCTGCTGGTTTTTCTGCTCCAAGAAACTCTCCGGTGAAGACCTGCAAGAGAAAGGAAAAAGAATAGAAGAAGAAAGGGTAA
The DNA here is from genome assembly GCA_014218235.1 of Colocasia esculenta. Classification (NCBI taxonomy): domain Eukaryota; kingdom Viridiplantae; phylum Streptophyta; class Magnoliopsida; order Alismatales; family Araceae; genus Colocasia; species Colocasia esculenta. The sequence goes on along the minus strand of CM024754.1, from coordinate 164,300,355 downwards.
GAGAGAAAGAGAAGGAAGAGAGGGGGGAAAAGAGAGAGAGGTCATTGTCTTGTCTTGTCAAGAGTGGGAGAGAAAGAGGGTGTGGGTGGCGAGGTGTCCCTCTTCTCCTCTTCTTCTTTGAGTTTTTTTTGTGTTGTACTTCCTTTCCCCTTCTTTGTAAGGAGATGTCTTATCTATGTACTCCCCTTCTCATGATGTGAATAGTATTTTCTTTTACATTTAATGCACTCCCTTTCCCCCATCATGTGTGTAATGTTTAAGTTTCTTTTTTACTTTTGTGAAGGGAGATGCCTACGGGATGGGGAGCCACTCTCTATGGAGTGAGGTTTCCTCTCCTCTTAATGGCATGCAAAAGACCCCAAACCCCCTACCTCAATAAATGAGGGATGGGAGCAAGGGTCTCTCTCTTTACCCAATAGATTCTTCACATTTTCTCCATATTTAAAGCCCATTAGCCCCATTGCACAAGCCCCTTTGAGATGCGTTTTTCTATTGTTCTTAATCCATCTTTATAGGCATTTTGCTTGGTTCAAACAGTCCCCCTTCATGTGGTTTTCGATTTTGGGGCATGTCCCCTTTGCTAGGCAAGGTGTTGAACAATTAATGTTCATGCCCTCTTGTTTAGCACCCATTAACAACAGTCCATTAAGCCCATTTCAGGCCCATTATTGCCCCATGTCCATGGGTAAGGTCGGCTTGAACAGTGCCGGTTCACTGCCCATGGGAAGGAGGTTTTGTCGCCGATTCGAGTGATCTGGAACCGGTTCTGGCAATTCGGCCAGGCTGGGAAGCAGCCCGCCGATTCGGCCAGACTGGGAGTAGCCCGCCGATTCGGCTGGCAGTACCGCACCCTTGGTTGAAACACATGAGCAAGGCCATGCCCAATGTGGTTTTGACCAAGAAAAAGGATAATACACCGATAAGAGACCTATCCAAACCCCCGGGTTGGACAATATAATGTCTATGTCCGGATGTGTGGGTTCATATGTCATTCATTCCCCCCCCTTGGATTTTTATGGTCATGACATTACTCGGTCTCCTCAGAGGCGTGCCTTGGGAGTCGGTGTCGTGTGCCATTGGGGTTATGTCGTCCTTCGACATATACCCTATCTTTTGGTGCCATCTCCATTTATGGTGGATGTGTACCGCGCTCTCCCCTATCCACCATGATTAGGGGAGATGCTGCCAAAATTTTCCCGTGAGGGTCGAATCGGTATGAGACTTCGAAAAGAAACTCTCATGTTTTAATTGTTCCAAAGGTACTTCAGCGGGGCGCCGATTCGATCCGGATTGCCTACTCGATTACATACCGCCGATTCAGCTGCATACCGCTGATTCGATTCTACCTCGCCGATTCACTGTTTGCATGTGTCCTGCCAAATGGACTACACCTTGGCTGCCAATTTGGTTTCGCCTGGCCAATTCGGCTACATCCTGCCGATTCGACCTGGGCGGCCGATTTGATTACACCCTGTCGATTCAGTGTCGTCCTGCCGATTCGGTTACGTTTCACCGATTCAATATCATCCCGCCGATTCGGTTATACCGCCGATTCGACTTCATCCCGCCAATTCGGTTCAGCCTCGCCTATTCGCTGTCAGCCCTGTTCTTCGCATGCCCCGCCGAATCGAGGGTATCTCGCCGAACAGAGAGCACCTATGCTGCCGATTGGCCACCCAAACGACCAGACAATGCCGAATAAATAATAGGACCATGTTGAGCATGCTTCAGAAGAACCAAAGAACAAATTGAAACCTTTGTATGATAAAAGAAATAAAAGAGTAAATAAATCACCTCATGTCTTAAATGTTCAAAAGAATCAAAGAACAAATTGAATCCTTTTATAATAAAAAAGCAACAAATGACAAAAGACTATCTCATGTTTTACAAAAGACCAAAAGATCAAATTGAACTTTTTCAAGCAAACAATAGATCATCTCATGTTTTATATGTCTCAAATAGAACAAAAGGCCAAATTGAACTTTTTCATGATAAAAGAAACAAATGAGTGAATAGGCAAAGAGATTCGGTAATTGGCTAAATAAAAGGTCAAATGATTTCGAATAGACATTCATTTTGCTTAATAGTACTTCAGCTCAAATTTAAATTGCGTTTCGTACCTCTATCGGATGTCTCCGCTTTAGGTCATGAGGCTTTCTAATTCTGGCGATTAATTAAGGGTTTTCCCTCTCAGAGGGATGTAATTAACATCGTTGCGCTCAGGCAACGATGTGATTTTAGTCCAGGACCCGACACTCACTTTCGTTTGACGAAGTCAAACGGTGCGCACAATAGACCTAAAGTCCTTCGGCTCTCGGAGGCAGAACCACTTGTTGTCACCTTAGTGACTGGCACGCCCACGCTATGCGAATTGCCGATTCATCTCACGTCACCATTGCTCGTGTAGCATTCGACGAGACTTGGATTAGCAATACGCATCCATCCATGAGAACATGAGATAACAACTTAAAAAGAACATAAAAATTTTTAAATTGTTAAATTTCCCATTTCCACAGCGTGGCACGCCCGGTGGGATCAAGCTTCTCTTCATCTCTTCGCCAGAATAGAAAGCCATGTGGCCTTGCATAATCAATACCAACTATTATTTTGAATTGACTAACAGGTACTTACAGAGCAATGGCTGGGGTACGTTTTGGACCCCTGGTTGTCCAAGATCATGCCAGGTACGGCTACCTGGCCGTGCCGACCCGTTTCGGAAGCTTTCCTCCAGATGTTGAGTTTCCCAACTTCTTGGGGGTGGCCTTCGTCCAAGTGCTGCACAACAACACTGATGAGATAACTGAAGAGGCACCAGAGACAGTCAGTTGCCAGGTGCATCATATGGACCGTGGCAATGGAAGAATCGCCAAGGAACCCAGGGGGCATCAAGCTAGTGCTGGGAAAGCCAAGGAACCTAGGGGGCATCAAGCCAGTGCTGGAAAAGCCAAGGGACCCAGGGGGCATCAAGCTAGTGCTGGGAAGACCAATGGACCCAGGGGGCATCAAGTTAATACTGTGAAGGCTACAACTGTCACTCCACTCAAGGCACGTGTCTCTGGCTCAGGAAAGAGCATGCTAGTCGGCAACATCAGAATCCATCTGCAGAGCGGCCGTGCTATAATAGAACAAAATCAAGTGGTGCCAACTGTGCCAACAAGAAATTCCTTCCAAGAATTAGAAGGAAAGAGAGAAATGTATAACACATTCAAAAGCAAATTGGCCCCAAATCCAATCAAATTCAAGCAAATTTGGGTGCCTAAGAAGACCCAAGCCCTTCAACCAATGAAGCAACAACATGACAAAGATAATGAGACAAATGCAAAGGGCAAAATGGATGCTGATCATCCAGCTCAAGCAACTTCCGTGCAAGTGTTCAAATCATATGCACGACAAGGGAGTATTTTCCATTACACTGCATACCACAACAAGGCAGCCAATCTGGAGCGTCTGGCTCACATGCCCTTGCTGCAGAGGAGGGGTCCAATATTTGTCCCTTCATTTATGCAAGCAGCTAATGAGGTTAATCAGACTATGTCCAGTCATTTTTATGATCTGGCAAAACCTTCCCTTGAAGCGGCCCAAGGTGGTCTATCATGTTATGAAGATAGAAATGAAAATGAGAAAGAAAAAGGAAGAGGAAGTGATAGATACAAAGGAAAAGAATATGAGAAAGGAAATAGAAGAGAAAAATCGAAAGAAAATGAGAAAATGCAAAGAAAAGAAAGAGCAAAAATAGTTGAAAAGAGAAAAGAAAATGAAAGAGAAAGAGAAAATTGTGGTGAGTCACTGGCTCAGAGAAATGGTGCATTGCGCATTCTCCCCTGTCATATGGCTAGCATGTCTAGCCAGTGTGGGGTTCTCTCTGAAGAAGAAGGGGAACCACCCAAATTCATTAAAGAGCCAGATTCTCTTGCCAGAAGGAGAAAGACTGATGGCAAGACTCCAATGGTCAGAAGAGCGACTGCAACGATAATGATGTTAGAGGAAGATGGCAAGTTGCCACCTACTTCCTTGAAAGAGACTTCGGTTAGGGCAACAACCAACATCCCTACCATGTCTGTACATGATCCTGCTGTGATAGTCTTGTTACAAAAATGCAAGCTGGAAATTGAGATGTTGAGAAAGCAAATTCAAGAAAGAGATGAATATATCATAGCATTAAAGGGCAAAGAGAGCGCAGTCAAAGTATTGCAAGATAGCATCAGCTCACCCCAAATCCTGCCAACAATGACACAACTGATGTCAAGCCATACTGGGGGCATTTCACCCTTAAATCCATGTCAAGAGACTCCGAAACAATCAACATGGCAAGGGCTTCCACAAGCTGAAGGGTTAACGCTACAGTCGGCCCACAATCGCTTGAGTTTAATAGATCCAGCATTCATAAGCAGCTTGATGAAGTTAACAGAAACGTGTGATAGTGTTCCTACTACACATAATACTCATCAAGCTCCACACCCCATATGTCACGATATGCATTCTATCGATGCAATGGGGCGTTTGACTCTAGATGCGTCTTGTCAAATGACGCCTCAGGCATCCTTGTTGAACAGACATTCACATTCAAATCTCCTGGCAGCATCATTGGCAGATCGGCTAGACAAACAGGGGAAGTCTAATGGTGACAAGACAAATAATATTGTGGCAGAAATTGAAGCATTTCTAGCAAGATATCCCAATAGCTCATTTGTGGGACAAAGAGACAAATTAGTTGATAAGAAGCCTACTAGAAAGGAGGTACACACTGAAGATCTTAAGGCCTTCGAGCTTTTAAGAGATACAAGTAAATCTACAACTGGAGCCTCTAGTACCACGTCCAAAGGCTCAAGATGTATCATTCCTTTCCAGGATAAAGTTAGAAAGCCCCATTCATTCCCCAAGGAAAAGACAAGGGTACTATTTGAATGGGCAATTGAATACAACAAAATTGCACTACCGGTGCCCAAAAGACCTGAGCAAGCAGGAAAGAAGGATGATCCCTGATACTATCTATACCATCAGATCTTGGGGCATCCTTTGGAAGACTGCTATGTTTTCAAAGACATCATGGAGTCTTTGATCATAAAGGGGGAATTGCAAATGGGCGAGTACAAGGTGGATCCGCCACGCCCACATGAAGCCCAAGCCCGACAGGAAGCTCGGCAAAAGGCTATAAATGTAGTTTCTCTATATCAGAAGCTACCCCAAGAGATGCCAAAGGGTAGGTCTGAAAGGATGCAGACACCCAGGAATGAGGTAGAATGCAAAGAATCCAAAAGAACAGACAAAGCTCTGCAAATATACACATGTTGTATGACTGGTGTGGTCAGTCAACATGGGGATACGCCCCCTGAACAAGATGAATTGACAAAGCTCAATGATGGGCTGAATCCTCCTGTCAGGAGTGAAGAAGCCAAGGGCAAAGCCCCAATAGTCTCAGTGGCCCAAGAAGAGGCTGCATATATAATAGCAACTGATAATATCAACAGTCTACCACCTACCCCTCTGGGAGGAGCTCCAATTGGAGTGATATCTGATGTCCCTAGCACTCATAGATATAATCCTACTGTGGCAGCATTGTTACAAAGATACCAACATGAGATTGAAATGTTGAAAAGACAAATTGAAGAAAGAGACGCCCAGGCTCTTGCACCAAGAGAAGCAAGGGGCACAATGGGGGCACCACAAGTTGACATCAACTTGCCCCATACCCTATTACTACCAATAATGCCCCAGTCAATCAGGCCTTACTGGGGGCACCTCAGGCCCAATAGCTCCAGAGCAGCCCATAGACTACCAAGCAGCACATTAAGGGCCCGCCACCATGGCTCAGATGCAGTCGGCTCCTCCTCATCCAGACATGGTCCGGGCGCCGATTATGAATAGACAAATGTTGGAACATATCATAGAAACAAAGCTATCTGGAATGGACAAGTCTGATCAAGCCCTATTTGAGGTGTACTGGGTGCCATACTCGGTGTGCCATGCTGCAAAGAGATTACCTCTTGGCATAAGCAAGCCACCCAAGTTTGAAAAGTTCAATGGGCAGGGATCGCCAAAAGAGCATGTTGCACATTATGTCAACGTAATGGGAGATCTGGCCACAGAAGAGTCATATTTGCTCAAATTCTTGGTCTTCCCTGACTAGATTGGCTTTCGAATGGTATTCAAATTTACCAGTCAGGTCCATTATTGACTGGCCAGATATGCAAAGGAAATTCATAGAAAGATTCTATGTTGCTGAAAGAGAAATCACACTGGTCGAGTTATATGCAACTAGGCAACAAGATAATGAATCGGCTCTGGACTATGTTAAAAGGTGGAGAGATCTCAACATGAGATGCAGACGACCACTACATCCAGAGGACGTCATTCAAATATGCAAGCAAAACTTGGGCAGACATGTCCTAGAAAAGATGATCGGCATTGAGATCAAGTCCTTCAACTGGCTAAATAAAATTGTGCCAAGATCGAATAATTTCTTTCCAAATATCCTCATGTCAATGCATCAAGTCAGGAAACTAGATTGCTTGGAAAAGGCCAACACCTGCAGATGTTCATACTATGAACCTCAAAGCCTTCACACAACAAAAGAGTGGAGTTGGCTCCTCTTCTGCCAGGCTGATGAAGCGAAGTAAAAGGGGTTCATTGTAAGAGAAGATGCAAAAGCCATACTCATTCCCAAAAGATAAGACACAGACCCTCTTTCAATGGGCGCGTCGACATAACAAAATCTTCCCACTCGAGCCTAGAAGGGCAGAGGACATCAAGAAGAAAGATGATCCCCGATTCTGCTTATATCATCAACTGCCAGGGCATATTACAGAGGATTTCTATGTTCTCAAAGACAAACTTGAAGTATTGATAAGAAAAGAAGAATTGCAGGTGGGCGAGTACAAGGTGGACCCGCCGCGCCCTCATAGGGCTCCAATGCAATAGAAAAGAAGAACATATGACAGCATGCGCCAGCCATCACAGGGGACAAATGCAACATGTAATATCCAAGCCAGAAGAGCATAAGCAACTCAAGATGCTCGATGCACCAATGAGCTCATTCACCCTGGGGGAACTCCGAGATCTTCGGCCCATTACAGACAAACATGGACCAACTTGTTGAAAGTGAATCATTCTGTGGCAGACACTAGTCGGACGTGTAATGTCCATTCATGTAAATACTCATTTAAAGAAAGAAAAAAAATGATGAAAAGAGAAAAGGGAAAAAACAGTTTGCTGAGGTAGTCACACCGATCACCCAGCATGAGACCTGGTCATTGAAGTGGTCTCAACCGGCTCTTTTAGGGCCACCTGAGGTATTATTGTCAACGACGAGCAGCAAAAAATAAATAGGCCAACCATACCGCTAGTCGGACTATGGTTCTGAGACAAATAATACCTCAACAAAATTACACATTTTCTGTAGGACGATGATATGAGCCCACATGATCATGTCGCACCGGGCTTTCACCGCCTATGTCCATATTCATACATGGGTTTGCTTACCGGATTTTGAGTGCATACTCTTTTTTCGGATCCCTAATAAAGTTGACGGAGGATTTATCCTTATTCCGATGTCATCTGCATTTAAAAAAAAACTGGCAAATTGTCAATCATGTTTTTTAAAACCCATATTTTAAAATTGGCAAGCTTGTCATTCATGATTTCAAAAGAATTCATATTTCAAAAGTGACGTCTCGCCAATCATATTATCAAAAAAAGCTCATATATTAAAACCGACGAGCTTGTCTTCCATGGTTTCCAAAACTCATGTTTTGAAATTGGCAAACTTGTCGCCATAATTTTAAAAGAACTCATATTTCAAAAGTGGCAACTCGCCACTCACAATTTCAAAAGAACTCATATTTCAAAAGAACTCATATTTCAAAAGTGGCGACTCGCCAATCATATTTTCAAAAGTCGTATTTTAAAATTGGCAAGCTTGCCATCCATGATTTTAAAAAAACTCATATTTCAAGAGTGGCAACTCGCCGACCATGTTTTCAAAACCTATATTTTAAAATTGGCAAGCTTGCCATTCATGATTTCAAAAGAACTCATATTTCAAAAGTGGCGACTCACCAATCATATTTTCAAAAGTCTTATTTTAAAATTGGCAAGCTTGCCATCCATGATTTTAAAAGAACTCATATTTCAAGAGTGGCAACTCGCCGACCATGTTTTCAAAACCTATATTTTAAAATTGGCAAGCTTGCCATTCATGATTTCAAAAGAACTCATATTTCAAAAGTGGCGACTCGCCAATCATATTTTCAAAAGTCTTATTTTAAAATTGGCAAGCTTGCCATTCATGATTTTAAAAGAACTCATATTTCAAGAGTGGCAACTCGCCGACCATGTTTTCAAAACCTATATTTTAAAATTGGCAAGCTTGCCATTCATAATTTCAAAAGAACTCATATTTCAAAACTGGCGTCTCGCCAATCATGTTTAAAAAAAAAAGACTCATATTTTAAAATTGGCAAGCTTGCTGTTCATGATTTCAAAAGAACTCATATTTCAAAAGTGGCGCCTCGCCAACTACGCTTTCAAGACTCATATTTTAAAAAGTAGCGTCTCGCCAACCATGTTTTCAAAAGTCATATTTTAAAATCGGCAAGCTTGCTGTTCATGATTTCAAAAGAACTCATATTTTAAAAAGTGGCGACTCGCCAATCATACTTTCAAAAGTCATGTTTTCAAATCGGCAAGCTTGTCATTCATGATTTCAAAAGAACTCATATTTTAAAAAGTGGCATCTCGCCAACCATGTTTTCAAAAGACATATTTTAAAATTGGTAAGTTTGCCACTCATAATTTTAAAAGAACTCATATTTCAAAAGTGGCGACTCGCCAATCATATTTTCAAAAGTCATGTTTTCAAATCGGCAAGCTTGTCATTCATGATTTCAAGAGAACCCATATTTTAAAAGTGGCGTCTCGCCAACCATGTTTTCAAAAGTCATATTTTAAAATTGGCAAGTTTGCCACTCATGATTTCAAAAGAACTCATATTTCAAAAGTGACAGTTTGTCAGTCATATTTCAAAATTAATAGTTCAAAAGTGACACTTTGTCAAAAACACTTAAAAAAGAAACTCATATTTGTCTCTAGTGTTTTGAAATTCACATTTCAAAACTCTAGCTCATGATTTCAAATCGGACTTTCATGTCCTCACAATTTCAAAAGCGGGCTTCCTCGCCCTCATGTTTTCAAACCGGGCCTCTGTGTCCATATGTTTCAAAATCGGGCTTCTTCACCCTCATATTTTCAAATCGGGACCTTAGTGCCTACATGTTTAATAAAAGATCGAGACCTCTACGCCCTCACAAATTTCCGATCAGGCTTCTTCGCCCCCATATTTTCAAACTGGGCCTCTGTGTCCATATATTTCAAAATCAGGCTTCCACGCCTTCATGTTTTCAAAATAGACCTTCATGTCCTCGTAATTTCAGAATCGGGCTTCCACGCCCTCATGATTTCAAAATCAGGTCTATGTGCCCAATGTTTCCAAAACTGGATAAAAAGACATTTAAAGTAAAAGAACTTTAAAATCAAATTAATCTCAAATGAGCTGTAACTGCGGAATAAGTTTCGTAGTTCATTCTTAGTTTGTGGAACATTTCCCACATCTTGGGTCCCCGGGGATTCAAAATCAAATTAATCTCAAAGGAGCTGCAACTGCGGGATAAGTTCTATAGTCCATTCTCAGTTTTTGGAACATTTCCCACATCTGGGGTCTCCGGGGATTCAAAATTGAATTAATCTCAAAGAAGCAGCAACTACGGGATAAGTGTCGTAGTCCATCCTCAATTTGTAGAACATTTTCCACATCTGGAGTCTCTAGGGAAAAAAGACAAATTGACCTCAAAGGAGCAAAAACTGTGAGACAAATATCGCAGTCCATCCTCAGTTATGGAATATTTCTCACAGCTGTGGTCTCCAAAGATATAAATCAAAATTGACCTCCTATAAACAGACACTGCGGGATAAGTACCGTAATCGAACCTCTTTTGTAGGATGTTTACCACATTTGAGGTCTCTAAAAGATATACATTAAAAAAGAAAAAAAAAGAAAAAAAAAAAGGCAAAATCAATAGAAAATAATAAAATGATCAATGAAAAAAATGAAATGATTAAAAAGAGAGGATGTAATGAAATTTTGAAGAAGAAAAAAAAAGAAAAGAAAAGAAAAAAAAAGAAAAAGAGAGAAAAGAGAAAATTAATCACAAAAATGAACAGGACAAAAGAAATGTAGAAAAGAAAATTAGAACGTTTGATTTAAGAAGTCAGGCATCTCTGCCCACGTGTTGGGCTTCCGTACTCGAAATCTTAATCAATCTATCAGGAGCTGCAACTGCAGGATAAGTACCGTAGTCCAGCCTCAGATCGTGACATGTCGCCACATCTGGGGTCTCCAAAGACATAAAAAATTTAATCTGCAAGGAGCTGCAACTACGGGATTAATATCGTAGTCCAGCCTCAGTTCGTGGGATCAATACCGCGTCTGAGGTCTCCGAGGATATAAGAATCCATCTTCAAGGAGCTGCAACTACGGGATAAATACCGTAGTCCAGCCTCAGTTCGTGGGATCAATACCATGTTTGAGGTCTCCGAGGATATAAGAATACACCCTCAAGGAGCTACAACTACGGGATAAATACCGTAGTCCAGCCTCAGTTCGTGGGATTAATACTGCGTCTGAGGTCTCCGAGAGATATAAGAATCCATCTCAAAGGAGCAGCAACTACGGAATAAGTGTCGTAGTCCATTCTCAGTTTGTGGAATATCTCCCACATCTGAGATCTCCAGAGATACAAAACAAACCATTCTCCGAGGGGCAGCAACTACGGGACAAATACCATAGTCCAGCCTCAATTTGTGGTATCAATACCGCATCTGAGGTCTCCAAGGGTATAAAACATCCATCTCCGAGGAGCTGTAACTACAAGATAAGCATTGTAGTTCGATCTCAGCCCGTGGGACAATTGCCACGTGAGATCTCCGAGGATTTAAGAGTTAAAATTGGGTTGCCAGGTCTGATGTTTATATAACCAGATCATTTTTGCAGGAACCGTATATTATCACATCCCTTTTTGCGGGGGTCCGGGGGATTCAATATTGAGCTTTGACATTCCATACCCAAGATCCCCCAAATCAATATGGTGGAGCCACCTTCACAATGGTCAATGGTTCGAGATGGCGTCATTATGCTTCAATGTCAGGAGGATCCAACAACTCATGGAGCTAAATTCGACATTGCCTCGACGACATACACCCTCCAGTCTTTCATGTTCAAGAACTCTGAGGGTACACTATTGAATGTATGCTCGTTGTACATATCCTGCGACATTTCTATATTAAAAAAATGAAATGATAAAAAAATGATGAACAAAATGGCTCAAAATAGAGATGCCCGTCGAACCTACTTGGATTCCACTGCCGAGTAGGGGTAACAAGGACAAGAAAAACCCGGTCACGATGAAAACTCGAAAGGGTGTCGTGGGAAAAATTGAGAACCCTGCTACGTGAAAACCCAAAAGGGCGCATAGGCAAAAGCAAGAAGGGGCTGACCCCGGTGAAAACCCGAAAGGGCGCTTGGGTCAGTAATGTGATAAAAAAAATGAAAATGAATGAAGTCAAAATGTCAAAATGGCAAGAAGGGGGAGTTCTATCCCTGCTCTTTCAAGAAATCTCATTTTTGCTATACATTCTCTGAATCCAGCTATACACTCTCTGGTCAAAATGAAACCTCAAAACTTAGACAAGCTGTCTCTTGCCATCTACGCCTCACGCCTATATATACTTGCTCTCGCCAAGTAGGACCCTAGGTTTAGATAACCTCTGCCTTTTCAAGTTCCAAATAAAGTCCAACCTTGACTTCTTGCCTTGGCTGGCCATTAGATGTTATCTTCAGAACCCTTGTTGAAGCCAGCACATAGGTCTTCTAGGTTATCATTTTGCAATCTACCCAAATAACCTCACACCATCTACCAACGTCATGGTATGATTGGTGGTTGAGTTGTATTCCACTCATGGATCTCTCTTTATTATATATATATTAAAAAAACAAAAAAAGAGGCTTAAAATAGAGGTGCCTCGCTGGACTTGTCCAGATTTCCCCTAGACAAGGGTAAAAAGAGCTACAACCCGGTCATGGCGAAAACCCGAAAGGGCGCCATGGGCAAAATTGGGTACCCCACTACGTGAAAAACCCGAAAGGGCGCATAGGCAAAACCAAGAGGGGGTCGAGTTGAGTGAAAACCCGAAAGGGCGCTCAATTCGATAATGTGAAAATAAAAAGGATCCAAAGATAGTTGCCAAAGACAAGCAGACTTCAAGTCTCTAAAAGGAAATCCTAATAGAAGTGGTACTCGACAGTCAAGGCTCATCTTCATGTCAGTGCCAGCCAAGCTCATCTTCATGTCAGTGCCGACCGAAGCTAGTCGTCATCACCAGCCGAGGCTCGTCTTCATGTCAATGCTAGCCGAAGCTCGTCTTCATGCCAGTTGAAGTTTATCTTCACGACAATCAAAGCTCATCTTCATGTCAATGCCAGCTGAGGCTCATTTTCATGTCAGTGCTAGCCGAGGCTCATCTTCATATTCATGCAAGCCAAAGCTCATCTTCGTGCTAGTCGAAATTTGTCTCCATTTCAATCGGATTTCTATCTCATATGGGACAAAGTGAAACTTCGTCATACACGAAATGAATTCTAACAAATTTCAAGTCTCTGGAGGAAAATTTCTGATAAAGTTGGTCGACAACCAATGAAGCAAGTGTCAACAGATGATGCCTCCTAACAGTTTTCAAGTTTATTGGTGGAGAATGCTGAAGAAATCCGCAACACCCGAACAAAATAAAAGTTAAAAGGGAAGACAAGGGCTTACTAATCCTTCGGCAGACAAAGCAACTCTGGTAATTGTCATTACTGTGAGAGGATGGGATACAAAATCTCCAATGTGGCGATTTGGTCATCACAATCAGCAACGATGAGGTGGAAGTAGTCTACTTCCCCCCCTACAAAGGCCCCAATGCTATTGCATGCTCAGATTGTTGCGCATTCAAGATGACCAGTCGGCAAGATGGTTCGGAAGAAAGGAAGCAGCAGTGTCACTTACTGGGTCTAGAAAGAGCCATCAAATCATATAGCAAGCCAGCATGTCCCATTGCCTCATACAATAGGCCAACACAATCCAATTGACACAATGGTTGGTCGACTCATGAAGTCCACAAGATCTTAAGCAGGCCGTCAATTCAATGGTCTTTGTGATCCCATCGGGTCTATTTATCAACTCATGGGCCCCTGCTAACTAGCGTGGGCCACGCCGAATCGTGGCTACCACTTTGAGCCCGCCGACTCGGGGAGCTTCATACTGATTCATCAACTGCACCCAAATCAAGCTTACCATTTTGAGCTCCGCCGACTCGTGAGAGCCATGTGCCGATTCTTGGGAGCCTCCTGCCAGATCGCGGCCATCACCTCAAGCCTATCAACTTGTAGTACCCTCTGCCGATTCTCCAACCATGTTGAATCACCCAGTGCTGCTGGTTCATGGTGCCAACAAATTAAGAGGTTGTCGATTCATCAAATATACAAGTCTATGAAGCGCATGGCCAACCTGCATTATCAAGCTGTTGATGTAAGATGGTCATCATTCTAATGGAGTCAAGTGACCACCAACACGAAAGACACCAAGAGATCATTAGTACAGCAACAAGTCAAAAAATGCCTGTGTTGATGAAACCAGCCGAAAAGTCAAAGTACACCCGCGGATGTCGCTTCGCGTGTCCTCTCGCACCACCCACGAGTGGGGGGCATTTGTGGGCACCCAAAAATTTCAATGGGCCCTCTCTCCATGGCTGGCCCAACCTCTAGAATACCCCATAAAATGGAAAAGAAAATACCATCCAAATGGCCCACCTAAAAGGCCTAAAAGCCCACTACCTAGAGCCCATATCTCCCATGCTTGGAGGTGAGCTTAAGCTACCTCTACACCCCCCACTACCACCAAAAAGTGTCCCAAAACATGGCAAAAAGGCTCATACGGGACAGATTTTTGCATGAGGCTTTTGGGGGAAGAAAAAACAGAAAAAAGGGGCCATCTTCTTCTCACAAGGAGGGCTGCCGGCAGAGGCTTCTGGAAAGGGTTTTAGAAGAGAAAAAAGGTGGCTTGGAGGAGAAGGCATCTCCTTCTCCAAGGGGGCTCCTGCTGGTTTTTCTGCTCCAAGAAGCTCTCCGGTGAAGACCTGCAAGAGAAAGGAAAAAGAATAGAAGAAGAAAGGGTAAGAGAGAGAGAAGGAAGAGAGGGGGGAAAAGAGAGAGAGGCCATTGTCTTGTCTTGTCAAGAGTGGGAGAGAAAGAGGGTGTGGGTGGCGAGGTGTCCCTCTTCTCCTCTTCTTCTTTGAGTTTTTTTGTGTTGTACTTCCTTTCCCCTTCTTTGTAAGGAGATGTCTTATCTATGTACTCCCTTCTCATGATGTGAATAGTCTTTTCTTTTACATTTAATGCACTCCCTTTCCCCCATCATGTGTGTAATGTTTAAGTTTCTTTTTTACTTTTGTGAAGGGAGATGCCTACGAGATCGGGAGCCACTCTCTATGGAGTGAGGTTTCCTCTCCTCTTAATGGCATGCAAAAGACCCCAAACCCCCTACCACAATAAATGAGGGATGGGAGCAAGGGTCTCTCTCTTTACCCAGTAGATTCTTCACATTTTCTCCATATTTGAAGCCCATTAGCCCCATTGCGCAAGCCCCTTTAAGATGTGTTTTTCTACTGTTCTTAATCCTTCTTGATAGGCATTTGGCTTGGTTCAAATAGTCCCCCTTCATGTGGTTTTCGATTTTGGGGCATGTCCCATTTGCTAGCCAAGGGGTAGAACAATTAATGTTCATGCTCTCTTGCTTAGCACCCATTAACAACAGCCCATTAAGCCCATTTTAGGCCCATTATCGCCCCATGTCTATGGGTGAGGTCGGCTTGAACAGTACCAGTTCACTGCCCATGGGAAGGAGGTTCTGCCTCCGATTCGAGTGATCTGGAACCAGTTCTGGCGATTCGGCCAGGCTGGGAAGCAGCCCGCCGATTCGGCCAGACTGGGGAGCAACCCGCCGATTCAACTGGCAGTACCGCACCCTTGGTTGAAACACATGAGCAAGGCTATACCCAATGTGGTTTTGACCAAGAAAAAGGATAATACACCGATAAGAGACCCATCCAAACCCCTGGATTGGACAATATAATATCTATGTCCGGATGTATAGGTTCATATGTCATTCATTCCCCCCTTAGACTTTTGTGGTAATGACATTACCTGGTCTCCTCAGAGGCGTGCCTTGGGAGTCGGCGTCGTGTGCCATTGGGGTTATGTCGTCCTTCGACATATACCCTATCTTTTGGTGCCATCTCCATTTATGGTGGATGTGTACCGCGCTCTCCCCTATCAACCATGATAAGGGGAGATGCTGCCGAATTTTTTCCGTGAGGGTCGAATCGGTATGAGACTTCGAAAAGAAACTCTCAAGTTTTAATTGTTCCAAAGGTACTTCAGCGGGGCGCCGATTCGATCCGGATTGCCAACTCGATAACATACCGCCGATTCAGCTGCATACCGTTGATTCGATTCTGCCTCGCCGATTCACTGTTTGCATGTGTCCTACCAAATGGACTACACCATGGCTGCTGATTTGGTTTCGCCTGGCCAATTCGGCTACATCCTGCCGATTCGACCTGGGCGGCCGATTCGATTACACCCTGCCGATTCAGTGTCGTCCCTCCGATTCGTTTACATTTCACCGATTTAGCATCATCCTGCCGATTCGGTCATACCGCCAATTCGACTTCATCCCGCCGATTCAGTTTCACCTCGCCGATTCGCTGTCTGCCATATTCTTCGCACGCCCCGCCGAATCGAGGGTATCTCACCGAACGGAGAGCACCTGTGCTGCCGATTGGCCACCCAAACGACCAGACAGCGCCGAATAAAGAATAGGACCATGTTGAGCATGCTTCAAAAGAACCAAAGAACAAATTGAAACCTTTGTATGATAAAAGAAATAAAAGAGTAAATAAATCACCTCATGTCTTAAATGTTCAAAAGAATCAAAGAGCAAATTGAAACTTTTTATAATAAAAAAAGCAACAAATGACTAAAGACTGTATCATGTTTTACAAAAGACCAAAAGATCAAATTGAACCTTTTCAAGCAAACAATATATCATCTCATGTTTTATATGTCTCAAATAGAACAAAAGGCCAAATTGAACTTTTTCATGATAAAAGAAACAAATGAGTGAATAGGCAAAGGGATTCGGTAATTGGCTAAATAAAAGGTCAAATGATTTCGAATAGACATTCATTTTTCTTAATAGTACTTCAGCTCAAATTTAAATTGCATTTCGCACCTCTATCGGATGTCTCCGCTTTAGGTCATGAGGCTTTCTAATTCTGGCGATTAATCAAGAGTTTTCCCTCTCAGAGGGATGTAATTAACGTCATTGCGCTCAGGCAACGACGGGATTTTGGTATAGGACCCGACACTCACTTTCGTTTGACGAAGTCAAACGGCGCGCACAATAGACCTAAAGTCATTCGGCTCTCGGAGGCAGAACCACTTGTTGTCCCCTTGGTGACTGGCACGCCCGCGCTATGCGAATTGCCGATTCATCTCACATCACCATTGCTCGTGTAGCATTCGACGAGACTTGGATTAGCAATATGCATCCATCCATGAGAACATGAGATAACATGATAAAAAGAACAAAAAAAATTTAAATCATTAAATTTCCCATTTCCACAGAAGCTTTTGAGAATGAAATCGTCTGAACTTACATCACCAACAGTGGCACCCTTAGCATTGTTGAGAAACGAAACAAGGTTGTCCCCTGGATGAGAAACAATGGCACAATAAACTCCGGCAATGTATCCAGCCGCAAAACTAACACCTAGCTGAAGTGGCTTGCTGCATTGATTCTTGGGCGTTGGAATGGCATGCTTGTAAATCAGCTCCACAATGGTCTCAAAAGATGCAAACTTCATCATGGTATCTGAAATTAATTTCGATTGTTTGAGGAAAGCACAATATGTTAAAACAGAACATCATACTTCAACATCGTCTCCATAATATAAAAAGCAAGAATAGCTTAATGATGGTTCGAAAGTTCAATTGGGGCAGTTATTCTCAAAGGTTTAAATGCCTTATGCCACTACACACTTCTTCCATAATAAGATACCAGGTTCATGAATAGACATTAAACTATAGGGCTAACAGGAAGTCTTTTCTACAAAGAGAACTTCAACCATTACCAATTAAAGGATAGCCCACTAAAAGCATCGATTCCCTTTAAACAAAGAAAAACAGAGAGCCCACCAGCACAGCAGTCATGAAATCCCATCAAAATGATGTTTCAGATTTCTGTTAAAATTACAAGGAAAAAAGGTGGTGGCAAGAGTAGCCAAAGTTTTACAACCGGATGGTCAAGCCACAAACAACATAATAGTGGTGCAATGTGAGGAAGAGTTAAGCCAATCTCTCAAAACTAGAATTCATTTCTTTACCTTAGAGGCAAAATAAAATACATACGACGCAAAATTACGAAACTGTGTCTTATTTCAGTTCGCTAGATGAGTCACATCATTTGTCTTTATCAATTACACAATATTTCATGAAATTACAATATGATTGAAGTAAAATAATACAGGCACTTTGCCCTTCATTTGGCAATCCCAATGATGACTGTAAGGATGGGAAAAAGTTACATAACAACAATAAAGTCAGCAACACCATGTGTAGACATGTAAGGACATTCTAAAATACAAGCTTCATAGTCACAAAAATAACTTAAAAATGAATGGATAATAGAAATACTTTTTGGTTATGTTTTAGACAATTCAAAATTCTACTTTAAGGAATCTTGGGAGCTAAACAAAAAATTATAAATCTTAATTCTATTTTTTTACATGTATTCACTAACACCTACCGAGTGGGAATTGGGCTATGATTGCCTAGCACCAACCAGAGCAGGATTGGCTAGATCAACCAATCCAATCTAAGTCAACTCTATTTTACACTTCGTAATGTGCTTTTATGTTTATTTTGTCTTTTGATCGACCAACTCTTGTGTAGACCAGCCAATCTACATAGAATTGTTAAATCCCAGGCCAACCTGGCTGTTCCAATTAGTCCCTGCAGAGATTCAGGGTTTTCCAACTCATGCTCAGCTCAGATATGCAGAAGTCCAATTAGAATGGTGAATCCAATTGGTTCCTACCTTCCTTAATAGACACCATTATCAAACACAAGTTGAAACCGAGTCACACTGTCCTTATGTGTCACTTAATGTCACAGACGAACAACCTCATCAAGAATAGCCATACTAAGACAAAACCAACTTTTATTTCACTTTCTTATAGAACACATGGCGATGTATCCTTTTATATCAATTATAAGATAGCAGAGTCGGCCATGTCATGATAAAAGCCAAAT
Organism: Colocasia esculenta; assembly: GCA_014218235.1. NCBI lineage: Eukaryota > Viridiplantae > Streptophyta > Magnoliopsida > Alismatales > Araceae > Colocasia > Colocasia esculenta. The sequence goes on along the minus strand of CM024754.1, from coordinate 164,281,895 downwards.
ACATAAGAAAGCCAAATAGCATAACACATAGCTTTGCACCAAAGACTTACATCAGGCTGACTACAAAAGCCATTGTTTCAAATGTGGCCGGTGAGGCACCCTCAAGAGGTCAGTTGCCCTAAAGGTTTAGGTCCTACGTAAAGGCAGCTTCTATTTTCTTTTGGTCTTTGGAGTGTAAGGGGGATTGCTGCCTCGCTCCATCTAGACTGTTACAAACATAGAAAATGGGAAATTGAAGAGTGTGGCTTCTATTGTATTACCATGTGTTTAGTACAAGGCCCCAAAGGAGGGAAAGGCCAACCGGCCAGACTTCTACTCCTAGCATGTACATGTTGACACCAAAAAATTACCCAAAAAAAAGCCTAAAAGTAACTCAGAAAACAGCCCTCCACCTCTCTCTCTCACAGCCCCCTAGGTTTTCCCCTGCCCGCCTGCGCGGAGGTTCCCAGCCAAGGCCTGCAGGGAAGCTCCCCCCCCACCCCCCACGTGCGAGCGAGGAGATTCCCCGCCCAAGCCGGAGGGGAGGTTCCCCCTGTGCGAGCGGGGAAGTTCCCCGCCCATGCTAGCAGGGAGGTTCCCCCTCAAGCCGACGGGGAGGTTTTCCCCCTCCTATGCGCCCGGGGAAGTTCCCCCTCTGGGCCACCTTCTTTGGAACTTCTCTTCTGGGGATCATGTCTCCCAAGGAAATTCCCCTTCCAGGGAACCTCCCCACGAAGGCTCCGCAACCCCTATAAAAGGAGGGATAGGGGTAAACAGAAGAGGGGAGAGAACGATGGCCTTCTAGGCACTCACCTTGGTCCTTTTGGGGCCATCCCTTGAGTTTGTGATGTTCTAAAAGAGAGAGAGCAAGGTGTGTTTGTTGTAAGTTTGTTATAACTTATAAAGGTGGGTTTAAAAACTCCTCTCACAATTATTTGTAAATTGGGTGTTCGTCTTTGTGAGGATTAATGTAAGAAGCATGAGTTTATGTATGTGAGTGAAATTACACAGAAGTCGTTAAGGGCATAAAGTTTGTGTATGTGCATGGTAAATTATACGCATGTCCTGTTCAAGGAAAATTACACACAAGCCCTACGTTAGAGAAAATTACAAGAAGAATTGCAAATCAGTCCTTATTTAGGTGGGAAGTACATATACGTCCCAGAAGAGACACGAATTGCAAGAAAGCCCCTGAAAAGATAGAAATTATAGAAACATCCTTGAAAGAACATGAGTTGCAGAAAAATCCTCAAAAAGGATAGAAATTATAGAAGTACCTCCAAAAAAAGGTAGAAATTACAGAAGAAACCCTGAAGGACAGAATCTGTAGTAAAGCCCCTCCAAAGGGTAAAATTTACAGTAAAGTCCTGCTAAAGCGTAGAATTTGTAGGGAAGCCCTTGAAGGGACAAAAAATTACAGGAGAGTCCTTGAAGAGACAAAAATTATAGAATACCCTCAAGGGGTAGAAATTGTAGGGATGCCTGTAAAGGGATAGAAAACTATAGAAAAGTCCCTGAAGAGAAAAGTTGCAGAAACACCCTCCAAAGGGTGAAAATTGTTGAAAAATCTCATTGAAGGGGGGATTTATCCCATAAGGCTCATGACTTTTTCCCAACTCAATGGAGCGGAACCCATGCCACTTCTTTGAAATGGCATACTGTAGTGACTCTGTATACCTACGCCCAATAAGACTCTATATCCAGACCTACCTCCCACGAACAGACCGAAGTCTTGCCAGAGATAGCTCACATAAGTGTCTAGTAGGAATATAAAAGACAACCACAAGAATATAAGATACAAGAAAATACATGTATTTATACTCATTTTTCACAATTTACATTATCTCAATACATTAGTATGTGTCCAAGATAAAAGTACAACTATCTGGACATACCCCAAGGGAGCAAAGCTCACACAAAAACAACTACAGCTCAACTGCTAGTGGTACAAATTTACCACGACGCCGCTGCAAGCCAAACTCATGGCTAACACCTGAAAGGAACTATAAGATAGTGAGCCTCAACAAATAACAAGCTCAGCAGAAACCTCCCTAAAACAACAACAAACTAGCAACTGAAAGATGGAGCCAACTCCTCAACCCCCAAGGGTCTCTCTGGTAGCACTAACTAAAGCACTACCGAAGTAAAACGTGCTAACAATAAACATAATTCACTGCATTAAACATAAACACGCTAACTGACCTACCTCACAGGAAATAAAAGAAACAATAGGACTAGTGTGGAGACACTAGTCCACCACCGCAATTGAAACCACCACGCCACAAGCCACATGGGCAGACCACTAACAAACGGTAACGAGACTATCAACAAAGAGTCAGTCCACCACACACTGACATAATGGAACACACTGGAAGGCTACTCACAAAAGGGTACAACACCACAAGTGGAAGGTCACACAACATGACCCCCACAGAAATCGATCCACCTCGACACCTAAAAAGGCTAGCACACCGCGTGCCACAACAACTAGCTTCCCACAAAGGGTACAGGTACTTGAAACCACAAGGTACCACAATTCAACCACAAGTGCCACTATGCCACCAGAACGGCATACGACAAACGAACACAAACCACAACCGATAAGTCACTACTCAAAAGCCACAACCACTGGCAAAGCTCAAGTCAGAAGGAACGACGCCACCACGTAGGTAAAGACTATTGGTTCATGATGCCAGTATCCAACCCAGAAAACACAGCACAAGAACTACCTCTCAGTCTCGCAGTCACGGACGAAAGGTCTAATTGCCGCTCCACAACCACACAGTAAGGCCAAAGAATAGTGGAGACCAACCAACACCACTCCTACAGACCACACAGCTACAAGCCCATGCCTGGCACCTTTAGAGACTAGTCTGAGCTCTCTAAAGTGACGCACAAGAAACAGGACTAGCTGGGGCCCAGTAAGTCTACTGGTATCTATACCCCCAACCACGAGTGCGTTACAAGCGACCAAATACAAACCACAACTCACAAGTCACTGTCCCACTGTCGTCTTTCCCTCAGCCGAATGTACAACTCAAACACAAGGGTGAGGGTGTCTAGGAAGACGACACAGACCTCTGCAGTACACACAATACCGGGACAAACCCCAAGCACAACAAACCACAACGTGTCTAGCTCATACAGAACCTGGGGTACCCGACTAGAAAGGCATTCCGGAATAGGCGTCGAACCACCAAACTCAGCAAACACACAAGTCACGCTGAATACTTATCATATATACATAAACTTATACTTAATCACGCCACGATAATCCACATTCTAGACATGCCAGTCATTGGTCATTACATGACCTCTATAACAATACACACATAAACCATATATGTGAACCACTTAATCTTAATAACATACTTAATATGATTAACAAAATTAGCATAACTCATTATTAAGCCATAAGCCAATCCAATTATCCTATAACATGCTTCACTAACATTAATCAACTTAAACACCTTAACAGCACACTAGAACACCAAGGCTAGGTCAACACATCACCCTCACTGCCCAACCACCTCAGCACAACACCAACCTCGGAAGATAAAACACGACGGACACAAGCATCGCCTATACACCAATCGGTACAGAAGCTCATAAACACGACGGGACGATCCGACGCCACACGACCAATCGGAACCTAAACGCGACGGACCCAATGGTCGTGTTTACGCCCAGCGGTACAAACCATCAATCGGAAAGGAAATCACGACGGACCACCATGTCGCGTTTCACAAAAACGTGATGGGTCGAATGGTCGCCTTTTTAGGCAGACCGCCAGACCCCCTCCTTCTTTCATTAAACCATTCCAAACCACCTCTATACTAACATGTAAACCTCCATAATGAAAACCACACCATCACACACAACCATAGCATGCTTTACAAGCCCAAAGTATTTAAATCAAATGAAAGCACAAAGGAAGTCTCCCTACCAACTTGAAGACCACAAAAACCGCGAATAACTTCACACCGATGGCACATCCACGCTCCAGACACCCTCCTCACGTGGACCCTGTGTCGGACCAGCCACCAAGAAGCCGAAACGCCTGAAAATCACCACAGGAGCTCTGCAACAACTGCCCCTCGGCCAGACAGAGCCTCCTCTACTCTGTCTGGCCCGAAACATAATCTTGAAAGCTCAGTGTAAATCGCGACGGAGATAGCTATCGCATTTAACATTTAAATGCGACAGACCTAAATGTCGCCAATCGGAAACCTCACCAGAAAGACGGTTTCTAAAATGCGACGTAAGCAACCGTCGCGTTCTTAAATCGTGACGTACCATCCCGACACGTTTAAGAACAACGCCACAGCCGATCCAATAGTCGATATGAAGAACGTGACCACTGAAGCCGTCGTGTATCAAAACTCGATGACATACCCCGTCGCCTTCTTCACCAGAAAACCTGTGGGTCATATGGGCTTGGATTTCCAGCCCACAACACCCACGCAAGGCACGAAGGCCACAAACAAGGATTTATGACCCAACATTGGTCATGAGCACCATGCCAAAGCCATTAAACACGGGTCCGAACAGTTGCGACGTTACATTACTACTACCTAAAAAGAAATGTCATCCTCGACATTCAAAAAGAAACCATGGCAAGCCGGACTACCACCTAAAAAGAAATAAAATTACTCACAAACAAAAAGGGATACATTTTGTCCGCATTTACCTTTCAAACCATTCGGCTCTAACTGATCTGTTATGCACATTCCTTTGCTCATTCTGTTTTTTCTTCTTTTATTCATTTCACATCTTTTCTGCCTTAACTAACTCAATTTGCGCTTCTTTTTACTTTACAATTGAAGCAATTCTATCCTACCACTGGTGCTTTATCTCCTTGAACTCAACCTACTGCCACCTTTTTCTGGTTGTGCTCGCAACATCCTTTTCTGTGCCGTTTTGCTCACTAAAAATCCTTTCTCATAAACCACTGCCCTTGACTATTTTGACATACTGTGTATTCTGGTAATACATTATCCTTTGGTGCTGACTTATCATTAACTGTGATTCCGCCTTAATTACATTCATGTTTCTGACTGCCAATCTGCTTTTTGCTTCTAGAATTGCTTGCACATTTCCACTGTTCACTTTATCGGTTGGTGCCACTACTTTATGTCTGCACTCACTTACTATTTTGCTCTGCCATTTACTAATTACCTGTACAAGAATACTTTCGGCTTTGACCTGCAGTCCATTATTTGATTCCATCTACTCTCTTATTCCGTATACTAACAATATCTGATACAGTACTCTAAAACTCTGTTCTTCTAGTTATTCCATTTATTTATGCTACTTGTTATTTTTCCACGGCACACACTGATTATATCGGATACCTGTCAAATACTCTCCAAATTCTGCTCTCAGTTTCACTTTCAATTCTTTCCATTTCTATTACCATTCTGACTTTAGATGAACCCAAATCTGACTTACTAAAAATCTTCTTATTTAATTAATTACCACCGGAAAGAAAAATCTAAAGCTTCAAACTGTTCTTTTTGCCATACTATTATAATCATATTCTGTTCTTTTCTATACACTGAAAATTACAATCTAACTGACTGATCAAATAACTCATGCGTACTAATGTGACACTGTACTTCCTTATCAGGGAAATAAACTACTCATTCAACTCTGCACGTGCTCTGCCACTAACTTTATTCAATTCCTTCAATTAACTGCTAACCAACCCAAAAGTTTTCTCCGTTTAACTAATTAAGTCTCTCCATCTACATTCCACAACTTACTGACCTCAGGAATTTCAAATTGTACACATTACTTATTCTTCCTGTTTTACTCTGCCATAACCTCACCTATTCACTATTCTTTAACCAATATGTCTCTGCTACCACATTAAATTCTGACAAACATTCTAATAAAAGAATACATCTGCTCAACTGAATTCCTTACTCTGCACTATTCCATAATCTCTTACTATACATCACTTTAATCATCTGACTATAACCATCTATTGATCTACTATACTCATCTCTCCTTCTAATCAATAATACTCAACTTTGAATTTACTGCCACCATATCAAATACATTACTATGATTTGTCCTTTCTGATTCCCCTTGTCCACACTGCTGCTTTACAATCTCCGCATCTGCTCTTACTATATTCTACTGTTACATCTCTATTTCTATTCACTGAACCCATTACTGTCATAACCCCGTTGCTGACACTGGAAATCCTACAATTTAATTATAAATCTTACCAAAAGCTTGATCTCATTACTATTAACACATCTGTTCCTTTACAAATATTTATCTACTAACACTAATATTCTGCATTACTCTCTTTCCTGAATCAGTCTTTCTCTATATCCTTCTATTCACTCTCTTCTGCAAATCTTAACTTGAAATTCTTAATAGTTGAAACACCTTTTTAACCTCTAATCTGATCTTGCTAAATCTATGAATCCTACTTAAAAGAACACTGACTCCACTTACCTTTCCAATCTTATACCATTACCTTGCTTCAACTATTACAATACACTGAACATTTCCACAGAACATCACAAAATTTATCTGTACCATTACAACATATAGCAAACACTTCAGCTAATAATGATAATCTGCTATTTAGAACTATCATCTGCTTACCTACTACTGATCCTTAACTAGTGTCAGAAATCTGTTCCAATTCGACAACATGTTCACTCGCTCTTTCTTTAATCAACAATTCTCATTTCTGCACTTTTCACAATCCTAAATCAATTCTTCTAATACTGACAAACATACCTGATCCCAAACACACTTAATTCCACTGCCACAAGTCACTGCTCTTTTACTAATACCTCACCTGAAGCTGATCTGACCCCCTTAATCATCTGAAATCTCACATATCGCTGACCACATTATTATCTGAACTACTTCTCAATACTTTACTTGACACAATTCTTAAACATATTAACTACCTTTACTAAACTTCTCAATCCTTCATACCTGACAATCTTTAACACCCTGTTGTACATTTCCATAGCAAATTCTGTTTACACATATACACAACCCTTACTATCTCTACTAATCCTGTATCTTACTAAAACATTTCACTGCACTAAATCATATCCCTCTCAGAACAACTTTATTTCGGCTAAATAATACCACTAAATACACCAATTGTTCCTCAACTTTCCCTGCTTACCAAATCAATTCACAATATTTCACATCTGCATATACTTCCACTAATCTTCGTATCAATTTTCTGATACAGCTATCTCTTTTAACCACCTTGTTTTCAAACTCACTGTTACAACTATTATTCTTTTGATCAACTATGCGTAACCTAAAAATCAATTCTATTCTTACCATCTTCTTTATCTCTCGAAACACTAGTTATTCTGCCCTCTGACTAATATCAAACATTTACTAATAGTAATGACAAATACTCCAAAAATCTTTACTATAATTCCTTTAATCTCTCTACCTAAGAACCCTCAAACAACTACACCTTCCTATAACAAACTGACATACTCTTATAAACTGTACCACTTTTAACCACACCAATTCTCAGCAACCCACTATCAACTGCCAACCTCACAAACATGTACACACAATTTACACACCAAAAACACGTGTGAAAACCACGTAAAACCACAGATGTACTACCAACAATGGACATTAAACCAAGTTTTGGGACATTGTAACCTTAATGTCTTTTCATATTCTCACTAGACCATGCTCTGATACTAACTGTAGCGACCCAAGATATCTACACCCAATAAGGCTCCATATCTAGACCCGCCTCCCACGAACAGACCGAAATCTCTCCAAGGATAGCTCACACGTGTCTAGTAGGAATATAAAAGACAACCACAAGAATATAAGATACAAGAAAATACATGTATTTATACTCATTTTCCACAATTTACATTGTCCTAATCAAGGTTCGTCGCATCGGGAATCGAGGCGAATCGGGTTTTTCCTGATCTACCACGATTCGCCAGAATCGGACCGATTCGCATGGGAATCAGATGGGAATCGAGTTTCTCCTGATTCGCATCGATTCGCCTGAATCGGACCGATTCGATCCGATGCGCCAAACCATGGTCCCAATACATTAGTATGTGTCCAAGAGAATAATATAACTAAATAGGGCATATCCCGAGAGAGCAAAGCTCACACAACAACAACTATAGCTCAACTGTTGGTGGTACAAGTCTACCACGACGTCGCTGCAAGCCAAACTCATGGCTAACACAAGAAAGGAACTATAATGGAGTGAGCCTCAACAAGTCACAAGCAGGAAACGAGAACAAGTTGTCATGTATAGTCAAGAGAATGATGTAACAAGATAACATGAAACATTAACTCATTCACGAGAGTATAACATCACAAGAATTGGCCATATCATGAGATAGCAAGTAAACTAGTCACGATAGCAAGTATGGGTCGGTATTTCTTTCAACCCCGAGTTCAAGTAACAAACAAATGATTGATTGGTTGCCATAGATTAAATCTTGCGTGTCATGCGTTAGGTGTATGCCATCACCCAGATCATTAGAACCCCGCGAGTTATAGCCTTTCAGGTGCTCCTCCCAAGGACCAGATCGGGCCCTTATAATGTTGCCTAGCATAGTCATGTTTGTTATCTTAGACAATCAATTGAGGGCCAAGTAGAGTACCAAGAATAGATGAGAGTAGTAGATGAAATAGATGAGAGTGTAGAGAGAACGTGAACAGATGAGAGGATATAGATAGTAGACGAGATAGGGACAATATCGTAAAACAACATAACACTGATAATAACAGTTGCACGGCACCAGGTCGGGTACCGGCAATCTGGTAGAAATCATCACCGCCCACTAGCCATGCTATGAACACAGGCTAGATGGTCCGGCATGATCACAAGGTAAGAAGAAAACACACTAAGGCCATGGATCGTACTGATCCCTAAAAGTGTATCAGGTTTTAGGGTACAACTAGCTCATCGGCTAAGGACGTGCGCCAAAGCCAAAAAGACTTACGGAGGCCTTGACAAGGTGTAAGGCCCTCGAATTTTGTTGTATTACTTTATTACGTGTAAATAATTCATGCTTGTGTATGCATAGATGTACATATCTACGTACGTATTAACTAGTTATACTTATGTGTACATGTGTATAATTAGTTGTAAATAGTGTATGAATTGCATGGTGGTAGTGTGTACATGATAGTATATATATGGCATGTATATATATGTATAAGTTAAGCATGGTTTCTGCATGTTTTAAGTTCTGGCCGAAGGGCCAAATTGGAGTCCACATGGATGGACGTCCATGATGAGTCAGCGTCCACCTCGATGGACGCTAATACTTAAGTCAACGGCCATGGATGTGAACATTAATATCTCTGACCTGCATGCGTTGCAAACCCCGAAATTCGCGGGCAAGCAAGCCCAGCCATTGGGGAGATGTCCCCAATGGCTATGAGGCCATCCCATCACCCCTTCGGGATATCCCAAGCCCCTTCTCCTATAAACCAAACCCCTTCTGCACCAGAAGGGCTCTCTTGACTCTTTGAAGAGAGGAGAGAAACCCTAGCTCTAGAATGAAGGAAACCTGAGGTTTACATGCTTTGATCCAGCAATTTGGACCTCATCCGGCGACCTACAACAACTGGAAGCTAGTTGGAGCCTAGAGGAAGGCTTCCCCGACTCCAACCTGCTGTGGAGATCGACCAAGAACCCGAAGGAGTGGTGTTTTAGAGGCTTCTTGGGACTGCCCAAAGAGAGCTTCATCAACCTCTTTGATCCCTTTTAAGATTTATTTAGAGGCAAGTAACCCATACATTTCGTCCATGTATGAGTCTAGTAGGGTTTACCATTTTTACAGATTTTTCCTCGTGTCCTGGATCCCCCAAAATCTCTTGTTCTTGGAGCTCGGGTCTGTGTTTTGTTCAGACCTGAACTTGACGGCAAGTTCTCTTGCCGTTAAGATCTTCAGTTGGCGGCATGCGACAATGCGTTAAACTCCGTTAACTGCCAGACTATGCCGTTAAGTTTTTTAGGATAGAACAGTGAGCTGTTCTCCCTTCTATATGATTAATTTCCGAAGTGTTTTCTCATGAGATATAATGTAATCGTATATGTTATGTAAAATAGACAATGTGATGTGTGTGGAATTTTCTGTGCTTTTTGGTGAATGGCATGAATTGTTAGACTTATTGAAATACATGTTTGGAAAATGGATTATGCATGTTTACCTACTGTCTACATGATCCCTGAGGAATGGAATGCCCTAAATTTTTCTAAACCGTGTGTATGTGTATCAGTCCATGCCCTGCAATTTTGAGAATTTTTCCATGATTGTGGGATTTACTGTAATTTCTGTTTTGGAAATAGAGGACATGCGTAGGATTTATAAAGTTTACAGTAATTGTGTGTTGTGCAATAAATCTGGGGAAAATTCCTGTGATGATGTGTATGTTAGGTTCAGGGCTATGAACTGTCAAACTGGATATTCAAGTTATGTTCCATGATAAATTGAATTATGAATGGCATGCAACTAAATGTTTTAATTTCTGTAAATGTAATATGACTCAGAAAAATCTGGAAATTTGTATGTACGGTCATGAACTTGCAACTAGTGTGTGGTTAAAATTTCATGATAATTGGATAACTGTAAAGTGTATTATGAAATTTCCATGTGAAAATATGTGATAAATGCATGCTATCATGAATATGATTTGATGATGTGTTTGCCAACCTGGTTAATGTGAGCTACTGAATGTTTGATTTCTGTCAACAGTAGTATCATGATTAGAAAAACAGAGCCATGTGTATAAGTGAGAGAATGTAAAGACATGAGTAATATGTGTGTTAAAATCGGAATGTTTAATGTGTAAGACTGTGCCATGTGTGACACTGCTTCCATAGAGGGCCGTGGAACCGTACCATAGAAAAGTCCCCATGGGAAGGTTCAATGTGTTAAGATCCTAAGGGCATTAGGATGAAATCCTAGAGGTGGACAAGTACCACTGGTTAGGATGGAGACTTGTTCTCCCAGTCTGCGCAGTCCAAGAGTCGTCACTGTATTGCCTAGGTGAGGTCTATGTGTATGTGTTATGTGATGTGTCCTTCTAATGGTGGTTTGAACTATGTGTCACGGCACTAAATTGTGAAATGTGAATGTGAATATGTGTAAATGTGCAATGTGTAAAAAGAGAACTATGTGAATGAGTAATTGTGTAAACATCTGAAACCATTATGTTAAATTGTGAAATTGTGGTCCATGATATGTTAATGTGAAATTATGTTATAACAGCAACCTAAAGGTGTTTATAAGAATGTTTTATATGTGTAAAATTGCGTAGAATCCATGCTAAGAGCATTTCTTGCATATGTGCGAACAATTCCATGTTTAATTGCTATCGTGTTGTAGTTAATCGGAATTGTAGCTCTCATGCGATAGGATGTGAATTGCTAAATTATGTCAAAACAGCAACCTTAATGTGTATGAAATGATAAATTGTATGTGCAAGAATGTGTAGAAACCATGATAGGAATTTTTCTTTATGCATGCAAGAATCCCATGTTTGGTTGCTTCCATGTTATAGCCTCATTTGAAATGTAGCTTTCATGTGATTACATGAGTAGAAAGCATGTGATAGGATATTTATTTTGAAATGGCGTAAATCATGTACCATATGTCTTAAATTTTGTAGAATTATCATGATAGATTGTCTTTATCAATGTCCAAGCATGATATATCTTTTGCTTTGCAAATTGGAATGAAAAAACCTACTGTGATATATGCATGTATGAGGTGTGTGGTGTTATTTGCCGAGTCTTTTAGACTCATTCCTTGCTTTAGCATACAGGTTTAGTTGGTGACCCCACATCATTAGAGGAGACCGTGGAGAGTGACTCCGAGCGTGGCGAGTAGCATGGTGGAGTCGTCATCGTGACATTTTGCTTTCATTGTATGTAATGGAGACATTGTAATGAAACTATTATGTAATTATGGTCAAGCTTTGTAATCTGATTTTTAGCACTTTATTTACGTGGACTTTAGTTATCTTTGAATTGTCATTTGAATCATGTATGTTAAATGTGGATGATGAAATGAAGACAAGTAGTCTTTTGTTTCCGCTACTCTGTATTTATATTTATGAGCATCTCAATCGTATGTTATTGTTTGGGTAAATGTCCCACTGTGATAACGTTCATTATACCGACGTGGACTGGTATAATCGTACCGGTATAAAGAGGGCCGTCGCAAAGATTGGTATCAGAGAGACCGGTTGAGATTGCACATGAATATATATAAGTCATCATCCCCATTACATGCTACGTCTACATAGGAATGTCCACATGCGTAGAAATCATTAATAATGAGTGGAAAATAGATAAGAAAATGGTTAGGAAATAAATTAAGGTAGCTCTAATGGTGGCTGAAATTTATTTCAGCCATGGCTTTGAGAGGTAGGCGTGGCAGAGCGTCGGCCCGTGAGGACGAACCGAGAGGTGAGGAGCGGGCGGAGCAGCAAGCCTCGGCACCACAGGGTCCTATACTTCCCCCACCGCCGCCTATGGATTATGGAGTGCTCATGCATGGTTTGGTACAGGCCATGCAGACGCAGGCCCACACCCAGGCTGCACTCCAGGCTCAGTTGGAGGCTCAGGTTAGCATAATTAACTCAAGAGTAGCCTGTTTTATTTAATTGTGTGATGTTATGTTGAGTGCATATTATTTGTTATTGGATGTAGCAGGCTTAAGTTCCAGCTCAAAACCATGGTGGACCTTCCATCATGGAAAGATTCAAGAGGATGCTGCCATCCTCTTTTAAGAGGGAGAGCGATCCATTACTAGCTGAGAGTTGGATGAGGGAGATTGAAAAGATCTTCCGAGCTATTAGGTGTGCGGATGAGGATAAGGTTACCTTAGCCGCCTATATGCTTCAGGTATGTGTTAGTTTTGTATGTTTGTATGTTCTATTAAGTTAGATTTGTTTAGATGGTGCTTATGAACGGTGTATGGTGGACTTCATTACTACGTACACGGTTTGAGGACGACGCGGTTGATGTTGCTTGGGACGAGTTCGTGAGGCTCTTTCGGGCCAAGTTCGTCCCTGAGCATATTCAAGATCGGATGGAGTAGGAGTTCCTCTCTTTGACTCAAGGCTCCATGACCGTGCTAGAGTATGAGGCAAGGTTTGCAGAACTATCTAAGTATGCACCTCACGTTGTGGCTGATGAGCGCAGAAAGGCGAAGAAGTTTGTGATGGTACTCAAACCATCACTGAGGACGAGGCTAGTGGCGTTCGACCATCGCACTTTGGACGAGGCCCTTAGCACTTCCTGTAGGTAGGAGGGTGAGATGGAGCAATACCTTGAAGAGAAGAAGGCTTCGCAGAAGAGACCTTCACCTACGTTCCAGCGACAGGACAAGAAGAAAGCGGTGTACCAGACACAGCAGCGATCAGTAGCAGTCAGCAGTACTCAGGTACCTTCTATATGTTCCCCTGGTGTGAAGAAAGAGTGTCCCCATTACGGGAAGACACATGGTGGTTCCGAATGTTGGATGGTTGCGGGAAAGTGCTTGAAGTGCGGAAGCAGCGACCACAAGATCAAGGATTGTCCGAGACTTCAGCAGGGAGCTCAGCGTGGAGCGTCAGCCCCAGCAGCGGTAGCAGCAGCAGCGCCAGCTACAGGAAGACCAGGAAGGCCTCGAGCCCCAGCTCGAGTGTTTGCTTTAGCACGCGAGGACGCCGAGCAGGCGGAGCATGTCACCGAAGGTACGATTCTTCTCCTAGGTGTGCACGCTCGGGTTTTGTTTGACACGGGTGCCACTTACTCGTTCATTTTCGAGTGGTTTTCTAGGCAGTTAGCCCTAGAGTCAGGCATAGAGTCTGAGGATTTAGAGGTCCCTTTGTCTGTGCACACCCCTGCGAGTACGGTATCGACTAGGAAGTGCATTCCGTCGTTACTTGTGTGCATTGAGGATAGAATCCTAGAAGGGTGTTTCTTCTTGCTAAAGATGAAGGACTATGATGCTATTCTTGGTCTGGATTGGCTAGAGGAGCACTATACATTAGTAGATTGTCGTGGAAAGAGGATTGTTTTCCGCATTCCTGGTGAGGATGAGTTCTCTCATCCCTTGCCAAGGAACTTGGCGGGAAAGTTGGTCATCTCTGCCATGAAGGTGATGCACATGGTAAACAAGGGTTGTGACGCTTTTCTTGCCAGTGTGGTATTAGTACCAGAGGCTGATGAGTCACCTACTCTTGCAGAGATCGAAGTAGTGCAGAATTTTCCAGACATTTTTCTCGATGATTTGTCTAGTTTGCCACCGGATAGAGAGATAGAGTTCACCATAGAGTTGCTTCCGGGCACCTCTATCTCGAAGGCTCCATATCGGATGGCACCGGCGGAGTTAGCCGAGTTGAGGAGGCAGTTGCAAGAGTTGCTAGATAAGGGATTTATTCACCCTAGTGTTTCCCCTTGGGGCGCACCTATATTATTCGTCAAGAAGAAAGACGGGTCACTTAGGTTATGCATTGACTACAGAAAGCTGAACCAAGTGACTGTGAAGAACAGGTATCCCTTACCTCGTATTGATGATTTGTTTGACCAGTTTCAAGATGCATCAGTCTTTTCTAAGATTGATTTGCGATCTGGTTATCATTAGTTGAGGATTCGGAGTGAGGATGTGTCCAAGATGGCATTCAAATCCCGTTATGGACATTATGAGTTTTTGGTTCTTCCTTTCGGATTGACCAACGCATGTTATCTCCGGTGCCGGTGTTGCAGTTGATCCAGCAAAGGTCCAGGCAGTTACGGATTGGGAGATTCCCAAGACCCCTTCGGAGATTCGTAGTTTTCTGGGTTTGGCTGGTTACTATCGGCGATTCATTGAGGGATTTTCATCCATTGCCACCCCATTGACTCAGCTTACCAGAAAGGGAGTGAAGTTTGTCTGGTCCGAGAAGTGTGAGAGTAGTTTTCAATTGTTGAAGACTAAGCTCACGTCAGCTCCGGTGTTAGTCTTGCCGAGCGGTGTAGAGGGTTTTGCTATCTACACGGATGCGTCTCGGATTGGCTTAGGCTGTGTGTTAATGCAGCAAGGAAGGGTAGTGGCTTATGCTTCTCGTCGGTTGAAGGAGCATGAGAAGAACTATTCGACTCATGATTTGGAGCTCGCAGCAGTAGTTCATGCACTAAAGATCTGGAGGCACTATCTTTATGGTGCCAGATTTGAGGTGTTTACTGACCACAAGAGCTTGAAGTATCTTTTCTCCCAAAAGGAATTAAACCTGAGGCAGAGAACATGGATTGAGTTCTTGAAGGACTATGACTTCGACCTTCAGTATTACCACTGATTAGGGTGGAGACTTGTTCTCCCGGTCTGCGCAGTCCAAGATTCATCACTATATTGCCTAGGTGACGTCTATGTGTATGTGTTATGTGATGTGTCCTTCTAATGGTGGTTTGGACTATGTGTCATGGCACTAAATTGTGAAATGTGAATGTGAATATGTGTAAATGTGCAATGTGTAAAAAGAGAACTATGTGAATGAGTAATTGTGTAAACATGTGAAACCATTATGTTAAATTGTGAAATTGTGGTCCATGATATGTTAATGTGAAATTATGTTATAACAGCAACCTAAAGGTGTTTATAAGAATGTTTTATATGTGTAAAATTGCATAGAATCCATGCTAGGAGCATTTCTTGCATATGTGCGAACAATTCCATGTTTAATTGCTATCGTGTTGTAGTTAATCGGAATTGTAGCTCTCATGCGATAGGATGTGAATTGCTAAATTATGTCAAAACAGCAACCTTAATGTGTATGAAATGATAATTGTATGTGCAAGAAAGTGTAGAAACCATGATAGGAAATTTTCTTTTATGCATGCAAGAATCCCATGTTTGGTTGCTTCCATATTATAGCCTCATTTGAAATGTAGCTTTCATGTGATTACATGAGTAGAAAGTATGTGATAGGATATTTATTTTGGAATGGCATAAATCATGTACCATGTGTCTTAAAGTTTGTAGAATTATCATGATAGATTGTCTTTATCAATGTCCAAGCATGCTATATCTTTTGCTTTGCAAATTGGAATGAAAAAACCTACTGTGATATATGCATGTATGAGGTGTGTGGTGTTATTTGCTGAGTCTTTTAGACTCATTCCTTGCTTCGGCGTACAGGTTTAGTTGGTGACCCCACATCGTTAGAGGAGACCGTGGAGAGTGACTCCGAGCGTGGCGAGTAGCGTGGTGGAGTCGTCATTGTGACATTTTGCTTTCATTGTATGTAATGGAGACATTGTAATGAAACTATTATGTAATTGTGGTCAAGCTATGTAATCTGATTTTTAGCACTTTATTTACGTGGACTTTAGTTATCTTTGAATTTTCATTTGAATCATGTATGTTAAATGTGGATGATGAAATGAAGACAAGTAGTTCTTTTGTTTCCGCTACTCTGTATTTATATTTATGAGCATCTCAATCGTATGTTATTGTTTGGGTAAATGTCCCACTGTGATAACGTTCATCATACCGACGTGGATTGGTATAATCGTACCGGTATAAAGAGGGTCGTCGCAGAGATTGGTATCAGAGAGACCGATTGAGATTGCACATGAATATATATAAGTCATCATCCCCATTACATGCTAAGTCTACATAGGAATGTCCACATGTGTAGAAATGATTAATAATGATGAAAATAGATAAGAAAATGGTTAGGAAATAATTAACGTAGCTCTAATGGTGGCTGAAATTTATTGCAGCCATGGCTTCGAGAGGTAGGCGTGGCGGAGCGCCGGCCCGTGAGGACGAGCCGAGATGTGAGGAGCGGGCGGAGCAGCAGGCCCCGGCACCGCAGGGTCCTGTACTTCCCCCACCGCCGCCTGTGGATTATGGAGTGTTCATGCAAGGTTTGGTGCAGGCCATGCAGACGCAGGCCCACACCCAGGCTGCACTCCAGGCTCAGTTGGAGGCTCAGGTTAGCATAATTAACTCAAGAGTAGTCTGTTTTATTTAATTGTGTGATGTTATGTTGAGTGCATATTATTTGTTGTTGGATGTAGCAGGCTCAAGTTCCAGCTCAAGACCATGGTGGACCTTCCATCATGGAAAGATTCAAGAGGATGCTGCCACCCTCTTTTAAGGGGGAGAGCGATCCGTTACTAGCTGAGAGTTGGATGAGGGAGATTGAAAAGATCTTCCGAGCTATTAGGTGTGCGGATGAGGATAAGGTTACTTAGCCACCTATATGCTTCAGGTATGTGTTAGTTTTGTATGTTTGTATGTTCTATTAAGTTAGATTTGTTTAGATGGTGCTTATGAACGGTGTACTGCAGGAAAGAGCTGATGTATGGTGGGCTTCATTACTACGTACACGGTTTGAGGACGGCGCGGTTGATGTTGCTTGGGACGAGTTCGTGAGGCTCTTTCGGGCCAAGTTCGTCCCCGAGCATATTCAAGATCGGATGGAGCAGGAGTTCCTCTTTTGACTCAAGGCTCCATGACCGTGCTAGAGTATGAGGCAAGGTTTGCAGAACTATCTAAGTATGCACCTCACGTTGTGGCTGATGAGCGCAGAAAGGCGAAGAAGTTTGTGATGGGACTCAAACCATCACTGAGGACGAGGCTAGTGGCGTTCGACCATCGCACTTGGACGAGGCCCTTAGCGCTTCCTGTAGGCAGGAGGGTGAGATGGAGCAATACCTTGAAGAGAAGAAGGCTTCGCAGAAGAGACCTGCAACTACGTTCCAGCGGCAGGACAAGAAGAAAGCGGTGTACCAGACACAGCAGCGATCAGTAGCAGTCGGCAGTACTCAGGTACCTTCTGTACGTTCCCCTGGTGTGAAGAAAGAGTGTCCCCATTGTGGGAAGACACATGGTGGTTCCGAATGTTGGATGGTTGCGGAAAGTGCTTGAAGTGCGGAAGCAGCGACCACAAGATCAAGGATTGTCCGAGACTTCAGCAGGGAGCTCAGCGTGGAGCGCCAGCCCCAGCAGCGGTAGCAGCAGCAGCGCCAGCTACAGGAAGACCAGGAAGGCCTCGAGCCCCAGCTCGAGTGTTTGCTTTAGCACGCGAGGACGCCGAGCAGGCGGAGCATGTCACCGAAGGTACGATTTTCTTCTAGGTGTGCACGCTCGGTTTTGTTTGATACGGGTGCCACTCACTCGTTCATTTTTGAGCGGTTTGCTAGGCAGTTAGCCCTAGAGTCAGGCATAGAGTCTGAGGATTTAGAGGTCCCTTTGTCTGTGCACACCCCTGCGGGTACGGTATCGACTAGGAAGTGCATTCCGTCGTTACCTGTGTGCATTGAGGATAGAATCCTAGAAGGGTGTTTCTTCTTGCTAAAGATGAAGGACTATGATGCTATTCTTGGTCTGGATTGGCTAGAGGAGCACTATGCGTTAGTAGATTGTCGTGGAAGAGGATTGTTTTCCGCATTCCTGGTGAGGATGAGTTCTCTCATCCCTTGCCAAGGAACTTGGCGGGAAAGTTGGTCATCTCTGCCATGAAGGCGATGCGCATGGTAAACAAGGGTTGTGACGCTTTTCTTGCCAGCGTGGTATTAGTACCAGAGGCTGATGAGTCACCTACTCTTGCAGAGATCGAGGTAGTGCAGGATTTTCCAGACGTTTTTCTCGATGATTTGTCTGGTTTGCCACCGGATAGAGAGATAGAGTTCACCATAGAGTTGCTTCCGGGCACCTCTATCTCGAAGGCTCCATATCGGATGGCACCTGCGGAGTTAGCCGAGTTGAGGAGGCAGTTGCAAGAGTTGCTAGATAAGGGATTTATTCGCCCTAGTGTTTCCCCTTGGGGCGCACCTGTATTATTCGTCAAGAAGAAAGACGGGTCACTTAGGTTATGCATTGACTACAGAAAGCTGAACCAAGTGACTGTGAAGAACAGGTATCCCTTACCTCGTATTGATGATTTGTTTGACCAGTTGCAAGATGCATCAGTCTTTTCTAAGATTGATTTGCGATCTGGTTATCATCAGTTGAGGATTCGGAGTGAGGATGTGTCCAAGACGGCATTCAGATCCCGTTATGGACATTATGAGTTTTTGGTTCTTCCTTTCGGATTGACCAACGCCCCTGCAGCGTTCATGGATCTCATGAACAGGGTGTTTAGGCCGTATCTAGATAGCTTTGTTGTAGTGTTTATTGATGATGTGCTGGTCTACTCTCCGGACGAGGCCACACACCGTCAGCATTTGAGGGTAGTATTAGAGGTTCTCCGTGAGCACAAGCTGTATGCTAAGTTCAGCAAGTGCGATTTCTGGTTGCGCGAGGTTCATTTCCTCGGGCATGTTATCTCCGGTGCTGGTGTTGCAGTTGATCCAGCAAAGGTCCAGGCAGTTATGGATTGGGAGATTCCCAAGACCCCTTCGGAGATTCGTAGTTTTCTGGGTTTGGCTGGTTACTATCGGCGATTCATTGAGGGATTTTCATCCATCGCCGCCCCATTGACTCAGCTCACCAGAAAGGGAGTGAAGTTTGTCTGGTCCGAGAAGTGTGAGAGTAGTTTTCAATTGTTGAAGACTAAGCTCACGTCAGCTCCGGTGTTAGTCTTGCCGAGCGGTGTAGAGGGTTTTGCTATCTACACGGATGCGTCTCGGATTGGCTTAGGCTGTGTGTTAATGCAGCAAGGAAGGGTAGTGGCTTATGCTTCTCGTCAGTTGAAGGGGCATGAGAAGAACTATTCAACTCATGATTCGGAGCTCGCAGCAGTGGTTCATGCACTAAAGATCTGGAGGCACTATCTTTATGGTGTCAGATTTGAGGTGTTTACCGACCACAAGAGCTTGAAGTATCTTTTCTCCCAAAAGGAATTAAACCTGAGGCAGAGAAGATGGATTGAGTTCTTGAAGGACTATGACTTCGACCTTCAGTATCACCCTGGGAAGGCGAATGTCGTAGCGGATGCTCTGAGCAGGAAGAGACCATCTCTCCAGCAGGACTGGAAGATGTTGGAGGATGCAGCTTGCGCGTTGACTGAGTTAGAGCCATCGCTATGCCAGGCTTTTGTAGCTCAGTTATCCCTTAGGTCCTCGGTTTTGGATGAGGTGATCGAGCAACAGAAAGCCGACCCTAGACTCTTAGAGTTAGTGGGCAAGGCAGGCATTGCTCGTGATGAGGACGGTGTGATTAGATTCCATCACCGAGTGTGTGTCCCTGATTTGGTAGATGTCCGTGAGCATGTGTTAGCAGAAGCTCACAGGTCGAGATTCTCTATTCATCCGGGTAACACTAAAATGTACCAGGATTTGAAGAGGTCCTTTTGGTGGTCTGGCATGAAGAGGGATGTAGAGGATTATGTATCTAGGTGTTTAGTGTGTCAGCAAGTGAAGGCCGAGCGACAGCGACCATCCGGCCTTATGCAAAGGATGGAGATCCCAGTATGGAAGTGGGAAGCTGTCACGATGGACTTTGTTTCGGGTTTGCCTCGATCTAGAAGGGGCAACGACTCGATTTGGGTAGTCGTAGATAGATTCTCGAAGACTGCACATTTCTTGCCTATGAAGAAGAAGCAGTCGGTTGAGAGTTTAGCTAGATTGTATGTTAGTTGTGTGGTTAGATTGCATGGTGTGCCGAAGTCGATCATTTCGGATCGAGATCCGAGGTTTACTTCGAGGTTGTGGAAAGGTCTTCATGATGCGTTAGGTTCAGAGCTGAAGCTCAGTTCCGCGTTTCATCCCCAGACAGATGGACAGTCCGAAAGGACTATCCAGACGCTCGAGGATATGTTGAGAGTGTGTGTGCTGGATTGGAAGGATGATTGGGAGCGTCATCTACCTCTAGTGGAGTTCGCATACAACAACAGCTTTCATGCAAGTATTGGTATGGCTCCATTTGAGGCATTGTATAGAAGGCCTTGCAGATCTCCTTTATGTTGGGAGGAGACCGGTGATAGGCAGCTGATCGGTCCGAAGTTAGTTCAGAAGACTTCGGATAAGGTCCAGCTTATCAGGAAGAGGCTTGTTGCGGCGCAGGATAGGCAGAAGAGCTACGCCGACAATAGAAGGAAGGATTTGGAGTTCGAGGTGGGTGATCATGTCTTCTTGAAGATATCACCTACTCGTGGTGTCGTCAGATTTGGTAGGCATAGTAAGTTGAGCCCTAGATTCATTGGCCCGTATGAGATTCTCAGACGATTGGGCAGCGTGGCATATGAGCTAGCTTTACCCCCAGCTTTAGCTAGTGTTCATCCCATTTTCCATGTTTCTATGCTCAGGAAGTATGTCTGAGATCCATCTCATGTGATTAGTCATGAGCCAGTGGAGATTCAGCCAGATTTGTCGTATGTGGAGCAACCAGTAGCTATTCTTGACCGGAAGGTTCAGCATCTCCGGAACAAGGGTATTGCGTCGGTGAAAGTTCTATGGCGGAACTTCTCGCGAGAGGAGGCTACTTGGGAGCTTGAGGATGCGATGAAGAAGAAGTATCCCCGTTTGTTTGAGTAGTTTTGTTTAAACTTCGAGGACGAAGTTTCTTTTAGGGGGAGAGGGTGTAAGGCCCTCGAATTTTGTTGTATTACTTTATTACGTGTAAATAATTCATGCTTGTGTATGCATAGATGTACATATCTACGTACGTATTAACTAGTTATACTTATGTGTACATGTGTATAATTAGTTGTAAATAGTGTATGAATTGCATGGTGGTAGTGTGTACATGATAGTATATATATGGCATGTATATATGTATAAGTTAAGCATGGTTTCTGCATGTTTTAAGTTCTGACCGAAGGGCCAAATTGGCGTCCACATGGATGGACGTCCATGATGAGTCAGCGTCCACCTCGATGGACGCTAATACTTAAGTCAACGGTCATGGATGTGGACGTTAATATCTCTGACCTGCATGCTTTGCAGACCTAAAATTCCGGGGGCAAGCAAGCCCAGCCATTGGGGAGATGTCCCCAACAGCTATCAGGCCATCCCATCACCCCTCCGGGATATCCCAAGCCCCTTCTCCTATAAACCAAACCCCTTCTGCACCAGAAGGGCTCTCTTGACTCTTTGAAGAGAGGAGAGAAACCCTAGCTTTAGACTGAAGGAAACCTGAGGTTTGCATGCTTTGATCCAGCAATTGGACCTCATCCGGCGACCTACAGCAACTGGAAGCTAGCTGGAGCCTAGAGGAAGGCTTCCCCGACTCCAACCTGCTATGGAGATCGACCAAGAACCCAAAGGAGTGGTGTTTTGGAGGCTTCTTGGGACTGCCCAAGGAGAGCTTCATCAACCTCTTTGATCCCTTTGAAGATTTATTTAGAGGCAAGTAACCCATACATTTCGTCCATGTATGAGTCTAGTAGGGTTTTACCATTTTTACAGATTTTTCCTCGTGTCCTGGATCCCCCAAATTCTCTTGTTCTTGGAGCTCGGGTCTGTGTTTTGTTCAGACCTGAACTTGACGACAAGTTCTCTTGCCGTTAAGATCTTCAGTTGGCGGCATGCGACAATGCCGTTAAGCTCCGTTAACGGCCAGACTATGCCGTTAAGTTTTTCAGGACAGAACAGTGAGCTGTTCTCCCTTCTATATGATTAATTTCCGAAGTGTTTTCGCATGAGGATATAATGTAATCGTATATGTTATGTAAAATAGACAATGTGATGTGTGTGGAATTTTCTGTGCTTTTTGGTGAATGGCATGAATTGTTAGACTTATTGAAATACATGTTTGGAAAATGGATTATGCATGTTTACCTACTGTCTACATGATCCCTGAGGAATGGAATGCCCTAAATTTTTCTAAACCGTGTGTATGCGTATCAGTCCATGCCCTACAATTTTGAGAATTTTTCCATGATTGTGGGATTTACTGTAATTTCTGTTTTGGAAATAGAAGACATGCGTAGGATTTGTAAAGTTTACAGTAAATTGTGTGTTGTGCAATAAATCTGGGGAAAATTTCTATGATGATGTGTATGTTAGATTCAGGGCTGTGAACTGTCAAACTGGATATTCATGTTATGTTCCATGATAAATTGAATTATGAATGGCATGCAACTGAATGTTTTAATTTCTGTAAATGTAATATGACTCAGAAAAATCTGGAAATTTGTATGTGAGGTCATGAACCTGCAACTAGTGTGTGGTTAAAATTTCATGATAATTGGATAACTATAAAGTGTATTATGAAATTTTCATGTGAAAACATGTGATAAATGCATGCTATCATGAATATGATTTGATGATGTGTTTGCCAACCTGGTTAATGTGAGCTACTGAATGTTTGATTTCTGTCAACAATAGTATCATGATTAGGAAAACAGAGCCATGTGTGTAAGTGAGAGAATGTAAAGACATGTGTAATATGTGTGTTAAAATCAGAATGTGTAATGTGTAAGACTGTGCCATGTGTGACACTGCTTCCATAGAGGGCCGTGGAACCGTACCATGGAAAAGTCCCCATGGGAAGGTTCAATGTGTTAAGATCCTAAGGGCATTAGGATGAAATCCTGGAGGTGGACAAGTACCACTGGTTAGGGTGGAGACTTGTTCTCCCGGTCTGCGCAGTCCAAGAGTCGTCACTATATTGCCTAGGTGACGTCTATGTGTATGTGTTATGTGATGTGTCCTAATGGTGGTTTGGACTATGTGTCACGGCACTAAATTGTGAAATGTGAATGTGAATATGTGTAAATGTGCAATGTGTAAAAAGAGAACTATGTGAATGAGTAATTGTGTAAACATGTGAAACCATTATGTTAAATTGTGAAATTGTGGTCCATGATATGTTAATGTGAAATTATGTTATAACAGCAACCTAAAGGTGTTTATAAGAATGTTTTATATGTGTAAATATGCGTAGAATCCATGCTAGGAGCATTTCTTGCATATGTGCGAACAATTCCATGTTTAATTGCTATCGTGTTGTAGTTAATCGGAATTGTAGCTCTCATGCGATAGGATGTGAATTGCTAAATTATGTCAAAACAGCAACCTTAATGTGTATGAAATGATAAATTGTATGTGCAAGAATGTGTAGAAACCATGATAGGAATATTTTCTTTTATGCATGCAAGAATCCCATGTTTGGTTGCTTCCATGTTATAGCCTCATTTGAAATGTAGCTTTCATGTGATTACATGAGTAGAAAGCATGTGATAGGATATTTATTTTGGAATGGCGTAAATCGTATACCATATGTCTTAAATTTTGTAGAATTATCATGATAGATTGTCTTGATCAATGTCCAAGGATGCTATATGTTTTTCTTTGCAAATTGGAATGAAAAAACCTACTGTGATATATACATGTATGAGGTGTGTGGTGTTATTTGCTGAGTCTTTTAGACTCATTCCTTGCTTCGGCGTACAGGTTTAGTTGTTGACCCCTCATCATTAGAGGAGACCGTGGAGAGTGACTCCGAGCGTTGCGAGTACCGTGGTGGAGTCGTCATCGTGACATTTTGCTTTCATTGTATGTAATGGAGACATTGTAATGAAACTATTATGTAATTGTGGTCAAGCTATGTAATCTGATTTTTAGCACTTTATTTACGTGGACTTTAGTTATCTTTGAATTGTCATTTGAATCATGTATGTTAAATGTGGATGATGAAATGAAGACAAGTAGTTCTTTTGTTTCCGCTACTCTGTATTTATATTTATGAGCATCTCAATCGTATGTTATTGTTTGGGTAAATGTCCCACTGTGATGACGTTCATTATACCGACGTGGATTGCTATAATCGTACTGGTATAAAGAGGGTCGTCGCACAAGGAGTCCCTGGCCCAGTCAAGAGTATTCTCGATGGAGAGGTGGTCCAAGTCAAGAGAAAGTGTCTGGAAACTGGTCCGTCGTGCCTCGAGTGCTCGAAGGCCGAGGGAAAACAGTAACGATATTCAAAACACACGTATAAAATGAAGACAATTGTATAATTAATTAAATAGAGAGTTTAGTAATTTATTTTCTAATTTACCAGATATATTATTGAATAATTTAACAAGGTTTAATGGCAAACATGATGGTTAAATGTGTGTAAGTGTAGATGAATCAAGAGAACAAGTATGGTTGTGCATATAGCTTTTAAATAATTAAATTTATACAATTATTGTCCATCATTAATTTTCCAGGTCGAAATAACTTTAACATGGTTTAATCATGGCTATTTAAGGAGTATATAGCCTAATTAATAGGGGCATGTGCATAATTTAAAGTTTTGGCCGCCACAGTAATCGCGACACAGTGGTCTGTCGCGTTTAGGTCGCGACACAGGGTCGGGTCGCGTTCAGGTTTCATGTCGCGGCCCCAAGGGCTGTCGCGTTAAGGTCATTGCGTCGCCCGGGCTTGGCGCGTTATGTGAACCGGTATCGAGGTGAACTGGCGGGCAGGTCGCGACCCGCCGACCTATCGCGATCAGATCGCGATGGGTCCTGGTGTCGGGACCCCCTCTGAGGTCGCGGCGGATTGGGCCGTCGTGATCTCAGGGAGTGGCCCGAGCCCAGAAAAGAGGGTTTTGCCCTTATTAATAATAAAAATAATATATTTAATAATATAAAACTTATAATCTCATTCAATTAAGTAGAGTTTTGATGTTCCTTATTTAATTTGTTTGAAAAGAGAGTTTTTAACTTTTAAATAAGTAAAATAACATAATTTTAACTAAGTAAAATTTAAGATTTGAAAAGAAATAATGAAAAGAGAACGGGTCAGGCCGGTCCATCGGGTCGAACTCAAAGCCCGAGTTCGGCCCATGGGCTTAGTCGGGCTGGGCTTTTAGGCCCTACTAAAAACCCATGGGCCGAAAAGAGTCTTGCGGCCCGGCCCAAAATCAGGTCAACCCCGCGGGTCTGTCGGGCTGGCCCGGCCCATGGACAGCCCTACTTGATAGTGAGATTATTCAGCTGCCTGTAGTCAATGCATAACCTCATAGATCCATCCTTCTTCTTAACGAACAGCACTGGTGCTCCCCAAGGAGAAGTACTCGGTCTGATAAATCTTTTCTCCAGCAGTTCCATCAAATGCTCCTTTAATTCTTTCAATTCAGCGGGGCACATCTGTAAGGTTGGCGTGATACCGGTGCAGCTCCAAGTACGAGATCAATTGAGAAATTCACATCTCTCTCTGGTGGAATGCCTGGCAGCTCATCAGGAAACACATCAGGATATTCTTGCACTATATGAATGTCTGATATCTTAGTTGCTTTCTTCTCAACTACAATTGCAGCAAGAAATGCCACACAGCCCTTTCTTATCATATTTTGTGCCTTAATAGCAGAGACGAGAGACAAGTGTCTCTTGTGTCTGCGTCCCGTGAAGGTCAGCTTAGGGAATTCACTAAAAGTAATCTTCCCTCTTCTACAATCAACACAAGCCCCATAAGTAGATAGCCAATCGGCTCCCAGAATAACATCGTAGCCCTCCATGGGCATACATATTAGGTCAGCTCTAAGGTTAAGTTCACCAATCTTAACATCAGCTAAAGGAAAATATTTATTCAATTGAGTCTTTTCCCCAAGTGGTGTCGTGACAGGTAGTTCAAATTCCATAGATGCAGGTTTTTCCTTTAAGGTGTCAGCGAATGCTTGTGATATGAAAGAATGCGTTGCGCCAGTATCAAACAAAACAAAAGCTGACTGAGAGAAAATTGGTAAAGTACCTTCTATGACCCCACCATCCTCGGTGGTCTCCACTTCCTGTAAGGCTTGAAGTCTGCCGGGCTTCTTTTGTCCTATGGGACACTTCTCCTTCTCCAGCTCCTTTAACACAGGGCACTCAGAAATGCGGTGATTACGATTTTCGCATCGTAGGCAAGCGCCTGCTTTTCTCCAGCATTCAGCGGCAGTGTGACCAAGCTTGTCATAATGCTCTCAATTGGTCTTGTTGGTGTTCGGGGGAGTAGGAATCTTGGGCTTCCTTTCCTGGTTCGGCCCTCCAGTGATGTTGAACGACCGCTTCTTGCCATTTGTGGGCTTGCTTGAGGAACCCGATGCTGGTTCCTTCTTGACCAATCTACCCTTGATGCGATCAGTGAGATCGGTCACATCTTCCAGAAATTGAGCCTTCTTAACCATTTCAGCATATGTCTGAATGTCCATAGGTGCAAGTTGAGTAATATAAGAAGGCTTAAGCCTATTGAGGAAGCACCTTGCCTTCATCTTTTCGGTTCTGACCAGGTGATTGGCATAATAGGCCAATCGAGAAAATTGCGCTTCATATTCAGTGACTATAAGGTGCCTCTTCTTTAATGCAAAAATTCTGATGCTTTCCTCTCTTGGACTCTTTCGGAGAAATACTTGGAGTTGAAGTGTTCCTTGAACTCCTCCCATGTGAATTGTGTGTCGGCTCTTGTTGCCTCAACGGACTCCCACCACGCGCGGGCGTCCCTCTCGAGCTGGAATGTTGCAAGTAAAAGCTTGTCCCCATCCGCGCACTACATAACGCGGAAAATGCGCTCTATCTCCTTGAGCCAATTCTTGGCCTCATCAGGATCCGTGGTTCCAATGAATCGGGGTGGATTCAGGTTGCGGAAATTTCGATGTAACTCTCCAGCTCCTCAGTTGTTGTTGTTATTAGCTCCAGCAGCTTGGAGTAAAGCCTGAGTGAGCAGCTTGATTGTCTGCTGCATGTCACAGAGTTGTGCACGCTCCGCTGCCATTGTTGTGTTTTAAGTTCCTTCAAAAGAGAATGTACTTATAAGAAAATGAGTTTGCACTAAGTTTGTGCGTGTGTGAGTTTATTTTATCTTATTACCCAAGGTTCTACCCATCTCACATAGGTATGGAACTTAGACTCTAAGTCGAGGCAGGTCAAACCTAGATCATCTTATACTTAAGAATAACCTAGGCTCTGATACCACAAAACTGTAACGCCCCGACGCGGAATATCGAAGCGGAATTACAGTTATTAAATAGCACAGAGCGAGAAATAAATGACAAACCATTGCACAAATGGAAATAATACTAAACATCTTCAATTTCATTAATAATCCATCAAATATCTATTACATCCAACTACCAGAGCCAAACTAGGGCCCAGAGTACTTTATTGAAATCCAAATAATACATCAAGACTGACTGACTCACTAATTCATAACTATACTAACTAGATACTAAGCAGATGGTTGCCGAAAAAGGATCATTCCTGGGCATCGTCCTCAGTCCCATCCTCGTGAGTGTGGTCATCGTCAAACTCGCCTGAAACACAATGAATAAATACGCAGGATGAGCGAATAACGCTTAGTAGGACTTAACATCTCATGAGAATAAGCATGCTTAAAGTAATTAATGTCTTTAGGAGGCAGGATATGAGAACAAGTTGTCATGTATAGCCAAGAGAATGATGTAACAAGATAACGTGAAACATTAACTCATTCACGAGAGTATAACATCACAAGAATTGGCCATATCACGAGATAGCAAGTATGGGTCGGTATTTCTTTCAACCCCGAGTTCAAGTAACAAACAAATGATTGATTGATTGTCATAGATTAAATCTTGTGTGTCATGTGTTAGGTGTATGCCATCACCCAGATCATTAGACCCCCGTGAGTTATAGCCTTTCAGGTGCTCCTCCCAAGGACCAGATCAGGCCCTTATAATGTTGCCTAGTATAGTCATGTTTGTTATCTTAGACAATCAATTGATGGCCAAGTAGAGTACCAAGAATAGATAAGAGTAGTAGATGAAATAGATGAGAGTGTAGAGAGAACGTGAACAGATGAGAGGATATAGATAGTAGACGAGATAGGGACAATATCGTAAAACAATGTAACACCGATAATAACAGTTGCGCGGCACCAGGTCGGGTACCGACAATCTGGTAGAAATCATCACCGCCCACTAGCCGTGCTATGAATACAGGCTAGATGGTCTAGCATGATCACAAGGTAAGAAGAGAACACACTAAGGCCATGGATCCTACTGATCCCTAAAGGTGTATCAGGTTTTAGGGTACAACCAGCTCGTCGGCTAAGGACATGCGCCAAAGCCAAGAAAACTTATGGAGGCCTTGACAAGGAGTCCCTGGCCCAGTCGAGAGTATTCCCGATGGAGAGGTGATCCAAGTCAAGAGAAAGTGTGTGGAAACTGGTCCGTCGTGCCTCGAGTGCTCGAAGGCCGAGGGAAAATGGTAACGGTATTCAAAATGCACGTATAAAACAAGACAATTGTATAATTAATTAAATAGGGAATTTAGTAATTTATTTTGCTAAATTACCAGATATATTATTGAATAATTTAACAAGGTTTAATGGCAAACATGATGGTTAAGTGTGTGTAAGTGTAGATGAATCAAGAGAACAAGTATGGTTGTGCATATAGCTTTTAAATAATTAAATTTATACAATTATTGTCCATCATTAATTTTCCAGGTCGAAATAACTTTAACATGGTTTAATCGTGGCTATTTAAGGAGTATATAGCCTAATTAACATGGGCATGTGCATAATTTAAAGTTCTGGCCGCCATAGTCAGATCGCGACGCAGGAGTCTGTCGCGTTCAGGTCGCGACACAGGGTCAGGTCGCGTTCAGGTTTCATGTCGCGGCCTCAAGGGCTATCGTGTTAAGGTCATCGCGACGCCCGGGCTTGGTGCGTTATGTGAACCGGTATCGGGGTGAACCGGCGGGCAGGTCGCGACCCGTCGACCTGTCGCGATCAAATCACGACGGGTCTGGTGTCGCGACCCCCTCTGAGGTCACGGCGGATCGGTCCATCGCAATCTCAGGGAGTGGCCCGAGCCCAGAAAAGAGGGATTTGCCCTTTTTTCAGGTGGGTCTACATGATACAGAGTTATTCAAAATTCGATAATAAATCGCATAGAGATCCAAAAAGCATGAAATTAGTTTTAAACGAGAGTAGACATGGAGATCTATCAACAGGCATGATTAATTCAAAAATAGACAAGGTTTAGGCATGCTTTGATTAGGTTACATTTTGGTGACCTAAACATGCATAGTCAAGGTTCAACGAATTAATTAACGATGGATACATGATAAAAATTAGGGAAACTAGGGGCGTTTGAAAGCTAACATGATGTAATATTTATGAGAATTTTATCATGGCATGGGATCATGTATGCACAAGGTTTGAAAGCAAACATGAAAGGTCGGGTACATAGATCTGACATGGATTCAAAGAATTAATTCTCCCTCATGGGAGATCGAAATAGAGCAAAACCAAAGGGCTTTTGCACGGGATCATGAAGTCTCCCTAGGGTAATTTTTACACGAATTTGACTTGAGAGATTGCCTACCTTTTTCGTGGAGCAAATGAATCCCTAGTTGGTGACGAAGAATGAAGAAGAAATCCCTTGTTCTAGCTCCTCTCCTCCTTGCCTCTTCGTCCTCAGCCCTTTTCTTTCGTCTCCCAAGTCTCCAACAGCGATCTAAGGTTTGCTAGGGCCAAATTGGAGGAGTTTTAATGTCTAATAGAGTCCTAAATGTTTAAAACTCCTCTTTCTCTTCCAAATTCCAAAAATAGGTAATTATCCCCTATTTCCTATTAATTATCCACCTAATTAGGATGAGGATGGGGCCTAATCTCATGGCCAAAGGGTTAGGATGGGCTAAGGGCTTTTGTTTTAGATAAATACAAGTTATTTAGTATTTATCCTAACCTTTTACTATTTACTAATTAATTAAATCTGAATTTCAGATAATTATTTACCATCCCATGATGGGCTCCACTATATCAGGCCCATTATTTTATAATTGAGCCATTCACACAACCCATTAGGGTTTTAACTTAATGGGCTTGCTTAAATTCCCTTTTATTTCACTTATTTCTCATTTATTCTAATTAAATCTATTTACCCCATTTATTTAAAATAAAAATTTTATTTTATTTAGATTTTAAAAATCAAGGGTGCTACACAAGTCCTCAACCCCCAAGGGGCTCTCTAGTAACACTAACTGAAGCACTACCGAAGTAAAACGTGCTAACAATAAACATAATTCACTACATTACACATAAACACGCTAACTGACCTAGCTCACAGGAAATAAAGGAAACAACAAGGACTAGTGTGGAGACACTAGTCTACCACCGCAATTGAAACCACCATGCCACAAGCCACACGGGCAAACCACTAAGAAATGGTAACAAGAGTGTCAACAAAGAGCCAGTCCACCACACACTGGCATAACGGAACACACCAGAAGGCTACTCACAAAAGGGTACAACACCACAAGTGGAAGGTCACACAACACAACTCCAACAGAAACTGATCTACCTCAACACCTGAAAAGACTAGCATACCGCATGCCACAACAACTAGCTACCCACAAAGGGTACAGGTACCTAAAACCACGAGGTACCACAGTTGAACCACAAGTGCCACTATGCCACCAGCACAGCATACGATAAATGAACACAAACCGCAACCGATGAGTCACTACTCACAAGCCACAACCAGTGGCAAAGCTAGAGTCGGAAGGAACGACGCCACCACGCGGGTAAAGACTACTAGTTCATGATGCCAGTATATAACCCGGACAACGCAACACAAGAACTACCTCTCAGTCTCTCAGTCATAGATGAAAGGTCCAACTGTCGCTCCACAACCACACAGTAAAGTCAAAGAACAGTGGAGACCAACCAAAACCACACCTGCAGACCACACAGCTGCAGGCCCATGTCGGGCACCTTTAGAGACTCTGGTCTAAGCTCCTTAAAGTGAAGCACTGAAAATAGGACTAGCTGGGGCCCAAGACGTCTACTGGTGTCCGTAATCCCAACCACGAGCGCGCTACAAGAGACCAAGCACAAACCACAACTTACAAGTCGCTATGCCACTGTCGTCTTTCCCTCAGCCGAACGTACAACTCAAACACAGAAGTGAGGGTGTCCAAGAAGACGACACAGACCTCTACGGTACACACAGTACCAGGACAAACTCCAAGCACAACAAATCACAACATGCTTGGCTCACACAGAACCTGGAGTACCTAACTAGAGAGGCATTCTAGAATAGGCACCGAACCACCAAACTCAGCAAACACATAAGTCACACCGAATACTTATCATATATACATAAACTTACACTTAATTGCGCCACGATAATCCACATTCTAGACATGCCAGTCATTCATCATTACATGACCTCTATATCACCACACACATAAACCATATATGTGAACCACTTAATCTTAATAACATACTTAATATGATTAACAAAATTAGCATAACTCATTATTAAGCCATAAGCCAATCCAATTATCCTATAACATGCTTCACTAACATTAATCAACTTAAACACCTTAACAGCACATTAGAACATCAGAGCTAGATCAACACATGACCCTCACTGCCTAACCACCTCAGCACAACACCAACCTTGGAAGCTAAAACGCGACAGACACAGACGTCGCATGTACACCAATCGGTACAGAAGCTTATAAACATGACAGGATGACCCGACGCCACACGACCAATCAGAACCTAAATGCGACAGACCCAATGGTCACGTTTACGCCTAGCGGTACAAACCATCAATCGGAAAGGAAATCGTGACGAACCACCACGTCGCGTTTCACAGAAACGCGACGGGTTGAGTGGTCGCCTTTTTAGGCAGACCGCCAGACCCCCTCCTTCTTTCATTAAACCATTCCAAACCACCTCTATACTAACATGTAAAGCTCCATAATGAAAACCACACCATCACACACAACCATAGCATGATTTACAAGCCCAAAGTATTTAAATCAAATAAAAGCACAAAGGAAGTCTCCCGACCAACTTGAAGACCACAAAAACCGCAAAGAACATCACACCGCCGACACATCCACTTTTCGGACGCCCTCCTCGGGTGGACCCCGAGCCGAACCAGCCACCAAAAAGCCGAAATGCTGAAAATCACCACAGGAGCTCCGCAACAGCTCCCCCTCGACTGGACAGAGCCTCCTCTGCTCTGTCTAGCCCGAAACATAATCTTGAAACCTCAGTGTAAATCGCGACGGAGGCAGCTGTCGCGTTTAACATTTAAACGTGACAGACCTAAACATCACCAATCAGAAACCTCACCAGAAAGACTATTTCTAAAACGCAACGTAAGCAATCGTCGTGTTCTTAAATCGTGACAAATGTGGACACGGGAATTTTTCCCTTATGGTTTTGGGAGGTTCGTTTCATTTATCATGTTCTGACTTTGTATGGCGAGGCATACCAGATTGTCTACCAGACAGAAATAAAAGGTTTGCATGAAGCAGAGAAAGGGTTTTAATGTCCATGGAACGGACGAGTGCGCCATTTTTTAATCTGAACTTCTTTGATTTCGTGCCTTTAATCATCAGGCGATTAGGGTAGCGTGTGCTGGACCT
Organism: Colocasia esculenta; assembly: GCA_014218235.1. Classification (NCBI taxonomy): domain Eukaryota; kingdom Viridiplantae; phylum Streptophyta; class Magnoliopsida; order Alismatales; family Araceae; genus Colocasia; species Colocasia esculenta. The sequence continues at coordinate 164,248,664 of CM024754.1, read as the reverse complement.
TTGTCTCCATCGATCAGAATCGATGTTACATTTACATCGAGTTAAAAGCCTTAGATGCTATATTAACATCAGTTTCAACTCGAATACCATTTCATAGCGAGGGCGAGGATATATGCATTTTCTAGGAAATTCCAATACAATGTTTTCCTTTTATTCGTCATCAGATAGAATAAACTTTGATTTGAAAATGGATTTGTTCCTTTGAAAATGTATGAGTTTCCTTTTGAGGATCAGAGTTATTTTATGAGTTTATCAGGATATCTTTTGGGCAAGATCTTCTTTTTTAGAAAGCGTATTCGTACGAATATATACTCGTGAAGATATGTATGTGTTTTCTTACCGGGATCTTGGTAGAAACCAAGTTTCTCCCCGAAGATATACGTATATGAGCATAACGTTTTGTGAGTATATGAGTATTTTCTATGATGGAACTTCTGCTTGGGCGGAGTTTCCTCTTAGGAATTATACGAATACAAGAACATAGTTATGAACATATGAGTATGACCTCGAACAGACTCTCTGTTTGAACAGAGTATCCTTAAGAAAACATATACATATGATTGTGATTATATGAGTATGTTCTTGGGCAGAACCTCCACTTAGGCAGGATTCCCCCCAAGGAACATATACATATAAACATAAAATCGTGATTATATGAGTGTTTTCTCAAGTAGAATCTCCACTTGAACAGAGTTTCCTCAAGAAAACATATACATATAAACATAGAATTATGATTATGTGGATAGGTTCTTTGAGTAGAATCTCTGCTTGGGCAGAGTCTCCTCAAAGAAACATACACATATAAACACAAGAACAAACGGCATCTAAATGCACGTACCCAAAGAGTCTTGCTCAATGGGAGACATTTAGAGCACGAACATACAAGGATATTTAAATATCGGGCGTCCATAAAGTGACATGCATTATAGACGATATTTAAATCTCGTACATCTAAATGTGCATGCCCATAGAGTCATGCTCAATAGGGAGGCATTTAGAGCACAAACATACAAGGGTATTTAAATATCAGGCGTCCATAGAGTGATTTGCAATATGGACGATATTTAAATCTCATAGGATCCCCCGAAGACTTGCTCAATGTGGGGATATAAACCATGCTATAGGAACTTTGAAACACCCTCCAGGGAAAGGGATGAGGGGGATGTTGATGCCATATACGAGGTGATCTCCCTCTTTCTTATACGCTATTGAACGCTCCTCACTCCGCGCCGAGCAAAGAACGGACCAATACCTTCACGCCAAGCCAGAAGATTGGAGGAGCAATTGAAGGGGATTTGGAAGAAGGAAGCTTTGCTATTTCTGAATTTCTTTTTCAGAACAAGAGGACTGGTTTTTACAAGATCGGGGACTGGTTTTTTCAGGGATTTTGGGACTGGTTTTACAAGGCTTTGGGGGTTGCCAACCAGCAGGGTTTGAGGAGAATATGGGGGCTTGGAGGCATGCAGGCCACCCTCTACAACATGGGGACTGGTTTTTCTAGAAATTTCGGGGGGGGGGGGGGCTTGGAGGCTTGAAAAATAGGCCCTTTCATGGAGGGGGTGCCTCCCCTTTTAAAGGGGATGGCCCTCCTCCCCTTGCTGCATTGCGCAGGAGAAGGAGAGGGGGAGGACCCCCCCCCCACCGGTTGGAGGGGAAAACCCTCCAACCGATTTTGTGTAAAATTGGTTGGAGGGGGGGGGGAACCCCCAACCGTTTTTACATTAAAACGGTTGGGGGGAATCTCCCCCAACCGTTCGGGGGGGGGGGGGGGGGGGGGGGGGGGGGGGGGGGGGGGGGGGGCTTGGAGGCTTGAAAAATAGGCCCTTTCATGGAGGGGGTGCCTCCCTTTTTATAGGGGATGGCCCTCCTCCCCTTGCTGCATTGCGCAGGAGAAGGAGAGGGGGAGGACCCCCCCCCCCCATCGGGGAAAACCCCTCCAACCAGTTTTGTGTAAAATCGGTTGGAGGGGGGGAACCCCCAACCATTTTTACATTAAAACGGTTGGGGGGAATCTCCCCCAACCGGTTTGTATAAAACCGGTTGGAGGGGGAGGAACCCCCCAACCGGTTTTGTGTAAAACCTGTTGGGGGGATCCCCTCCAACTGATTTATATGGAACTAGTTGGAGGGGGGAAGACCCCTCCAACCGTTTTATGTGAAAACGGTTGGAGGGAATCCCCTCCCCTCCCCTTAAACCATAAGATGGTTACAAGGGAAGGGGAGAAATGTCTATAAATAGACATTACAAGCCCCATTTCAGGGGTACCCAAGTTGCTGAAATCATGCTTCTTTGTTCGGAGTTTTGCTTGACGGAGATTTGAATTTGCGCACCCGTGGAGCTTCCATTGCGAGCTTGTTCTTGTGCTTGTACTTGTAATTGTACTTCATACTTGGTCTTTATAGACCTCGTGTTGCCGGATTTCTCCCGTGCTGTACTTTGTACTTGTACTTCTTTAAACTTTGGTTTGTTTGGAGGGCTTGATGCCACTTGAATCCATAAGCACCCTTCCTTAATTTGAGGGGCACCTTGATTCTGTCTCCCATCTTGCCTTCAATGGCGTGAATTGTCCTGTCTCCAGGATATCTTTTAAAGGATTTTTAACCATTTGGACCATTATAAATAGGTCCAAGGACTCCTTTTTATAGATATTCATCAAACCTTTTTTAGGGTTCAATAAATGCCCCCCACGGGACACATGCTGGAACTTGCAAGTAACGGCGCATGGCCTATGCAGATCCTTTTTATAGAATCCTTGTTCTATTTTGTGAAACGTCTTTTTTGACATTCCCTACTTGATTTCTCGCTTAGTTGGACTTGCTGCCCTTTGATTTCCTTTTTTTCTTATTCCTGTATATCTTCATCCTTTTCCAGGCTTCAATCATGTCGCACGGAAAGAAGTTTTTTAGCCGGGACAACTATGCTCAAAGCACTCGTGATGAAGTCACTTTGCTTGATGGTATGATGCTGGCTCTGAAGGAACCTCACCTTACCAAAGACAACATATCTCTGCTAGGCAGCGGTTATAGTATTATTGCCAACGGCCAAGTTGAAGATGATTTGTCTGATGGCAAAGTTGACTGTTCACGCATCAAACGTCGGGGAGGTGTTTATCAGTATTTGCGGACAAAAGGTTATCCAGACCACTTTCCGCTAGATAAGAAACTATTTCGATTTATTCAAGGGTTTGTCCCTTCTCATATGACTGCGGATGATCCCTGCTTGACTGCAGAGAGACGATACCTGGATACTGCTATTCTCAGGTTTCGGGATAGCCTCCTCGGGACTTGTCCCCTTTTTTACCCCAGCTTCCCTTTGAGTTTTACTATGCCGCATCGTGTCCCTTCGGCTGCCGACTTGGGGGCTTTCAGTCAGGACCTTGATCATTATACATGGTCTCGGATGATTGCTCCGGCCACTTGGAGTTTGAAAGGGTGTCATAAGACATTGAACCAAACCAACAGTTTATTGCTCATGCCTTGTGACTCCCGATATGCTACTGGGGGTTATGATAATCGCTGTCTCCTTGACCGGATCATTGACCATACCTCCCCCAGTTGGTATTGGAAATGGTCAGTACTGCCCTCCCATGTTTTTCTCTATGGAGCCATGGAATGGCTAATGGGAGTTTTGCATCATTATGGGGAGCTCCTCAGATTATCCGGAATTTATGGAGCCGTTGAGGCGGCTCTATTTGACTATCCCTGTTACACGGGGATCCTTCAGGCGTTAGTGGAACGCTTAAATATCCGCTGGAATACTTTTGGGACAGCTGAAGGTGAAACCACACTGGATTTATGGAGCTTTCACTACATCTCTAGGCTACCCATATCTGGATCCTTCTATAAAGAAGTTGTCTTGAATGATATGCATTGCTACCGCACTGATGGCTCTGGGCGGTACATTGTCCCTTACAGCCTTCGTTTTCTGACGAAGGTGTGGAGGGACCTTGCTCGTGTCGAGAGGACGGAGAAGCAGAAGCCTTCATTCAGGAGAGTAAGCCAGAATGCCTGGATTCACTATTTTTATAATGGGCCTTTCTGTTTCATTGACAGCTTTGCAGTGGAAGGTTGTCCTCTGGAGCAATATGGTCAACTGAAAGCGATGAAGACTTCTCGTGGTCGCTATATATTTGCCCCGGAGAACAAAGGATGGAATCCGCGACATTTACCAGATCGCACGTATCTTGCTGCATATCTGGCATATTGGCTGTCAAGTTTTGTAGTTCCTCACAGTGAGGAAGAGGGAATCAGGCCAGGGTTGATTTACCCTGCCTGTCTTCTTGTAGAGGGGCACCAACTTTCTATTGCTCCTGCCGCCTTGGTGAATATATTTCACAGGTTGGGGGCCCTGAGTTCACATCCTACTCCTCGAGAGAAGAAGATGGTGCTTCCAACTCATTATTTAAGCACCTGGGCAGGTCTTATGTTGCCCAGCCTATGTCAGGTTGTTGATCTACCTCGACCCATGGCTCCATTAATATTATTATTCAGGAATCGGCCTTCTGAAGATGCGTTGAAATAACTTGTTGATGCTCGTTCCAGTTTGTCTTTCCTCCCGAATGGAGAGGAGGGGTTTCGTCCATTTGGTAATATATCTCAAGGTTGCATGCCATATAGCATTTAGAGCTCAAGAGGAATGACATATCATATTCCTCATAGCGATGGCTCTGATCCATCTTTGTATCAAGATTGGCTGCGGTGCATTCGTCCCGGCATGTTGGTATATCGTGGGGGATAATCGCTCATATTAGAGCCCTATTATCCCTCACGGTTTTCCAGGAATTTCGGTTATGACCAACTGACTCCACAAAATGCTAAGTTCCTGTTGTTTGCCCGTCTTAACCGAAGTCACCGTCTTCATTTGAATGCGGCGGCTTGGTGGAATTATTTCTGTCGAGGGGAGACCGGCTCCACATGTGCCCTTCTAGCCCCCGAGGCCATTGGACGTATGGACGTCTTTTATGCTTGGTGGTGGTTTGATCAAAGTAATATTTTTCGGACATCTCATCAGAGCTGAGGGAGGCTGAAGATTGTCGTCTTGAGAAACACAACCTGCCGCCGATTTACATCCACAAGAAATTCCTCAACGATCATTTTAAGGGTTTAGTGAACTCATACCTCAGTTATTATAACAAGGTGACAAAGGGCATTCCTCCAACCATTGAGAAGCACTTTTATCAAGGTGAGATGCTACGCCTGGAGCCTGTAGAATTGTTGTCAACAAAGGCTCCAAGTAGTAATGATGACCCCTCAGATTATTACTGGTGGAGCCATCTGTTATCAGATTGTGGCTATCGTCCTGATGTGCCCTTGTCAACAAGGTTACCTCTAGAGTGTGCTGGAAACCAAGCTTGGGCATGCTGGGAGAGGCATCTTATCAACATTATTGGCCAGGCCGGGGCTCTAGAATATATTCCTTTGCTTGAGACTACTTCAATGCTGCAGGATATTTGGACTATCATGGGAAGGGTGAGCGACATTTGTAAAGCTGATCCCATCGAGCTAGTGTCGACACCTCCTTCCTAGGCAGCAGGTATTCCTTTCTTTACTAATATTCATCTCGGACCTCCAGCTGTTCCCATTTTAAGAATTGGCGGAGACAGGGGCCATATAGCCCATTCGGATGCCTCTTCCTCTTCTCAAGACATGAGGGCCAGTAAAGGCATGGTCGTGGCCGTGGATTATTCTTCAGTCAATAGTGAGCCCTCCTTTCTTTTCTTTTCTCATCATTTTTTCTATTCATAATTTTTTTACTGACCATTTATTCCTCCTTTTCTTCTTCTGACTTATTTGGTTCAAATGATGATGGGAGTGCCAACTTGATTGGCTCAGGCGACCATGCTTTTCTGCCAGGAGGTCCCTCTCTTCCTTATAGAGGGGAGTGTGGGAGCTCCTCATGGGCAGCTGCTGATTTTGCACCGGAAGCTGATAATAATGGGCCATCATCCAACTGTTCACTTTTTGAAGTAGTGGCGATGGGATTTGACGATAGTGCCTCTGCATATGCTGAGTTGGGAGTCTCAAGAGAGCAGTATTCTTTTACTCCTGTCGAGATTTATATCCCAAAGCCTATCGAGGAATACCCTGCCATGGAATTGACTGGTGCAAGTGATTTTCTTTACTGAGCTCATATACAATCTTTGGTAACTGTTTTACCCTTTTTTTATTTATGCTTCTCATGTTGACTTTCCTCTCTTGTATTCAGGCAACCAGGATTTCTGTGATCAACTCTTTTCCTAGGGAAGGATGTACCCATATTCCACCTTCGCCACCAGTTCACCTTTCCTTCCTTGGGAGAGCCTGAAGAGTCCATTTTTTGACTCACAGGCATATTCTGCATTTCAGGTTGGAGATACTACGGATGACAATGGAATTTTTTGGCAGACAAGCTATAATCCTGAGCCATCCAATCGACCAATTGACGGGGGAAGATTAGACCCGCCCCCGGCTGACTTTTCCTCTGTTCCCCAAGAACTTTATGCTGAGGAGTCGAATTTTGTTCGACCTTCAATTCCTAAGGCAGAAGTAGAGGAAAGAAACTTTTCATCCAATGAGCCATAGAGGATTTCATTTTTTTTTATCTTCCTCTGATTTTATCAACTTCTTCCTGGGCTAGTCGCCTCTCATTGTTGATTACTGATATGCATACACTTTGTGGGCCAGGTAATCCACCACCTTTGGACTTTGACGATGGTGGGTCCCCACCATTGGAAATTGAAGCTTTATCTGAACATGGCATGAAATGGCCCTCAAAGGACCAGCCGAGTCCGGGTCCCAAGGATGATGACCTTTGGGATTTTCTCCTTGGCCGGGTAAGAGCAATGGTAGATTCAGAAGTTGAAGGATAAGACTATGCTAGCCTTCAACTCGGGCATCACCCAGCATCGATGGATGGATTTTGTTGAAGATATCTAGGGCGAAGTATGTCGCCGCCATGGTAATGCAGTCTGGGCTCCTTATGATCAGCGAATCCAAACTTTGGAGAGCGACCTCTGTTCATTGGCCAGTGATGCCGATAGGCGTGGTTCCCGGATTACTGAAGTGCGTAAAGGCCAGAAGACGCGAAAGTTGAAAATTACTGCAGAGAAGGAGAATATCGCCCGACTGCAGTGCGAACTTGAAGAGGCATGATCTTCTTTGGACCAGGAAGTCAAGGAAGATGCCAAGGACTCCGAAGAGGAGGCCGCCTTCGTTAAAGATGATAGTGATTATCGCCGCTCTGCATCTTCTAAGACCAAAGAAGTCGAACGGCTGAAAAGGAAGAAACCTTCCTGGCTCCGCTTTGGAATGTAGTGATTGTGTATTGGCCTTTCCATCCTGACCTTTTATCCGACTTGTATATAATAACTATTATGCTCTGTTTCTTTGTGACATAGTGGCTTGTAATCTTGTAAATATGAAATGAAGGACAGAGAAGTCCCCCCTTTCATGTTTTCTCATTTTTTTCTCTTTCTCTTTCTTTTTTTTTTCACATTACCAATTTTAACACCCTTTTGGGTTTTCACTAAGACTGGCCCCCTTTAGCTTTTTCCAACGCACCCTTACGGGTTTTCACGTTGAGGGGTTATCCATTTTTGCCTGAAGCGCCCTTTCGGGTTTTCACCTCAGCTGGATTTGTGATCTTCTTACCCTCAAGAGTACAAGGGATTGTACTCTTAAGTCCATCGGGGTATCTCTATTTTTAACCCCTTTTCTCTTTTCTTTCTCTTTTTTTTGAGACATGGTATTTGAGACATTCGGTTGATTCCCGAGTGGATATGTTGGCTATGATTGGAATTTAGGTTTGGTTTTGGATTTGGATATGGATATGCTAGCTTGCCTTTGTGGCACCTGATTGGAATATGGGATTTTGAATTTGCATTTGGATTTGGATACAAGATTTGGGGTTGATTTGGTTCTGGATTTAGTTTTGGTTTTGATGATGATTTTTATTTAATGTAGCCTACCTTGATGGTTTGTGGCTATGTTTGATATTTGGGTTTGATATATCTTGGCATTGTAGTTTGTGGATATGGTTTTTTTTGAAATATGAATTTGGATATGGCCCGTCTTAATGACTTATTGGTTGTGAGTTTGAGTTTGGATATGATATAGCCTACCTTTGTGGTTTGTTGGCTATTTGGATTTGAATATGGCCCGCCTTGATGGCTTATTGGCTATGAGTTTGAGTTTAGATATGACACAGCCTACCTTTGTGGTTTGCTGGTGGGACTTTAGATTTGACTTGGGTTTAATATGCCTTGATGGCTTATTGGATATAGCCTACCTTCGTGGTTTGCTGGCTTTGAATATGACTTGGGATTTGGGCATAGCCTGCCTTGATGCCTTACCGGCTATGGTTGGGATTTGAATTTGGTGTAGCCTACCATTGTAGTTTGCTAGCTACGAATTTGAATTGGGCTTGAATATGGGCTGCCTTGATGACTTACTGGCTATGAGTGGAGTTTGGATTTGATATAGCCTACCTTTGTGGTTTGCTGGCTATGGATTTGAGATTGTATTTGGGTATAGCCTGCCTTGATGGCTTGTTGGCTATGATTGGAGTTTGGGTTTGATATAGCCTACCTTCGTGGTTTGCTGGCTATGGATTGGAATTATGTTTGGGTATAGCCTGCCTCGACGGCTTACTGGCTATGACTGGAGCTTGGATTTGATATAGCTTACCTTTGTGGTTTGCTGGCTATGGTTTTGGACTGGATTTGAATATGGCCTGCCTTGATGGCTTTCTGGCTATGGTTTTGAATTGGATTTGAGTATGGCCTACCTTTGTGGTTTGCTAGCTATGGTTTTGAGATTGTATTTGGGTATGGCCTGCCTTGATGGCTTTCTGGCTACAGTTGAAATTCTACTTTGGTATAGCCTACCTTTGTGGTTTGATGGCTATGGTTTTGGAATTGGGTTTGAATATGGCCCATCATTGCGGTTTGGAACCTCATTTGGCGGGATATGCAAAATAACCCCCTTGACTTTCACTTATTCTTTTGCTATTTGAATTTGTACATAGAGTGCCTTTGGCTTCATGCCTTGGTAGGGATGGGGGAATTTATGTATTTGGATTGTATGATGGATAGGTGGAGATTTAATTCCTTTGCCCCCATCTATGGCAACCATTATTTCAACATGAGTTCTTGGAAAGGATACCTTTCATTCTTCTTCGGCTTCTTGCCTCTCTGGATGATCGGGCTTTTGTCTTGATGACTGGCCAGGGAATTCATATTCTGGCACATGGTACAGCTTTAGGTGTTTCCCGTTGAGCGGGGGAAAGGATACAATACCTTTATGATCAACCAGTCGATATGCGCCTCCTTCATATGCCAAGGTGATTATATATGGGCCAAGCCAAGTGGGCTGCAATTTGCCACATGAATTTCCTGCCATTGCTTCTCTGCATTTGACCATGATGAGGTCTCCTTGCTTGAATGCCCTTGGTTTCGCCATTTTGTCGAATGCACGAGCCATTCTAGCTTGATATGCTTGGAGAGATTTATATGCTTCGAGTCGCCTTCCTTCCAAATTGGAGAGCTCCTCAAGTCTTCTTTCTATTTGACTTTGAAATTCATTTTGGATCGCCACCCGATAGGATGCCATTTCAATTTCTATGGGTATCATTGCCTCAGCCCCATATACCAAGGAGAAAGGCGAACATCTGGTAGGGGTTTTGTATACTGTTCGGTAAGCCCATAAAGCTTCATGAACTTTTCTCCCCATTCCCGCTTTCGGCTGCCAACTATTTTGGCGAGCAACTTGCAGAGGGTTTTGTTGAAGGCTTCTGCCAACCCATTGGCTTGTGGATTGTATACTGAAGATGTTCTCCAATCGATATGAAATTTGGCTGCCAAGGCATATATTGTTTTGTTTCTGAATTGTGACCCATTATTGGATATGATCCTGTGAGGGGTACCAAATCTGTATATTATGTTTTGCTTGACAAATTTGGCGACGGCTTCTCCCATTACCTCCCTCAGTGGGATAGCTTCAGCCCATCGAGAGAAATAGTTTGTAGCAGCCAATATGAATTTGTGGCCTTGAGATGAGGGTGGAAATGGTCCCACAATATCCATTCCCCATTCTGCAAAGGGCCATGTTGGCGCTGTAGGATGTAGCATATTTGGAGATTTCCTCGGCACGAGGCCGAAGGCTTGGCATTGATGACATGTACGAGCATATTGGATGCAGTCCGCGTACATGGTAGGCTAGTAGAAGCCCTTTAGTTTGATGTTGATTTTCATCTTTTCCCCTGCCTAGTGTGCACCACACAAGCCAGAGTGAACTTCTTTCATCATTGTTTTGGCTTCTTTGAGAGATAAGCATCTGAGGAGGATTGGTCCTTTTCTTTCATGTACCAATCTGTATAATTGATCTCCTATCAACTGATATGATGTAGCTCTGCATAAGAGCTGAATTTTCTGAGCTCGATTAGGAGGTAGCCAACCTTTCTTGATTTTGATAATCGGCTCACGCCAATCTTCAGATTCATTTGCTATGTCTTGTTCTGCAGTGTATACTTCCTCAATTGTGATATTAGACTCAGTGTCGAGGACACTCGGCATGAGTCTTCTGTGACGGACAATTATGTCCAATTCTCCTTCAGGAAGCAGTTTTATGGCAGAGGCCAATTTGGCTAGAGCATCTGCTCGAGAATTTTCACTTCTTGGTACATGAGATATGTCGAAGAAGTTGAACTGTTCTTTGAGCTTCATAACTGTAGTATAATATGGAAGGAGTTGTTCCTTTCGAACTTCATACTGGCCCAACACTTGTCGGATGACCAGCTGTGAGTCACCATAAACTTGTATGCTTTTGACTCCCATTTCGAGAGCCATCCGAAGCCCAATGATTAGAGCTTCGTATTCAGCTTCATTATTTGTGAGTGGTTTCATGAGAGCACAAGAATTATATAATATTCCTCCTTGTGGAGTGACCAAGACAATACCTGCTCCGGTAGAGAGGTTGGCGGAACCATCTGTATAATGGAGAGTTCGAGAAGCTCAATAGAAATATAATTCCAAGAGGGTAATTCAATTGTAGTGACCTCTTTGGAATTTGGATTTTCTTGGACTTGATTATCTTTTTCCTTTGCATAGGAGAGAGTTTGTTCTTCTGGAAGATCTATGGACAAGGGAGAATCTTCTGACACTGGATGTGCAGCCAAAAATTCAGCCAATCCTTGTCCCTTGATTGCCCTTTGTGGGACATAAGTGATATCAAATTCCATGAGGAGCAAAGCCCATTTCCCGAGTCTTCCTGATAATACGGGTTGCCTCAACAGATATTTGAGTGGATCATACTTGGAGATGAGTTTAACTTCATGAGCCAGCAGATAATGCCTTAATTTCTTGGTGGCAAATACCAGTGCTGGGCAAACTATCTCCATTGAAGCATATCGGAGTTCTGGACCAATTAGCTTTCTGCTGAGATAATATAGAGGTCGCTCCTTGCCTTCTTCATTTATTTGCGCTAATAGAGCTCCTAATGAAGCATCCATGGCTGCAATATAGAGTATAAGAGGCTTTCCAGCGATTGGGGATCTCAACACTGGTGGAGTGAGAAGATATTGTTTTATTTGTTCGAAGGCAGCTTGGCATTCTTGATCCCATATGAAGGGAGCATCTTTCTTCATCAGTCTGCCGAAGGGCATGGACCTTCCTGAGAGATTAGAGATGAATCGCCTGATATAGGCTAATTTTCCTAGAAATGACCTTAGCTCAGTCAAATTTTGAGAAGATGGTAGTTGCTGGATTGCCTTGATTCTATCGGGATCTATTTCTATTCCCCGATATTTGACGACGAAGCCCAAGAACTTTCCGCTTGAGACCCCGAATGCACATTTCATGGGGTTCATCTTCAGTTTGTATTGACGAAGTCTTTGAAAACCCGGTGAAGATCAGATAGATGGTCTTCCCGTTTTTTGGTTTTGACGACTAGGTCATCCACATAGCATTCGACTATATCATGGATCATTTCATTGAATATCTTGGTCATGGCTCTTTGATATGTGGCTCCTGCATTTTTCAAGCCAAAGGGCATCCTTTTGTAGTTGAAGATACCTTTGGGTGACCTGAAGGCAGTATGATCTTTAACTTTGATTGCCATCCGGATTTGATGGTAGCTGAATACCCGTCCATAAAGGATGAAACTTCATGGCCGGTGGTCATGTCCACCATTGTTTCTGTAATTGGAACTGGGAAATCATCTTTGGGACATGCTTTATTCAAGTCCCTATAATCAATGCATATCCGGACTTAGCTATTCTTTTTCTTCACTGGGACAATATTGGTGATCCAGCTCGGATATATGCATGACTCGATGACTTCAGAGAGTTTATCGACTTCAGCATTTACCTTCAACTCCAGCTCATACTGCATGTGCCTTTGAGCTTGTTTGACAGGTTTAGCTGTATGAAGTATGGATAATTCATGCTCGGCGATTGATGGCTCCAGCCCAAGCATTTCTTTGTAGTTCCAAGCAAAGCAATCTTGTAATTCCAGGAGGAATATTTTATAAGATTCCCTTTCTTGTTCATCAAGAAGGGCACTGATGAAGGTTGGTCGGGGGTTTTCTTGATCCCCGAGATTGAGCTCGATTAATTCATCAATAGTGGCTTGTCCGCCATCTTCAATTTCTTGAGGAGCTGGTTGTAAATCCATGAAGTCTTCTTCGTCATCAAAATTAGCGATATAGACTTCATATAGATTTGTATCTTCAGATTTTTTTGGTAAAGATTGCTCGTCAAATTCTTCTGGCGATTCTTCATTTGATGATCCCTTGGTGGGACAGACAATATTTCCTTGAGGGTTGGAGCTAGAAAATTCTTGACTGCTTTCTACATTGCAAGTATCTAGCAGTAGCCCGACAACATTGGCAGTGAAGAAGACCTTGGCATCATAACCTAGCCCTCTTGTATCCTTTCTGGGAAATGGAGGTTGTCCTCGCACTTGGGAGGGTTTCCATATTTGCTTGAAGAAATCCCGTCGAGAGGTATTTTGCACCCAGGGGATGTTTTGCTTCTTGCACATTTCCTTGATGCTTTCTGGCATATCTGCCATTTCTTGTACTGGCTCAAGATAGTCGTTGAGTCTATCTCCCCAATCAAAATCATCTTCTGGGGATGTTTGAGGCATTGGCTCCCCTTTATAGAAGTGGATTGGCTTTGATGCCCTTCTGACTTTTTTCTTTTCTTCTTTCCTTTGATAAGTGACGACGAGTGTTTTCAATTGCCGGACACTTTGATCTTGCTTCGGAGAGTAGATTTGCATGCAATTGAGAGGCAGAGGAATGCTCCCATTGATGACCTGACTTACATGGTCGGCCTCATGGTTGATGTTTTGCTTTTCTGGATGAATTGCTTTACTTCAGAAATTCTTTGCATGGAGCTCGGCGAGATTTTTGTTTATTACAAAGAGCTCGCCAGTCTCACTATCCTCATCCGAGGGTTTGATTTGTTTACCCTTCCCTTTATACCGGGCGGGGGTTTGAGGAACTAGTCCCCCGAGATATAAGAGGGCATCAGTCAGGTTGCATTCATCTTCCCGAAACGGGGCTTGATCGGCAAAGATTGTATGTTGTTTTCCTTCCTTGGCATATTTGATGCATTGATGGAGTGTTGATGGGATGACCCAATTTTCATGTAGTCAGGGTCTCCCGAGCAATATTCTATATGTTGTATTGGCATCAATAATATAGAAGGTCACCTTGGTGGAGAAGTCTCCCAGAATTAAATCGACGGTGACTCTCCCGAGGGCTTCTTCAGAATTTTGGTTGAAACCAGTGATCGTACATCTTTTACCAGTTGCATATAAGGTATGAGATGTAGAGATTCAAAAGTTTTGTAGGGCATTATGTTGATAGATACCCCTGGGTCGACCAGGATTCGATTTAATTTGTGGCCGTCGACCTGTCCCTTCATATATATAGGACGATTATGGCATGGAGAAGATAGCAACATTTCTTTATCTGTGAAGGTGACATTTGCCGCCAATGCATCATATATTTGAGCTTGGAAATCAGCCATATGAGCTTCATAAGTTTCTGGTTCTTGGAGTATTTTTACGAGAGTTTCTCTCAAGTTTTTACTCCAAGCAATCGCCTCCCAGACAGTGATATTGACGGGAAGTGACTGGAGTTGCTGCAAAACTTTGTTATCAGCCTCGGTGCATGTCTGTTCCAATGAGGGAGATCCCTTCATCAAGGGCTCAGATGACTCCTTTGGCTCGACAGATTTCTTTTGAGAGAGAGGAATTAATAGCCTTTCATTTGGAAAGGGAGGAGCGTTGTCCGGCTCATTTGATGAGGCATAGGGGTTTTGACTCTTTTCTTTTGTATGAGAAGGCATGTTGGGCAGTTCTTCTTCTTCATCTGAAGGGTCGAAGATATAAGCATCTGCCCGTATTTCAACTTTAGGCAGAGGAGTTGATTCCTCGCCACGGAAGAGTATGACTTTGCTTGACTTTGTGATGTCAGGCTTCTTAGGAGTAGTGGATGCAGTTTTTTGCTCTTAACCATGCCCTTTCTTGCTATGGCGATTTGAACTATTTGCCGGTCGACGCTGATATGTCAGCATTGTTGGCTTATCTTCAGCTTGTTTGGTATTATCACTTGGAGAGGTCTGCAACTCTTTTAGTGGAGGTATAGACACCATATTGCAAGTGGGAGAGTTAAATATGGAATCTAACTCTTCAATAGTGACTTCTCGATCTCCATACACGGACCTCAATCATGCTAAGAGATGATGCTCCCCCTTTTCTAGAGCCTCTACCTGTAATCGATAGAGCCAATCCCGAAGCTGGATTTTCCACTCTAGCTCCTCTCATGGGATATATTGGTCGATGGTAGCTTTATCAGAAGGCCTAGGAGGTATGTATTCTTCCAAGTCATCGATCAACTTTTAGAGTTTCTAAAGAGGTGTTAATATTTGAGGCACCTCCGCAGCAGCAACACGCTCCATTTTTTTTTTTCATTCTTCTCTTTTCATTTTTCCTTCTATTTTCTCTCTATTTCTTATCTGCAGAACTTCAAGTGAGCTTATGACTTTCTGCTCTGAAGATGACTTAGAGATGTTCCTTTTGTTGGAACCGCCTCTTGGTGTAGAGTTGTTGGTTCTTTTGGAATTGGCTGATTTTCAAAGGCCCATAGTGACCCAGCCATTTTTTTAGGCTTGTGATTGGAATGTTGAATCGATTGCTTCCTCAATAACTGAAGATGGGAGTTGGTGGTAATCATCCACGAACTCCTCTGCTTGCTGCGAGATTGGCTTTGCCGCAGCTTCTTCTGATATTCCATTTCTATATCGGAAAAGACCAATTTTGAATTGTTCTTCTTCAGCTTTACTTCTGCATTGTCCATAGCCCAATTGATGATGATAATATTCACATATTTCTGGATATAGAGTTTGGAATTCTGGACTTGGATTATATACCCGTCGAGACACCTCATTTGTCGACGCCAGGGAGTTCCCATACTGATCAATCTTTCCTTCCCGGATATGAGTTTCGATCGGATCATGGAGATCCAGGCAATCTTTGGTGGGATGTATTGCTTTGGCATGATATTCACAGTAATCATGCATCTCCTTTTCACTTTGAAAGATATAAGGTGCTGGTTCAAATATGGTAACCAACTTTGCCTTCTGAGATTATCAAATATAAGCTTGGTGTTCTTTATGGCAAATGAGCATTGTTGTAGAGGACGCGTATCTGTATACCATTGGCTGGATAAATATGGATTTGAAGGCTCCTCTAATGTTGATTGAGGAAGACCAGAAGATGATGACGCATTGATGACATTCACCGAATGGGATCCAGGGTTAGTTGGTCCATCTGGTGGTTGTTGAGTATGAGGTTGTGGAGGGTTGACCTAATGAACACCAGGCTAATTATCCCTTGTCGAATTAGCCTTTGGACATCATCTTTGAATCTTATGCAGTCTTCAATGCTATGACCCATCATTTGATGATATGGGCAATAGTTGGCTAATATTTCCACCGGAGCTAGATAATCCATCAATTCGGATTGGAGGCATAACTGGAAGAGTGAGAAAGATTGATGTCGAGGGAAAGAATATAACATTGCCGGCTCGACAGGAGTTGAAGGCCCTTCAAATAGCCACCCAATTGAGTCTGCATATGGCGACATAGGAGGCGGCTCTGGATATATTTGAGCTTGAGCATGCATAGAAACTATTTGTGGAGCACAGGGTATCTGAGCAGGAGTATCCTGCTGTCTTTCTACGCCTTGCACAATTTGGCGCAATTCTTGCTGGCCTTGTTGGAGTTGTTGGATTTGCCTTTGGACTCTTCTCATTATTCTATGTGGATCATGTCTTGATCTTGGTGGAGAATGAGCTCCTGAATTATTTTGAGGAGGATTGCATGGGGGATCGACATCAATATGATTTGAATTTGTTGCAAGTTCTGTCATATGTATGACATTGACAGATTGCCCTAGTCGACCCCAAGCATGAGGATGAGGAGGATCAACCAGACTAATTTGCATAGATATGAGGCCTTCTTGGATCATTTTCTGGACCTCATTTTTGAAGACATAACAATCTTCAATTGGATGCCCCACCATACGGTGATACGGGCAATAATTGGGCTGATTGATTTTGCTGACATCTGCCGGCTTTTTTGGTTCTGGCAGTGATATTAGTTGATTATCAAGGCAGAGATCAAAGAGCTTCTTGGTATGCTCCTTCTTGAAAGAATAGGGAGCTTTCATGCACTCCGCCAATGTTGGCATCGGCGCTTTAGTTTCTGATTTCTTCTTTGGGGTAGGAGAGATTATCGCCCCTTTACTTTATTGCCAGGTGAGAAGTCGATAACATTGACCTCCTTTGCTGGCTGCTTGCGTTCTTTGGGGAGCTTGCCTTTATAAGATGTATGAGCCATTTGTTTGGCTAGAAACATCTCAATTTCTACAACTGTAGAATTCAATTGATCGAAACTCTTGATATTTGCTCCTAAGAGTTTCTCGTTGATTGTTGACATAAGGCATTTTCTGTAGATAGGGATTGCATCTTCTTGAGTGGGAGGGTTGTTGCATTTCATGCTAAACTCTCTCCACCTTTTGATGAAGTGGATCGCCGATTCCCCTTTCTTTTGTTTGAGGGAACATAGCTCGGAAAGAGAGACCTTCCTTTCAGCCGTTTGAAAACGGTCGAGAAATTTCTTTTGCATATCTGCCCAATCAGTAACTGAGTTGGGCTTGAGCTTTGAATACCATTGAAATGCGACTCCAGTCAGGGAAGTTGCAAAATATCTAAGAAGATATGATTCGTCGGTAGCAAGCTCGCCCAAGGCAATGGTATAGTGAGCCACATGTTCTTGTGGTGCCCCATGTCCGTCATACTTTTGTAGTTTTGGGACTCTCGAGCATGTTTTTGGCAGCTTCTTGAATTGATGATGTACTAGATATGGAACAGAGTATAGATCTGCCACCTGAATACCTTCGTTCTGCTGAGCGAACATATCCTAAATAATTTTCTGTATCTCATGCCTTTGTATGGCAACACCTTGAATGCTTCTATTTGAGGAAGCATAATATTGGACTGGTCAATGATATCCTGACCCGTAGCTTGAGGAAGAAGTCTAGTTGTAGAAGCTGTCGGATGATTTGCCAGGACAGACCCATCTGGATGTTGTTGATTTTGAGTGGAGACTGGCTCCATAGAATGCCGGAGGCTTGTAGTTACCAATTGCCTCATTTCATTTAGGAGCGCGGCCATTTGAGATTGGCATTGCTGCATTGCTTGATATTTATCATCATCCGACATTGCCTAGAAATTTTCCCTTGTCGACAGGTCAATGACGGGGTTGATATTTGAAGTTGAAGGTCCACCTTCTTTGATTTGAATATTGGTTTCCTCGAAGAAGGGGATTTGAATTCCCTCATGTTGAAAATCAACAAGAGGGAGAGCTTGACCAGATGTTCCAGCTTGTCCGCCGGGCTGGCGGTTTCTTCTGGCAAATTGCCTGATAGCTTCAGCGGGATTATTTGAAGTGGCTTCCGCAATTTGTTCAGCTGGCTCGCCAAAGTCATTCCCAGAGGCATAGCATGAGAAGATTATAAGCTTGGGTTTTTCCTCAGCTGCCCAAGTAACGCGTCGTCTTTTTGACGAACGGGTACTGGCATTAGGAATTGCCCCCAGCCTATCAAATATTGAGACCCGCGGTATACGGTGAGAGACCGATGCGCGGTATTTGAGTTGTTGAGTTGGATTTTCATTGACTACCCAGATATTCTCTGGGCCTTGAGGAGTATAACTTGATTTCTTGTATACCCCTTTCCTTTTTTGTCCATAATGGTACTTGGGTTTAATATGTTGAAGGGAAGCATATTTGACGTTGCTTCTCTTGATGAACACCTTTGGTGCGTCCGTTTGAGTCTTCTTGAGTTTCTGGGCTTCCTTTTTGGGGACCCAGATTTGTTTGAATTTGGCAGAGTGCCGGGTCTTTTGCTTGACATCGGCTTCCACCTTGGAATCTTCTTATTTTCCTTGAAACCACCACAGGGTTGAGAAGCAGTTCGAGGTGGGGATTGTTGGAATATACCTATCACATGGGATGATAGGTTGACTTCCGTCAAGCTGCACTCGCAGACCTCCGATCATGATGGACTTGCCGGATCTTGAGGTGGCAGCAGGCGGCCTTTTGCTTTTTGTGATCTTTGTTTTGCCCCCATTGTGAGGAGATGGGAGCTATGATTTTGGAGGAAATTTTCTGGACCGAGAAAGTTCGGATTTGAGTTGAATGGGATTTGGTTCCTTTGTTAGCATTGTCTTTGGAGGGCATTTGGGTGCCCCCGTTGATGGTAGCAGGACGGGCTTTGATATTGCCATGAATCCTGCTTGTCTTCTTTGTTGATTTATTGGAGGGAGACTTTTGAGTAACACCCTCCTCTTGATATGCCGGAACCACCCATAGGAAATAAGGGGATCCGACGACTGCTGGGAAATCTCTGAATACAATTGGAGTTGCCAGGTAATCGAATCTGGCATGGTTGTTGACGACGAGCGGTCCACAGGTGACAGCCATCTTCAACAGTTTGAGACTTGCTTTTGGTTTGTATCCGAGTACCTTCCAAGTATCTTCAGAGTACCTTCGAGTACCTTCATAAGAAAATATCAATATTAGGATTTTTATGAAAAAGGATGCATATACCTCACTCATTTGCTATGAATGGTGAGAAGGGGTCCCACCGGGCGTGCCAACTGTAGACACGGGAATTTTTCCCTCATGGTTTTGGGAGGTTCATTTCATTTATCATGTTCTAACTTTGTATGGCGGGGCGTGCCAGACTGTCTACTAGACAGAAATAAAAGGTTTGCATGAAGCAGAGAAAGGGTTTTAATGTCCGTGGAACGGACGAGTGCGCCGTTTTTTAATCTGAACTTCTTTGATTTCGTGCCTTTAATCATCAAGCGATTAGGGTAGTGTGTGCTGGACCCCTGTCTCCATCGATCGGAATCGATGTTATATTTACATCGAGTTAAAAGCCTTAGATGCTATATTAACATCAGTTTCAACTCGAATACCATTTCATAGCGAGGGCAAGGATATATGCATTTTCTAGGAAATTCCAATACAATGTTTTCCTTTTATTCGTCATCAGATAGAATAAACATTGATTTGAAAATGGATTTGTTCCTTTGAAAATGTATGAGTTTCCTTTTGAGGATCAGAGTTATTTTATGAGTTTATGAGGATATCTTTTGGGCAAGATCTCTATTTTTAGAAAGTGTATTCGTACGAATATATACTCGTGAAGATATGTATGTGTTTCTTATCGGGATCTTGGTAGAAACCAAGTTTCTCCCCGAAGATAGTTATGAACATAAGAGTATGACCTCGGACAGACTCCCTGTTTGAACAGAGTATCCTTAAGAAAACATATACATATGATTGTGATTATATGAGTATGTTCTTGGGCAGAACCTCCACTTAGGCAGGATTCGCCCCAAGGAACATATACATATAAACATAAAATCGTGATTATATGAGTGTTTTCTCGAGCAGAATCTCCGCTTGAGTAGAGTTTCCTCAAGAAAACATATACATATAAACATAATTATGATTATGTGGATAGGTTCTTTGGGTAGAATCTCCGCTTGGGCAGAGTCTCCTCAAAGAAACATACACACAAGAACAAACGACATCTAAATGCATGTACCCAAAGAGTCTTGCTCAATGGGAGGCATTTAGAGCACAAACATACAAGGATATTTAAATATTGGGCGTCCATAAAGTGATATGCATTATAGATGATATTTAAATCCCGAACATCTAAATGCGCATGCCCATAGAGTCATGCTCAATAAGGAGGCATTTAGAGCACAAACATACAAGGGTATTTAAATATCAGGTGTCCATAGAGTGATTTGCAATAATATGGACGATATTTAAATCCCGTAGGATCCCCACGGAGTCTTGCTCAATGTGGGGATATAAACCATGCTATAGGAACTTTGAAACACCCTCCATGGAAAGGGATGAGGGGGATGCTGATGCCGTATACGAGGCGATCTCCCTCTTTCTTATATGCTATTGAACGCTCCTCACTCTGTGCCGAGCAAAGAACGGACCAATACCTTCACGCCAAGCCAAAGATTGGAGGAGCAATTGAAGGGGATTTGGAAGAAGGAAGCTTTGCTATTTCTGATTTCTTTTTCAGAACAAGAGGACTGGTTTTTACAATTTTACAAGGCTTTGGGGGTTGCCAACTGCAGGGTTTGAGGAGAATATGGGGACCTGGAGGCATGCAGGATGCCCTCTACAACATGGGGACTATTTTTTCCAGAATTTTCGGGGGGGGGGGGGGGGCTTGGAGGCTTGAAAAACCGGCCCTTTCATGGAGGGGGTGCCTCCCCTTTCCTTTTATAGGGGATGGACCTTAGAAGGGGGGAAACCCCCAATCGTTTTTCATTAAAACAGTTGGGGGGAATCTCCCCCAACCGGTTTGTATAAAACCGGTTGGAGGGGGAGGAACCCCCCAACCGGTTTTGTGTAAAACCGGTTGGGGGGATCCCCTCCAACCAGTTTATATGGAACCAGTTGGAGGGGGGAAAACCCCTCCAACCGTTTTTTGTGAAAACGGTTGGAGGGAATCCCCTCCCCTCCCCTTAAATCATAGGATGGTTACAAGGGAAGGGGAGAAATGTCTATAAATAGACATTACAAGCCCCATTTTAGGGTACCCAAGTTGCTGAAATCCTGCTTCTTTGCTCGAAGTTTTGCTTGACGGAGATTTGAATTTGCGCACCCGTGGAGCTTCCATTGCGGGCTTGTTCTTGTGCTTGTACTTGTACTTGTACTTCATATTTGGTCTTTATGGACCTCGTGCTGCCGGATTTCTCCCGTGCTGTACTTTGTACTTGTACTTCTTTAAACTTTGGTTTGTTTGGAGGGCTTGATGCCACTTGAATCCATAAGCACCCTTCCTTAATTTGAGGGGCATCTTGATTTTGTCTCCCATCTTGCCTTCAATGGCGTGAATTATTCTGTCTCCAGGATATCTTTTAAAGGATTTTTAACCATTTGGACCATTATAAATAGGTCCAAGGACTCCTTTTTGTAGATATTCATCAAACCTTTTTGAGGGTTCAACAACGTACCATCTCAACACGTTTAAGAACAACACCACAGCCAATCCAATAGTTGATATGAAGAATGCGACCATTGAAGCCGTCGCATATCAAAACGTGATGACATACCCCGTCGCCTTCTTCACTAGAAAACCTGCGGGTTATATGGGCCTGGATTTTCGGCCCACAACACCCACGCAAGACACGAAGGCCACAAACAAGGCTCTATGACCCGACAATGGTCATGAGCACTGTGCCAAAACCATTAAACACGGGTCTGAACAGTTGCGACGTTACACGTGCGCTCTCCTGAGTTCGGTTTAAGACTAAGCATACCAGGAATCCTCAAGGATGCCAAGAAATAGCACAAATGTCCATGACTGTCAACAAATGGCGGAGGAGTCTAAGAAGGTAAGTAATGGAGGAAACCCTAAGAAGTCAAGAAATGACAAATGTACCCAAAGAAGTTAACAAATGACTGGAAAGACCTCAGAAGTGCTATAAAACTGCAAAAACACCCAGAAAGGATAGATCACTACAAAAATACCCAAAAATAGTAAAAAATGTAAAAACACCCAGAAAGGGTGGAAAACTAAAGAAATACCCAGAAAGGACAAGAAACTGTAGAAATGCCGAGAAAGGGTGGAAAACTGCAAAAACACAGAGAAAGGGTAGAAGACTACAAAAATATCCAGAAAGTGTAAGAAACTACAAAAATACCCAGAAGGGGTACAAAACTGCAAAAATATCCCAAAAAGTTGAAAATTTGTAGAAATACCCCAATAGGGCAGAAAATTATAGAAATGCCCAAAAAGGATGAAAATTTATAGAAATACCTAAAAAAAGTAGAAAATTGCAAACATACCCAACAAGACCATTTAAAAGTCCCATCACAGAAAAAAAAGATGACGATGACAATGAAACAAACACAATTGGCCGACAATGATCATCTTGGAGATCCAGCGGTCCGATTGTGATGAAGCTCAGATGCAACGATCCGATCGTAATGAAGTTCAGATCCAACAGTTTGATCGTGATAAAGCCTAGATTCAACGGTCTAATTGTGATGAAGTTCAAGTACAACTGTCTGATCATGACCGAATGTAATTCTGAAGACCCGATTATATAATCAGGACCATTTGTACAGGTCTTGCAAGACCAATTTTAATCTAAATTACATGTGTACAAGTAATAAAGTCTTAAATTTTATTTGCAAGAGTTTGTACCCATAGAGGGTAACCATCAAGGTTATCATCATCACAACGAATAGAGGTAAGAGGTGGTCTTTGACAGAGAATCAAAGGTGTTCGAGGTCATCTCGATATAAATTAACATCGACTTTGGTCGGTGGGGAAAGATCTAGTACACGAAACCTAATTCGCGTGATAAAATAAACATACAGAACAAATACACTAAAATATAGGCGCAACCATCTGATGAACAAACATGCAAACTTCCTGCATCAAGCGAATTCTAAATTTGTCTATTAAATAGACTGGCACATCCGCAACCCAAATGAAACCAAGGTTTAAAAACTCAGCCCGATCGGGATCGGATCGGCCGAGTTGGCTCGGTTTTGGCCCTCCCAAAATTTTTTTGAGGGGGCCGATCCAGCCTCCTTTAGCTCGGCCAGACTCGACCGGGCTCGGCCCGGCTCGGTCGAGCCGGGGTCGGGATCATCCGGTCGGATCGGTTTGGGGCCGGTCGATCCGATCCCGATCCCCGGGTTCTTGAACCTTGAATGAAACACCCTCATCGACCCCAAATATCTCTCTCCCTCTCTTTTTTTGAGGGGGGAGGAATTCTGCGTCTGACAGTATAATATAGAAATATGAGACTTCATAAAAAGATCAACAACCAACTTGACAAAGGAAATGTATAGAAGTGACAAAGTGCCAAAGAGATGATGGTGACGAACAAAATGACAATCAATCTCAATATGTTTTGTTCATTCATGAAAGATGAGATTGTAAGCAACTTGATGAGCACTTCGGTTGTCACCGTAAGGAGGTGTGGGAGCCGAAGAATCGACCCCAAAATCACGAAAAAGTCAACGAAGCCAAATGATCTCAACAGAAGTGTTGATCATGACACAATACTCAACCTCAGTGCTAGAGCGAGAAACGACAACTTGCTTCTTGCTCCACCAAGAAAAATGCAAAAGGCGATGGTAGAATGATCTATAGGAATATAGGATCACCAACTCAATCAACATCCAGATAAAGCATGAAACTTCAATATACTAAAAGATGGCATGAACAAGGAGTGACGATAAATATCGAAAAACACATAAAAGAGTAACAAGGTGAACATGCATTGACAAACTGACTCAAGACATGCACAACATGAGCAATGTGAGGGCAAGAAATAGTCAAATACACCAAAGCTCCAACAAGTTGTTGATAGTGTGCAGGATCCCCAAGAGAACACCATCAGATGGACAAAGCTTGAGATAAAGCTCCGTAAGAATATCAAGGGTGCGAGTATCAAAAAGAGCAGAGCATCAAAGGATGTCGTTTATATACTTCCATTAAGATAATAAATAGCCATGAGATGAATCAGCCACCTCTAAACCAAGAAAGTATCGCAAAGGCCCAAAGTTTGTCATCTCAAACTGTTGATGGAGGCAACGCTTAAGAGAGGCAATAACAACAACAACATCTCCAATAATGATCATGTCGTCAACATATAAAAGAAGGATAGCACAACCAAGAGGAGAGTCACAAACAAAGAAAGCATAATCCTTTGAACTTTCCTAAAAACCAACATCAAGAACAACCTGATGAAACCACTCAAACCATGCTCAAGGAATTGTTTAAGTCCATAGAGAACTTTCTAGAGGTGATAGACATGTAGTAGCAATGTAGAAAGCCTAGAAGGAGGTTGCATATAGAACTTTCTAGAGGTGACAGACATGTAGTAGCAATGTAGAAAGCCTAGAAAGAGGTTGCATATAGACTTCTTCAAAGAGGTCATCATAAAGAAAGGCACTCTTCATGCCTAGCTAAAAAAGAAGCCACTGACGAACAACTGTAATAGCAATAAGGGTATAAATAGTGGTCATTTTGGCCACTAAAGCAAAAATCCCCTCATAATTAATGTCATACTCCTATATGAATGCGCCGCAAGCTGAGCCAAGCCGAGACATATGATGATCAATACTACCATCTATTTTGATTTTGAGAAAAGAAGTGATTAGGTATTTCATTAGATGGGAGCTGAATATTTATACCCGAGTACACAGTATAAGTTGTACCCTAGGTACAGTATAAGATAACTACAAAAATACATTGACACAATGACAAATAAGCCCATAATGAAACTAAATCTAACACTCCCCCTCAAGCTGGAGCATATATGTCGAACATGCCCAGCTTGCAGCAAAGAGTAGCAAATCAAGAATTTCCAAGAGCTTTGGTAAATAAATCTACAAGCTGATCTTCTATGGGAGTGAAAGGAGTGCATATCCGCAATGACATAATAGCATCCCTTACAAAGTGACAGTCAACCTCAATATGTTTGGTTCGCTCATGGAAAATGGGATTTTTTGCAATGTGAATAGCAGCTTGGTTGTCACAGTGCATCTTCAGAGTAGGTTACACCAAAATCAACCATCAATCTTTGCAACCACATCATCTCACATGTTGTCTGAGCCATAGCACGGTACTCAGCTTTAGCACTAGACCTGGCAACGACATTCTGCTTCTTACTCCGCCAAGTAACCAAATTTCCCCCAACATAAGTGCAGAATCCTGAATTGGACCTCCTGTCTAGTTTAGACCCGGCATAGTCTGCATCAGAAAAGGCTTCAATTTGCAAATGACCATGCTTCTTGTATAATAAACCTTTTCTCGGAGCAGCCTTGATATAATGTAAAATTTTCAGAGCAGCTTGCTGATGACACACTTTTGGCTTCTGCATAAACTGACTAATTGCTCCCACAGCAAAGGAGACATCAGGTCTAGTGACCGTCAAGTAAATAAGTTTCCCACATAATCTCCTATATTTTGCAGGATCATCAAAATAAGGAATGCCCTCAATATCAAGGTCTTGCTGAGAAACAGTGGGTGTCTCAGCTGGTTTACACCCAAGCAGACTCATTTCTTGAAGTAGATCAAGAGCATACTTTCTCTGAGAGAGAGAAACACCATCCTTCCCATGAGCAATTTCAATACCCAGAAAATAGCGTGGTCTTCCAAGATTCTTAGGGACAAAATGTTTCTCTAGATATTTCCGAACTTCTTCAACACCACCTGTGTCACTACTAGTGAGAAACATATCATCGACATAAACAATTAAAATGACAACACCAGTAGAAGAATGACGAATAAAAACAGAGTGATCTGCTTGACTTCTTTTCAATCCAATTGCTAAAGCAATTTGACTAAACTTGTCAAACCAGGCGTGTGGACTTTGTTTCAGCCCGTAAATAGCTTTCTTCAACTTGCACACTAACTCCCCCTAAGCAACGTACCCTGGAGGTTGCTCCATATACACTTCCTCATGAAGATCTCCATACAAAAAAGCATCGTTGACATCCATCTGCACCATCTGCCACCTCTGATTAATAGCCAGAGAAAAAAGCACACGAACAGAATTCAACCGTGCAACAGGAGAGAATGTTTCAAAATAGTCAACCCCATAGGTTTGTGTAAACCCTTTTGCAACTAATCTAGCCTTGTACCTCTCAACAGTCCCATCAGGAGAATATTTCACATTAAACACCCAACGACAAGAGACGGGAGTAACATTAGCTGGTCGAGGTACCAGGACCCAAGTATCACGAGAGATTAAGGCACACATTTCATCATCCATTGCAGCTTTCCATGCAAGTTGTGAAAGGGCCTCAGAAACATACCTGGGAATAGAGATGGTTGTAATAGACAAGGCAAACTGATAGAAGGACGGGGCCAAAGAAGTGTAGGAAACAAAATTGCCAATAGGGTGTTGATAAATACTTTTACAAGACCTCACCCCTTTCCGAATAGCAATAGGAAGATGGAGATCTGTGACAGGTGGGGAAGGGAGCTCACCAGATAGAGGAGGATCCACCGCCGAGGGAGAGGATGGTGGGGAGGCAGCTGCTTGAGGTGGTGCACGATGCTGATAGACCTGTCCATAGAGTTTATCTATAGCATGTGGCATAGAGGCTTCATTATCAGTGGGAGAATGTAAGCCAGAAGGAAACAAAACAGGTGGAGTAGGAACATCAGGAACAGAGGGAGAGGCTTGCACAGCTGATTTAAGAAAAAAAGGTGTAGTCTCATAGAAAGTAACATCAGCGGAGACAAAGGACTTCCTGGACCAGGGTTCAAAACAACGGTACCCTTTTTGGGTTCTAGAGTATCCAAGAAAAATACAAGGAACTGATATGGGAGATAGTTTATCACGACCCGGACCAAGTAAGTAAACAAAACACTTACACCCAAATACCCTAGGAATAAGAGGAAATGGCGCCTTTTTAGAGTGTAGACATAAAAACGGTGATTGTCCATCTAACACTTTACTGGGAACACGATTGATAAGATAACATGAGGTAAGAACAGCATCACCCCAAAATTGTTTTGGAACATTCATATGAAACATAAGTGTCTGAGCAACATCAAGAAGATGCCTATTTTTTCTCGCAGCAATGCCATTTTGCTGGGATGTATAGATCATGGTTTGCCGGATCGGAATCGGAAGGCGAATCGGGTTTCCCCTGATTCACCCCGATTCCCCTTGAATCGGTCCGAATCGGACCAATTCGCATGGGTATATATATATTATATACAATATATCATATGATATATATATATATTACATAAATCATATTTGAGACACATTTATATTGATTAAATACATATATGTAATATATATCATATCTATAATGTATAATATATATTACAAATATGATATAATATTATATATATACATGACATATAATATTATATACATAAGGGGCGAATCGGCCGATGCGGGCGAATCAAGAATCAGATTTCCCCTGATTCGCACCGATTCGGGGGAATCGGGCCGATTCGCCCCGATTTGGCAAACCATGGTATAGATGCAAGAAGTTTGATGGACAATCCCATGAGACAAGAAAAAAGATGCAAAAGAAGTCTGAGTGTACTCTAATGCATTGTCTGTACGCATAATTTTGATAGAAGTAGAATACTGAGTTTTTATTTCAGCATAAAAGTGTTTAAAAATATGAAATACATCAGATCTAAATTTGATAAGAAAGACCCAAGTCATACGAGAAAAATCATCAACGAACATAACAAAATAGCGGAAACTGAGCCTAGAGGAGACAGGAGACGGTCCCCAGACATCAGAGTGAACAAGAGCAAAGGGAGTAGTGCTCCGTGTATTCTGACTCAAAGGAAATGAAACTCTATGATGTTTGCCTAATTCATAGGCATCACACTGAAACTTATTAACTGTGGATGAAACAAGAATAACTCCACGAAGCATGGCAATTGAAGGATGACCCAATCTGCAATGCCACTGATAAGGAGTCTCACTGGCCGACAATGCTTGAGAATTTTGAGGTCTATCAGCAGTGATATAATAGAGTCCACCAGATTCACGACCCCCACCAATCGTCTTCCTCGTGCGAAGGTCCTGAAAGATACAATAAGATGGATAGAATGTCACAGAACATTGCAAGGAACGAGTCAACCTACTAATAGAAAGAAGGCTAACAGGAAACTTGGGAACATAGAGAACATTGTCCAAAGTAAGAGTAGCCAACTAAACAGTGCCTTTTCATGCTACTGAGGAATAAGATCCATCTGCTATAGCAATAAGTGCATGTGAGCTAGAAAGATTAAGAGAGGAGAAAAGGAATTCATCACATGTCATATGAGAAGAGGCTCCAGAGTCCACTACCCAAGAAGAGTTATGAGCTGCAAGGGCTTTACCTGAGGGTGTAACAGCATGGAACGAGGATGAAGAGGATGCAAAACCTTTAATAATATTTTGTATTGCCTCATACTCTTCTCGAGATAATGTTATGCCTCCCTCTTTTAGTGTGCCATCTGTCTGTGACTGCTGTAATAATGTACTAGAGATTGTGGTTCCCATATCAGATGCAACTCCAAGGTTGGCAATGGGTTTCAACTTGCTTCCTCCTTTGCCATACTTCTTCCAGCAAAAATCTGAACTATGGTTGGACCGTCCACAATGTGAGCATGGCTGACGACTACGTCCACGTCCTCGACCACGACCATTTGCTGCAAGGGTAGAGGTATTACCTAGATCACTAGTGACATTTAATGACTCACCTGAAGATCCACTGGGATCAGAATGGGATGCAGTGCTGGCCCGTAACAAGCACGAGAAAGCATCTGTCAGCTTTGGAATAATTGTATCTGCTAGCAAATTATCTCGAACATGCCGTAGATTATCATCAAGACCAGAGAGAAACTTTGCAACAATAAATTCATCACGTTGTTTCTGAATCTTTGCCGCATCTATAGTAGTCGGTTGATATAGCTGAAGTTCATTCCACAGTCCTTGCACTTCCGAGAAATATAGAGCAACATGTCGACCATCTTGCTTAGTCGCAAATAGTCGAGAATAAGGATTATAGATGTGGGAAATATTTGTTTGGCCAGAGAATGTATTTTTCAGAGAATTCCAGATCTCCTTTGCAGTTTCTAGAAAAAGCACATTATTAAAAATATGGGGTTCACAACTATTCCCAATCACCGAAATCACCATCCCATCATCCGCCTGCCATGCTTCATACACTTTCGGATCTGATTTATCTGGAGGATCTTCGTCAATATGGGAAAGTTTCTTCATCGGCATCAACAGAAAATGAAAGGCCCTCGACCACTGAGGATAGTTGGCGCCATTCAGTTTGACAGAGGTAGCCACCATGTGGTAGTTTTTGCCTTTTGCGGGGAGAATAGATGTCGAGGAACTTCTATTTGATGAAGAATCTCCCATAGCAGCAAAAACTAGTTTCACAAGAAGATGAACAGACCGTTGAGATACATGGACGTCGCCGAGCAGAGGTGATCAGCACATAGAGAGAGAGAGAGAGAGAGATAGTCGAGTTCCCTTATGTGCGGATCATAGAAGATGAATGAGACTCTGGTTGGGTCATCAGTGATGCAGCGTCCTCCAAAGCATCCCTTGTTGCAACGGTGGGCTGAGAGAGATGAAGCCCCCGAACATACGGCCTCCTTATGGTCTGTCACGGGAAGATAGGAGGAAGAGGCAGAGGAAGAGGAGGATGGAGGTGGAACGAGGAAACGTGGAGGATGGAGGTAGAAGAAGGTAGAGGAAGGAAGGAAGGAAGGGGAGGTGGGGCAGTGGCTTGAAGCCCTAACCAGGGATCTACCGCTCTGATACCATGTTTTGATTTTGAGAAAAGAAGTGATTAGGTATTTCATTAGATGGGAGCTAAATATTTATACCTGAGTACACAGTATAAGTTGTATCCTAGGTACACTATAAGATTACTACAAAAATACATTGACACAATGACAAATAAGCCCATACTGAAACTAACTCTAACACCATCAAACTTGGTCTTGATCTTGTAAATCCACTTATAGTCAATGGGAGAAATGCCATAAAGAAGTAGAACAAGATCCCAAGTGAGATCGTTGAAAGCTTGTCGCTACTCGGGAAACTAAACTTCCTAGAGATAGCTCTGAGACTTTTTATCAGTGTAAAGGGCTACAAAAAGGTAGAGAACTGTGAAGAGTATGAGTCAACCAAAACAAGACTAAGATGATCAAGCAGATGGTAGTTATGTATAGAGTTGCACTGTAGAGGACCTACTTAAGGCAAAAAGCAGACATAGAGGATCTTGGTCCATTAGAGTCACCAACATCGTCAGCCAGCAAGACAGGATCAGTGGGACGACGACTGTAGAAGTGGACAATGGGAGGTGGAGGAGGTAAGGAATGCTCGAGAGGAGGCTTATTAAGAGGAAAACCAAGAATGATAGCTAGGGGGAGGTTCAGGATCAAATAAGAAGGAAAGATCCTAAGTCAAGGCCGGAGAGGAAGAGGCAAAGAAAGGAATGTCCTAAAAAAATGTGACTTGATAAGAGACACGAAAGACGAAACCGACGAGAAACAAGATCATAACAACAATAACCATGTGGCTATATGCTAGACCCTAATAGAACACACTTCACTACTCGTTGAGAGAGTTTTGTGTGCCCATGAGGAGGGAGAAGAACAAAACACATGCAACCAAAGGTACAAAGGTCCTGATAGGTGGGCGTTGAACCATGAAGACACTCGTAGGGATCAAGGAAGGAAAACTCAGGGATCGGACACGAATCAGTCCATCCCAGACAAATTGGATCAATCGATCCGATCCGATTCAGGTCAGTCCAGAATCCAGATCGGTCCCCCATTTTTTGTTAAGAAATTTTTTTAAAATATCAAAAAAGGAGAAAAATCATAAAAATGGAAAATGGCTAAGCCTCTTTTTTTTACCATTTTTTCATTTTGCACACCCCTCCTCTCCCTCCCTTCCTCCCTACAATGTCTCCCCCTCCCCTGGACTCTCCTCTCTCTCGTCACCACACCGTCGTATTATACTACCACTGTCGACTGCCGCTGCAACCTACTACCGCAGTCGCACCCAACCACCACAGTCGACTGTCGCCACGGTAAGTCCCCTCCCCTCCCTCGTCCCCCCACCCCTTGTGGTTGCAATGCCTCCCTCCCCTTCCCCAATGACCACTAGTGCCTCCCCACCCCTTCGTGGTTGCAATGCCCCCTCCTAGTGGCCCCTCCCCCTTCCCCGGCACACCCCCCCCCCACACTGCGCACCTACCGCTCCCTCCCCCAGGTGCCTATAACAGCACCTGGGACCGATGGATCGGGGCGCGGGATTGGATCGGTTCAACCGAAAACCAATTAGATCAACCTGCACTGATCTTACCTTCCATGGTAGGGATAACACCAAGAAAAAACAACTAAAGATGATGCGACATTGATAAGATAAACAAAAATAAAGACAACTTTTGCCCAAAAAACACAAGGAATGAAGGCAAAAAGAAGAAGCGTCTGAGCAATGTTAAGGATGTGACAATGCTTGCGCTCAACAACTCCATTCTGTTGTGAGACGTAAAGGCATAACTATTGAGGAAGGGTTCCATGTGAAAACAAAAAGTTCCGAAAGTTAGTACTAGCAGAGAGGTACTTATGAACACCTTCAATACGAAGTACTTTGATGCGACAAGCAAACTAAGTGTAAATCATCTCAAAGAATTAACAATAAATAGAGAGAAGGTCAAACCTCTAATGCATAAAAAAAAAACAAGTGAAGTGAGTACAATCATCAATAATACTGACATAATAGGGAAAACCTAGATGGACCCCATATATCAGACTGCACTAAATCAAAAAATTTTGAAGATATAAACTCACAAGAAGAAAATGGGAGAGCATAAGACTTAGCAAGCTTACAACCCTCATAATGAGATAAGGGAATCGAACACTATTATAACCCTAAGACTCTAGACTGTAATAAGGTTGAAGACAAGCTTTTGAGGGATGACCGAGACGACGATGCCATAAATCAACAATAAAGAAAGCCAACCCATGTGCTTGAGAGGAGACGATGATCAAAGATGGAAGACCAATTCCAATCCTTTGTTCTACATACAAGTCCTGCACAGGACATGATGAAAAGGTGAATGAGATAGTGTATCCAACATCAGCAAGATGAATAATGAAAATTCAGTTCATAGAAAATTTTGGAACATGGAGCACAGGAGAAAGAGTTAAACAGCCAGAAGGTTCAGAAGTGTAGTTGATGGTGCCAACTGAAAGCCATGAAGAGGAATGCTATCAACAGTGTGAATCTGCAAATGAGTGGTAGTAGGAAAACAATCAACAAGTAACGAGCTATTGGAAGTCATATGATGAAAAGTCCCATAGTCTAAAATTCAAGTAGAGACAGTACCAAAAGGAGGCAAACATAGCAGAGATTTCATTTAGAAAACTAGCAAACAGAAGAAGTTGTTGTAGTTGAGAGACAAACTAAGTCTAATGGGTAGCCAATTATATCACATCTGGAGCAGCAAGAGGCATTACCACATGATCTGGGGTAGAAGACTCCACATCAATGGTAGTAGCTATAGGCCAAGCAGAGAGATAGTGTTTGTTAAGAAGCCAAGGACAAGCATCCTTAGGATGACCTCGAAGATGACAATAGCAGCAAAAGAGTCGAGCTACAAAGCCAACAGCATCCCCAAAAGAAGCTTGACAAGAGATAGTTGGGTAAGAGGGGCATGTTAAGGCTCCTAAAACAATCTCAGAAGGAGCATAGGATGAACCAAGAGCATGAAGTCTCAACAATGAGCTCAGAAAGGGGATCATCTAAAGTAGGTAGAGGAGAGTGATGAAGAAGCACTTGAAGTGGACATTACAAAGCTCAAGACTTGAACAAAAAGAAAAGACAAGACTGGAAGAAGAATTGCATAACTGACACAATCAGACGACCGACTTTAGTAAATCGATCGACCGATTATCAAAAGGTGTCGACACATGCTCTAAAGGTGTCGACATATCAAAAGATTGGACAACTGACTTTCAAGAAATCAGCCGACCGATTATGTTGAAGCTCTAATCGATTGATGAAGTCAAGTCCAATCAATTGAAGAACAAGGAACCTAATCAATTGAAGAACAAGGCCAACCGATTGGAGAGCAAGGCCCAATCGATTGATGACCAAGTAGGAAATTAGACGACTGATTTGGCAAAATCGAACGACCAACCTAGTTAGTACAGATTGGCAATGGGACAGTCAAGAAATCGGATGACCGATTCTCTAGAATCGAACGACCGATTGACTAGTTGATTTGCCAGTCGAAAGCCAGTTGAAATTAAGATAGAAATCGGACGACCGATTGGAAGATTTCGGTTGACTGATTCCGGCGTTTCTATATACGGACTTTCCCAAATAGAGTCCTACAAAAAATCAAACTCTTTCCAAACTTTCAGGAATCCTTTAGAGTTATATATACTACATGTTCCCGTGTTTTGGAAGAGACCCACATGCCTCCAAAAGATCATCTCGTGCCCTAGAGTTCAAGAGAGGTTCGTGAAGCCTTAGGAAAAGCCTAAAGATGCTCTGAACCTGTAGAAGCCTGAAGAACGAGTCTCCATCATCCAAAAGCCTTCCAGAAATTCTAAGAAGGTGTTCTTCATTAGAAAGGCGTAGACTTGGTGCTACTACTTGCAAGGCTCCATTCTGAAGCATTCTACATCTGTCAATTCTACACTAAGACATCGTCGGGCAAAGACGACCACAAGGCCGACCTTCTGTGACAGAAGAATGTTGGATCAAGATGGAGCTATGGATGTCCTAGAGGGGTGAATAAAACTTCTTTGTACCTTAAAACAAATTATCTGAAAATAGATAACACTAAATAGTAATGTTAGTAGTAAGTGTAGTGTGTGAAATAAGTGAAATACTTAGCGGAAACAATCACACAAGGCGCACAGAAATTTTATCCTGATTCGGTCCTTCCCACATAGAAGTCCTACGTCCAGTCCCCAAAAACCACTTGGGATTTCACTAACTGCTAAGAACACTTGGCCTTCTCTCAACCTGAGAGGTATTATAATCCACTTGCTCCCAAGCAAGTCTTCCCTTCACTAAGGGGTAATATAAATACCTACAACAGTAGATCTTCCGTTCACAAGAGTGGCACTATAGCGAACAAACCCCCTACATGTTACAATACTGAAAAGAGTGTAGTGTGTCTGCTCAAGGAGTGAGCAAACATAGAAAATTAGAAAGAGATACAAGATAAGAATAACTGCTCTAACTCTTTCTGATTCAAAGGTGGTGAACGGAGATGATCTAGAATACAAATGCCACCTAAAGAGAGAAGACTTCCAAATGCAGAGAGCTTGAAAGTAGAAGCTTGAAGTAACTGGCTCTCTCTTCAGATCTTGTGAGCTTCTCTCTTTCTCTTTTCTGTAGAAGGTGTGGT
Organism: Colocasia esculenta; assembly: GCA_014218235.1. Classification (NCBI taxonomy): domain Eukaryota; kingdom Viridiplantae; phylum Streptophyta; class Magnoliopsida; order Alismatales; family Araceae; genus Colocasia; species Colocasia esculenta. The sequence continues at coordinate 164,214,125 of CM024754.1, read as the reverse complement.
TGTGTATGCTTGTTGTGGTTCTTGTGTATATCGCATTGCTTGCATTTTCTCTTTCTTTTAGTTCAAATTTTAGCTCATATATATGCATCAGAGATTTGAGCTTCCCGTTTGAAACTGACCGTTTGAATATAGCCATTTGAAAGATAGTTGTTTGATCCTTGAATGTTGAGACCTTGAGGCTTCTGAGATGACCATCAATCCTTCAGCTCTTAGAGTCTCAACGACTTCAGGCTATACAGATAGCTTCATGGCTCTATGTGACAGCATCAATAAATGACTACAAACTCCATACCAATGACTGAAAGCAAGTATGCTTCAGAAGGTAACTAAATATCTGCAATGTCAATAAAAACGCAAATACCTCTATCCTTTCAGAGGTAAGTGAGATAGAAATACATAAAGTATAAGAAACATCAGATAGACAGGTGTTAAGAGAATTTAAAGACAGATAGATAGTTGTATGGGGAATGCAGAACTTTTCATGAAAGTCAAGGAGTTTTGACATAAAGGAGATGTGGTAGGTAAGTTCTGACAGATAAACCATGCTGCTTATACCTACCATCACATTTACTACTTAGTATCTGTCATACAGAGATAGAACTATATTTCTGATACTGAGTAAGAGAACATGTTGTACAAATCTTTAAAATTTCAAAAGAGATTTCAAATATGATTATTTTAAATACATATTTTCTCGCCTACAAAATATTTGAATTTGATGGCAGAAGTAACGCCCCGACGTGGAATATCAGAGCGATATTACAGTTATTTAATAGTATCGAGCGATAAAAAAACATCAAAGCATTGCACAATTGGAATAATACCAAATGAAATCCAACTTCATTAATAATTCATCAAACTCCAATACATTCACTAATCAGAGCCAAAACTAGGGCCTAAAGTACTCTATTCAAATCTAAACTATTACATATTGACTGATTGACGACTAAGCTAACTAACTACTCAGCATGGGTTGACGAAACGGGTCACTCTTGAGCATCATCCTCATTCCCCTCCTCGTGAGTGTGGCAACCTCCATCAGACTCACCTGAAACACATGAAATAATAACGCAGGATGAGCGAATAATGCTCAGTAGGACTTAATATCTCGTATGACCAAGCATGCTTTAAATGGCAGGATAACTACAGAGCATAGTCATGTAGAACAAAGTGACGATAGCAAGAGAACGTTAGCACTAGTACATGGAAAATAGCACAGTAAGTATAATAAAGGATTGGCCTGTAACGATATAGCACGTAAGTTGCACAACGGTGCACTAGTAACGATAGCACTTGTATAGATAGCAATTTGCACTGATTGATTGTCATAGATTTAAATCTTAATAGTATAATGGCACTGGATATATGCCAACATCCTGATCATTTTAACTCCCATGGGCAAATAGCACTTTTCGGGTGCTCCTCCCAGGACCTGATCGGGCCCCATTGCACTGACATAAGTTCTGTTTCTTATCTTAGACAATCATAGGGATGGCCAAACAGAGTACCAAGAATAGATGAGAATAGCAGATGAATAGACGAGAGAGTGGAAAGAATGTGAACAGATGAGAGTATAAAGATAATAGATGAGATAGGGGTATAATCGTAAAATAATGTCAAACCGATGATACTAACAGTTGCACGGCACTAGGTCAGGTGCCAGCAGTCTGGTAGAAATCACTATCGCCCACTAGCCGTGCTAAAGCACAGACTAGAAGGTCCGGCGCGATCACAAGGTAAGAAGGAAACACACTAAGGCCATTGGATCGTACTGATCCCTAAGGGTGCAACGGGATTTAAGAGTACAACCAGCTCGTTGGCTAAGGACGTGCGCCAAAGCCAAGGAGACTTACAGAGGCCTTGACAAGGAGTCCCTAGTCCAGTCAGGAGTATTCCCAACGGAGAGGTGGTCCATGCCAAGAGAGAGAGTGTATAAAACAAGTGTCTGTCGTGCCTCGAGTGCTCGAAGGCCGAGGGAAGCGATAATGGTATACAAAGCTCGAATAAAACGAAGACAAGTGTTTATTTAAATAATAGGGAATTTAAGTGAATAGTTACACTTAATTACCAGATAGATTATTGAATAATTTTAATAAGGTCTCATGGCAACCATGAACATTTAGTGGGTGCAAGTGTAATTGAATCAAGAGAGCATGAAAGATTGTGCATAAGGCTTTTAAATTAATTGATTTTATGTAAATATTACTTATTGTTAAATAAAAAGTCGTTACTAGTAATTACAGTACTTAATTAGGGTTAATCAGAGTTTAAATGGCATAATTAGCAAGGTTATATATGTAAATTCAGGTTCTAGCCAAAACCATTAAATCACGACGGGCATGTCGCGACGGGCGGTCCGGGCGCGACCCGTTGACCCGGCCGACCTGGCGTGGGTCGAGAGGGAACTGTAACGACGCGGGCCGTCGCATTTAGAATGCGATGGTTCGGCCGGTCGCGACCTTTCTGAGATCGCGACGGGTCGGGCTGTCGTGATTTCAGAAAGGCGCGCCGACCCAGAAAAGGGGATCTGCCCTTTTTGAGTCGGTACTTCCCGCCCATTAATGACACATTATACTTCTAAAATTCATATAAAATCACACGATGATCTAAAAATTATGAAACCTATTTTAAATAAAAGTAGACTCGTAAATCTATCAACAGGCATGAGTAATTAGGAAACGGACAAGGTTTGTGGATGCTTTAATAAGGTTACAATTAGGTGACCTAAACATGCACAGTCATGGAAAACGAATTAATTGGCAACGGATGCATGATGAAAATTGGGGAAACTATAGGCATTTGAAAGCTAACAATATGTAGTATTTATGGGAATATTTGCATGGCATGGGATCATGTATATGCATGGATTGAAGGCAAGGTTGTAGGTTCCAGTGCATGGAGATTGACAGAGATTGAAACATTTAATACTCCATCATGGAGCAACGAAAATTGGGCAAACCATAGGGATTTGCACGAGGGGATCATGGTCTACCTAGGGTAAAATTTAATTAGTTCGTGCTTGAGAGATTGCCTACCTTTTCTTGTTGATAAGAAATCCTAGGGTTGATGACGAAAAAAGAGAAGAACTCCTCCTTGCTCTAAGCCTTCACCTCCTTGCTCCTTCGTTCTTCAGCCTCTCCCTTCGTCTCCCAGTGCTCCAGCAACGTTCTATGGGTTGATAGAGCCGAATTGGGGGGTGTATTGCTTGTTTAAGTGTCCATACTTCCTAAAACTCCTTCCTTTCCCTAAAACTCCAAATTTCCTCATTTATCATCATATTTCTTGCCTTTATCTCCTAATTAGGATTGGGAAGAGATCCAATTTCGTGGATAAAGGGTTAGGGTAAGCCTAGGACTCCTTTTTAGGATATATATGGGTTATTTAATATTTATCTTAACCCTTTTACTAATTATTACTATTTTTAGTACGAATTTCACTTAATTAGCTCCCATCACATGATGGGTTCTTCACATTGGGCCCATTCTATTAAGTTTGGACCATTAATACAACTCATTCTTAATTTAACTTAATGGGTTTTGATTTAATTTTTTTTTATTCCTCTTATTCTTCATTTATTCTAATTTAATTCCATTTCTCACATTTATTATTTAAAAATATCTTTTATTTATTTAAGGTTTTAAAAATCAAGGTTGCTACATCCTCCCCCTCTTAAAAAGAATTTGGTCCCCAAATTCATATGATCTTAAGAGGAAGAATGACTTACTGAATAACTCCGGATAATTCCGTCGCATTGTTTCTTCGGGCTCCCACGTGGCTTCTTCGACTTCGTGATTCCTCCATAGTATCTTGACCACGGGTATAGATCGATTCCGAAGCTGTTGCATCTTTTTGTCTAATATTCTGACTAGCCTTTCTTCATAGGTCATATCTTTGTTCAAAATGATATCATCATAGCTAATTACGTGTGACGGATCATACACGTACTTCCTTAGCATTGACACATGAAAAACATTGTGTACTGTAGAAAACTGAGGAGGTAATGCCAGACGATATGCCACTTCGCCAACACTTTAAATGGACCTATGAATCTCGATCTCAAATTGCCTTTCATCCCAAACCTTTGGAATCCTCTGGTCGGGGATACCTTAAGCATCACATGATCTCCGATCTGAAATTCTAAGTCTCTTCTTCTCTTGTCTGCATAGCTCTTCTGCTTGAACTGAGCTATCTTAATCATGTCCCTGATGATATGTATGTCTCTGCTGGTGTTCTGTACCATGTCTGGTCCCAGCCATTGTTGTTCACCTATCTCATTCCAGCATACTAGCGATCTACAGCTTCTTCTGTACAATGCCTCAAATGGTGCCCTCTTGATGCTGGCCTAGTAGCTGTTATTGTAGGCGAATTCTATTAGTGACAACTTCTCATTTTAGTACCCCTCAAAATCAATAGTGCAGGCTCGCGGCATATCCACCACGATCTGATTAGTTCTTTCCGTCTGCCCATCTGTCTGTGGGTGGAATGTTGTTCTAAAATTAAGTTTGGTGCCTAAAGCAGTCTGAAGCCCCTTCCAGAATCTAGAAGTGAATCTGGGGTCACGATCTGAGACTATGGATACTGGGACTCCATGTAATCTCATTATCTCCTTTACATACAATGCTGCAAGTACATTTACACTCCAGGTACTCATAATTGCTAGAAAGTGTGCGGACTTAGTCAAACGGTCCACAATGACCCAGATAGCATCAAGTCTACCACGAGTTCGGGGTAAACCCATGATGAAATCCATGCCAATACTCTCCCACTTCCATTCAGGTATGTCCAGAGGTCTGAGTACACCCGCAGGACGTCGGTGTTCTGCTTTTACCTGCTGATATGTGAGGCAGTGCACAGCATGCTCAGCCACCTCACGCTTCATATTTGGCCACCAAAACTACCTTTTCATGTCTTGGTACATCTTGGTTGCACCTGAGTGAATTGTATACTTTGTCTTATGGGCTTCATCCATCAGCTTTCTCTTCAACTCTTCATTGTCAGGCACACATGTCCCGGCTTGGAATAATATTCTCCCATCCTCGGTGATGGAGAAATTAGGTTTGTCTGCTATGGTCTGCTTTACTCGGATTAGGAATGGATCATTAGCCTGTTGCTCCCTGATCTCGACAAAGATGTTGGGTTGAGCTCTAAGGTTAGCAACTAACATCTTATCACTTCTCTTCTCGATATTTCAATCCAGACTGGCAAATTGTTCAAGTAATTGCATCTCACCCATGACTAAACAGGATAAGGATGCCACAGGTTTTCTGTTAAGCGCATCAGCTGCTACATTACCTTTGCTTGGGTGGTTTGGATATTGAAATCAAAGTCCTTCAGGTACTCCAGCCATCTTCTTTGTCTCATATTAAGCTCCTTCTAAGAAAACAAGTACTTCAGACTCTTGTGGTCAGAGTAGACAATGAATTGCTCCCTGTACAGATAATGCTTCCATATCTTAAGTGCAAATACCACAGCAGTCAATTCTAGGTCATGGACAGGGTAATTAACTTCATGATGCTTCAACTGTCTTGATGAATATGCTATCACTTTCTCATTCTGCATTAACACGCAGCCTAGACCGATTTCAGATGCATCAGTGTAGACTGAGAATCCTTCGCCCTCGACTGGTAACGCGAGGACAGGTGCTGAGGTCAAGCATTGCTTCAATGTCTGAAAGCTCTTCTCGCATTCCTTGCTCCAGACATAAGGGTTCTCCTTTCGCGTAAGGCGAGTAAGAGGTACAGCTATCTTGGAGAAGTCTTTTATGAACCGTCTGTAGTAGCCAGCCAATCCAAGAAAGCTTCTGATCTCAGTGACATTGGTCGGTCTTTCCTGGTTGAGTACAGCTTCTACTTTGGAAGGATCGACAGCGATACCATCCTTGTATATAACATGCCCTAGAAATGACACCTCCTCGAGCCAGAATTCACACTTGCTCAATTTGGCGTTGAGTTTGTTGTCGCACAAGATCTGCAGAGCGATCCTCAGATGCTCCTCATGCTCTTCCTTGGTCTTTGAGTATATAAGAATATCATTAATAAATACCACGATGAATTTGTCGAGGTAGGGCTGATATATACTGTTCATCAGTTGCATGAAAGCTGCAGGAGTATTGGTTAGTCCAAAAGGCATGACTACAAATTCATAATGTCTGTACCTGCTCCTGAAAGCCATCTTGTAAATATCTGCATCCTTAATTCTCATTTGATGATATCCCGATCTAAGGTCAATCTTAGAAAAGTATTTAGCTCCTGAGATTTGATCAAATAACTCATCAACACGAGGCAGAGGGTATTTGTTCTTGAAAGTCAGATGATTCAATTGCTTGTAGTTGATGCATAGCCGCAGAGATCCGTCTTTCTTCTTGACGAACAACACTGGTGCTCCCCAAGGAGAAGTACTTGGTTGGATAAATCCCTTTTCTAGCAGTTCCATCAACTGTTCCTTTAACTCCTTCAATTCAGCAGGGGACATTCTGTAGGGTTGGCGTGACACTGGTGCAGCTCCAGGTGTTAGATCAATCGAGAAATTCACATCTCTTTTAGGTGGAATGCCTGGCAGCTCATCGGGGAACACGTCGGGGTACTCTTGCACTATATGTATGTATGATATCTTAGATGCTTTCTTTTCAATGACTATTGTGGCGAGAAATGCCACACAGCCCTTCCTTATCATGTTCTGAGCCTTAATAGCAGAGACGAGAGACAAATGCCTCTTGTGTCTATGTCCCGTAAAGGTCAATTTAGGGAATTCACTAAATGTTATCTTCCCTCTTCTACAGTCAACACAAGCCCCATAAGTGGATAGCCAATCGACTCCCAGAATAACATCGTAGCCCTCCATGGGCATACAGATCAGATCAGCTCTAATATTGAGTTCACCAATCTTTACATCAGCTAGTGGAAAGTATTTGTTTAATTGAGCTTTCTCTCCCAAAGGGGTAGTGACAGGCAATTCAAATTCCATGGATGCAGGTTTTTCATTTAATGTATCAGTAAATGCTTGTGATATGAAAGAATGTGTTGCGCCAGTATCAAACAAAATAAAAGCTGACTGAGAGAAAACTGGTAAGGCACCTTCCACGACTCCACATTCCTCAGTGGTCTCCACTTCTTGCAGGGCCTGCAGTCTGCCAGGCTTCTTCTGTCCCATAGGACACTTTTCATTCTCCTTAAGCAGGGGGCATTCGGGAATGCGATGCTCTCGACTCCCGCAACGTAGGCACGCACCTACCTTTCTCCAGCACTCCTCCGCAGTGTGACCTAGCTTGTCATAGTGCTTGCATCTGGGCTTGTTGGGGGCAGTAGGGGCGAAGACTTTGGGCTTCCACTCTTGGCTTGGCCTGTCAGTAATGCTTAACGGCCTTTTCTTGCCGTTAGTGGGCTTGCTTGGTGCTCCAGAGGTTTGCTCCTTCTTGACCATCCTACCCTTGATGTGCTCGGTGAGATCGGTCACATCCTCCAGCAGTTGTGCTTTCTTGACCATCTCCAGATAAGCCTAAATGTCCATAGGTGCAAGTTGAGTAATGTATGCTGGCCTGAGCCCATTAAGAAAGTGTTTCATCTTCATTCTTTCAGTGCCTACCAGGTGACTGGCGTATCGCGCCAACCAAGAGAACTGAACCTCATATTCAGCAACAGTAAGGTTCCTTTGTTTCAATGCAGCAAACTCGGATGCCTTCCTCTCTTGGACCCTTTTAGAAAAGTATTTGGAGTTAAAGTGTCCTTGAACTCGTTCCATGTAAACTGTGCATCAGCCCTGGTGGCCTGAACGGACTCCCACCACGCACAGGCGTCCCGTTCAAGCTGGAATGTTGCAAGTAGTATCTTGTCTCCATCCGCACACTGCATGATGCGGAAAATGTGTTCTATCTCTTTTAGAGAATTCTCTGCCTCATCGGGATCAGTGGTCCCACTGAAACGAGGTGGATTCAGATTGCGGAAATTTCTGTGTAGATCTCCGGCTCCTCGATTATTATTGGCTCCAGCAGCCTGAAGTAATGCCTGCGTAAGCTGCTGAATAGTGTGTTGCATGTCACGGAGTTGTGCACGCTCCGCTGCCATTGCTATTGTTAAGTTCTTTCAAAAGAGAATTTAAATGTAAGATATTGAGTTTGCACTAAGTTTGTGCGTATGTGAGTTTGTTTTATCTTATTACCCTGGGTTCTACCCATTTCTCACATAGGTGTGGAATTAGACTCTAAGTTAAGGCAGGTCAACCTAGATCAACCTATACTTAAGAATAACCTAGACTCTGATACCACAAAACTGTAACGCCCCGACGCGGAATATCGGACCGATATTACAGTTATTTAATAGTATCAAGCGATAAAAAAACATCAAACCATTGCACAATTAGAATAATACCAAATGAAATCCAACTTCATTAATAATTCATCAAACTCCATTACATTCACTAATCAGAGCCAAAACTAGGGCCCAGAGTACTTTATTCAAATATAAACTATTACATATTAACTGATTGACGACTAAGCTAACTAACTACTCAGCACGGGTTGACAAAACGGGTCACTCTTGAGCATCATCCTCATTCCCCTCCTCGTGAGTGTGGTAATCTTCATCAGACTCACCTGAAACACATGAAATAATAACACAGGATGAGCGAATAACGCTCAGTAGGACTTAATATCTCATATGAACAAGCATGTTTTAAATGATTAATGTCTTAAATGGCAGGATAACTAGAGAGCATAGTCATATAGAGCAAAGTGATGATAGCAAGAGAACGATAGCACTAGTACATGGAAAATAGCACAGCAAGTACAATAAAGGATTGGCCATGTAATGATATAACACGTAAGTTGCACAACGGTGCACTAGTAACAATAGCACTTGTATAGATTGCACTGATTGATTGTCATAGATTTAAATCTTGATAGTATAATGGCACTGGATGTATGCCAACATCTTGATCATTTTAACTCCCATGGGCAAATAGCACTTTTCGGGCGCTCCTCCAAGGACCTGATCGAGCCCCAATGCACTGACATAAGTTATGTTTCTTATCTTAGATAATCATAGGGATGGCCAAATAGAGTACCAAGAATAGATGAGAATAGCAGATGAATAGACGAGAGAGTGGAAAGAACATGAACAGATGAGAGTATAAAGATAATAGATGAGATAGGGGCATAATCGTAAAACAACGTTAAACCGACGATAGTAACAGTTGCACGGCACTAGGTCGGGTGCCGGAAGTCTGGTAGAAATCATCACCGCCCACTAGCTGTGCTAAAGCACAGACTAGAAGGTCCGGCGCGATCACAAGGTAAGAAGGAAACACACTAAGGCCATTGGATCGTACTGATCCCTAAGGGTGTAACGGGATTTAAGGGTACAACCAGCTCGTCGGCTAAGGACGTGCACCAAAGCCAAGGAGACTTACGAAGGCCTTGACAAGGAGTCCCTAGTCCAGTCAGGAGTATTCCCAACGGAGAGGTGGTCCATGCCAAGAGAGAGTGTGTATAAAACAAGTGCCCGTCGTGCCTCGAGTGCTCGAAGGCCGAGGGAAGCGATAATGGTATACAAAGCTCGAATAAAATGAAGACAAGTGTTTATTTAAATAATAGGGAATTTATGTGAATAGTTACACTTAATTACCAGATAGATTATTGAATAATTTTAATAAGGTCTCATGGCAACCATGAACATTTAGTGGGTGCAAGTGTAATTGAATCAAGAGAGCATGAAAGATTGTGCATAAGGCTTTTAAATTAATTGATTTTATGTAAATATTACTTATTGTTAAATAAAAAGTCGTTACTAGTCATTATAGTACTTAATTAGGGTTAATCAAGGTTTAAATGACATAATTAGCAAGGTTATATATGCAAATTCAAGTTCTAGCCAAAATCTTTAAATCGCGACGGGGCTACCCATCGCGATTCATGGTGCGACGGGCGGTCCGGGCGCGACCCGTTGACCTGGCCGGCCTGGCGTGGGCCGGGAGGGAACCGCGACGACGCGGGCCGTCGCGTTTAGAGCGCGATGGTCCGGCCGGTCGTGACCTTTCTAAGATCGTGACGGGTTGGGCCGTCGCGATTTCAGAAAGGCGCGCCGACCCAGAAAAGGGGATCTGCCCTTTTTGGGTTGGTTCTTCCCTCCTATTAATGGCACAATATACTTCTAAAATCCATATAAAATCGCACGATGATCTAAAAATTATGAAACTAGTTTTAAATAAAAGTAGACTCGTAGATCTATCAATAGGCATGAGTAACGGACAAGGTTTGTGCATGCTTTAACAAGGTTACAATTCGGTGACCAAAACATGTGCAGTCATGGAAAACGAATTAATTGGCAACGGATGCATGATGAAAATTGGGGAAACTTTAGGCGTTTAAAAGCTAACAACATGTAGTATTTATTGGAATATTCACATGGCATGGGATCATGTATATGCATGGATTGAAGGCAAGGTTGTAGGTTCGGGTGCATGGAGATTGACAGAGATTGAAACATTTAATACTCCATCATGGAGCAACAAAAATTGGGCAAACCATAGGGATTTGCAAGAGGGGATCATGGTCTACCTAGGGTAAAATTTAATTAGTTCGTGCTTAAGAGATTGCCTACCTTTTCTTGTTGATAAGAAATCCTAGGGTTGATGACGAAAAAAGAGAAGAACTCCTCCTTGCTCTAAGCCTTCACCTCCTTGCTCCTTCGTTCTTCAGCCTCTCCCTTCGTCTCCCAGTGCTCCAGCAACGTTCTATGGGTTGATAGGGTCGAATTGGGGGGTGTATAGCTTGTTTAAGAGTCCATACTTCCTAAAACTCCTTCCTTTCTCTAAAACTCCGAATTTCCTCATTTATCATCCTATTTCTTGCCTTTATCTCCTAATTAGGATTGGGAAGAGATCCAATTTCGTGGGTAAAGGGTTAGGGTAAGTCTAGGACTACTTTTTAGGATATATATATGGGTTATTTAATATTTATCTAACCCTTTTACTAATTATTACTATTTTTAGTACGAATTTCACTTAATTAGCTCCCATCACATGATGGGCTCTTCACATTTCGGCCCATTCTATTAAGTTTGGACCATTAATACAACCCATTCTTAATTTAACTTAATGGGTTTTAATTTAATTTCCTTGTATTCCTCTTATTCTTCATTTATTCTAATTTAATTCCATTTCTCACATTTATTAATTAAAATTATCTTTTATTTATTTAAGGTTTTAAAAATCAAGGTTGCTACAGCAGAGAAGACATCATATTGTAAGTCATATATAAGACAATTATTCTTTAAAAGATCCCATAAAGATATAGAGAATCTATTGAAATAATCAAGATGAATAAAACATTAAGTTCTGTAAGGAATAAATCATAAATAATCCAAGTATGGTTAAACAAAAGTTGATGTTCTACTTTGACTTTTAAAGAGTCGAGTGAAAAATAATCTAGATGTAGACAATTGATACTAGAATTCGACTGTAGAAGAGTTGGAGTGAGACATTGATTGGTAATAGACTTCGACTTCTTGAGAGTCGGAGTCAAACACGTTTGTTCATCAATCGATATCATGCTTCGACTTTTCAGGAGTCAGAGTGAGGCTATATTACTTCCACTTTCAAGGAGTCGGAGTGAACCCAGATCACTTCGACTTTTCAAGAAGTCGGAGTGAACTAGATTACTTCGATTTTTCAAGAGTCGGAGTGAAGCCAACAGTTCATAAAATCAATTGCCCACTTTGGCTTTCCAGGAGTCGGAGTCAGTATAGAATACAGTATACGTTGTGGACTTAGAAAATATTTCTTATTAAGTGTGTGACAATGTTGACACTTAGGTCCTGTGTGTTGACACACAAATTACACTAAATGTTATAGAGTATAATACATGTACGTCTTTACTTTAACACATTAATTTTTATACAAAATAAAGTGTGGTATAATTCAATAATTTTTTTTAGGAGATACTGAAAGATTTTGTCATGGCAAAAACACAATGATCAAACATTTGTAAAGGATAATTGTACAACAATTTTTACAGGATAGTTGCTCAACAATTCTCCCCATTTTTGTTAATGACAAAAACTATCTTTTATATAAACAGTGTAAATAAATTATAGAATAAAAAAAGTTTGTTTTGTTCTATATATCTTTTCTTTTCTTTCTTTCTCCCCCTTTGTGGCATTAACAGAAAGGATAAAGGAAAAAGAGAGAGAGAGAGAGAGAGAGAGAGTAATACACACAAATAGAGAGAAACAAATCTATAATAGTTGAATAACATTTGTACATACACTAAGAGGAACTGGGGAGATAGAGAGAAGGTGGGACCTGATCAAAAAAGAGTTGAAGAAAATCCCAGAACTTCTTCTCATTTTCAAGAAATACATGGGAAAATATAGAACTATCTATATTATAGGAGGGTCCTACAGAAGGGAGCTTCCTATAAGACTTTAGGTGACGGCAATGATACCAAGAAATCTTCTTGTGAAAGGTAACACCATGCAGAGAGTGTCCAAGGGGAATGAATTTCCTATTAGAAGCCTGATGCAAAAACTCATGAACTGTGATATTCCATTGAAGACCTTGAGATTGAGCTGCTGGCTTGGCCTTGTAATAGATGTTGTATCTCTCTGTCCATTTCAGAGAGATAGACTTCCAACGAGTATCATAACCTTTAGTCAAAAAGATAGAAGAAGATAATTTCTGCTTTATGCATTCTTTGGCTTCTTCATGATAACATACAGCCCATTGATCCTCTGACAGCCTTTCAGACTCTGCAAAACTGTGTTGGAAATCTTGGAGATAGATGGAATTCTTAGAGGCATACATCAGGACAAACCGATGAAAGGAGAGTTTTATGTTGTACTTGATCTTGAACCTAACTGCTATCCGGATGTTCCTATTGAAGACTACTTGAGCAAAAGATTTCCTGGATGATACTGCACCAATTAGACTGGGGTAGAGACCTGAGGGCAATCCAATAGTCATGGAAGGAGTGATAGGTCTTTGCCCTTTCAACAACATTTCCCATTGCCCTCTACTGACATTAGGTAAATTTAATATGAATCTTTCTTCATTGAAGTGTTTCATCCTGCTGAATCTAGTTTGCTGATCTTGTATTAAATTCCCAAAGAGACCAAAAAATATAAGGTTCAAATGAGATGAGAGATTTAATAAACCACTGCTCCTGTCGAAAGCTTGCTTAAACTTTGACTGCTTCACCAGGATAGAGTGACAAAAAATTCGCCTCTGAAAGACTGTGACAATTCTGAGTGCTAAGATTTAAGGCATAGAGAGGAACTTCCTCGGTCTTGATCAAGAGGGGGAGCCAGTCTTCGAATTTGTAGCCTGGCAACCTATGGACTTCAAGAAAGGCTTTAATTTGTAAAAAATCTTGAAAAAGAGCAAAGTTGTGTTCAGAATGGTAAATGAAGGCATACTAAAAAGAAGGAAAAGATTCGTTGGGTATATTTTTCCCTTTGAGCTCAACTTGAGATGGAAGTGCCACACTGGGCACAATCCGAGCAAGAGGGTGAGTAGGAAGAGCAGAAGAGGGTGTGGATGATCTCGGAAGAGATAAGAAGCAAAAAGGAGGTAAGGTATGAAGATCTGGAGGGTTTGCAGGTGTAGGAGTGAAGGTATACATTGAAGGAGATAAGGTAACAAAGGTGATTGGTGGAGAAGGAGGTTGTTTCTCTGGTTGGGAAGAAGAGGGAGGAGGAGGACCAGAGGAAACTGGAGGGATTGGTTCAGAAGGAGTTGGAGGTGTTGGTTTAGGAGGAGTTGAAGGTGTTGGTTCAGGAGGAGTTGAAGGAATAGGATTGGATTCTGAGGAAAGAAAGACAACATAACCGGATTTCATAAGCTTCCTCCTGACCCTTCTCTTAAAAGTCTTAACTTTGGGTTGCACTTCCACTGACTGATCATCAAACTGGTTGGCCTATTGCTCTACTGACTTCTGCTTAATCTGCTCAGAAGGCTGCTCTTGTTGAGGTTGATGCTGCTGTTCAATAGAGTGTTCTGACTATTTTCTGACTCCATAGCTGGCTATTGAACCCGAAAAATATCGGGGCTTAAACAAACCCCGGGCGACAAATACGCCCTGAAGGAACCGGGAACGAACTCCCGGTCCCCCGCCTGGACGTCGAAGATAGGCGAGACTGGGATCACGTATCCACGCAGAACGACCTAAGGTGCGCGTTCGGGATATGGCGTTCGAAGCCCCATGGGACGAAGCAAGGCGTACCTCGGGAGGCAAAAATCTGGCGACCGGACCCTCGTTCAAGACCGTGCACGATCCCGACACGTCAAGGACAGTCAAATGCATGTGCCCCTCGAAAATGGGGTGAAACGCACGTGGGACGGTCGAAGACGCACGGGCGGTGCACGTATGCACGTGCGCGACATGGCCGTCAACCAACAAACCAAGAAGCTGGAGGCCCACAGAGCTCTCTCCCGGAAGGTACGAACGGAAATGGCTAAATGGGTGAAGGCCCACCCTTTTATAGGGAGGGGCCCAGCCATGGGGGCGCACCCCCGCCGATCCGGACGGGGGCACCCCCGCCGGTTCCGGACAGGGGCGCACCCCCGCCGGTCCGGACGGGCGCACCCCGCCGGTTCCGAACGGGGGGGCGCACCCCTGCCGGTCCGAGCGGGGGGTGCACCCCCGTCGGTCCGAGCGAGGGCCGCACCCCCGTCGGTTCGGGCGGGGGTGCACCCCCGCCGGTCCGGGCGGGGGCCGCAACCCCTGCCGGTTCGGGCGGGGGCGCACCCCGCCGGTCCGGGCGCAGTGCGCACCCCCCGCAGGTCCGCGCAGGGAGTGCACCCCCGCCGGTCGCCCGTCTCTGGAAGCTGCCTGGAACGCGCGACACCCCCGCCGGTCAGGGGCCTGACTGGCGGGTACCCCCGCCAGTTCGATTCCTCGTGCGCATACCTCCGCCAGTCGCTCCGCCTCGACGCCAGTGCCGCCAACCTCCGCCGGGCCGTGCACCCCCGCCGGTAGGCCCTCTTGAAATCCTATAAATAGGGGACCATACCCCCATTGCAAAAAGACGGCGAATAACATCGCATACCCTCTGCAAGCTCAAGGCGATACCAAGAGCTATACGTGCGCGAGCTTAAAAAAAAAGGCCGCATGTGCTGGGGAAGGAAGTCTTTGGCGTCCTTTGGTGTTCTGTCCTCCGCGTTCGGGCCCTCCTGCGCCTCGTTCGTGTGGAGACACCATAGGTTGTCATATGACTCCTAGCATTTTCCTTTAAGTCCTCTATTGTCACCAAATGACGTACGTAAAGGCAATGTTGTCCGACGGTGGCACAAATACCCTATCGTGAACTTAAAGGAACGAATTGTCGGTGAATGCCCGGCGGAGGCATAAACACCTCACCGCGGGCATCAAAGACCCGACACTTGAACTGTACATCCTATAAACGTCCGACGGTGGCACAAACACCCCGTCGCGAACATTGATGTAACCCTCATGCTGTGTAATGTCCGACGGAGGCACAAACACCCCGTCGTCGACGCCCATGTACATTACATGTTGTATATATGCCCAATGGAGGTACAAAAACCCCATGGCACAAATGTAAATGTCATAAATATAAATGACATGAGCATGCTTGAAATAAATTGTGGAAATTTATTTGTCATCTGTTTTCTTTAAATTTCGGCATATGGTCTTTTAGCAAACATTACGCATCGAAGGTATTCGAGTTTTGCACTCGATGTAAATGAAACATCGACTTCGGTCGGTGGGGAACGGTCCAGTACACGACCACTCCAATCGCCTTGAAATGCGAGTGCAACACGGAAAAAAAAAATAAATAAATGAAATGAAATTTGAGGGTATCAGGGTTCGCACCCAATACCCATCGTAAAAATAAATCTCTTTGTCTGTTTCTCGTAAACAGTCTGGCACGCCCGCAGAAGCAAAAAGACAATGGACGGAACCCTCCGGGGCGAAATTCATTCCTCATTTCAAAGAATCGAATGAGGCGAGAAATATTCCGCGTTCCAACAATCTGGCACATCCGGTGGGACTGTTCCTGCCTTCCATGCATATATAAAAAGACCTTATGCCGATATAGGAATAGAAGATGACTAATTTTCACACCACAGGTACAAGGAGCTAATGTCGGCACCAAACGCTCGTTCCCACCTGCAAGTTCAAGCAACCCGATGGCCGCCGTCACCTACGGTCCGCTGGTCGTCACCTGTCACGCCAAATGTGGCTACTTGACTATGCCGATCGTGTTCGGCGACTTCCCAGCAGTGGTGGGATCCCCTTACTTCCTAGGGGTGGTCCCCGCCATCCAAGATACGCTAAAGACGGCGCCCAAAGCTACTGCAACCAGGGGCACCAAACCCCGCCCAAGTCAAGGCCGAGTCTTCTCAGTAAACACCATCTCTTGCATCGCAGTCCCTAGAAAATGGGGACAGCGCCAGGGATGCAAGGGCAGCAAGCCCCGCGCAGTTGTCTCCAACTCCGGCAAGACCGTGCTCGTGGGAGACATCCGCGTCAGGCTCGATGGAGGTGAGCCGATATTGCCCCGGGATAGAAGCGTCCCCATGGTGGCAAGCTCCAACAAATTCTCTCCCCTCCAAGGGATGCGCCAAGAAGATCGGGACTCCCCAAAAGGAGCCCGACGGGGGCAGGCATCAACCTCGGCACCCCAGCAGCCTCGCAAAATGAGGCAAATGTGGGTGACCAAGCAGGAAGCCCGCCAAATCAAGCAAGCTAGAGTAGATCAACCCGCTGAATGCCCCAAGAAGGCAGCGCCTGAGCGAGAAAAAGTTCAGGACCCCGAACCTCCTCGTCCTCGTGGACAGAAAAGGAGGGGCGTCTATCGGAAGCCCAACTTTGTCTCCACCCAAGCAGAACCTGCTGAAGGAGGAGACGTGAGGCACACTGAAACTTCTGTACCTAGGGTCTCAGTCTTTGAGAGGCTGAGCACCTCAGTCTTTAGCAGACTAGGAGCAGCACTCCGTCCAAACACCCAGAGGCCCAAGAAGCGGAGGGTGCAGCGGACATCTGAAGAGGGTGGAGGCATGAAAATCTTCACCTGCTACGCTTCTGGAAGAGAAGCGGCTGGGCCATTCGGCATCCCTCTCGGGGCATTCAGGATAGATGAACTCGGCCAGGAGGGCGAAGCCATAGCCCGGTATACCCGGAACCCTGCCAGAAGACCTCCCCAAAGGCAACAAGGCAGTCAAGCTGGACCCTTGAATCAGAGGCAAGTTCCCGAGCCTCCACTCGAGCATGACCAAAGACCCCTGCTAGACCTCGAAGGAGGGGAAGAAGACGAAGTCGCAAGCCTCCATCTCGGGGATCAACAGCTTCCGGCGGATGGAGAGCAAGCTGAAGTATTCCTTATGCCGCTAACCAGAGCCGCCTTCCAGGCAATGACGGACGACGCCAAGTATGACTTCATACAACGTTGGCAGGCCGAAATGGCCAATCTCCTGACGGAGCGAGGGCAACAGGCAGGGTCAAACGCGCCATGCCGCCAAGTGCCAACGGCAAACCAAAATGCTCGGACAAGACATCAACAAGGCGACCTTCTGAACGCGCGACATTGTTGACTGTGCATTTTCGTTGTCCAGAGTTCCTCGCACAAGTCAATATGTGCACTTCTTCTAAACTGTCTCACAAACATAAAATCATAAAGAAGAACTAGCACAATGATGAGCACAGGTCATATCCACGGAGAGGCCGAATAGAACTTGATTTAAACTACTTTATCTTGAAATCATTCTAACAAACACTCTTAACTAAAA
The DNA here is from genome assembly GCA_014218235.1 of Colocasia esculenta. NCBI lineage: Eukaryota > Viridiplantae > Streptophyta > Magnoliopsida > Alismatales > Araceae > Colocasia > Colocasia esculenta. Next base: position 164,196,383 of record CM024754.1, on the reverse strand, counting down.
TCACACTGCGTGAGAATTAACTCTGTAATTTGCATCAATCAAATCCCTCACACTCAGACATGTCAAACTTAATGAAATAACAAGTGGAATTGAAATGAAAATGGGAATTGATATCAATGTACCCTCTCAATTGAGGGATCAAACAGATGAACAGAAATCTAAACTAACAATTCTCAAATCACTGTAAGAACAGATTCAATTCAAGCTAGTTAAAGATCAATCTCTCCTCTCCGACCAATCGAACCAAAATAGAAAATTACACAAAAATGCAAGTTCTAAATTTGAATTGCTCTGGAATTTAAAGAGATAAAATGGTGATAGAACACAAATCTCAAAAGAAATTATCAAACCAATATACCCTCACAGCTCGAGGGATGAACAATCTACAATAATAGCTCACCACAACACCAGAATCACTGCCCTCACAGCTCTCACAATAGAAGCAAAAGAAACTCCACTCCCGGCAATCTCCAACCAACAGCAAAACACATCAGCAACAATTCTGGCACCGTTCCTCACAGAACAGATCAGAAGAAATGGAAGAACAAAATCCAACACAATCTCGGTTGCTCTCCGGATGAACACAGAAGAAAAGAATTAGAGAAGCAAAACAAAACAATCCTAAAAATAATCTGAACTCTCAGCAATTTGAACAATTCTCACATCTCTCACAGAAGAAAAGAAAACAAATAAACCTACCTCCCTGCAGCTGAACTCCCCAAGTCCCTTCCACTACCTTGCATTCGAACCATAAGAAAAAAGAAAGTTCCTCCCAGAATTCTGACCCAAGAACAGATATAGTGTTGAACTATTTCCAAAACGTCTCCTTACAGCAAGAGACAAATCAAATAGAAATTGAACCAGCCATGATCTAAACAACGAATCCTCACAGCAAAGTAAAGAAAAGAAACACTCCGGAAACATTCACATAACACAGAAGCAATGTAATCAAAACTAAATGCAATAAACGTCAGAAGAAATGAGAATTGAATGCACTAAATGCCACTGGATCACCCTCACAACCTAACTAATCTACCTCATCCAAGAACAAAACAAACAAATCCCTCAGATTGCTTCCCTTCAACAGCAGACCAATTCATTCACAATATCGAACCATCCTCCCCACAACAGGAATTCCACAGTATCAAACTAATGCAGAGAAGAAAGAACTCAGAAGAATGAAATAGATCAAAATTTGGAAAATAACAGAGATAGAAAGTGGCACTGGATCGGACTATCTAAACGCACAAAGAAATTGAAAATATTACTGGATCATAGCCCTCAACCCAATCATCTGCAGAAGAAATAAAACTTGAAATAAAAACAGAAAAAAAAAATACTGAACTATAGAAGCATCTGATCTCAGAAGAACAATAACTCTCCAAAATGTCGAACTCCAACCCTCCCTGCTCTGCTTGAAAGAAGGATTACAGAAGAACTAAACTGAAAGAAAATTCTCACAACTCTCTACTAGCTAACCCGTCTCCTAAGAACTGGAAGAACAGAAAGAAGAACTAGCTAAAAAATTCTAAGAAGTCGAACCCCAACTCCCTGCTCTGCTAAAACAGAAAATACAGAAAAACTAGAGACTAAAAAAATCCTGAGAAATTCCTACTTGCCAAGCCCCCGGAGAAGAGGACTTGGGGTCCTTTTATAGGGTTCCAGGCGCCTCTGCTCTGCACCTCTTCCCGCTTCCTGGATGCCGCCTCAGCAGTGTACCAAGATCGCCATGTCAGCCTGCGCTGGATCGCCACCTCAGCAAGCCTTCACCGCCTTGCACACACCCGGCCGCGCTATCCACTTCAGATCTCAGCAGCTCCTGGGCGCCATCCGCCGCACAGCACCATCGCCCAGCAGCCTAGCCAGCAGTGACCCAGCAACCCCTGGCGCACCGCCCGCCTAGCTGGCCTCCTGCCGTACCACACCGTACACACATCTGCCCACAGCTGCTAGCCCCTTCTGCGCTGCCCAGCTCCTGCTGTCCGCACCTACTCTGCACCCCAGATCTGGCCCTGCACAACCGGCCGGCATCACACCAGGCGCGCCATCTCCCTCACCTGGCCAGCATGATCCATCGCACCCAGATCCGCATCATCTGCACACCACCATGCCACAGCCAGGCACCGCCTCCAGCAAGCTTCCCCAAATCGTAAATCGCCTTTGACCTAGTGGGAAGAAGGATAAAAAGATTTAAGAGGGTGAGTAGATGGGTTAGGTGTTTATTTAATGAAATTGGTGGGGTATATGGCAACGTGTGGTGAAGTGAGGAAAAGAAAATATGTAATGGTTTATGAGGGGGTATGTGTCATTATGAGATTGAGTATGGTGGGATTAAAATGTTTTTCTTTATTTATTGGGACTGGTGTGGTATGTGACATGATGGTGTTTAGGTAAATGTTATTTATTTAACTAAGATTTAAAATTTGATTTATTTACAAATAAGAAATTCATAAGAAAATCTAGGACCAAGGATTTATTTATGTACAATATACTTGCAAAAAGAAAACACTTTATTAGTCAAGCATTGATTTTAAATCTAACTATGTGTTCTACACAAAAATCTAACTAAAATGCTCGAAAACCTATTAATGGATGAAATGAGAATTAAACTCAAAATGTACATTATTTATAGACAAAATATGTCTAAAATCAATTATATGTGTGAAATTTAACGTAAAAATTTATGTAGTTATCACCTGCCCGATGTCAATCCACGCACGGCCGTGGTTAATGACTATACCGTCGACCCGGCCCAACAACAACGCAGGGGCATAAACTCCCAAGCCTCCATGGCCGAAGATATCGTGGCCCAACGGCGAATGATCGAAAAGATCGTGGACGACCGCTTCGCTCAACGAGGTGTGGGGACCGACACAGTAGATTTATACAGTGTGCCATATCCCGTCCACCATCAATTCAAGAAACTACCGCCGGACTACCCCAAGGCGCCAAAGTTGCAGAAGTTCGACGAACAGGGCTCGCCAAACGAGCACCTGGCCTACTATATAACGGCCATGGGAGAGTTGGCATTCGACGAATCCTATCTCCTCCGTTACTTCGCAACGTCCCTGACGGGTACCGCCTTCCAATGGTACTCAAGGTTAAGGCCTAACTCCATTGTCGACTGGGCTGACCTCCAAAAGAAATTCATTGATCGCTTCCAAACGGCCGAAAGAAAGGTGTCGCTTGCAGAGCTGTGCTCCCTCAAGCAAAGAAAAGGAGAAACGGCACTCGACTTCATCAAGCGGTGGCGTGACTTCAGCATGAGGTGCGACAACCCCCCGACGCAAGAAGATGCCATAACTATCTATCGACGGGGCCTGGCGGCACAGATAAGCGAAAAGCTGCTGGGGACAAACATCAAAGGTTTTGACCAGCTCAATTTAGTCGTGGCAGAGATCGAAATGTTCTTCGCCGACAACCCGACGCAAGCTCCCTCGAAAAGCAAGCCGGGCAAGGAGCGCGTTGTTGGCAAAGAAGCCAATGCTGTGGACTTCGCCCCGCAAAGTAAGGGGAAGAAGATCATGGCCTCTGGCGCTCCGAGCAAGAAGGTGGAAGAAATACCGCCCCCGACTTCACTGGCACAACGTATGAGCACGCTGTATTCCTTCAAAAGGGACCATACGAAGCTACTCTTCAAGCTGTCCATGAAGAATGACCTGCTCACGCTCCCGGGACTAAGAAGACCAAGTGAAGCAGATAAAGTGGATGAGCCAAATTACTATCTCTACCACCGCATGCTAGGGCACTCTATTGAAGACTGCTACGTCTTCAAAAATGAAGTACAGAAGCTGATCCAGAGTCACCTCATCACCATGCATGAACATTTGGTCGATCCTCCACAGCCCCATGCCTGGGACCAATCGAGGCAGTCGGCCAACGTCATCCATATCAATGCGCCGGCTCCTGAACCAGAAGGCCCCGAGGCGAATCCTTGGGATGCTCAGTCCACAAACGGATCGGAAAGGGATCATCCCTCCGCCTCAGAGCACAGAACGTGGTCGGAGACAGTGCAAAACCTGGAAAGACAGGTTCAATCGCTATGGCACGGTCAGCGCCAAACGTTGATGTACCTAAGGACCATGCAAGAAAGTCTGACGACCCTCCAGCAAGGACTCCAAGGGCCTGTAGGCACATCTACGCCCCAGACGCGCCCTCCCTGTGGGGATCATTCAGCGGATGTTGTCACACATACAGCCAACGTCATTGACCCGCCGAAAATCTATACACTAGTGGCTTTTACCTTCCCGGACCCGGATATGACAGAAGCCGGCTCATCGGGCGAGGCTCCCACCTGGTGGTGCCCGGGAGGGCGAATTCCTCACCAGAGTCGCTTGGCGACCGCAAATACCGGGGAAATCTTCAAAATGCTCCTGCAGCAAGGTGTCGTGATGGCCCACATACCGCCACCGATGTACACTGAAAGAGAGTTGAATCACCCAACTGTCGATATCATGCCATGATGCTGCACCCTACGGACAGGTGCCCTGATGTCCGGGATTGGATCGAGCCCCTTATCCAGAAAGGGAGAATCGACCCGGAAGGCAATTCCATGGTCCTGATGAGAGCCAGGGAAGTAGCCCAGTGGGAATTTGAGGAAAGCGATTACATGCGCTTCAAAAACCTCAAAGCCCCCGAAGCTGATGAACAAGGATGGCTCATACCGCCGACGCGGTCCACCACCGGCACTGAAGGCACGAGCCTGGGGCAGCACTTCACGAACATATCCCTAATGAAGGAGCCCATCTCAATATGCAATCAAGAGGATCCAGAAATGACGGGAGCCAACTCCTCTAACGAGGCCCCTGCTCTGTGGTATCCCGGATGGCGAATCTCTCTGAATCCCTTTGCGACTGCAAAGACTGGGGAGATCTTTGAAAAACTCTTGCAGCAAGGCTCTGTGAAGGCGCATAGACCACCACCGACATACACGGAGAGGGAAATAAACCACCCCATGTATTGCAAATACCATGCCATGTTGCTGCACCCTACGGACATGTGTCTGATTGTTCGAGACTGGGTCAAATCCCTCATCCAGAAGGGAAATATCGACTCGGAAGGCAATCCAATAATCCACTCCGAGATCAAGGAAGAAGCCCAGCAGCAACCTCCTCGGCGAAGGAAGGGGTCTCGACAACATCAAGTCTCCCCTCCCCGTGAACAAGCTCCTAAAGATAGGAGTACGGGGCGGCGCTTCGAAAATTCACCTCCGCAAATACTCAGGCGGCAAGATAAAGACCGCAGGGGCAAGCAGCCAGCGATGGAGTCGGCCACCCAAGGGGCAAGCTCCTACTGGGCCGAATTCCAAGAATTATCGCCCGAAATAATCGAGCAAGCAATTGATTCTACTTTCCAATACCAGCAAGATGAAGCTAGCTGGACCACCGTGGCCTCCAGAATGCGCCCCTCACTGGCGTTCCCAAAAAGGGGTGGGTCGCACAGCCGCCCTACTCGGGAGGACGCCTCTCGAGCATCCAAACCAGCAAAGGAGCTCACGCCGCTTGAAATGGCGCGGGCGCTGAAGCAAGAGAAGAACAGGCAAAAGAACATGAGAAGATGCCTGAAGGAGCGAGCCGAGCAAGCAGCGGCAATGGCCGCCCCTGCAGAGCTAACTCCGCTCCAGAAGCTACAAAAGATCATTGATGAATTGGAGGAATATATCCCCTCTAAGCCCACCTGGGGAGTCCCTTTGGACGTACATCCCATGGGAAGAAATAGAGCACAAAACGAGGCTTAAAAGTTGGCTCCACCAAATGCTACAAAGGGCTCAAGAAGGCGAAAAGCTGCCTCTGCCTGAAGAACTGGCCATCTTCTACAAGGAAGATGAAATTACTATCGAGAAGCTGGAAGAAATGCTGAAGGACTTCTCGTGCAACATGGTGTCAATACCACCGCCTGCAAGCTTGCAGTCGCCGGCTGACACGCCCCCTGTGGTAACATATCGGCGCCGCAACCGAGGCCGGGGAAAGGGCCGCTGACGAGGAAAGAAGCTCGCCCCGTCGCCCGGCGAAAAGCCCAGTTTGCCCGACCTCAGCAAAACCATCATCTTCCTGGGAGAGGAGCCCCAATCCATCCCTGAAGTGGAGGTACGAGTCAACTCCTTCATCTTCGACCCGTCTGACGAGGAAGAAGAAGAGCAGGAGGAGATCATAAGCGAACTCCCTTGCCAGAAAGTCGCCAGGCCAGCCGACCGACCCGCTCCATCCAAGGGCGACCAAGATGAAAGTCTCGCCCCGGAAGAGGGTCTCCTAACCCCTTTGTTCGAAGAAGATCCGAACGAACAACCAGGGGCAAGGCGGACTAACCAATTCGGGCAGCCGATAAAACCTTTGGCAGACATGGTCCCACCATTGGAGCAACTTCGTGCCCAGGCCGATCGCAAAATCATACAGCACATGAAGCGGTTCCCAACTAACATCACCATATGGGACGCTATCGCCTGGAGCAAAGAGTTAAGAGCGGCTCTCATCAAAATATTGCAAGAGCCCGAGGTCTACGAAGCTGATGTGACCGAACTCCAAGCTCAAGCCCTGGAAGCACTGGCGGCGGAGGTGACATTCTCCGATAAAGATATGTTGTTGCCTACGTTGTACCATAATCGTGTTAGTTATGGGTGTCCTCAAGCCAATCATAACTTGTACAATCTTGTTCTTTGATAATAATAATAAGGCTTTTATTTACCGTTTCATTCTGAAGTCCATGAATATACGCAATGAATGTTAATTATGATGAGATCATAACAATCAGGTTAATATCCTTTAAATGTATATTCTTAATTGTTCCTAGTCGGAGGATATTCGAGAAGGACATCGAATATCCGGTTAGACTAGTACAGGTTGCACTTGCTCATAAGATGAGGGTGACTGGTCTCATAGTCACTTGTGTGGAGACACTAAGGTGAATCTGTAGGTGCTCATTGGAGAATGAGTTCACTAAACTGATCCGTTATGAATCGCTGGATGGTAATGTTACCTAACTGTCAACCAGCTAGATTCATTGTCACAGTGGCGTGATTGGTCCTTAGACCTGAGACACCAAGGACACCTTGTTGGTGGACTTCTAGGTTTTGACCTTGACTTATAGATCTCTATCCATGGGGTCTTAATCAGTTAAGTGTTCGGATCTAGCGGAATACCTTCGGAGGTGATTGTGTGGTCAACATGGGATCGCTCGCTCTCGGTAATAAGAGAGTGAATACTCTAGGGAAAGATGCCTGATAGTCCCTGGCCAGGGCAAGACTACTTATCAGAAAAGGAGTTTTCTGATAATGCTATGCGGCATCTAAACCAAGTGAGTGCGCACATTAGGGTTTGACAGTTGACCATACCTAAGTGCACTCGAGAGAATTGTACGAGCGAAGGATTTTAGTCACGTGGTAACTGATGACAGAAAAAGGTTCCTTGATTGGGTTGCTGAACCCCAATGCTTTCCAGGATCAAGTGGTGTTGCTTGGCACCCAACTTGATTGGAAGCCTGGTCAATTATCGTGAGACGATAATTGATTGTGTAATTAATAATATGAGATATTATTAATTACAGTAAGTCAATAAAGAGTTATTTGGCTTAATGGGCTGAAAACTAGACTAGCACTTAGGCCTAGAGGGTCACACGCAATAGAGTTCCGAGCAGACTTGGGATGTGCACTTCCCGTTTGGTACATGGAAGTTGTTCCTGGTACCAAGGGCTTCGAGAAGAACCCATCGTGGCATCGTTTGGCCTCTGTAGAGGCCACACGACCCCCTGCAAGATGCCACCGCCATGTTTCTTGGACAGTCCAAGAAAGGGGTGTTTTCTGCAATTTTGGGTTATTCCGGGGCTTTTATGGGCGTTTGGGGGCGGTGGGAAGGGGCTTCCGGCGCCGCGGAGGCGACGCGGAGGGCGGGGCGGGCCGCCCGCACCGGCACGGTGCTGGTGGGGGGGGCGCGGCGGCTAGGGTTTCCCCAGCCGAGCGGGGCCCTGTCGGGCGGGAGGGGAGACCCTCGCGGGTCGCCCCGCGGGCCTGCCCCATCCGGGTCGACTTACCCAACGCGGGCGGGGCCCGGGCCACCCGCGGGTGCCGCGTCGGTCCGCCCTGGGCGGACCGGCTACCGGATCCGGCCCGCCCTTCTTCCCTTTTCCCATTTTTAAAAGTTTTTAACTTGTTTTAAAAATCATAAAAATTGTTTTTAAAATCCCAAAAATTATGAAATTAATTTTAAGAGTTTTTAAATTGTTTTAGCTCTCTGTAAATTAATTTTCAGATATTTGACCCAATGTTTAATTAGTTTAAGGAATTATAAAATTGTTTTAGTTATTTCCTACCATCTAATTAATGCATGTTAATTAATTAAAGAATGTGATTCTTGTTAAATTAATTAATAGTAAATTTTGGCGGATTCATGCAGCAACGGTGAATGGCGTTTATCTAATGTTGATTAGATGTTATCCATGTTAGCTAAATTGTTTAGTTAATTGATTTTTAAAATATATTATTATTTTTGAAATAAAGTTATTTCAGAAGTAATTATGTGATGATTGCTTATTGATGCATGTGATGTGTTGATGTGTGGATGATGATCATGGACTTAGATGTCATGTGATGATGTTTATGGTTAATGGCATGTGATGTAATTTTGAGGACTGCGTGCCTCCCTTTCTCCCTCTATTAAATCCGGGTTGTACATTCTATCTCCCTCCTGTTATGTACTCCCTTGACTTGTTCAAGGTTTCTTATTATTATCTGATGTACATTTATGGGCCTGCGAGCCCAATTTAAATATTACTTGTAATTATAAGAAGCGGATTGGCGGAGATGGAGGAGAGTACCATGCAGGACCTTCATGGAGATAGAGTTACATCAAGCAAATGCATTCGATGCGGGGCTGCCATTTATTCACCATGTTTGTAGATTACCAACTGGCTCTGGTAATGCCACTCTAGGTTAAAGTCCATGATCATCCATCGTTTTTCTTCATATATATGATATATGTGGAATGTGCTATGATATATATAATTAAATATATGATATTCCAAATTCTATATATCAATAGCACGCAGATATAGAGACCAAGATAAAATATGTCAAAATCCCTCCTCGTTTAAATTTTAAGCCGTAGCGTAATCATTGAGAATGAATTACGTGGCCCTCCATCATTATAGTTTTAGGATTGCCATTAGATTGGGCAAGTTTGTTATGCTATCCACAAGGCTTGCCAAATCTGATGACAGACTAAAACTATGGCATGGTGATGCCTTAAACGGGATAGAGGACCGGTGTAGCTTTGTTGTGCTATCCACAAGGGCTACATCCAAATCTATGCTCGTTACGTAATGATGGTACTGCTTAGACTGGATTTAATGACTTGTTGTGCTATCCACAAGGTCATTAAAATTCAGGGGCCAAAATAAGATCGGATATTGCAAGAGTTGAAAGTGTCAAAAGTTGACCGCTTTCAGATCATAGTATGGTTTGTTGTGCTATCCACAAGATCATGCTATGAGTCTATAAGATTCCGATCCCCACTAGGAGACTGTCGGAGTCTCCCATTCTGTATATCTGAGGGTTATACAGTCTGTCGAAAAATAGTGGGAGCTAATCTTGATTAAAGTCCTAATCTAGATTTAATTATTATTATGAACATCTGCTAGTTGTATTTACATTTCCTTTATAGGCAAAATGTCGTCGGGTAACCCACTCCGTGGCATACTGGATGCCAACAAATTGACAGGCCGACTACTCAAAATGGCTCAAGAATCTGAAGATTGTCCTCAGGTCTGAGCGCATTGCCTATGTCCTGGAAGGTGAGTTTAGCTGAGATGCTAAACATGCTAAAGACTGCTGAGGGCAACCTTAAGAAGGAAAGCCCACTGTTCTCATGGTTGGAAAGTCCAACAGAAGAGAGAGGAATGCAAGCCTTTAAGAAGGGCAATGCAAAGAAACAGTCCAAGCAAAGACAAAAGAAGGACATAAGCAAAGGAGCAGAAAAGGGCGAGTGTTTCCACTGCAAGAAAAAGGGGCACTGGAAAAGAAATTGCAAGGACAACCTTGCAATGAAGGCTCAGGAGAAGCAGAAGCTTGGCGAAGCTTCAGGTATCTATATGATAGATCTTCACTTGTCCATTAGAGATTCCACATCTTGGGTTTTAGACACTGGATGTGCTTCTCATGTCTGCAATGATGTGCAGGTGCTGACAAGTAGAAGGAAGCTGAGCAAGGGCGAGGTGAACTTGAGGCTTGGAAAGGGCGCAAGTGTTGGTGCACACACTGTGGGGACAGTGAAGCTCAAGTTACCCTCAGGAGATTTGCTTTTATTAGATGATTGCTACTTTGTGCCTAGTATCATTAAGAACATTATTTCTGTTTCTTGTTTAGACATAATTGGATACAAGTTTACCATTGAGAACAATAGTTGTTCAGTTTTTTTGAGAAATAAACTAGTTGCTTTAGCAAATTTGGTGAATGGTTTGTATCTACTTGATGTTTCTTATGAAAATCTCCATGTTGATGTTTCTCCTAAGAGAAGTAAGAATAGTGTGAACACTGCCTACTTATGGCATTGTAGGCTTGGTCACATTGGCGAGAATAGGATTCAAAAGTTGCATAAGAATGGATACTTGGATCCATTTGATTATGAATCATATGCAACTTGCGAATCCTGTTTAATGGGTAAGTTGACCAAATCTCCATTTAGTGGACATGGAGATAGGGCCAAGGACATATTGGAACTAATACACTCGATGTATGTGGTCCAATGTCTACCCAAGCCAAGGGTGGCTACTCATACTTCATTACATTCACGGATGACTACTCAAGGTTCGGATTTGTTTACTTAATGAAGTACAAATCTGAAGCCTTTGGGAAATTCCAAGAATTTAAGAATGAAGTTGAGAAGCAAACTGGAAAGAGCATTAAAATCCTACGGTCAGACCGAGGAGGTGAATACTTGAGTACAGAGTTCACACAATTCTTAAAGAATAATGGTATCCTTTCTCAATGGACTCCTCCCTATACACCACAGATGAATGGTGTATTGAAAAGGAGGAATCGCACCTTGTTGGACATGGTACGATCCATGATGAGTCGTTCGCAGTTACCAGTTTCCCTATGGGGATATGCGCTAGAGTCAGTGGCATATCTACTGAACAGGGTTCCCAGTAAATCTGTGTCTTCTACTCCATATGAGATATGGAAGGGTAGAAAGCCTGATTTTAAACATGTAAAATCTGGGGCTGTCCTGCCCATGTAAAGAAACACGACCCAGATAAATTGGACTCCAGAACTGATAAGTGCAGGTTTGTTGGATATCCAAAAGAAACATTTGGGTACCACTTTTACCATCCTGGTGAACAAAGAGTGTTTGTTGCCAGGAGAGCTGTCTTCTTGGAAGAGGAGTACCTTACCCAAGAGGACAGTGGGAGTAAGGTAGATCTAGAAGAGGTTCTAGATCCACAGACTGTGCAAAATCCACCAGTTGAAACATCGGTACCGGAACCTATTCAGAAATATACACACATTCAGCGTAGGTCTGGTAGAGTACCTAGACAGCCTGAAAGATATGTTGGACATATCAGTGAAGGCATGTCTTATAATGAGGATGATGACCCAAAGACCTACCAAGAGGCTGTTGATAGTCCTCAGTCAGGAAATTGGCGAGATGCCATGAATTCTGAGATGCAGTCCATGTACACCAACCAAGTTTGGAACTTGGTAGACTTGCCTAAAGGTATTGTACCTATTGGGTGCAAGTGGATCTTTAAGAGAAAGATCGGTGCAGATGGACAGATCGACACTTATAAGGCAAGGTTGGTGGCAAAGGGGTATCGTCAAAGGCAAGGAATTGACTATGACGAAACTTTCTCACCAGTTGCCATGATAAAGTCGATCAGAATTCTTCTCGCCATTGCTGCATACTTTGATTACGAGATCTGGCAGATGGATGTAAAGATTGCTTTCCTCAATGGAAACATTGAGGAAGAAGTGTATATGATACAGCCTGAGGGTTTTACATCCAAAGATTGTCCAGATAAAGTATGCAAGCTTCAAAGGTCCATCTATGGATTGAAGCAAGCTTCTCGTAGTTGGAACATAAGGTTTGATGAGGCTATCAAATCTTATGACTTCATTAAGAATGAAGATGAACCATGTGTGTATAAGAAAATCAGTGGGAGTGCTATCACTTTTCTCATACTTTACGTTGATGACATCTTGCTCATTGGGAATAATGTAGGGATGTTATCATCAGTAAAGGTTTGGTTGTCAAAGAACTTCTCCATGAAGGATTTGGGAGAAGCATCCTACGTATTGGGAATACGTATCTATAGAGATAGATCCAAGAGGATGCTTGGCTTGACCCAATCAGTGTACATAGATACCATTGTCAAAAGGTTTGGCATGGAAAATTCCAAGAGAGGTCTCATACCAATGAGACATGGGATTAATCTCTCTAAGGAGCAGTCTCCTAAGACTCCTGAAGAGAGGGCAGTCATGGATAGAGTCCCCTATGCTTCGGCTATAGGGTCTATCATGTATGCCATGCTATGTACAAGGCCTGATGTGGCATTTGCTCTAAGTGTTACGAGCAGATATCAGGCAAATCCAGGTGAAACACACTGGATGGCAGTGAAATGTATCCTTAAGTACTTGAGAAGGACTAAGGATATATTTCTGGTTTATGGAGGAGGGGACTTGAAACTTCGGGCATACACTGACTCGAGTTTCCAGTCAGATCCAGATGATAGCAAGTCTACATCTGGGTTTGTGTTCACCTTAAACGGAGGTGCAGTGAGCTGGAAGAGTTCCAAGCAAGAAACCACTGCAGACTCGACGACAGAAGCTGAGTACATTGCTGCAGCTGAAGCCGCCAAGGAGGCAGTGTGGATGAAGAAGTTCATCACCGACCTTGGTGTGGTGCCGGGTGACTCTGATCCGATCCCATTGTTGTGTGACAACAATGGGGCCATTGCACAAGCGAAAGAGCCGCGGTCTCATCAGAAGTCAAAGCACATTCTGAGGCGATTTCACCTGATCAGGGAGATTATCACTAGAGGAGATGTACTGGTGGAAAGAGTTCCTTCATTTGACAACATTGCAGATCCACTGACGAAGCCTTTGACTCAAATTGTGTTTGAGCGCCACCTAGAGTCTATGGGTCTAAGACATAAAGGTGATTGGCTTTAGTCCAAGTGGGAGATTGTTAGTTATGGGTGTCCTCAAGCCAATCATAACTTGTACAATCTTGTTCTTTGATAATAATAATAAGGCTTTATATTCATTATGTGTAATTCGTTTACCGTTTCATTCTGAAGTCCATGAATATACGCAATGGATATTAATTATGATGAGATCATAACAATGAGGTTAATATCCTTTAAATGTATATTCTTAATTGTTCCTAGTGGAGGATATTCGAGAAGGACATCGAATATCTGGTTAGACTAGTACATGTTGCACCTGCTCATATGATGAGGGTGACTGGTCTCATAGTCACTTGTGTGGAGACACTAAGGTGAATCTGCAGGTGCTCATTGGAGAATGAGTTCACTGAACTGATCCGTTATGAATCGCTGGATGGTAATGTTACCTAACTGTCAACCAGCTAGATTCATTGTCACAGTGGCGTGATTAGTCCTTAGACCTGAGACACCAAGGACACCTTTTTGGTGGACTTCTAGGTTTTGACCTTGAATTATAGATCTCTAGCCATGGGGTCTTAATCAGTTAAGTGTTTGGATCTAGCGGAATACCTTCGGAGGTGATTGTGTGGTCAACATGGGATCGCTCGCTCTCGGTAATAAGAGAGTGAATACTCTAGGGAAAGATCCCTGATAGTCCCTGGCTAGGGCAAGACTACTTATCAGAAAAGGAGTTTTCTGATAATGCTATGCGGCATCTAAACCAAGTGAGTGTGCACATTAGGGTTGACAGTTGACCATACCCTAAGTGCACTCGAGAGCATTGTACGAGTGAGGGATTTTAGTCACGTGGTAACTGATGACAGAAAAAGGTTCCTTGATTGGGTTGCTGAACCCCAATGCTTTCTAGGATCAAGTGGTGTTGCTTGGCACCCAACTTGATTGGAAGCCTGGTCAATTATCGTGAGACGATAATTGATTGTGTAATTAATAATATGAGATATTATTAATTACAGTAAGTCAATAAAGAGTTATTGGGCTTAATGGGCTGAAAACTGGACTAGCACTTGGGCCTAGAGGGTCACACGCAATAGAGTTCCGAGCAGACTGGGCAGGATGGTCGTTATAGACAATAACTGGGTTTTTGTGAAAAACCACAGTGTCTATAAATATTAGCAGAGAGTCAAACCCTGGGCCAAGCTCCAGGCTCTCTCCCTGGTCGCCCCCCTCCTCTCTCTCCCTGGGCGCCCCACCTTCTCTCTCTCCTCTCTCTCTGGCACATGGTGGAGTTGAGATCCGGGAGATGTGTGGAGACCGAGGAGATCCCGTCTACGTCCGGAGCTTGCGTGGATACGTCTAGAGGCCGGACATCTGAACGGCTTGAAGCACCAGCGCCTCCAATGCCACTTCCTCCCCGGATTCGGGAGTTTCGCAACCCTGCAAAGGTAAAGATAAGATCTTCCTGTGCGTGGGTTTACATTTTGTGTTTGATCCGACCGTCGGCAACGATATCTACCTGAGGGAATCGCGCTTTCCACTGCGCTCTGATCGATTCCTTTCAAATCGCCCGTCGTACATGCAAGGAAAAGTCAATGGGCACGAGCTCAACCGAATCTTGGTTGACCCTGGGGCATCGATCAATATCATGCCCCTGAAGACTTTCAAGTCTCTATACCTCACGCCCTATCTGAAAAGGGTAAATGATGTTAGAATCGCAGGGTTCAATTAGAACTCTGAAAACGCCTTGGGAAAGGTGGAGGTACAGTTGACCATAGATGACCTCACCACCAAGGTCGTGTTCTACATCATAAATGCGAACACGTCCTACAAGGCTCTCCTGGGAAAACCCTAGTTGCATGAAAATTGGGTTATCCCTTCGACTCTCCACCAATGTATAAAATATATTAAGGAAGGAGAGCAGCACACAGTCTTCGCCGACCGGGCCCCTTTCCGCCCAAATGAATGCAATCTGGCGGATGCCCAGCTATACTTCGGCGAGCCTCCCGGCAAGTCAACAGCCGCATCAAAAGGCAAGGAAAAGCAAAGTGCCGATGCGGATCAAGAAAGCCAAGATCGGGATGAGGAAGAGCTTTACGGTCAATAAAGACCTCCTTGAAGCTCATCGACTCGCCCGCCTCGTCGAATCTACCGAATTAGAGCCCAGTTGCCCAGAAAGGCGTGAAATCAACTATGAAGCAAATGCCATCGGCGAGGTCATCAACCGAAGCATCTCCTTACCGCCGGCATACATGCAGCTGCCCTTCCATAGGGAGGAGCAATGGGTGGAACGACTAAAGACGTTCATTGTCACTCATTACAGAAGTGATAGTCTCAAGAAAGGTGAGACACTGAAGCCGATCATCTTCTACAAGGGGGACCCACTCCCGTATGGGCCCCTCGAAGACGACTTCGGCTGGAGTCGAACGACTCAAGTCGCCCCGGAGCCCGTCCAAGAAATGGACGACATGCCCGAGCACATCAAGCAATTGTGCCAAAGGCAAAAGATTGCACAAATGCAAGATCCCTCTCGATGGGAATACTTCCACCAGCTGTGGTACCCGAAGCAACTCCGAGGGCAACCCCCGTACTGTGCAAAAGACACTCGGGGGCTGGGCTATGGTCAGAGGGTGGACTTCGAAGCCTATTACACGGTAAATACCGTCGGGATGGTCCCCTTATCTGATCACTGCCCTTCCAGTGGGCAACCTCCTGCATCCTCCATAGAGCAGTAGGAGGGAGAAGCCACGCCTGTCCACTCAAACAGGACGGCGCGCCAAGAAACACCTCAAAACGAGGAGTACAATTTCTGGCCGATCACTGAAGAAGGTCTTAAATACTATGACGTCCATGTTTTCGACTCCGATGAAGAGAAAGATTTCATCGACCTGCAGCCGGCACCCCGCGAACTTGAAGACGACGGGCAAGCTACCATGGACGAGCTAGTGGAACTCGACCTCGGGGGACTGGGAGCACCCCGACCCATTTTCGTCAGCGCTCTCCTCAATGAGGAAGAAAGGCAGTCATACCGGCAACTCTTGCTGGAATTCAAAGACTATTTCGCATGGACATACAAATAAATGCCAGGCCTGGACCCCTCTGTGGCTGAGCATGAGTTTTCCATACTCCCCACGGCGAAGCCGGTCAAGCAGGCCCAAAGGCGTATGTGCCATGAGCTGGAGCTGAAGGTGAATGCCGAAGTGGACAAACTCCTCAAAGTTGACTTCACCGAGCCCTACATCTACCCAACTTGGCTGGCCAACATAGTGCCGGTGAAGAAGAAGAACGGCGAAGTCCGGATTTATATCGACTACAGGGACTTGAATAAAGCCTACCCAAATGATGACTTCCCGGTCCCGATCATGGAAACTATGATCGACATGACCACCGGGCATGAAGCACTATCCTTCATGGATGGGTCATCAGGCTACAATCAAATCTGTATGGCTCCCAAAGATAAGGGCCACACTGCCTTTAGGTCCCCCAAAGGGATCTACAATTATAAAAGGATGCCCTTCGGCCTGAAAAATGCTGGGGCCACCTATCAGCGGGCTATGACGAAGATTTTTGGCGAAATGCTCCACGGCTCGGTCGAGTGCTACGTTGATGATTTGGTCGTCAAGACCAAGAGGCGAGAAGACCACCTGGCCGATCTACGCTAGGTCTTCGAAAGGCTTCGCCAACATCGACTAAAGATGAACCCGATGAAGTGCGCCTTCGGCGTTTCGAGCGGCAAATTCCTCGGCTTCACCGTCAAATACCGCGGGATAGAAATTGATCCCGTCAAAATCAAAGCAATCAGAGAGCTGCCGCCGCCGAAAACCTTGACGGAGTTAAAATCGCTCCAAGGAAGGCTGGCCTACATAAGGCGGTTCATCTCCAATCTCGTGGGCAGGTGCGCCCCCTTCAGAAAATTAATGAAGAAAGGAGTTCCATTTGTATGGGACCAAGAGTTCCAAGATACTTTTGAAGAAATCAAAGAGTATCTCCTTACTCCTCCCATCTTGGGAGCTCCGGTGAAAGAAAAGCCGATCATCCTCTACATCGCGGCCATGGAAACGTCACTGGGAGCGCTCCTGGCACAAATAAATGAGGAAGGCAAGGAGCAACCGCTCTATTACCTCAGCAGAATGCTGGTGGGTCCGGAGCACCAATATTCCCCAGTGGAGAAAGTGTGCCTGGCATTGATATTCGCCGTCAAAAAGTTACGGCACTATCTTCTGGCCCATCAAGTCAGCCTCATCTCGAGGATAGACCCGCTAAAAGCACTCCTCACCCAACCTGTGTTGTCAGGAAGGATGGGAAAATGGGCTCTTCTTCTCATGGAGTTCGATATCACCTTCGTCCCGAGAAAAGCAATCAAAGGGCAAGGTATGGCGGATTTCCTGGCGGTGCATCCGCTTCCGGCTGGTTCTCCCCTTGAGTTTAACCTTCCCGAGGAGGAAACCCTCTCACCCCCTCAAGGGGAGGGGACCCAACAAGAAGAAGTCCCCATTCAAGAAAGTGGAAATACTCTCGCCATAGAGCTACCACATTGGGAACTCTACTTTGATGGCGCTTCCCAGGTGCTCAAGTAAACTGACGGCACCACAACTTATACCTCCAGAGCGGGCATTGTCCTGGTGACCCCACAAGGGGGAATACTGCACAACTCATGTGCACTCATGAAGCCATTGACCAACAATCAAGCTGAATATGAAGCGTTGATCGTGGAACTTCAACTGGCTGCCGAAATGGGCATCAAATGCATAAAAGTCTACAGGGACTCACAGCTGGTCATCCGTCAAGTGCTGGGGGATTATGATGTTAGAAAAAAGGAACTGATCCCCTATCATGCCAAAGTGATGAAGCTCCGCGAGAGATTCTACTTGTTCGAAATCGGACACGTCCCTAGAGGGCAAAACTCTCAAGCGGATGCGCTAGCCAAATTGGCGTCTGCTCTAAAGCTCCCTCCTGAAGGAGAACTGGGCATAACCGTCCGACATAGGAGGCTGATGCCCAGTGTTCTCGAGGACGACTCAGACCCAGAAAATGCAGAGGTCAACGCCCTTGAAGAAGAAGTCAGCCAAGAAGAAGACTGGCGCCAGTCGATCATCCAAATAAAGAACGGTTGGCTACCCCCGGATCGAGCTGAAAGAGTCCAGCTCCTGCGGCGCGCCATGTCATATCGGATAATTGGGGACCAACTGTACCGACTTATCCATGAAAACGACAAGTCTATCCTCCTAAGATGTCTCTCCCGCAAAGAAGCCAAAATCATTATGCACGAAGTCCACTCCGGACTGTGCGGGGCCCATCAAGCGGGAGACAAAATGAAAATCAACATCAAGCTAAAAGGCTTCTTCTGGCCAACCATGTACACAGATTGCGTCCAATACGCCTGCACGTGTCATCAATGCTAGGTCTTCAGTTCGGTGCCAAGAAAGCCGCCGAACGAATTGCATCCAACTGCCCCCACATGGCCCTTCGCTGAATGGGGAATGCATGTCGTGGGACCCTTCCCACCATCCTCTGGCGGCCACAAGTTTATCTTGGCAGCCACTGACTATTTCTCCCGATGGGCAGAAGCAATCCCTCTCCGGGAAGTCACCGAGGTAGCCGTTGTAAAATTTTTCAAGCAATACCTGATTTACAGGTTCGGCACCCCTCATCGGATCGTATCAGATAATGGTACGCCCTTCAAAAATAAAACAATATATGCGTTGGCAGCCAGATTCCTTATAGACTGGAGGACGTCAACGGTCTACAACCCTCAAGCCAATGGTCTGGCGGAAGCCTTCAATAAGACCCTTTGCAAGCTGCTTGCCAAGATAGTCGGCAACCGCAAACGTGATTGGGGGGAGAAAATGCACGAAGCACTCTGGGGATACCGAACGGTCTACAAGACCCCTACGGGGTGTTCTCCCTTCTCTCTAGTGTACGGAACTGAAGCCATGCTCCCCATCGAGATTGAAATGTCCTCCTATAGGGTAGCCGTCTATACCGGTCTTCAGCCCGAGGAGCGACAAGAAATTGAAAGAAGATTGGAGGAATTGTCCAACCTAGAGGGCAAAAGATTGGAAGCGTATCAACACCTCCAATCCTATCAAGCCCGCATGACTCGAGCCTACGACAAGTTAGTCAGGCCTCGTGTCTTCAAGAAAGGTGACCTCGTCATGGTCAAGCAAAGAGAAGTCATGGCAGGCAAATCAAGTGGTAAACTCTAGCCAAACTGGCGCGGACCGTACGTGGTCACTGGAGTCTATGAAGGTGGGGGATACACGCTGGCAACACACACTGGCGACCGCCCCATTCCACCACTAAATGGCAAGCATCTCAAAATATATTTTGCCCCTAAGCATGAACTCCACGGGCAACCGCCCTCTGATCCCCTTATAGCCGAATCAGGCTAGGGTTGGGCACATGCGCCCATGTCAAAAAAAAAAAAAAAAAACAAGGGAAGGGAAAGGACTGAAAGAAAAATAATGACGTCCCAGCAGACTTGGTCGCTCCCCAAAAAGGAGTGCCCAAGGGCAAAAGAGCCTAACAAAAAAAAAGAAGAGAAGAAAAAAAAAAAGGATGATGACGAAATTTTTCTCCTCATTAAAACTCCTTCTTGTTCAGTAAACCATCGTGGTCGACCGAGTCAAACCTTTAGCCAGTAAACCCCAAAAAGGTTGACTAAAACTCCTTGGTCAGCAAACCATCATGGTCAACCGAGTCAAACCTTTAACCAATAAACCCCAAAAAGGTCGGCTAAAACTCCTTCTTGGTCAGTAAACTATTCTGGTCGACAGAGTCAAACCTTAGCCAATAAACCCCAAAAAGGTCGGCTATAACTCCTTCTTGGTCAGCAAACCATCATGGTCGACCAGATCAAATCCTTAGCCAATAAACCCCAAAAAGGTCGGCTAAAAACTCCTTCTTGGTCAGCAAACCATCGTGGTCGACCAGGTCAAACCCTTAGCCAATAAACCCCAAAAAGGTAGGCTAAAACTCCTTATTGGTCAGCAAACCATCGTGGTCAACCAAGTCAAACCTTTAGCCAATAAACCCCAAAAAGGTCGGCTAAGCAATGCCCCCTCAGCCAGTAAACCTCCATGGTAGGCTGTGTTGTCTTTGGCCCACTAATCATAATGGTGGGCTAAAGCCAAACGGCAAATCCTCTAGCCAAGGTTCTGCAACCTTGCTTCGAACTCCAAGTTCCAAAAAAAAAAAGGGAGGGACTAAAAATAGAGATGTCCCGGCGGACTTGGTCACTCCCCAAAAGGAGTGCCCGAGGGTAAAAATGCCTAAAATCCAGCTGAGGTGGAAACCCGAAAGGCCGCCTTAGGCAAAAATAGATGACCCCTCAACGTGAAAACCCGAAAGGGCACGTTGGAAAAAGCTAGAGGGGGCTGGCTCCTGTGAAAACCCAAAAGGGCGTAGGAGCCAGTAATGTGAAAAAAAAAAAAAAAAACATCATCATCATCAAATCAAAATCAAATCATTACTTATCAAGGCATGTTTCGCGCAGCCAGTAAACGAAATGCTAGGCTGTGCCTCTATTCTGCTTGGTAGGTAAACCGAAATGGTAGATCAAGCCATTTCCTCTTTGACCAATAAACCCCTGTGGTCGGTCAAACCTAAACCCTTAGCCAACAAACCCCAAGAAGGTAGGCTATCCCCTTTGACCAATAAACCCCCGTGGTCAGTCAAACCTAAACCCTTAGCCAGCAAACCCCAAGACGGTAGGCTATCCCCTTTAACCAATCAACCCCCGCGGTCGGTCAAACCTAAACTTTAGCCAGAAAACCCCAAGAAGGTAGGCTATCCCCTTTGACTAATAAACCCCTGTGGTCGGTCAAACCTAAACCCTTAGCCAACAAATCCCAAGAAGGTAGGCTATCCCCTTTGACCAATAAACCCCTGTGGTCGGTCAAACCTAAACCCTTAGCCAGCAAACCCCAAGAAAGTAGGCTATCCCCTTTGACCAACAAACCCCTGTGGTCGTTCAAACCAAAACCCTTTAGCCAGCAAACCAAAGTGGTAGGCTAACCGAAATTTCCTTAGCCAGCAAACTGCAATGGTAGGCGAGGCCCAAGTGGCAGATCCCATGATCAATTGCCCCAAGGTCTGGCCCCGAGCCCTAAAACAAAAAAAAAAGGGACTAAAAAAATAGAGATGTCCCGGCGGACTTGATCATCCTCCAAAAAGGGATGTTCAAGGGCAAAAAGGCCTCAAACCCGGCTTAGGTGAAAACCCGAAAGGGCGCCTCAAGCAAAAATGGGTAACCCCTCGGTGTGAAAACCCGAAAGGGCGCACCGGAAAAAGCTAGAGGGGGCCATCCCCGGTGAAAACCCGAAAGGGCGCTTGGGATGATAATGTAAAAAAAATGAAAAAATGAAAAATGAATGAAATGGAAAATGAAAGAATGCGATGAAACCGACCCCTCTGAGGGGAAGGAAGTGTCGGTCGAGCAAACGGGTCACACCCGTCGAACGGCTTGAAATATGAAGCGGTTGTTGAGCCAAGCCCAAACAGGCCAACCTCGACACTAAAATGTTGCATCAAATCTTGAAGAATGCCACAAATGCAAAACTCAAGAGCAGCATGCCAAACAAAATCCCGAGAAAATCCAAAAAGGCAAGTCTCGAGAACAAAGTCGCTGAACAAAGCCAAAGTAAAAAAGAAGCCAGCCTCAGCGACAAAAGCTTGCATCAGATCTTGAGGAATGCCAGAAATGCAAGATTCAAGGAGCGGATGCCAAGCGGAAGTCTGAGAAAAAGCCAATAAGGTAAATCTCGGAAAGGGAAATATCAAATCAGGGTCGAGGAGCAAAGCTAGAGGAGGCAAGCCTTCTCGACTAAAGATCAAAGTTAGGTTGCTAGATAAAAGCCAAAAAAGGGCCAGCCCCAGCGCCCGAAATCTTGCACCAGATCTGGAAGAATGCCAAAAATGCAAAGTCCAAAAAGAAAAGGACACCGCTCGAACTCGCCAGTCCAAGAAACCGGGGAAAGGGCGGGACAAGTCAAGCCAAGGAAGACGGCGACAAGGAGGAAACACAGCTGGAGGAGACATGGATGCCAAAGAAAGTGCGGCCAACAACCTGAACTCTGTCATTCCTCCAAAATATATGGGAGCCCGAGACAAGCCCTCGGGGTAGCCGGTAAAGTATGTACATCGGCCCAAAACAAACAAAAAGGGAGAGAGGGCACAAGCGTGGGGCCCACCCCTCAAGGAGCACTGGACGCCCCGTCCTCTAATCTTGCCAGAGCGGCCTCGTAGTCGACAAGTTCAGACTGAATGTCGGAGCGGTCCCGCTCCAAAGCGGCTGTCACGCCCCGATATTTAGTAGCGGAATAAATACCGGGGGACGTGAACGATACAAACCGGTGTATCACAGTTGAATAGCACAGAGTCGCAATTGAATATAATAACACATTCGAGACTATAATATGGTCTCCAAAAGTATACCTTATTTCAATCCATTCAACTAGATACAACCTCACACAAGAAGAATCAACAGAAAAGGTTTATTAATCAAATAACAACATTTCTCTAATACATCAACTACTTAAATTTCTATTCCTAAACTGACAACTATTCATATGACAGGTGCTCATCACTCTTGCCCTGTCCCATCTAACTCCACTGGTTCTTCATCACTACCTGAAAAAGGGCAGGATGATAGGGGTGAGCGAACTAGCTCAGTAGGATTTACATCTCAATAACGTGCGGGCACTAGTATACATGATTAACATTTTAAATAGGCAGATATGCACATGAATATGATGACAATGTATGCAATACTAACAGATTGAATAGCAGAATAGAACGGATATCATATCAGATCAAATGTCGAGTTTCATATACCGTGGACAGATATTTCAAGAATAGAATCATATCAGAAGAGATTGGCAAATTCAAACAGATCTCATGTGTTCACATGAACAGACGTATCATATCATGTCAAGTCAAACTTATCATGTCAAACAGGAGGCACATTTTCACAATCTTGCATGTCAGTTGTGCTATGCCAAGCACCAAGAGTCCATACTCCCGCGGTTAATAAGTATGTTGGGGCGCTCCTCCCCAGGACCGGACAGGGCCCCTATTGCACAGGCATTGGATCAAGTTTGGATCGGAGTCCCACGTTGTGCCGAACAAACAGATTCATATTATGGCCACAGAGTTTCAATAACAAGCTCATAGTAAAAGGAACATGATCATTCATAAAGTCAAGGAATGACAAACAGCTCAAAAGAACAAGGCAGGATAACGACGTATCTTATGTTTCATAGATCATTAACGTCTTGACATGAGGATGTTTCTAAAGACAGATCGTATGTAGAACATGTGCTTTCCTAACATGTATGCATATGACAAATAATCAATTGAACACCGGAAAACATGTAACCATGAAACTCATATGCAAATCATAACATTAACGCCACTAACATGTCCACACTAACATGTATTCATTCCCACATTCATATCATATTCTTATCTTATCAATTGACAATAAGCAAGATCACAAGTTAATCCAATGGACATAAGATCAATCACAATTACACATTAGAATCGTATTCATATCATTACTATTTTTCAATGGGTTGATTTATTTTAGGTCCATGCATACTATATAACATCATGCACATGCTAGTAGACCTCATGTAATGATTGGACCCAAAATATGCAAATTTCTGTAAGGGTAGTGTCGACACTAGATCAAGTGGTGTCGACACAATGCTTCAAACACAAGACAAAATCATGCAAAATTGGTCAAGTAGTGTCGACACTAGATCAGGTAGTGTCGACACAGTGCTTCAAATACAAGGCAAAAAGGTCAAGTAGTGTCGACACTAGTTCAGGTGGTGTCGACACTAGAGACAGTTTTCAGAAAACCTTCTGGCCAATATGGGAAAGTATGTCGACACTAGATCAGGTAGTGTCGACACTAGATCAGCTTCCCAGAAACTCTCTAGGTCAAACTGGGACAGTGTGTCGACACTAGATCAGGTAGTGTCGACACTAGAGACCTTCCCAGAACACTTTCTGGGCTGTTTTGGGACAGTGTGTCGACACTAGATCAAGTAGTGTCGACACTAGTGGCCCTTCCAGAAAAAACATATGTCAAGTGCAACCAGAAAACACGTATCATGCAGCGATTCACTTTCACTTCTTATAACTCTCTAACGAATGACATTTAGACAAAACATTCAACATGAAAGATGACGAGGACAACTAGTATAAGAATGTTGATGTTGGGGGTTTGATCAAATTCGGTCTCTAATCCTGAGAAAACCTGTGAAGAACAAAAGTCAAGTGTAACCCAAAATCGCAGTATCATGTAGACACTCTCTTATCATGCTCCTAACTCTCTAAAGAAATATGTTTGGACAAAATGTCCAACATAGAAGATGATCGTGACTTCAAGTAGAAGAACTTTTATGAAGAAAGTTTAGTCAAATTTGGTCTCGAATCACATGCATAATAAGAAGAACGGGAAAAGCCCTAACTGTGCGAGACTTCGGGAAAATCACCAATACACAATGTATACTCTATGAAAACCAGTCAAACCAAGTTCAAATGAACCTAGACTCAAAGAACTACATGTTGGTGTTGGTTTTATTTAATTTTGGCCCGAGAACACCTACCTTTATGAAGATCTAAGACCAGTCGATGTTCTGGACGCAACAGAGGATGCAGGGGATGGAACTCCGGGTTCCCAGCCTTTCTCCTTCTCCTCAGAAGCTCTAGCCCGCCTCCAAACGACCCCAACTCGTTGTTA
Organism: Colocasia esculenta; assembly: GCA_014218235.1. Lineage (NCBI taxonomy): Eukaryota > Viridiplantae > Streptophyta > Magnoliopsida > Alismatales > Araceae > Colocasia > Colocasia esculenta. The sequence goes on along the minus strand of CM024754.1, from coordinate 164,171,524 downwards.
AACCTTCCCCAAGAGTTTGAGGATGAGTTCTTATAGATTTAGGTTGTAGTTAAGAGTCCTAACGAGACTAGGAAAGGGGCTGCGAATTCTGCTCCCTGTTTTCCAAGAAATCTGGGACTCTTTCCTCCAAAGGAGGTAGTAATGGTTTAGGAAACCTCCTCTTAGGGTTGGGTCCGGTTTTGGCTTACCATACATGACTAATCACCCTTATTTTAACCCTAAATTGCCCCTTCTAATTATGGCATAATTACATACACGAATTTCTGGTAATTTCCTGTCCCAATTTATTTTATATCATTGGGCCAAACGTGCTCCATTGGCCCAATCTTGTTAATGGGTCATTAACACTTGGTGTTGGAAGTCTCTCCAATATGTTTATTTAATTTATTCTCCTTTATTTCTAAAATTTTAAATCACTAAATTTCCGGGGTGTTACATCCTCCACCACTTAAGAAATTTGGTCCCCAAATTTACGCATAATGGTGTAGTTCGTACCTGAGAATAGTTCTGGGTGGTTTTTCTTCATTATTTCCTCTGTTTCCCAGGTAGCATTAGTAACTCCGTCTTGACTCCATTGGACCTTCACCATAGGTATGGTACGATTCCTGAGTCGTTGAATCTTCCGATCCAACAGTTTGATCGGCTTCTCTTCATAAGTCAGGTCCTCCCGAATCTCCAAGTCCTCATGGTTGATTACATGGTCGGCATTGAATAAGTACTTCTGCAGCATGAATATGTGGAACACATTATGCACGTTCGCCAGCTGTGGAGGTAGTGCAAGTCTATACGCCACCTGACCAATCATTTCCAGAATTTTGAATGGCCCAATGAATCTGGGACTTAGTTTTCCTTTGATCCAAAATCTTTGTATTCCCCTTGAAGGTGAGACCTTCAAGAAAACATGTTCACCAACCTGAAATTCTAGTTCCCTCCTTCTCTAATCTGCATAACTCTTTTGCCTGGATTGTGCTATCTTCAGACGTTCCCTGACAATCTGAACCTTCCTAACAGTCGCCTCAATTAAGTGGGGTCCAACCCATTGGTTCTCCCCATCCTCTTCCCAACAAAGGGGTGATCTGCAACTCCTGCCATACAAGGCTTCAAATGGAGCCATCTTGATACTTGTCTGATAGCTGTTGTTATAAGCAAACTCCATCAGGTACAACTGATCATCCCATCGCCCTCTAAAATCTAACACCAGAGCACGAAGCATATCTTCCACAATTTGATTGGTCCTTTCAGTTTGTCCATCAGTCTGAGGATGGAAGGCAGTACTAAAATTTAGTTTAGTACCCATTGCTGCTTGTAAACCCTTCCAGAAGTGTAAAGTAAATCTAGGGTCCCGATCTGATATTATGCTAGATGGAACCCCATGCAATCTGACTACTTCCTTAACATATAGTGCAGCCAATACATCCACAGACCATGTACTCTTGATCGGCAAGAAGTAAGCCGACTTAGTCAATCGATCAACTATTACCCAAATTGCATCCATACCACCTCTAGTCTTGGGCAATCCCATGATAAAGTCCATACCGATACTATCCCACTTCCATTCCGGGATTTCTAGTGGTAGCAGTCCACCAGCTATACGGAAATGCTCGGCCTTGACTTTCATACATGTTAAACAGTATGACACATGATCGGCCACATCCCTCTTCATGTTTGGCCACCAGTACGACCTTTTTAAGTCTTGGTACATCTTTGTTGATCCAGGGTGAATCGTGTACTTGGACTGGTGAGCTTCATTTAGTAACCTCTTCTTGAGTTCTCCATGATCAGGGACACATGTCCTACCTCGGAACAGTAATCTTCCTTCCGCTGATAGAGTAAAGTCAGGCCTTTGCTCTAGCTTCTCCCTTATCTCAACTAAGAATGGATCCCCTTCCTGTTTCTCCTTGATTTCGGTCAGTAGGTCGAATTGTATCTACAGATTTGAAATCATTACTTGTTTTTCCTTCTTTCCCACGTCTATGTTCAAACTTGCAAATTGCTCCAGTAACTTCCATTCGCCCAGCATCATACTAGCTAGCATAGCTCCTGGTTGTCTACTTAGAGCGTCTGCCACTACATTGGCTTTCCCAGGGTGATATTGAATGGAAAAGTCAAAGTCCTTAAGATACTCTAACCACCTTCTTTGTCTCATGTTAAGCTCCTTCTGTGAGAACAAGTATTTCAAACTCTTGTGGTCAGAAAAGACCTTAAATTGCTCACCATAGATATAATGCCTCCAAATTTTCAAGGCGAATACTATAGCTGCCAACTCCAGGTCATGAACCGGATAGTTCACTTCGTGGATCTTCAACTGTCTGGAGGCATAAGCTATTACCTTCCCTTGTTGCATTAAAACACATCCCAGTCCTGTCCCAGAAGCATCTGAATAAATTTCAAATCCTCCCTCTTCAGTGGGTAAGGCGAGGACAGGAGCAGTAGTCAGACACTTCTTCAAGTTGTTGAAACTTTCCTCACATTCATCGGTCCACACAAACGGATTTTCCTTCCAGGTCAGCTTGGTTAATGGTACTGCAATCTTTGAGAAATCCTTTATAAACCTTCGATAATATCCTGCTAATCCTAGAAAGCTCCTGATCTCTGTGACGCTTGTCGGTCTTTCCCATTTCAACACAGCCTCAACCTTTGATGGATCAACAGCGATACCATCTTTGGTTACCACATGCCCTAAAAAGGATACCTCCTCAAGCCAGAATTCACATTTACTTACTTGGCATATAGTTTGTTCTCCCTTAAAATCTGCAATGAGATCCTCAAATGCTCCTCATGCTCTTCCTTTGTCTTGGAATAGATCAATATATCATCGATGAATACTACCACAAATTTATCAAGATATGGGCGATAAATGCTATTCATCAACTGCATGAAAACTGCAGGGGCATTTGTTAGTCCGAAAGGCATAACAATAAATTCATAATGCCCATACCTGCTTCGGAAGGCAGTCTTGTGAATGTCTTCTCCTTTGATCCTCAATTGATGATAACCGGATCGGAGATCTATTTTAGAGAAGTATCTAGCTCCAGATAATTGATCAAACAACTCATCAATCCTCGGCAGAGGGTATTTGTTCTTGATGGTTAACTGATTTAGTTGTCTGTAATCTATGCATAGCCTCATCGACCCATCTTTCTTCTTGACGAAGAGAACAAGTGCACCCCATGGCGATGTGCTTGGTCGGATGAAACCCTTCTCTAACAGTTCCATCAGTTGCTCTTTTAATTCCTTCAGTTCTGCGGGGGACATTCTATATGGTGTCCTAGATACTGGTGCTGCTCTAGGGACCAATTCGATGGTAAAATCGACCTCTCGCTCAGGAGGAATTCCTGGAAAGTCTTCGGGGAAAACATCAGCGTATTCGCTGACAACGTGGATGTCCTCAACTTTAACTTCCTTCTTTGCGATGACCACAGCAGCAAGAAAGGCCATACAACCTTTCCTCATCATCCTTTTAGCTTGTAGTGTAGAGATAAGTGACAATCTCCTGCGGTTCCTATCCCCTGTGAACACTAGTTTTGGGTAATGGCTAAAGGTTACCCGACTTCTCCTGCAATTGATACTAGCCCCATGTTTAGACATCCAGTCTGCTCCCAGTATCACATCATACCCCGCCATGTCCATACATATTAAATTTGCTGGTAGGTTTTGGGTTTCAATCAACACTTCACTGGATGGCATATGGTTGTAAGATTGGTGCCAGGACCAATCGGGGTTGACACAACTATTCCGGATTTCATTGGGGCGGGTTTCACAGGTAGGGTATCAACAAATGTTTGAGATATGAAGGAATGCGTAGCTCCCGTATCAAAGAGAACATATGCGGGTCGGGAAAGAATAGTAAGTGTACCTTCCACGATACCTCCTTCTTCAGCAGTTTCTGGTTCCTGGATAGCTTGCAGTCGGCCTTGCCTCTTCTGTCCATTCGGACGCTTGTCCTGAGGGGCTTGTTCTTTCAACATTGGGCAGTCCGAGATCCTATGGTCACGACTCCCATAGCGCAGGCATCTCCCTTGCGCTCTCCAGCATTCTTCAGACCGATGACCAGCTCTGTCACAATGTTTGCACCTTTCTCCCGTTGTCACCACTATCTGCTTACCTAACTCCTTCGGCTTCTTATCCGCTGGTTCATTTACTCCGCCACTGGGCCTTTTCTTCCCAATAGTCAGCTGATACCTCCCAGCAGAAGACACTTGCTCCCGTTTCACAGATTTTCCCTTAATTCTTTTGGCAGTCTCCATGGCATCTTCCAATAACTGAGCCTTCTTAACCATGTCAGCATAGGTTTGAATGTCCATTGGTGCCAGTTGAGTGATGAACTGGGGCCTCAAGCCATTCAAAAAGTGTTTCGCCTTCATCCTTTCTGTCCCAATTAAGTGAACAGCGTATCGGGACAGACGAGAGAATTGGGCCTCATACTCAGCCACATTGAGTCCTCTCTGCTTCAAAGCCGCAAATTCGGCTGCTTTCCGTTCTTGGACCCTCTTAGAAAAGTACTTGGTGTTGAATCACTCAATGAACTGAGCCCATGTTAGTTGTTGTCCATTTAGTGTTGCTTCTACCGACTCCCACCATGCCCTGGCATCCTTTTCCAATTGGAAAGTCGCCAGGAGCACCTTGTTCTGGTCTGTGCATTGCATAACCTTGAATATCCTTTCAATTTCCTTAACCCAGTGCTCAGCAACATCTGGGTCAGTACTCCCTTCAAACCTAGGCGGATCCATATTCCGAAAATTTCGATGGAGCTCACCGGCTCCGCGGTTACCTCCACCCTGGGTGGCTTGCAAGATAGCCTGAGTCAAGTTTTGTATTGTTCGTTGCATGTCCCTAGCCTGGGCACGTTCAGCGGCCATTGAGGTAATAAGCACCTTCAAGATAATAATATAAGTCAGTCATCTAATTATCTCACATGTGTCTTCTATTCCCATGGCTCTACCCAAGCTCACATTAGGTACGACAGATTTTGACTCGTGTAATCTAGTTTCATTCTATGTTCCTATTCCCTTGGACACTAAAGTTTAGGGCTTTGATACCAACTGTCACGCCCCGATATTTAGCAGCGGAATAAATACCGGGGACGTGAACGATACAAACCGGCATATCACAGTTGAATAGTGCAGAGTCGCAATTGAATATAATAACACATTTGAGACTATAATATGGTCTCCAAAAGTATACCTTATTTCAATCCATTCAACTAGATACAACCTCACATAATAAGAATCAACTGAAAAGGTTTATTAATCAAATAACAACGTTTCTCTAATACATCAACTACTTAAATTTCTATTCCTAAACTGACAACTATTCATATGACAGTGCTCATCACTCTTGCCCTGTCCCATCTAACTCCACTGGTTCTTCATCACTACCTGAAAAAAGGGCAGGATGATAGGGGTGAGCGAACTAGCTCAGTAGGATTTACATCTCAATAACGTGCGGGCACTAGTATACATGATTAACATTTTAAATAGGCAGATATGCACATGAATATGATGACAATGTATGCAATACTAACAGATTGAATAGCAGAATAGAACGGATATCATATCAGATCAAATGTCGAGTTTCATATACCGTGGACAGATATTTCAAGAATAGAATCATATCAGAAGAGATTGGCCAAAATTCAAACAGATCTCATGTGTTCACATGAACAGACGTATCATATCATGTCAAGTCAAACTTATCATGTCAAACAGGAGGCACATTTTCACAATCTTGCATGTCAGTTGTGCTATGCCAAGCACCAAGAGTCCATACTCCCGCGGTTAATAAGTACGTTGGGGCGCTCCTCCCCAGGACCGGACAGGGCCCCTATTGCACAGGCATTGGATCAAGTTTGGACCGGAGTCCCACGTTGTGCCGAACAAACAGATTCATATTATGGCCACAGAGTTTCAATAACAAGCTCGTAGTAAAAGGAACATGATCATTCATAAAGTCAAGGAATGACAAACAGCTCAAAAGAACAAGGCAGGATAACGACGTATCTTATGTTTCATAGATCATTAATGTCTTGACATGAGGATGTTTCTAAAGACAGATCGTATGTAGAACATGTGCTTTCCTAACATGTATGCATATGACAAATAATCAATTGAACACCGGAAAACATGTAACCATGAAACTCATATGCAAATCATAACATTAACGCCACTAACATGTCCACACTAACATGTATTCATTCCCACATTCATATCATATTCTTATCTTATCAATTGACAATAAGCAAGATCACAAGATAATCCAATGGACATAAGATCAATCACAATTACACATTAGAATCGTATTCATATCATTACTATTTTTCAATGGGTTGATTTATTTTAGGTCCATGCATACTATATAACATCATGCACATGCTAGTAGACCTCATGTAATGATTGGACCCAAAATATGCAAATTCTGTAAGGGTAGTGTCGACACTAGATCAAGTGGTGTCGACACAATGCTTCAAACACAAGACAAAATCATGCAAAACTGGTCAAGTAGTGTCGACACTAGATCAGGTAGTGTCGACACAGTGCTTCAAATACAAGGCAAAAAGGTCAAGTAGTGTCGACACTAGTTCAGGTGGTGTCGACACTAGAGACAGTTTTCAGAAAACCTTCTGGCCAATATGGGAAAGTATGTCGACACTAGATCAGGTAGTGTCGACACTAGATCAGCTTCCCAGAAACTCTCTGGGTCAAACTGGGACAGTGTGTCGACACTAGATCAGGTAGTGTCGACACTAGAGACCTTCCCAGAACACTTTCTGGGCTGTTTTGGGACAGTGTGTCGACACTAGATCAGTAGTGTCGACACTAGTGGCCCTTCCAGAAAAAACATATGTCAAGTGCAACCAGAAAACACGTATCATGCAGCGATTCACTTTCACTTCTTATAACTCTCTAACGAATGACATTTAGACAAAACATTCAACACAAAGATGATGAGGACAACTAGTAAGAACTTTGATGTTGGGGGTTTGATCAAATTCGGTCTCGAATCCTAAGAAAACTTATGAAGAACAAAAGTCAAGTGTAACCCAAAATCGCAGTATCATGTAGAGACTCTCTTATCATGCTCCTAACTCTCTAACGAAAGACTTTGGATAAAATGTCCAACATAGAAGATGATCGTGACTTCAAGTAGAAGAACTTTTATGAAGAAAGTTTAGTCAAATTCGGTTTCGAATCACATGCATAATAAGAAGAACGGGAAAAACCCTAACTGTGCGAGACTTCGGGAAAATCACCAATACACAATGTATACTCTATGAAAACCAATCAAACCAAGTGCAAATGAACCTAGACTCAAAGAACTACATGTTGGTGTTGGTTTTCTTTAATCTTGGCCCAAGAACACCTACCTTTATGAAGATCTAAGACCAGTCGATGTTCTGGACGCAACAGAGGATGCAGGGGAAGGAACTCCGGGTTCCCAGCCTTTCTCCTTCTCCTCAGAAGCTCTAGCCCGCCTCCAAACGACCCCAACTCGTTGTTAAACCTTCCCCAAGAGTTGGAGGACGAGTTTTTATAGATTTAGGTTGTAGTTAAGAGTCCTAACGAGACTAGGAAAGGGGCTGTGAATTCTGCTCCCTGTTTTCCAAGAAATCTGGGACTCTTTCCTCCAAAGGAGGTAGTAATGGTTTAGGAAACCTCCTCTTAGGGTTGGGTCCAGTTTTGGCTTACCATACATGACTAATCACCCTTATTTTAACCCTAAATTGCCCTTTCTAATTATGACATAATTACATACACGAATTTCTGGTAATTCCCTGTCCCAATTTATTTTATGTCCTTAGGGCAAACGTGCTCCATTGGCCCAATCTTGTTAATGGGTCATTAACACTTGGTGTTAGAAGTCTCTCCAATATGTTTATTTAATTTATTCTTCTTTATTTCCAAAATTTTAAATCACTAAATTTCCGAGGTGTTACAGCGGCTGTCTCTGCCTCGGCTGGAGACACCCCCTGGTCCAGAGCCGCAACCGACAACTCGCAAGTGGTGATGCGTCGCTAGATCTCCTCCTCCTCCTCCTGAAGCTTCGCTAACTCTTCAAGGAAGCCTGCTCGCCCAGTCACCAGAGTCTGGGTGCGCTCCGGGATGCAGTCACCCACGAGTCAAAGGTGATGGCCTCTTCCTTCAGCTGGGAGATCCTGCCACGCAATTCTTGTATCCTGAAACGAGCGGCCGCTTCCTGGTGTCTCTGCCTCACCTCACCCCAAAGCACATCCACAGCGGCCATCTATGGGTCTCTGGGGCAGCCCATCAAGTGATAGGTGAGAGTACTCCTCCTCAGGACATCCCGCACGGCTTCGACGGACGGGGGGCTGCTCTCCTCCATGACAGCCCGCGCAGACGCCATAAAAAGGCTAAGCATTCCTTCAACCCCGCGCACCTGACCTTCCTGCGGAGCGTCAGGCCAAAGGATGTCATGCTTTGGAAACGCGTCGGGACCTTTAAGCGGCACCTCGCTCGAATACGGGGGAAGCAAGCTGCCACCAATAGCTGCCAAAGGCGGGTAGAAAGTTAGCTCAAAGAAAAGATGGCCGCAATACCCGAAGGCATGGGGAGCACAAACGAAACGGTGCCCTCTAACTTAAAATACCTGGTGGGAGCTCGCTGGTCCCTGGAAGAAACAGAGTGGGCGCAATCCGATGAGGAGCATCCTCTGTACCGCCTACGGCCGCGGTAGGAGGGGGAATGGCCTCTGGAGGACCCGCCTCTATCATCTCCGCTGCAATCTCAGTGTCGTCTGCAAAGGGGATGAACACAAGTATTAAGCGCGAGAACATTCTCTATCTCTCTCGTCCCGATGAGTGTTGGGGCAAATAGACAAAAAGGGGAAAAGCGCGCTCTCAGGAAGCAAGTCCCCACCGTCGCCATCTCCAGCTGCTCCTCGGGCGACCTCGCCCTCCTCTGGCGGAGAAGCGGTAGGAAGCACAGCCGCGGAAGTAACCGCCACTGAAATTCAAAAAAAAAGGGGGCAAAGTCATTCGCTACATATAGAAAGAAAGCGGAGGCAGCACAGAGGTGAGCCGAGGAGAGCGAGAACCCCTCACTTGCGCTATGGAGGGCTCGTTGCCAACCCCCTCCTTCAAGTATGCCCAGAGCAAAGTCAGAAAATCCGGGCAACTCCGTCTCTGACCCAGACAACAGCAGGTCCTGAATGGCCTGTAACGAGGGCGTCCTGCCTGTAGCCGGTGCAGTCACAACCGGGTACTCAACGCCCTCAGCGACTGTAGCCTCCACTGGGATGTACCCTATAAAGAAACATGGGGGAAAAAGAATTATAAGCCACGCATGACCACAATGCTGGCCAAGCGAGCGAAAAACAAACAAACCAAACACAAGCAGCTGGTATGCACCCTACCCGGCTCGGTAGAAACCACCCGGAGGGTGCCCGCTCCCTCGGGAGATGGTGTCCCATCAAACGTGGGGTTGTAATCATCATCGACCGGAGGAGCCACATCCTCCGCGGGGTACTCTCCGCCAACTCGCCGCCCCCAGGGGTTGATGTGTCTGTGCAAAAAAAAAAAGGGAAAGAAAAAAAAAAAGACAGCAAGAAGGGCAAATCCCTCATTAGAAAAAAAAAAAAAAAAAGGAAAGAGGGGAAGAAGGCGAAGGAGGGGTGTGAAAACCCACCAGCCCCAGCCAGAGAAGAAGGGTCGGGGGTCCTCCCCCGAGCTGCCGGTTGCGAAGGGCCGGCCTCCCTGTTTGTGCGCCTCTTTCGACCGTGCGAAGCGTCACGCTTCGGCATCTCCGTCGAAGGGATAAAGCTCTCTGGTCAAACCATGAAAGGAAGGAGAGCCCAAATCAGCATGGCGGAATCAAGAAAAATACAAGCCAAACATATGAAGAGGAAGGCGATATACCGCGCGGGGCCTGAGAAAATGTCGGTTGAAGCACCACCCGGTCGAAAGGGACCTTCACGGCCTTGCCTGCCTTGGCAATAGCATCCCAAAAGTGCTTCAGGGTGGTGCCACTCTTGATCTAGCTGATGTGCTCCCTCGGCCCGACACGAGCGATGGAGTGCCGAAGGTGCCGCTCCCAATCTCGCGACAAGTCCGGAGGGATGGGACTGGAAAGCGCCGCGTCTACCGCGTACCCGCAATCCAACAGAAAATGGCGCCACTAAAAATAAACCAGCAGCGGCTCCCCACTGTCTCGAGAAGTCACCAAGCTGCTCTCAGGGCACACCAGGGGCTCCAAAGCCCCTACATAAACTTTGTCCGTCGAGTCAGCAGCCTGCGCCCTCGCACGGCGGCGACCCATAGTCGCCACCCTCCCAGCAATCTCTGGGAACTCCCGCTGAAGAAATTTTGGCATGATTGAAGAAATAGGGGCGCCCGCCCGGGACAAATAGTCGCCCTCCGTTGTCTTGATCTGCTCAGTGCGTTCCGGAATGCATGGTTATGCCGGGACCACCATCGGGCATAAAGAATGCTCACGCGCCCCTCATGCCGCTGCTCGGGGATGAAGCACTCGGGAGACGAGTCACACTTGATGAAGTAGCACCACCAGCTGGAGGCTACCAGGTGGCAGTCCAGGCCCTTGTACGTTCCAGACGGACAGTGCAAAATCAGCATTTGGGGGCACGGCCTGGTCATATCCAAAGTTGCGGGCGAAGCGGTGTGGAAAGTACGGCTCCATAAAAAGAGAGTTCCCCTTGCGGAAGAGCAAGACGCTGGGGCGAATGCAGTAGAGCTAGTCTTTATGAAAAGAAGCACTTGGCGCAGCATTGTGGGGGAGACGATAAACCCAGCCTCCCCGGCCTTCCTCCACCCAAGGCCTGAAGTCACGCGAGCAGCAGGCAAGGTCAAGCCCCTGCTGCCCGGCCGTAGGCACGAAAGAAAGCCGTCGACGCGCCTCGCTTAGTTGCCGCCGCTGCTCCTGCTCTGAGCGGTTCCAGAACATAAAAATGAGTGGCATGGAAGGATTCTCTAGGCTGATGTTGTAACACAACTCGGGCAGTAGAAGACCGGCCCAAGCACCTAGGTAGCGCGTCGTTAGGATAACGCTTCTGTCACGAGGGGAAGGGCTCGCTGTAAGATCGCCCAGGCCGCGAAAAATGTTGGCCAGGACTGCAGGGGCCAAAGCTAGCTGCACACCGCCGGCCAGGAGGCAGGCCTGGTAAATGACTTCCGGTCTAATGTTCCCCTCCTCCCAGAACGGGAGGACAAAAGTGCACAGCCAGTACACAAGGTATGCCTCCAAGTGAGTCCGGTCTGGAAGCCGCCTCGGGTTCCAGTGGTCACCCCGAGGCGCATAAAGATACTTGGCGCCGTTATCCAGGTTCACTGATAGTTGCACATAATCCGCTGGATTATAGCTATCGCTGGCAAACTCCTTATGGAAGCAAAAGGGCTCGTTGTAAAAGAAACGGATCCAGACGTCGCAGCTTACCCTCACTGTCCCCTTTGAAGCACTGGGACATCCGCTCCTCCCACTTCTAGCCAAGTCACGCCAGACCCTCGCCAGATAGCGAAAACTGTGGGACAAGATGTAGGAGCCAGAACCGAAAGACTGATCCCTGTCCAGGTCACCCAGGCAGACTTCCTCATAAAACTAGCCAGAAATTGGGAGACCAGAAATCCTATGTAGAGCCCATAGGTCGAGGCAGTCTCTCCCTCTGCAACACCGAAGGTGTTAAACCTCCGTTGAATCTCTCCTCCAGGGCCTACAAAAGTCCAGAATGGCAAGGATAGCCATGAAGAGCAGCAACAACGGCATGGAGGATGCCAACCTGGTCAAGCAACTCGTGGTAATGGTACAAGATCCCCATCAACCACTCTGTCGCGCCGAAGCAGAAGCGGTGTGACGGAACAACGGACCACCGGTCATACCAGCTAGTGGCCTCTCCACTCAAAATTCGGTCGAGAAAGCATGACCGGTCATAGTCGTCCTGCACGAACTCACGACCTGAGGGCGGCAGAGTGTGCCCGGTGAAAGAAATACCAGTCTTGGGCAGCTCATGGACTTCCCACAGGCCCTGCGAAAGCTGTACCTCCCCCACGTGGCAGGCTGGCTCGGGCCCAAACAACCCCAATTGCGCCGCGTCAGGAAAGTGCATCTGCGCGTCGTAGCTGAGAGAAAGGCTGGGGTAATTAAAGCTGCAGGTCTTCATCATGCTGTCGCGACCGGACAAAATCGCCCGCTCCAACTAGACCCGCTCAGTCGCAAGGAGATCAGAGGGGCCTTCCCAATTGGCCGGCACAAAGTTCTGGATGAACGGGAAGAGGTGCTCATCCAGCGGGAAGTGCGGGGGGTAGTCATTCCCCCTCCGGTAACGGTAAATCAACCCGCTCCGGTCTATTCGGCCTACGTCCACCATGCCCTCAAGGGGCGAAGGCTCCTCTAGTGGGCCATGGACGCACAACCCAACGCCGCTATCGAGCCGGCCCAGGTCCTCCTCCCAGATCGGAGAAAGAGTGAAGCATGGCTTGGGGTCATCCGTTCGCTCGACGTCACCTTCCGAACGGCGCGGCCCTTTGCCGCCCCTTCCACGATCCTTGCGAGCTCGAGGCATCGTCAACCCTACCAAACAAATTGTTCAACCGTCAGATAAAAGAACATTGCAACAAGGCAGAGGAAAGCAAATGCAAAAGAAAAGAGTGCATTTCAAAGGGGCCACGGGATACCTGCCGTCTCCTCCGTCTCCGACGGATATCCTATGGGGGGCATTTGTTGAACCCAAAAAATATCGGGGCTTAAACAAACGCCAGGTGACAAATACCCGTGGAGGAACCGGGAACGAACTCCCGGTCCCCCCGCCCGGACGTCGAAGATAGGCGAGACCGGGATCACGTATCCACCCGGAACGACCTAAGTTGCACGTTCGGGATATGGCATTCGAAGCCCCACGGGACGAAGCAAGGTGTACCTCGGGCGGCGAAAATCTGGCGACCGGACCCTCGTTCAAGACCGCGCATGATCCCGACGCGTCAAGGACAGTCAAATGCACGTGCCCCTCGAAAACGGGGTCAAACACACGTGGGACGGTCGAAGACGCACGGGCGGTGCACGTATGCATGTGCGCGGCACGGTCATCAACCAACAAACCAAGAAGCGGGAGGCCCACAGAGCTCTCTCCCGGAAGGTACGGATGGAAATGGCTAAATGGGTGAAGGCCCACCCTTTTATAGGGAGGGGCCCAGCCATGGGGGCGCACCCCCGCCGGTCCGGACGGGGCACCCCGCCACCCGGGGGCTGCCAGTTCTGAACGGGGGGGCGCACCCGCCGTCGGGCGGGGTCCGCACCCCCGTCGGTTCGGGCGGGGGCCGCACCCCCGTCGGTCCGGGCGGGGTGCGCACCCCCCGCCGGTCCGCGCAGGGAGTGCACCCCCGCCGGTTGCGCACCCCCGCCGGTCGCCCGTCTCCGGAAGCTGCCTCGGGAATGCGCGACACCCCCGCCGTCAGGGGCCTGACTGGCGGGTACCCCCGCCAGTTCGATTCCTCGTGTGCGTACCTCCGCCGGTCACTCCACCTCGATGCTCATGCCGCCAACCTCCGCCGGGCCGTGCACCCCCGCCGGTAGGCCCCCTTGAAATCCTATAAATAGGGGGCCATACCCCCATTACAAAAAGACGACGAATAACATCGCATACCCTCTGCAAGCTCAAGGTGATACCGAGAGCTATACGTGCGCGAGCTTAAAAAAAAGGCCGCACGTGCTGGGGAAGGAAGTCTTTGGCGTCCTTTGGTGTTCTGTCCTCCGCGTTCAGGCCCTCCTGCGCCTCGTTCGTGCGGAGACACCACAGGTTGTCATATGACTCCTAGCATTTTCCTTTAAGTCCTCTGTTGTCACCAAATGACGTACGTAGAGGCAATGCTATCCGACGGTGGCACAAATACCCTGTCGTGAACTTAAACGAATGAATTGTCAGTGAATGCCCGGCGGAGGCACAAACATCTCACCGCGGGCATCAAAGACCCGACACTTGAACTGTACATCCTATAAATGTCCGACGGTGGCACAAACCCCCGTCGCGAACATTGATGTAACCCTCATGCTGTGTAATGTCCGACGGAGGCACAAACACCCCGTCGTCGACGCCCATGTACATTACATGTTGTATATACGCCTAGTAGAGGTACAAAAACCCCATGGCGCAAATGTAAATGTCATAAATATAAATGATATGAGCATGCTTGAAATAAATTGTGGAAATTTATTTGTCATCTGTTTTCTTTAAATTTTGGCATATGGTCTTTTAGCAAACATTACGCATCGAAGGTATTTAGAGTTTTGCACTCGATGTAAATGAAACATCGACTTCGGTCGGTGGGGAACAGTCCAGTACACGACCACTCCAATCGCCTTGAAAATGCGAGCGCACGCGGAAAAAAATAAATAAATGAAATGAAATTCGAGGGTATCAGGGTTCACACCCAATACCCATCGTAAAATAAATCTCTTTGTCTGTTTCTCGTAAACAATCTGGCATGCCTGCAGAAGCAAAAAGACAATGGACGGAACCCTCTCGGGTGAAATTCATTCCTCATTTCAAAGAATCGAATGAGGCGAGAAATATTCTGCGTTCCAACACTGGCTGATCTACATGCTGCTCTGGCTGTGATTCTAACTGGTTGGGTTGCTGCTCTTCTGTTTGAGGAACTGAGGGAGGTGCTGGAGAGCTGCCCTTGCCCTGTTGGCAAACCAATTGAAGAAGAAGATCCTACATCTGCTGAAATTCCTCTAACATAAAGCCAAACTTAACTTCTATTTGGTGTATTTGCATCTGAAGTACACCAAACATCTATTGTTGCTCAAGGACCACATTTAGTACATCATCTATGGCCCTACTAGTCTCCCCCTGAGACCTTGGCCGGGTCTCAACTGGAGGTGGAGAGACATGATGGTACTCTTCATACATAGGAGGCTCAACTGATCTAGATCTTGGAACATCTTCTTCATGAGCCACTCATTTACCCTTCAAATCTCTGAGCACTTGATTTATGGATTCTCCAGCACCGTGGTACAATTCCCTTGCCGCATCCGTTAAAGCTTCCCAATACCCTTCAAATTGGTGAAGCAACATATCATGCCCCAGCCTGAGATTATCCAGCCTATATATGACTTGAGTCATTACGTCCAGGGAAGCACGTGGATTGCCAGCAAAGAAGGCTCCCGCAGTCAAATTAAGTACTTCCTCCTTCTCTCTCTCTCTCTCTCTCTCTCTCTCTCTCTCTCTCTCTCTCTCTCTCTCTCTCTCTCTCTCTCTCTCTCTCTCTCTCTCTCTCTCTCAAGAAAGTGGATAGGATTGATAGACCATCACAGTAGTGTAGAAATCTCTGATAAAACAATAACAAATGATCAGAGCTCAAACTCTTTAATAGTTCGTCAAAGCTAACATGAGTATTTCTGTTAAAAGTTGTTTTACTTATCTGTGCAAATAAGGGGCTACAAAACACCCTTTATCAACCAAACAAACAACCCTGCAATCTTATCCTCCAAGTTAACGCACTTTATAATATGCGTCAAGCATATATGTATCAATTCATCCACTGTTAACTCACAATCACATAAAATATAAAATGGCAATAGACAATAGCTATAATATTCTGACGCAGAATATCGGAGTGATAAACAATTAAATAAATAGTATAAAGCGAGAAATAGACATCAAACCATTGTACAATTTAGAATAATGTCAAATAAACCATTTTATTGATAATTCCACTATTCTATTACATTCTCCAATTCAGAGCCAAAAACTATAGGCCCATAGTACTTTATTCAAAATGAAACATCTACATACTAACTACCAACTAACTAACTACTAAAAACTTTGGTTGTTGTAAAGACTGGTCACTCCTGCACATCCTCATCCCCATCCTCGTGTGTGTGGTAGTCTTCATCAGACTCACCTAAAACACATGAAATATATAGCGCAGGATGAGCGATAATCGCCCAGTAAGACTTCATATCTTGTATAAATAGGTATGAGTCACTCCTGCACATCCTCATCCCCATCCTCGTGTGTGTGATAGTCTTCATCAGACTCACCTGAAACATATGAAATATATAGCACAAGGTGAGCGATAATCGCCCAGTAAGACTTCATATCTCGTATAAATAGGTATGATTTAAGTGATTAATGTCTTGTCAAGTATGGTGACTAAAGAGAATGATCAAATCTAGTCAAGAAAGGAATGTCACAAGATAACGAGATAATGATAGCACTTTTCACTAGAATATAGCATAACAAGCATGATAACGAATTGGCCATATAACAAGACAGCATGTAACGTTTGCACGAAAGTGCACTAGTCGAGATAGCACGTTTTGGTCAACTTCTTGTCAACCGAGAGAACATAGTATTGTGATTGATTGTCTTCGATTAAATCGTGATAGTATAACACTTGGGTATTATGTCGTATACCTTGATCATTAAACCCCCGTGAGTTATAGTCTTTCGGGTGCACCTCCCAGGACCAGATCAGGCCCTTTATAATGTTGCCTAGCATGATTATGTTTGTTATCTTAGATAATCAATTTGATGGCCAAATAGAGTACCAAGAATAGATGAGAGTAATTAAGGAATAGATGAGATAGTAGAGAGAACATGAATAGACGAGAGTATAAAGAGTATAGATGAGATCTAAGGACATATTCATAAATTCACAATAAACAGGTGATAGTAACAGTTAAACAGCACAATCGTGTGCCGGCAGTCTGGTAGAAGTCACAAACCGCCCATTAGCCGTGCTACAACACAGGCCAAAAGCCCGGCATGATCTCAAAGTAAGAGAGATCAATCTAAGGCTGTTGGATCATGTTGATCCCTAAGGGTAAAATAGGTATTAAGGGTACAACCTGCTCGTCAGCAATAGACGTCCGCCAAAACTAAGAAGTCTTACGGAGGCCTTGACAAGGAGTTCCTGATCCTGTCAGGAGTATTCCTAACAGAGAGGTCGTCCAAGCCAAGATAGAAGTGTGTAAGAAACCAATGTCCATCTTGCCTTGAGTGCTCAAAGGCAGAGAGACACGATAACGGTGTTAAATCACACGAATAAATCAAAGACAAGTCTATTTAAAATAAATAGGGAATTTACATGAATAATTGTACTTACTTACCATATACATTATTGAGTAAGTTTGGTAAGATTTCATGGCAAAGATTCATGTATAGTGTGTGCATGTGTAAGAGAATCAAGTTAGTAAGAATAATCGTGCACACATCTTTTAATTAATAGAAATCATATGAATAATACCCATTATATATTAACAGGTCATTACTGTTCATAACAATACATTTCAGGGATTAAATAATGATTAAATGGCATGATTAACAAGGTTTGCATGGAAATTAGGGTTCTGGAAGCAACAGTCAGGTCACGACGTCAGCTGGCATCGCGTTCAGGTCGCGATAGGGTTGGCCGACGCGATGGTTACTCAGGTCACGATGGGTCTGACCGATGCGTTCAAGTCGGGCTGACATGACAAGAAGATCGCGACGCAGGTTCCTATCACGTTAAGAACACGACGTGGGTCCTTGTCGCGACCCGATTGAGAACGCGACCTATCGGATCATCGCATTCTCAGGGTCTCGGCCTGAGCACAAGAACTTGCACAAAACTCCTTGGGGTGTTGACCATGCAGTCCAGGGTTTGACACAGTCCCCTTTAAAAATTCATATAAATTCATACACATAACAAAAAATTGTGAAATCAATTTTGAATGAAACTAGACTTGAAGGGGTATAACATTAAGAAGTAATTAGACTTCTGACAAAGTATGATCATGCTATTAATAGGTTCTTCATGATGAACTTAAAATCTAACACAGCGATAGAAAACAATTAAATTTGAATAGGGTACATGATAGAAATTGGGGAAAAAGGTGTCATTGGATTCCTGACATCTAGTAGCATGTACAGTAAAGGTTTCATGATATGAAATCAAGCATGGATATGGATTTAAGGTAAACAAGTCAATTCGGGTACATGTTCATGACAGGACTTTGAACATGAAATACTCACGAATGATAGGAAGATAATTGGGGAAAATATGGTGCTTTTGAAGATGATAACATGGTCTATCTATGGTCGAAATTAATTTGTTTTTGCTTGAGAGATTGCCTACATTTTCACGCTTTGAATTCCTAGGGCAGAAAATCATGAAGAAGATGAAAATCCCCTTGTTCCTAGCCTTCTCCTCCTTGATCTCCACATCCAAATACTTTTCCTCCTCCTTCTCCAAGTTCCAAAAGGTGTCTAGAGTCGGCTAGAGACGAAATGGAGGGTTATTTGCATGTTTAAAGTCTCCTACTTTCTTAAAACTCTTTCCCCTCCTTAAGCTACAAATTTTCTTATTTATCTCCCCTTTTTCTAACATTTATCCATCTAATTGGCTCGGGGAGAGCTCCAATTTCGTGGCTAAGGGATTAGGATAGGTTTATGACTCTTTTTAAGATATTTAGGAGTTAAAATAGTGATTATCTTAACCTTTTATATTTATTAATATTTTTGGTATGAATTGAAGTCTAAATATCTCCCATCCAACAATGGGCTTTAGCCTTTTGGGCCCAATACTTCAAGTATGAACCATTTAGGGTAACCCATTACTTATTTTTCACTTAATGGGTTTTTAATTATTCTATATTTTCTCAAATTAAATTTATTTATCGAATTTAAAATTTAGAGTTGCTACAATAGCGACAAGTAGCAGACCAAATGATGATGATGAAATGAAATGACCTTCATCGGGAATCAAGATTAGGTCGTGCGAATCAATAGCAGTCACAACCATGAGATAGTGATGACAAGTAACAATAAATGATGGATGGTGATAATAGAATAGTGTCAGTAGTGGCAAACCAGAGACCATATCATACAAAATATGATATAACCTAATAAAAAGTAGAATGTGGATGATAATTAATAGTGTTGGATCGAGATGGCACAATAGTTGTCTTGGAGGGAGGTGAATAGGACTTCTTGCACTTTAAACTTTGTCTAAAAAATAGATAACACTAAATAGAGTTGTTAGTACTTAGTGTGGTGTGTGTGAAACAAGTGAAAACTTGGCGGAAACAATCACACAAATGCACAAGAGATTTTATCCTAGTTCGGCCCTTTTCACATGGAAATCCTACATCCAGTCCCCAAGTAACCTTATGGGATTTCACTAACTACCAAGAGAACTTGGCCTTCTCTCAACCTGAGAGGTATTACAAACTCACTTGCTCCCAAGCAAGTCTTCCCTTTACCCAGGGGTACAAAGACTACCTACACTCATAGGTCTTCCCTTCACAAGAGGGGCACTGCAGGGAACAAATCACCTGCGGGTTATCTAACACAGAGATGAACAACACTTGTGTGTTTGCTCAGAAGAATGAGTAAACATAGAGAACCAAAAAGAGATACAAGTAAGAATTACAGCTCTAACTCTTTCTGAATCTAAGAGGGTGGATTGACAGGAATTGCAATTATAGAATTCCACCCAAAAGAAAAAGACTTCTAAAAGGGAGAGCTTGGAAGTCGAGGGTTAAAGCAGTAGCTCTCTTTCTCTTTTCAGGAGAAGCCTTGTGGTGACTCTTGCAATTTCATATTGGAGTTTGGTGTGACTGGTGTATGGTGTTCACCATACTTCTGATTCAAACTTCAGCTTCTATATATAAGCTTTAGATGCTTGAATCTTGCCATTTAAAACTATCTGTTGGAAAACTAGCCGTTTGAAGAGTAGCCGTTGATCCTTGGATATTTGACATCTTGAGACTTCTGTTGTATCCATCAGTCCTTCAGTCTTTGGATTCCCAATGTCTTCAAGCTATGTATGTTGCTTCATGGCTTTATCAAATAGCTTATAAAAGGACTGCAAGCTCTAGCAGATAGCTAACTGTCTGCAAGGTAAGAGAGCACAAGTACCTTTGTCCTTTCGAAGGTAGGTGAGATAGAAATATATATAAAGTATAGAGAACCTTGGATGGATAGATGTTCAGTGCATTAAAGAACAGACAGACAGTTGTATCCTGAAAATAAGGAATGTTTTGACAAAAGGAGATCTGGTAGGTGGGTTCTGACAGATATCACATGCTGCTTATACCTACCAACGCATGTGATCTATCAAATAGAAAAGAACTAAAGTTCTGACAGAAAGTAAGAGACCAATTTGTATAACTCTTTCAAATCTTTGCAAGATTATTTTTATATAAATATTTTGAATATACTTCTTCTTGTCTAACAGAATATTTGAATGGTGACAGCAAAAAGAACATTATTCTGTAAGATACATAAGTGTTATTCATTCAGTAAAGGATCCCTTTGGGATGAACTAAACATGGAAATAAATAAGATTAATATTTCATGGATTCTGTGGATTGATAAGTTTATACAAATATTATTTAAGTACAAGTACACAGAAGTTGATATATGATACTTCGACTTTTAGGGAGTCAGAGTCAAAGACTAAATAGAACTTCGACTATACAAAAGTCACAGTGAGACAGACTTCGACTTCTGAGGAGTTGGAGTAAGAAACAAAGACTTCGGCTTCTAAGAAGTCAGAGTAAGGTACATCATAAACATAATTCGACTTTTCGAAAGTTGGAGTGAGAGCAAAACAAGTCATACTTCAACTTTCCAAGAGTCGGAGTCATGGCAGACTTCGACTTTTAAGAAGTCAGAGTCTAGCAATAGACTTCGACTTTTGAGGAGTCGGAGTCATGCCAAACTTCGACTTTTCAGGAGTCGGAGTACTACCAATTTGTTTATCAATTGAAGCAATACTTAGACTTTTCTAGAGTTGGAGTTAGTATGATATACAATATACGCTTGTGGACTTAGAGAAATTTCGTTTCAGTGTTGATACTTAGATTTTGTGTGCACATGCTTTGACTGAAGTATTATACAGTGTTATAGATGTATGTCTTAGCATGTCATATATTTTTGTATAAAATAACTTGTGATATATAACAATAGATTTGTTTATAGAAAGTCTTAAAAGATTTTGTCATAGCAAAACTACAATGCTTAAAAAATGTTTAACAATGTTTTAAGGAATAGTTGCTCAACAAATAGGACCGCCAATGGATATCTAAAATTTGATATTTCAATTCGTTTTCATAATTTTTATAGAATTCGAAACTCCGATAAAATAGGTCCGATAATTTATAGGATTCCGAATCGAGTTTCCAAATCTTATAGAATGTGGAATCGGAAACAAGTGTTTCCAAATCCGTAAATCCAATTTCGAATCTTATTCATTTAACTAGAGAAGCAATTGCATCTATCCCTAGATAATTGACGTCAACCATAGATATGGTAATGTTATCATGACTCACTGACTCACATATTTCATTTTGTAGGAGACTTGTAATGGAAGATGGAGAGAATGAGATCGGTGAACGGAGATGTGTGTTAGATTTAGTGTTGTATTAGTTATTATATACTATGAGTTGTAGTTGAGACTATATAATTTATGGATTGATAAATTTACAATTTAAATTGTGTGATTTTAGTTTATAGATCCTATCATTCCTATGTATTATGGATCTATGAATTTGTGATAGTTATCTAAGTGTTCTTATAGTGTGAATTAATAGATGGATCTAAGATTTTATGATTTAAGAATATAAATCTAGACATCCATATAAATTGTGTATATGAATTGTTTATATTTATCAAAATGTTATTACAATGTGAATTAATATATTTACATTTAAAGTTGTATAATTTAAATATGTGGATCTACTAATTCATATCTTGATGTTGTTGAATAAGTGGTAGTAGTGCTTTTCACCTAGAGGGGGGGTGAATATGTGCTTTTCTTTGCGAAAGCTAAACGTTAAAAATAAGAAGCACTAAAAGATGTTAAATGTGTTAGTGTAAACAAACCACAAAATAGACAAGAGAATTTTATCCTGGTTCAGATCTTCCCTCTAGCGAAAGTCCTACGTCCAATCCCCAAGCCAATCGCTTAGGATTTCACTATTTTGTAAAAAGATACAACACTCGGTTACAACCGATCTTTCCTTCTACACAAGGGGAACTACATCACTAGTTTCATCTAGTCTTCCCTTCTACAAAGGGGAAACAACCGCCAAAACCACTTTGACCTTCCCTCTTCTAGATGGGTACACATCCTGCTCAGTAGGTCTTTCCTTCTATAAGGGGTATACTTACTTGAGGAGAGCTTTTGTAATAAATACAAGGCTCTGCAGGACTTTGGACAGAAAATGTTTACATGAAGCTAGTAGTCTGAAGTAAGAACCCAAGATCTGAGGGAAAGACTTTCGAGAATACACTCCTAAGATGGATTCACTCAAGTGGAGACAGAAGAGACTTCAACACAACATGTTCACACAGATGCTTGAGAAGAGAAGCTTGCACTGCACTCTTGTATTTATTGTAGATCTCACATGTATGAGTATGTCTCTCACTTGATTGATTAAAAAAGATTGTCTTCATTGAATCTGCAATCTTCTTTCTTTTATAGGCTTTAGTTTGTATCCGTTGCTTCATACTCGTTTGAATGTAGTCGTTGAATCAGTGAACATTGCATGGTTCCTTTAGAGGAACGACGTGCATGTATGGGTGTTCACACCTTTAGAGAGTCTTGCAATTAATTATTCTTGTCTTTACGTGAAATATGACAAGTACCAAGAAATATACTAGACTGGGTCTAGTTGATCAGTACATAGATACTATGAGAGATTTCAAATATTGGCGTCTACCAACTTTACGTAATGTCAATAAATGTTCTTCAGAAAAAGCCTGCACAAGTTTATATGAATAAGATAGAATACATAGTTGGTAGACAACGTGCAGGGTGGTTCTAACAGAGAACAAAAAGATTGTGTTCGGCGCATGTCAAAAGACTTTTCTGTGGTGCTTGACCAAAGGGTCAAGTTTTAGACATGACTTAGAAATTTCAAATAATAAACCATTGTAATCTATGTTTACAAAAGGCTTAAGTGAGTTCAAGATATTTCAAACTATTTTAAAGAGATATTAAGTACACAAATTTTGCATAGAAAATTTATAACAAAATATCTTCTGAAGAGAAGTCACATAATGAGTCACAAAATAATATTATTGTAACACCCCAAAATTTAATACCAAATTAATAATATGATATTAAAAATTAGAGAAGATTCTAATTTTCATAAAAGACATAAATATCTACCAGAAACCTAATTATCTTTACTTTAGAAATATTTCTACATTAGTAAAGTCATCCCAGTACTGTCTTCAGATGTACATACTCCGACATGGCGCCACCAGAATTCGGTAACAGAATTGAAATCCGAAAACACTATAATTGTCAGAAAAAATATGTTGATTCTAGAAACGTAAATATCCTAAATTATTGATGCCCGAATATCAAGATTAAGTTGACACAATGATTTTCTGGATAATTTTTGCTGGATGTAAAATTAATTCCAAAAATTAAAATAAAATCACCACAATTTGTAAAAGCTTTCAATTAGCTTATATTTAAATTTTCAATTTTATTGGACATCGTTTGAATACAAAAATATTAGGACAAAGGGGCCAGATGAATTATCTCCCATTTACATAACTCATTTTTTTTTAATTTCTTTGCTTACGTAGCCAAGGCTACGTAAGACATCCAACTTGTGTATAAAGGTTACACGTTCCATGATATGTGTTGGCAAAGGAAGCTTCACTGTGAACGTGGCTAGGCTGTGAGGAAGGGGAGCTTGTACGGTGGCATGTGTATGGCTACGTGCCATACATGCATGAACCCTTCCTTGCACACACCCGTGAAGGTTTACCCACTTGCTCAGCCTTCCACATTGTTGCTTCCCTTGCTCCTGATGAAGCTATTGGTGTTCCTGCTATAGCTCATGCTACTACTCTTGTTGTAGCTGCTCCTACAACTCCTGTTGTTGCTACTATCGTTGTTGCTGCTATTGCCACTGCTGCTACGGCTACTGCTATTATTGTTGTTGTTGCTGCTGCTACCACTTTGGCTGTTGTGCTACCACTGCTATCCTTGCATCTTTTACCTGGAGTGTAGGAGGATTTGCATTCCTCTTTGGCTAAGTAGGTTCCTCCCTACGATTCCTCTCCAGTTTTCTATTTACATGCTTGCAGTCTCTTCATCTGTATAAACTCATGTTTCCCATTTGACCCATATTTCCTTTTTGTTCCATGTTCTATAGGATCCCCTTCCTCTTGTTTCATTCTCCTATTAGAACTAGAAGAATAAGTGCTTACCATGATCATACCTCAGCTTGTGTTCAGTAAAAACCATTAGGAATATCTTTCTTATTCACTATGATCATGTTCCTTTTAGCTTATGCTCATGTCTATAGTTGTTGTTCATGTGCACTTGATGTAGACTTTTCACTAAATGCAAGGAAGACACTCTTAAAAGAAGTTATATCTACATAACCTTCCTAGCATAAGTTTTTCCATATTACCTATGTTGTAAAAGACCTCCTTTTTGTTCTATCTTTTTCTCCATGAAAGTGATGAACACTCTATCCCCATGTAATTTAATTTAATTACTTTTATATTTTGGTGATTCACAAAACCATGATAAAGGTCACTAACCTATTTTCTACAAGTCTTGAGCACAGGAAATAAAACCAAAGGAAAACAAGCCAAACAGGCAAGAATTAATCACTCTATTGAAATAGCATCATATTTGTCTAAATACATTGATTTCTACTAAGCCATAACGATTTCCTTTGTTTATAACGATTCCATAATCATAAGGATTCATTATGTGCTTTAACGATTTGATAAGTATTCGTAACGATTCCTTTAGTGATCGTAACGATTTGCTCTCATAACGATTCCTTTAGTCATCGTAACGATTTGCTCTCGTAACGATTCCTTTAGTCATCGTAACGATTTGCTATCGTAACGATTCCTTTAGTCATCGTAACGATTTGCTCTCGTAACGATTCCTTTAGTCATCGTAACGATTTGCTCTCGTAACGATTCCTTTAGTCGTCATAACAATTTGTACATCGATTTTCTTATAACGTTATAACGATTTGTACATCGATTTACTTATAACGTCATAACGATTTGTACATCGATTTGTTTATGACTCTATAACGATTTGATTATAACGACTTGTCCATAACGAT
Source organism: Colocasia esculenta (assembly GCA_014218235.1). NCBI lineage: Eukaryota > Viridiplantae > Streptophyta > Magnoliopsida > Alismatales > Araceae > Colocasia > Colocasia esculenta. The sequence continues at coordinate 164,146,457 of CM024754.1, read as the reverse complement.
TTGCTTATAGAATCATAACGATTCACTTATTAATACTCAATGATTTCTTAAGCCAAATATAACGACTTGATATTTGACTCACTTTTGATTGTGTTGAAAAGTCAAAGCTTTCTCGCACATCTTTCTAACGTCTGTGCATTTATTACTCTGAACGTATCTCTGTATTCATGCAAACGATATCTTCTATTCTCGTGCTTATTCTGTAAACATCTTTTTGTAAGAACAGAATGAAACTTCTACTTCTGTATAAAATCAATCTAACGTTGACTGACAACAAGAGACAGCTTAGCTGTCTATTATTTAGCATTTAATGTATGCAGTTTCTGACAACATTCGTCATACAACGTTGGACAAAATAGAAGCCAAAGGATACTATAGAAGATCCTATCTCTCTGCGTGCACAAATGGATAAAAGACTGTTGACTAGAAGCTTCTACAGTACCATGAAGTCTAACGTAAACCAGAACTTAGAGACAACGGGCACTTCAACGTTCAAATTTGAAAAGGATGATATAAAATAAGAGATTGAAGATTCAAAAGAAGACACTTACAGAGAACCAAGGATATACCAAGTGAAATTGTCTTCAACCTCTCTGAGAGCCAAGCAAACACTTCCATTAGTTTCAACTCTAGCTCTCTGTGCTTAGTGTAGATCTGTGAGAGAGCTTCTTGTTCTGAGAAGAATCCATTATTGGAGATATTGTTCTTCTCAGTCCTTGCTTCATATCAAGTGTGTTCTATAAGCTTGATCTAGGGGCATCTTCCTCTTGAACATTTTTTTGGTGGTGTTCCCTTCAGTTGTGAAGGAAGACCTGGTGTGGAATCCAGGGTGGTGTTCCCTTCAGTTGTGAAGGAAGACCAGGTGGGGTATCCCGGTGGTGTTTTTCCCTTCATGTGAAGGAAGACCAGCTACGGCTGGGTGTAAGGGTCCTTAAGGGGGACAGTACCCTTGGTAGTGAAATCCTGAGATATTGCTCAGGGACTGGATGTAGGACTCCTATGACGAGGAACTCCAAACCAGGATAAATCCTCTTGCAGTGTGTGTGTGCTTATTTATCTTTGCATTCATTCTATTACTAACACTAACAGCAATCGAAGTGTGTGTGTTGTGAATGTTTTTGTAAACAGGTATTAGTTGACTAAATTTTTTAAAGACCCATTCCCCCCCCCTCTGGGCTTGCTAGCTGGGCAACAAGTGGTATTAGAGAGAGTCTCTTCGACAAAGAAGAAGATCAAATGATCTGAAGAGTAAAGATCCATGGCAGCCCAAGGTCATTGCAAAGGTCAATCTGTCAACCGACCACCATTGTTCGATGAAGAAGACTATGCATATTGGAAAACCAGAATGGAGTATTTTCTACAAGGTCTCGACTATCAGATTTGGTCTATAGTTGAGGAAGGTGATCTTCTAGTCACCAACGAAAAGAATCAGTGGACAGATGATGATAAAAAGAAGATCTCTCTTAACTGTAAGGCTGAGAGTATTCTGTGATGTGCCCTTAGTAAGAAGGAGTTCAACCGTGTATCTGCCTGCAAATCCGCAATGGAGATGTGGGAGAAATTAAGAATCACCTATGAAGGCACGGATAAAGTGAAAGAGACAAGAATAGACATTCTTGTAACACAATATGAGAGGTTTCAGATGCAGTCAGGCGAATCAAGACATCTGTATGTGCTCTACCTTGAAGAACTCAAAGATCAAGACATCTGCTTAGCAGCCAGCAAGGAGCAGTCAACTGAGTTGTGGCACAGAAGATTGGGCCACTGCAGTTTCGATGGTATGAACAAGCTCATAAAGAAAAGCCTGGTGGAAGGTCTTCCAAAAGTCAGCACAAAAATGGATGGTATCTGCAAACCATGTGCTAAAGGGAAGCATACTAAGAGTTCCTTCAAGTCAAAGACTGTGGTAACCACTTCTAAACCTTTAGAACTCCTCCATATGGATTTATTTGGGCCAATGAGGACCACTAGTCTTGGAGGAAAGAATTTTGGATTTGTTATAGTAGATGACTATTCCATATTCACATGGGTCTCTTTCTTGGAGCACAAAGATGATACGTTTGATAGCTTTGTAAGTTTTAGCAAGAAAGTACAGAAAGATAAGAAATATTGCATTGTTGGAATCCGGTCAGATCATGGAGGAGAATTCCAAAATGAAAGATGTTCAAAATTCTGTGATGACCAAGGGATTGAGCACAACTTCTCAGCACCAAGGACACCACAGCAAAATGGAGTTGTTGAGAGGAAGAATAGAACCTTGTTGGACATAGCGAGGACAATGTTGTCAGAATATGATTTACCAAGATATTTCTGGGCTGAAGCAGTGAACACAGCAAGTTATATTATCAATAGGGTAATGATCAGGCCAATATTAAAGAAGACAGCCTATGAATTATACAAAGGAAAGAAGCCGAAGATCAGTCACTTCAGGATATTTGGATGTCCATGTTTCATCCACAACAACGGCAAAAGAGATATTGGTAAGTTAGATGCCAAATCAGATGAAGGCATCTTCATGGGGTATGCATCCAAACCTAAAGGTTATAGAGTATTTAATAAGCATACACTGTTAATTGAGCAAATTATGCACATTATTGTTGATGAGACTAACCCTTCCTTGAGAAAGGAAGAAAATAGTGATAACGATGATGCAGATGATTTGTCCAAGAAATTAAAGAACACAACAATTGAGGACAAGGAAGATCCACCTCTGGAAGACCTGCAGCAAAAGGACATTGAACATGAAAATCTTCCAAAGGAATGGAGATATAGGAAAGATCACCCACCTGAAAATATTATTGGTGATCCAACTGTAGGGATAAGAACAAGAGGTATTGTAATCCCTTGTGATTACCTGGCTTTTGTTTCTCAAATAGAGCCTAGGACAGTCAATGAAGCTCTTACTGATGAATCTTGGATTTTAGCCATGCAAGATGAACTGAATCAGTTCAAGAGAAACCATGTATGGTCACTTGTTCCTAGACCATCAGGTCATCCAGTGATTGGCACCAAATGAGTATTCAGAAATAAATTGGATGAAGCTGGTGTGATCTTAAGAAACAAGGCCAGACTGGTAGCTCAAGGCTATTCCCAAGAGGAAGGCATAGATTTTGATGAAACCTATGCACCTGTAGCTAGACTTGAGGCTATTAGAATTTTACTTGCATATTCATCGGCACTAGATTTGGAATTATTTCAAATGGATGTAAAATCAGCATTTCTTAATGGTTTTATTAAGGAGGAAGTTTATGTAGAACAACCTCCAGGTTTTGATGATGCAGAATTTCCGAATCATGTTTTTAAACTACATAAAGCATTATATGGTTTAAAGCAAGCTCCTAGAGCCTGGTATGAAAGGCTTAGTTCTTTTTATTAGACCATGGTTTCACAAGAGGTCAAGTAGATAGTACACTATTCATCAAGTCAAAAGTCAAACATATTTGCTTGTTCAAATTTATGTTGATGACATTGTATTTGACTCTACTGATGAATCCCTTTGCAAGTATTTTGAGAAGCTTATGCAGGGAGAGTTCGAAATGAGCATGATGGGAGAGTTCAACTACTTCCTTAGACTACAAATCAAACAAGGAAAGGAAGGCACTCACATCTACCAAGCCAAATACACCAAGGAGCTCTTAAAGAAATTTGGATTCGATAATGCCAAGCCACTGTCAACACCAATAAGCACATCAACAAGGATGGACAGTGACAAGGATGGTAAGAAAGTAGATCAAAAGATCTACAGAGGTATGATAGGTTCTCTACTTTATTTAACCGCCAGCAGACCTGATATATTATTTAGTGTATGCATGTGTGCTAGGTATCAAGCAGATCCTAAAGAATCTCATCTAATTTCAGTTAAAATAATTTTTAGATATTTTTCTAGAACTCATGACCTAGGAATATGGTATCCAAAATCATGTGAAATCAATTTAGTATGATACTCTGATGCTGACTATGCTGGATGCAAAATAGATAGAAAAAGCACCAGTGGTTGTTGTCAATTTCTTGCAGGATGTTTGATATCCTGGTCCTCCAAGAAGCAGAATTCAGTAGCACTGTCTACAGTTGAAGCTGAGTACATGGCTGCTGGAAGTTGCTGCACACAACTCCTATGGATCAAGCAACAACTTGAGGACTTTGGACATCATATCAAAACAATTCCATTATTATGTGACAACACCAGCACTATAAACCTCACCAAAAATCTAGTACAGCATTCAAGGACCAAACATATTGAGGTTAGATATCATTTTATTCGTGATCATGTAGCTAACGGTAATATAGAAATTTCATTCATAGATACAAATAATCAGTTAGCAGATATCTTCACAAAAGCCTTACCCGAAGAGAGGTTTACTTCTCTCAGAAGGGAATTAGGTATGTGTAAATTGTGAAAGAATTATCTGTTAAAACTGAGATATTAAATTTCAGAGCTTAAATTATTTATTCTCCTTGAAATTAAGCAAATATCTCATTTATCTCTCATGAGCAAATATCCCTGTCGGTTCGCTATTTTGTAATTCTTTATCACTTTCGAACTGGACTTTTGTCGTTTTCTGCTATAAAGGTGCATCCTATTTCAAAAACAATATTTATCCTTTATTTTACAAATCCCAAAATCTGTGTGGGAATGATTCGTCTTCCCTCTTTATCTCCTTCGTCCTCCTGCCTGAGGCGATAACCTATCGACCCAGGCATCGACTTCCCCCAGATTTGAAGCCTTCAACTTCTCCCGCCAGAAATTTCTTGAGGGTTTCTTTTTCAATCACTCTTCCAGTCCTCCAGAATCTTTCCCTGCTCGATTCCATGGCCTCTACAGTTGTTTCCGGCAGCATTGGGGGCTACGGAGCTGCGTTCCTCACCGCAGATCAGCAAGCAAGGTTCGCGACAGTCAAGACAAAGCTTTGCGGTCACAAGGCAGTGGATTTGGCAGACCTGGAGAAAAATGGCATGGGCAGTTTAGTTGAAGCTCTGCAGAGGTTGAAATGGACGAAGATTACGACTCTTTCAGAAGTAAGTTATCTGGATCTTGTTAAAGCCTTCTATGTTTGCTTGAAGACAGAGGCGGATGGGACCTTGACTTCCATGGTCAAGGGAATCCAGATCAAGATTACTAGAGATTTACTGGCATCTCTGTTTGAAGTTTCTACTACCGGTCGCAGTGGGGTTCACTCGGTGGACATTCAGGCCAAGGGTTTAGGGATTATCAGTTTGGAGTTTAGGCTGAAGGATGGGAAGCTGGATATCAATCAGCTTAGTGCCTTTAATAGGTTACTTCATTTCATAATCTGTCATATTATTGTACCAAGAAGTGCAACATTTTCTTCTTGCACCAAGGCAGACTCTGACCTGATGTTCTGGGCTATCCAGAATCAGGAGATCAACACTACAGAATTAATCATAGAGAGAATGAAGTTTGCAAGCTCTCAAGTGTGGGATATTAAGAGCAAACTGAACATCTCACTACCATATGCCCATCTCCTGACTAGAATTTTCCATCATTTTGGCATAAGTGTAGTTGGTGATGTATCTGAGAAGATGGGCCAAGCTATTAGGTCCAGGAACTTGAGAAAGAGTGGTTTTTCTGTTGAAAATGGTGTATGGTCAAAGATTGGTGCAGTCGAGGGTGAAGCCATCATTGGTGAAGTCCAAGAGGACCAAGTTCCAGCAGCAGCAGAGCCAGCAGCAGTAGAGCCAGCAGCAGCAAAGGAAGCAGCCAGCAGAAGGATTGAGGACATTCCTCCTGAAGACATTGAGCCCATTGGGCAACCTTTAGAGGATCCTCTTCCCAAGTAGACACTCTACTTAGGGATGCACTAGACTCCACTTCTCAGGGGGAGCCAGTGGCAAGTGAATCTCAAGTGGCAGAATCTGTGGCAGTGAGCCACACTGAAGAAGTGATCATGGAAAAAGCTCCAAGTTAGGAGGAGCAAGTATCTGTTCAGGAAGATGTTGTGATGGAAGATGCTCCTATTGAGGGGGAGCAATCAGTGGCAGAGGAAATTCAAGGAGAATTTATTGTGGCATCAGGCCACACTGAAGTTCCATCAGAAGAAACCCCAGTCCAAGAAGAAGTAGCAGCAGCAGCACAATCAGATGTTCCCATGGAAAATGTGCCTGTTGAAGAAGAATTTTTGGGAGAAAAGATGGTGAGACTCAGGGGGAGGGAAATGAACACCCCCCATAGAATCAATTCAGAGATGGAGAGACTGCAAGCTCCTCAGATTCAGAAGAAGACCAAGATTCGCAGCCTCCAGTGGACCAGGCAAGGGAGAAAGGGAAAGCAGTAGCATCAGAAGTTCCTCTTATTGCTGACACTCCCTTTTAAAGGCAAAGAGGCAAAGATTCATAATCAATTTGAAGCCTATCATAGAACGGTTGGATGCTCAATGTGAGATCCTGTGCTCAGTGCAGTCTGATGTGAACTCCATTTTCATGAGCCAGGCATCAACATCCAAGGAGTTGTCTCAAGTGAAGAATGCAGTTCGGTGGTTCAACAAGGAGATGGGAAGCATGAAGTCCATGCTTTCTGAGATTTTGAAGGCAGTTGGAGCCCAAGCTCCTCCTCCTCCTCCACCTCCTGCTGCTCAGAGAAGTGAGGAAGATGTTCCAAGGCCATCAGAGCCAGCTGAGCAAGTGGCAGGGCCATCAGGGCCGGCAGCAGCAATTTCACAAGCAGAGGTTAGTGAGTCAAGGCCAGCAGGGCCAGTTGAGCAGGTGCAAGAACCAGCAGGGCCAGCTGAGAAGGTGTCAGGGCCATCAGGGCCCGTGGAGTCAGTGTCTGTGCAGCTTGTAGCTGAAGAAGAAGCTGTAGCTCTTGAGCCCCCAGCTCCTTCCTCCACTCAGACCCCAGTACCTCCATCACCACCTTCATCATCCACAGCTCCACCTGCACCTCAGACTTTCAAGAAACCTCAACCCAGAACCATCTCATCACCTACACCTTTTCCTTCTCAATCCACTTCATCTCCTGCATCTTCAACACTCATTTCTTCACTTCCACCTGTTTTTGAGGTTCCTCCAGTATCATCATCAGCTGGAGCCTCCTCCTCTTCTGGTCCACCCTCTTCTGGACCATCTGATATCCCACCTACTACCTCACATTCTTTTCTACACCCTTCTCCTCCACCCTTTTTCATTACTATAATTCCTGAGTGTGCTCAACTTGATTCTCCCTGTCTTGGGAAAATCAAGGATGAGTTTGAAGAAGTCATCCTCATGTCTCTATAAAGGTTGGGGATCACATTCACAGGGCAGACTCTTTTAGTTCTGCTCCTAAAAAGAGGAAAATCTCATCCACCTCCTCTCTTTCCTCTGAACCTCGATATCCCCTTCTGTGGTTTTCTCTCACAGTGGACAACAAAAATAAACCACTGTATAGATAATATCTTTAGAAGGTTGTTTTTGCCACCCTTGTCAACCTTCCTTTTCTTAATCTCTCAGACCATTTAAATGTCATTCTACCTTATACCCTCTCACCAAAACTGAAAAATCCAAAATCTTTTCTGTTGCTCATTCTAAGACTGAAGAGCAATGGACTAGGGAGCACAAAGAGCTTTACCATAAATTTCTTCTAGCCAAGTCTGCAAGATTCCCTCCAAGGGACCATTCCCTGACTCTCTCAGAATGGTTCCAAATTCATCACAAGAACTGTTGGGCCCCATTCATTCAGAAGGAGATCAAGATGGCCAGGCACTTCCAGCTATTCAACAATTACCGGTATGTCCATCGTCTCCCTGAGGTCCAGCTCAGTCAGTTTAAGCAAGCCATAAGCGCACTTGGTTCAGTTGTAGCCCACACTGAAGCTATCCAAGTAGATTTTGCTACTCTTCAGCTGCCAGAGGAAATTTCACTTCCACCCATTCACTCTCTGATAATGGAATCCTCAGTTGGCTCTATCATCTTTGAGTGTTTTGCCAGAGTAATGGGCAGAATCAAGGTATAGAAGGGCTTTCTGGTTGCATTTCACAGATTCCTATTTATGGAATATCACCAGGGCCATGTCAGTGCTGAAGTTCTTGCTCCCATTCTGTCAGAATGTGAAAGATTATCCCCTTTAGATTGGGCCAGATTTTATCCTCTTTCTGCTCAGCAGTTATCTGATTTGAATGACTCCCAGGCCAGGGAAGGTCACCCTCCAGTCTCTGCAGCTACTTTTTTGGATATGAATTCCATTCACCTAGTCCAGGATCCCTTCAGGACTTGGGTTGAAAGATACAAAGTCTATGTAGCATTATGTAAGGAGCTGAAGGCAAAGCAGAATTTCTACCCTATTTCCATAGAAAGATTCCTTGCTTGTGCCAGTTTTGGGACAGTGACCTTCTTCAAAATGTCCCTTGACAGAGATGCTTATGCCAACTTCCTTGATGAGCAGTTAGTTCTCAACCTCGAGCGGATGGCTCCCACTATGGGACCAACCTATTCTCCTGCTCCTCGTGTTTTTCGTTCAATGTTTGAGAAGCAGGAAGAGCAAGCATGGGAAACTATTTCTCACTATGTCTCCCTTCTATCTCCTGCTTTCTATCTTCCTGTACCTCCTCAAAATTAAATGAATACGACAGTTGTCTTATTTCTCATTCAGTTTTTCTCTTCTTCTTTGTCTCTCATTGTATCTTTTTTGCTTACTGACAAAAAGGGGGAGAATTATATTATTAATCTCTGAAACATGTAGGATCATTTCATATTATCATCTGTGCTGTTTGATAAAGTTTTGTCATCACCAAAAAGGGAGAGATTGATGAATAGTCTATCCCCATATAATTTAATTTAATTACTTTTATATTTTGGTGATTCACAAAACCATGATAAAGGTCACTAACCTATTTTCTACAAGTCTTGAGCACAGGAAATAAAACCAAAGGAAAACAAGCCAAATAGGTAAGAATTAATCATTGTATTGAAATAGCATCATATTTGTCTAAATACATTGATTTCTACTAAGCCATAACAATTTCCTTTGTTAATAACGATTCCATAATCATAAGGATTCATTATGTGCTTTAACGATTTGATAAGTATTCGTAACGATTCCTTTAGTGATCGTAACGATTTGCTATCGTAACGATTCCTTTAGTGATCGTAACGATTTGCTCTCGTAACGATTCCTTTAGTCATCGTAACGATTTTCTCTCGTAACGATTCCTTTAGTCATTGTAACGATTTGCTCTCGTAACGATTCCTTTAGTCATCGTAACGATTTGCTCTCGTAACGATTCCTTTAGTCGTCATAACAATTTGTACATCAATTTGCTTATAACGTCATAACGATTTGTACATCGATTTGCTTATAACGTCATAACAATTTGTACATCGATTTGTTTATGACTCTATAACGATTTGAGTATAACGACTTGTCCATAACGATTTGCTTATAGAATCATAACGATTCACTTATTAATACTCAATGATTTCTTAAGCCAAATATAACGACTTGATATTTGACTCACTTTTGACTGCGTTGAAAAGTCAAAGCTTTCTCGCACATCTTTCTAACGTCTGTGCATTTATTACTCTAAACGTATCTCTGTATTCATGTAAACGATATCTTCTATTCTCGTGCTTATTCTGTAAACATCTTTTTGTAAGAACAGAATGAAACTTCTACTTCTGTATAAAATCAATCTAACGTTGACTGACAACAAGAGACAGCTTAGCTGTCTATTGTTTAGCATTTAATGTATATAGGTTTCTGACAACATTTGTCATACAACGTTGGACAAAATAGAAGCCAAAGGATACTACAGAAGATCCTATCTCTCTGCGTGAGCAAATGGATAAAAGACTGTTGACTGGAAGCTTCTACAGTACCATGAAGTCTAACGTAAACCAGAACTTAGAGATAACGGGCACTTCAACGTTCGAATTTGAAAAGGATGATATAAAATAAGAGATTGAAGATTCAAAAGAAGACACTTACAGAGAACCAAGGATATACCAAGTGAAATCATCTTCAACCTCTCTGAGAGCCAAGCAAACACTTCCATTAGTTTCAGCTCTAGCTCTTTGTGCTTAGTGTAGATCTGTGAGAGAGCTTCTTGTTCTGAGAAGAATCCATTATTGGAGATATTGTTCTTCTCAATCCTTGCTTCAGATCAAGTGTGTTCTATAAGCTTGATCTAGGGGCATCTTCCTCTTGAACATTTTTCTAGTGGTGTTCCCTTCAGTTGTGAAGGAAGACCTGGTGTGGAATCCAGGGTGGTGTTCCCTTCAGTTGTGAAGGAAGACCTGGTGGGGTATCCAAGGGTGGTGTTTTTCCCTTCATGTGAAGGAAGACCAGCTGCGGCTGGGTGTAAGGGTTCTTAAGAGGGACAGTACCCTTGGTAGTGAAATCCTGAGATATTGCTCAGGGACTAGATGTAGGACTCCTATGATGAGGAGCTCCGAACTAGGATAAATCCTCTTGCAGTGTGTGTGTGCTTGTTTATCTTTGCATTCATTCTATTACTAACACTAACAGCAATTGAAGTGTGTGTGTGTTGTGAATGTTTTTGTAAACAGGTATTAGTTGACTAAATTTTTTAAAGACCCATTCACCCCCCCTCTGGGCTTGCTAGCTGGGCAACAGAAAGATGTGTCAAGAATTGTATATAAGTTCCACTAGATGTTGTTTGATCCTTCATGGAGTAGTAGGAACTCTTAAAAGAGTCTCCTAAGTTGATGTTAAACCATTCCTGGAAGAATAGCCTACGTCTGTCGACAGACAGAACCCAGTTGTCGACAGATATCATGCTTCCAGAACCTAGAATTCCAGAAAAACTAGTAGATGTTGACAGATAGAACCTACCTGTCAACAGATAGCCACATATGGTCTGTCGACAGATAGGGACCAAATTCCAGAATCTAGTTCTAGATGGGTCAGTAGCTGTCGAAAGCCACCTTATGACTGTCGACAGTTGGTGCTTGAATTCTTCCAGAGGTGTCAGCAGGAACCCTGTAAAACTAAAACTCATACCTTATTAAGTAAATGTTATAATTTGATATTTCATTTACTTAAGATATTACATGTAAATAAGGAAGTATCCCCCATTTGAATCTAATAAAAATATCAGAAAAATTATATCTCTTACCAATAAAAAGTCAACTCTCCCACCGAAGAAGAAAAATACGATTTTGGTGATTCCATCAAAATAGCGTCTTTCTAATCTCTCACAAAATGGCCTACCTAGAAGTCTCATAATTCAAATAAACTTAGTAGAATGCTAAAAGAATCCAAGGTCCGGTGAAACCACCAGTTTATGTTGACAAATAGAACCATTTCATCATCAATCAAAGTTGACACACTCTTGTATTGTCCAAACAAGTTGTCTTTCCTATTTTCTTGGATTCTAAACTATTATACCACTGAGATGAATCATTTAATCATCATCTACATCCATCTTTGGATTATTCTTGGACATCCTAAATTATCTTGATTCTTATACTTTCTGGATGAGTGCTCAAGTACCATGTATACATATCAGAATTGGAAATGGGATGACGTATTTTTGGGTCTTCGGACTCTCTCATGATTTAATGCTAGTACAAATGGGGCAAATCTAGTCTCGGGAGGAGCACCCGAATTCGTTTAATCTGCACAGAGCGGTATGGATCTCTAGGGTGTTTGGCATGACACCACTACAAGCTAGATTAGTTGACATTTCCATGAACTATGTTGAAACACGAAAGTTTATTGCTTGCTTGAGGAGTGGACAGGGCATCTCTACATGTAGCCTTTCTTAATTGCTTCTGAACTATTGTACATATACTTATGCTTTGCTATTTCCATGATGGTCACCTTATGTCAGTTCATTGGCATATTATTGCATGCTTGTTACTATTTGATAATCACGATTCTCTTCATCTATAATCTAATTTGTATCATTTTCCATTACTTGTAATCAGTACTTACTGCCTTCTTGTACCTCAATTATCCTTGACTCATGTAAACTTTATATTCCTTGATTTTGGAGGATAAATCCTACTGAGCAAGAGTGCTCATACCTACTATTTCTCAGGTAATCTACAGTTCTAGAAGGCAGAACATCGGGATTTGTGTGCTGAGAGATCAATCTTTGCGGTGTTTATCTTTGAGTTGTAAATTGAGAATCATGTAATACCTATAGAATGACAGTTAATTAACTTTTATTTAGTGAAGTCCCCGAGCAATTTCTGTTCGAAAAGTTCAAAATTTACTCTTGATTTCTTATTCGTACACGTTTCGGCATTTATAGATATGTTAAATGTCGGGACGTGACAATTATCAAGAAATATTTGATTGGAATTATTGAGATAAAAATACAGATCATTTTTACAAGATATTATATTTTAATCATGATAGTGACAAAATGTGGTAACAAATACTAATGACTTAGTTTATATGAAATTACAGTGAAATATGAAGTGCTACTTCGCATATAATCGAAGTGGAACTTCGACTGCTTAAAAATATAACGTAGTCAGTTGAAGTAGGACTTTACATATAACTTCGTATATGATGAATTGTAATGACTGGTACAAAATATAACATATTCAGTCGAAGTGGAACTTCGTATATGACGAAGTGAAACTTCGACTGAATTAGAGAATAAGACAATCAGTCGAAGTGGGACTTTGGCTGGTCCAAAATACACGCTAGTCAATTGAAGTGGGACTTCGTATATCGTTGAAGTATGACGGAGTTAGCTTCCTATAGTGGCGAAGTGGAACTTCGAATACAACGAAGTTAGCTTTGTATATTGACGAAGTGAAGCTTCGGATATGATGAAGTATGTTTCGTATATTGACTAAAGTAGAACTTCAGATATGACGAAATTAGCTTCGTATATTGACGAAGTGAAGCTTCGAATATGACAAAATAAATTTCGCATATGACAAAGTAAGCTTCAGATATGACGAAGTAAACTTCACATATGACAAAGTGAGACTTCAAACATGATGAAATTAGCTTCGTATATTGACGAAGAGAAGCTTCAGATAAAACGAAGTAAGCTTTGAATATTGATGAAGTGTCGTTCAGAGTTAGTCATTGTACTTGAAAAATAGATAGATAAAATTTGAAAAAATTAATATATTTGAAGATATTATTTTCATTTATTATTTAGTCATCATCAAAACTAATTAAATATCATGATTTTATTTGAAGATATTATTTTCATTTATTATTTAGTCATCATCAAAACTACTTAAATACCATGGATTGATTTGTGAAGATTTCTATATGTTTGAAGAGTGGTTCAATAGATGTCACATACATGCTTCCGAATTATCAATTTTAGATCCGATTCTATTTTTTATTTTATGTTAAAAAAATGGAAATAGATGTGAAGGCGAAAACAATTATTTTCAATTATGATTCTGTTTTCGATATTTCTTATAGGATGCGAAAGTAAAAATACCTATTTTTATTCCGAATTCAATCCGTAGGCAACTTTAACAACTGATCAGCTCTTGCTGATGCTTCTCGAAAGGCGTCAGCATCGTGGCTGCCAAGCCCAGACCTGGCCCATTTTGGTGTAATTGACTTGTTCTAATTTTTTTTATATAAAAAAAATAATATATATCTATTGCTTGCAGTCTTACTGCACAATCTATTTCTGTCAATCTACACGATATTGATGAAGAGATTGGAGGGACATTTCATATGAGATGAGAATGAGGCCCCACATCCTATTACCGGCCCGTCTTTCCGTCCTATGTGGACTATGAGAGGGATTATGTCATCCACAATTAATTCTTCCTCCATTTCTGGAAAAAGTTAATGTGAAGAAGGCATAAAAATGATGAATATATCCAATCTCTGGACTAATATTACCTTGTTGCTCACTGTGGAATATTGTTCTCCCCTGATCTCCCCCTTCATAAAAATCATTAGTATCTACACCGCCATCAAAGGAGGCATTGTCAATATCCCCTCATTATATTATGCCTTCTCCTTTGACACGAGGGGCACCGCCATCATGCACGTAACCAGTGAAGAAAATGGCCCATCAGTAATACGTCATTTTAGCACGCCCTCTTCCTCATAGCGATCATTCTTATTTCATTCCATTCTATCATGATGGTAGTGCATGCAATAAATCCTTCGCCAGAATAGAAGAGAAAGACGCTAGCTAGTCATCCATGCAAAAGAAGGATCATCTGTTAACCCACAGACGAGGGGAACACAAACAAGATGCTTTACACAAAAAGGAATCAGCAATATTTGAAACTTATGCCACCAGAAAATGCATGAACAGTACAATTATCAAAATGCAGAAAGAAGCATCTTTAATTACGAGACCAACCACCCTCAATCTACCAGCTGGTAGATGTAGTGCCATATAAATACGCACACGTAAAAATTCCCAGGTAAAACACCAGAGACATGGCATTGCATTGTGCTACTTGTTGCAGGACCAATCTTGCAACATGATGATGTGAATTGTAAAAAAAACAATTCTATTGATTGAATAAGAGAGAGGTGTTTTTGTCAGTAAATTATCATTTCTTACCATCCACATCATCATCATTATCATTATTATTGCGATATTAATCTTGTAATGAGTATTTTTCTTTGTGGTAAATACAAGCACACAATCACCAACAGCGCATCACCAGAGCATCAATGATCCTTTTTTTTTTAGGTTAGATAACAGCAGCGTAGAAACCCAGAGCACCGAAGGTTCGAACCCTAGGCATACCCCACCCACCGGACGAAGTGCCCACTGCACTAGCGTTGTGACAGCAGCAGGTGTCATCTAAAAAGTGGTCCACAAAGGTGGCTGTATAAACTTTATCCTAAGAAACAACACCTCTTCTTTAAACGTAGCTATGTAAAGGACCTCCATTCATACTGTAAATGGGCACACTAATGCAATGAGATCCCTCCCTGCTTGAAAAGCCAAGGCATGTAAATGTACTTTTCAATCTTGTGGACGTTAAGGTAGATGAAGCATCTTTACAAAAGGATTTGAAAGTTAGTCCTGCTTTCCAAATAAAATCCAATATCTGCATAACACCACAAAAATACACCAACAGAATGCCAAGTTTCGTATTCCTCATCCCTCAGTCACAACGAAATAAATACCTGCCTACATAATCAGCTATCAAGTGCGTGAGCTTTCCCAATCACTAGTTTCAAAGTTTGATGCACCAAGATTTTCAATTACTTTGTCGTTAAACTTATTTTTTGAAACGGTCATCATTATCTATGTCCCACACTGAAACTTTAATACATGAAGTAAACATGCATTGCAAGTATGTGACTCCAGACCAGCATAAATGAACGGAATCTTCGCTGCAACTTTGTACCAACCACAGGAAGGAACCAGAGCAAATGAACAGACCACTGGGAATCCAATTTGCTTATTGGCACGGATTTCAAAACCCCGGGGAAAAAAGTGAACCTCAAGATATCTTCATCCACTTGCACATGAAAATCGAGATACCTTTATTATTGACTAGAAAAAAAAAATTGGAAATTGGATTGAAAAGCGATAAGAAACAGAATGCCGTCCTTTCCCGGCATTCTAGTGGAAAATGTCATGGGTAGGATCAGGGAAAATTATCATTACATGCAAGGAAGATGAAGAAAGATTCTCCTTTTTGCGCCCCCCTCCCCCACACCCTCAAGCACATTACCCTGCATGACAACTTCCTTGCTCTCAACCTTTGAAACAACAAATGAGATATCAATAGTAGCCAACATCAAAGATATTATGAAGCGGGAGAAAGATACCCACACAGGTAGCCAAGATCAATACCTTTGCAGGAAGAAAAATCTTGCCATTTCCCACTATTGCATAAGCCCCATATACAACTACAAGAACTGTCCCCATCCATATCCATGCACGGTGTCTTGCATACAGAAAGTACATAACTGAAACTTTGGCTCTTTTTCTTTTGCCTTTTCTTTCTTTCCCCCTACGGAGTGTGTCTGGCATCCACATGATGATGCCCTAAGGATCCACAGAAGAATGGTTTCTGCCGAAATCTGACTTCATACAGATGCTCGATAAGGGTTCCTTTCCAAAGGTTCTAGAAGAAAGCATCTTCCAGAAGAACCAAGTGGGTTGAGCTAGAAGCAGTGTCACTCTGTGTTAAAACTTCCTTGCTGGTAAAGGGGAGAACGGGCGGTGCTGTTTCATGGTCAAATATCTTTCCAGGATGCTATATTATACACAATGGAAAGGCATACTGTAAAGGATCTAGACAGATCATATGCCACTAAAGGTCAGGCACTTTGTATGAAAAATAAAGGAAAACAAGAAACAAGACTAATGCAGTATAGGCAACAAGACTAATGTGTTATGTACGGGATTATTGTATTTGAAAGAAAAAAGTCCGTGTCATTAGATAACTGAGGAAAAACAGAAACTACTTGACATTCAGAAGCAGGTTGCAAAGCAAATATGGCGAAGAGGTGCAATATGATAAATGCTTCAGCAGAAGGCAAGCTATGGAAACTTGGGCAGGCTTGCACCCACCCACACCCAGACATGCAAGCAGGAAAGGGCATGAGAACATGCAGACACACAAATACATCTGTTAACACATGCATGCGCATGCTCATGAGCACATACACAGACAAATAGAGAGGAAGGAGGGAGAGAGCAGGAACCTAGGTGATGGGGAACAAGGAGCTGCATAATCGGTTTGGCCCATTTGAGGCCCATTTCGAGTCTTTTTATTTTTCTGTAATTTTGGTGCAATTTTCACACTATTTTTAAGTCTAAGAGTAAAGTCGTCCAAAAGAGTCATATTAGAGTCCAATTAGCTTTTTATTATGTATGTTTGCATTTCTTTATTTGAGTTGAGTCTTATTTAGGTAGGATTCTTATCATTAATGTATTCTCCTTTCTTCAGGTGTCTAATATGTTGTCTTATTAGGGATAGAAATCTATTTTTAATTAGTCTATTAGGATTGGGAATAACCCAAGCCTATATAAACACATGTATTGCTCTATTTTGAGATTTTTTTAATGAATCAATGAAAAAGAATTTGCAGTAGGGGTGTAAACGGAACCCGATATTCCGACCCGATTCCGATAAAAATTATCGGTTTCGAAATCGGAAAATGATACCGATAGCTTATCGGAATCGGTATCGGATATTCCGATAAGCTATCAGAATTGAAAAATAATCGAAATCGGAATTGGTATCTATTATTCCGATAAATTATCATAAACTCAAAAGGTAAAATTATGGTAAACACCTTAGCTTATCGAAATTTCGGTTCCGGTAATGTTATCGGAATCGGAATTAACCATTCCGATTTATCGGAATCGAAATCAGAACCAATTTCAGTTATCGGAATCAGAATCGGAATCTGTGTTTCCGGTTCTGAACCCGACCCGTTTGCAGCCCTAATTTGCAGCAAAGAAACTTGTGTGTTCTCTGCGATAGAGAACAGAGGGCTTTGAGAAGAAGCCCTTCACAAGGTGATCCCTGCGAAGGGGAGGGTGCGAAGCCTACACTCTCGCCTCTTATTCCCCTCTCCGGTGAAACTCCGGCAACCTCTTCCCCCTTCTTCTTCCCCTCTTCCTCGGCTGTCCCGCATCACTAGGGGTTTGTACACTGTACAGGCAGCAAGACACAGAAAGCTCCAGCCATGCACTGAATAGGGACATGGATGGCAGGGTCGGGTCGGCTGGGTGAGTCGGACCCAGCCGACCCCGACTCGGGTCGGGTCGGGTCGGTGGAGCCGGCCGACTCCAATGGAGTCTGGCCGACCCTGGGTCGGCCAGAGTAAAAAATTATTTAAAAAATGAAAAAAAAAAAAAAATCAGAAAAAAATCAGAAAAAATCAGGAAAAATCCCTAAAATTTACAGAAAATTACCTAGACACATACAACATTCATTGAAATCAAACACATTGAAATTAAATCTTATCATGTTCATGTACCATGAAGAACAATAACAATGACTAAAGACATAATCATTAATGTTCATACATTGCAAAAATTAAAATATGTACAAGTTGATAACATGAAATAAATAAAAATACCTTCTCAATTTGACATTTCTGAACCCTCATCCTCTACCTCATGAGATTGAATAGGTGGCACATACTCATGTCCTCCATACTGTGTATATCCAAAGCCAAACAAAGAATTTGCAATATCTTGGAATCCTCTTTGGATGCCTCGCGGTGTTGTTGCTTGTTGACTTGAACTTTCTCCTGAGTGTCCCGGAGGGAAGAAACTACCATATCCAGTAGTTTGAATATTGCCCAAATAACTAGGCCCACTACTAGAGCTGATGTCTGAATATGGCAATTTTGGGGGACTAAAAAAGGGTGGATATGAAGCCCCGTATCCCCAATCATGCCCTGCTTGCCTTTGTTGGCCTTCATATCCCCCGTGCTGCTGTTGTGCTTCCCCTTGGCTTCCTTGTTGTTGTTGGGGTGGTTGTGAATAATCTTCATATCCTGACATAATACCCCCAAGCCCATAACCTCCCGTGGCTCCAATACCTGCAGCAGCACCATCATCATCATCAGGTGATTGGGTGGAGTCATCACTCCCCACTGTTTTTTCTTTTTCTTTTGTACTCTTCTTTTTGCGACGTTCATAATGTAATTTCTCTGCCTCATATAATCTAGCCAAATGAGATGGCAGGGGTGGAGCCTCAGAAAATGGCTGCCCAATATGTGTCTCTGCCTCAGGAGAGTCCTCTTCACCTTCTTGTGATTTTCTTCTTGGTTCTTCTGTTCTTCTTTCTTTGTTTGGCTTTGCTTTCTTCTTGCCTTTGTCTTTCTTTCTTTTGGGCTCTAACTGGGAGGTAGATCTTCTCAATTCTGGCTGAGATGAAGAAATACTAGTATCATGTACGGTGGAAGATCTTCTCAATTCTGGCCTCTCAGCTCTCTCAGGTACATGCTCTTCTAATAAAACATCTCCTTCACATGCTTGAACTAGCCGATCATCAGGATGAAAATCAGCTAGCTCTCCCTCAGCTCTCGTCTCCACCCAAGCATGTAAAGGGTGTTCCTCATTTAGCAACTCATCAACATCTATCTCAGGAACCACCTCCTCAAATGGTCTACCAGCTAGCTGCATGAATCTCTGTCTTTCTATCTTTTGCCTTTCTTCTTTTTGCTTCACCCTTAAACGCATATTATAATGACAGTAAACCAACTTCTCTAGCCTATCCACACCCAGCCTATTGCGGATTTTTGTGTGAATAAGGCTGAATGTACTCCAATTCCTTTCACATGGGCTAGAAGAAGTGGTTTGACTTAATACTCTCACTGCAACATACGCTAAGGGATTTGTCCCAGCTTGGTGATAATTGACTTGGATCCACCATTCAGCTGTTACAATAAAATAACCGAACATTAATCATTATAAGGATGGTGAAAGAATATATTTATGATTTTAGGCAAACACCCAAACATGTAAAACCACCTGGACTGAGTCTTCCAGCTGCATATTTCATGTCATATGCTCCGTATATGCCAACTTTCATCTTATATCTCTCCACCTAGAAAATGGAAGACATGAGTCACATGACATATGTCATGTCAAATGATAAAATACATACATATGCAAAGTAAAATATACTATCCTACCTCTGCCACTGCGTCTAATCTCTCATTCATGCTCCTTGCAATGCGAGTGATGACATTCATGGTGCCTCTCATCACTTCTCCGTCATTGTGCACATCATCTTTATATTGAATCTTAGGGTTGAAAAAATACCCTGCATATGATAAAAGAGGTTTAAGTATGGTATCATAAAATAATTCAGCAAGTAATTACAATAAATAAATTACCTGCTGCATGAAGATCATGGTGGAGAGTCATCTCCCATCGCTTGTCTATGATGGCCCACCATTTTCTGTATGCTTTAGGATTCCTTTCCCTCAACTTTTCCTTTGCCTTGTCCATTGCCTCGTACAAATATCCCATATCATTTTTGTCGTCACCATCAACCATTCTAAGGATAAGTACCAAAGGCTCTATTACTTTGAGGTAGTAGGAAACCTTCTCCCAAAACCGTGCATTGCTAATCAAGTCTTGGACCATGAGTGCAACATCTTTACTATCAGGCCGTAGAGTGTCTACATGCTGCAAAAATTCTGCAGAATTAATCAATTGGGCCAATTGATGCCTATATTTCATTAGGCTCTCCAAAGAAATAAAATTGGATGCAAATCTGGTGGGACCAGCACGAAGGAGATCTCTCCCATCTGTGTACTTCCTCATCATATTCAAAATCCTGTTGTGACTATAAATAAAGGAAGTTATCATCTGAGCATCATCAATGATACCATGAATATGAGAATCTTTGCCTATGTCCTCCATCATTAAATCAATGCAATGTGCTGCACATGGAACCCAATAGAGATGGTGTCTCTTTTCCATTAACAACCTACCTGCAGCCTTGTAGCTCGGTTCATTATCAGTCACAACCTGTACAACGTGCTCTTCACCCACTTCCTCCACAACTGCATCCATAAGTTTAAACAAATATTCTGCATTCTTGATTTTGTTAGATGCATCAACAGATTTAAAGAAAATAGACCCTTCGCAGCAATACACAAGAAAATTTATCATGGATTTTCTTGTGGTCCCTGTCCAACCATCACACATAATGGTGCAACCACGTTCTTTCCAAATATTTTTGAAGCTACTCACCCATGTTTTCAACTCCTCATATTCATCATCAAGCCCAGCATCATAAATATACTTCCTTGTAGGAGCCTTAATACCAGGCCCAGCTTCCGCAATTGCATCCAACATACTCTGAAAATATGGGCTCTCTGCCGTATGTGCTGGGACACCTGCATGTAAAAACCATTTGACAATGCCTTTGATTGCACCCTTCGCTGCCTTTGCAGTGGATTTCACTCCTTTCAATGCCTGCTTGATTCCTGGTTGTTTTACAGACCTTGATCTATACAAATATGCATCCATAGGACCCTGTGTACTCCTAGGAAGAGATGTCCTAGAGTCATCTCTAGACACATGTGCACCTGATGTGCCTAAACCCCTTCGTCTCTCATCTTCCTCCGCATAAGAACGGCGACTAGCACGTGCCGCTGCAGTAAACTCAGGATCAGGATCATCATCATCATCATCATCATCATCCACAGGAATTGGTAGATCATAATCTCTACGAATCTGTCTCCCAGAAAGCTCATCTTGAAGTTCTTGTTGCTGCTGAGTTGTCAATATTTTTTCTGCTTTCTTCCCCTTCAGATATGCTATTATTTCATTTCTCACTTCCATTGGACAATTCGGACATTTTGAAACATTCCCAGCAATCCCAGCAAGATGTTGTTTAAGGCGA
This sequence comes from Colocasia esculenta, assembly GCA_014218235.1. Taxonomy (NCBI): domain Eukaryota; kingdom Viridiplantae; phylum Streptophyta; class Magnoliopsida; order Alismatales; family Araceae; genus Colocasia; species Colocasia esculenta. Next base: position 164,125,202 of record CM024754.1, on the reverse strand, counting down.
TAAATGCCTCCAAACATCTCCTTTCTACACCAATTACATTTCACTTTTCTCTTAGATGCATCAAGGAGAGTACCATGAGCCCAACCAGGATCAATGGCCTGCTCCACCTCTTGCTCTTCATGTTCATGATGTGCCATATTCCTGTGTAAGAATGCAATTAAATTGCACGTTAATTACACATAATCCCTAATTTTTAAACCCTATTTAGGGTTTAATTTGGGAATTTATGGAAAAAAATATCATAGACTATAAATATTGTACATACAAAACTCTAATCAACTCAAATGACCACATTGAACACTCAATTACACATTTATTATATTAATGACCTACAATTCTTATTTTTTAAACCCCTAATTAAGGTTTAAGTTGAGAATTAAAAAAAAACAGATCATGCAATGTTCATACAAAACTCTAATCAAGTAAAATAACTATATTGGACACTCAATTACATAATAATTACATTAAAGACCTAAAATCCCTAAATTTTAAACCCTAATTAGGGTCATTTGGGGATTTTCAGGAAAAACAGTTAATGTAATGCAATTAAGTCTACCAACAAACTCTAATCAACTAAAATAGTTCTATTAATCACTCAATTGCACATTAATTTCATTCATGACACAAATCCCTAATTTTTATACCCTAATTAGGGCTAAATTTGGAGATTTAAGAGAATGAAGTCATAAACATGTTAAATATGCTATAGATCTACAGATCTATAGCCTATTTACCATTTCCTATTTTTTCAGATTTTTAAAAAAAAATAAAAAATCTCACCTCACAGAAGAGAGAGAAGAGAACAGAGAGAGAGGAAGGGCGCCGGCGGCTGCTTGCAGTGGCGCCGGCGGCGGCGGCCGACGGCGAGCCTCCCGGAGCTCCGGCGACGGCGGCGGCGGCGAGGGAGGCGCTCCGGCGGGGGGAGGGGGGGCAGGGGGCTGGGAAGGGGGCTGGGAAGGGAGGTCCCGGGACTGCGCAGACTGCGCAGTCCCGGGACGGGATCCCTCCTTAAAGGGGGATCCGCGGGGTCGGGCGGGTCGGGGTAGTCGGGACGCGGAGTCGCCCGACCCCGGCGGATCCGGCCCGCCTACCGGGAATCCGCGGATCCCGGCCACTTCCCGCGCCAACTCGGGTCGCCGGGCGCCGACCCGACCCCGACCCGCCCGACCCCGACCCGACCCGCCCGTTTTGCCATCCCCCCGTTTTTGATTCCGTTATGTCCATTCAATGGAAGCATGTTTCTAGACAAGGAAGCTCCAGTGACAGGTCAAAACTCACTGCAACAAATGATTGATTCCATATATTCTGGCAAGCAACAAAATCTTGAACTTAAGTGGATGCTACCACAGGCTTATTAGATCAGGAAGAATGGAGAAGTTATCTTTCAAATGCTCCCTCCACATGGGGGGGGGAATCAAGGAACCCACACCAATTAAGTAAGCATATGCCAAACTAAACCGCCACCCACCCCCAGGAAAAAGAGGGAGCCAAAAAGGATGAAATACATGGAAGCTTACTCCACTCAAACACTCATGTGAATGGCTGAACGCTGCTGTCCTTTCTGAAATCTCAGTTTTATCAGGAAAATCAAGTGCTGATGTTGAAATATTACACAGATTTGTTATCATCAATTAAATAGTTTGACCAACACATGAACGACCAAACTGCTCCCTTTCACTGCCTCCTGCTTTCCATGGAACTCATCTAGGACGCGACCATTTTCCATCAAAATAAAGAACTCCACAATGCAATAACCCCAAAATTGCAGAAGTCAGTCATCTACGATTCTCCCAACAAGATACAATCGTCTCTACTATTTGCCCATAACATGCTCAGCTTTGTTTCTCATTTTTCTTTGACAGAAGAGAGGAGGAGAAAAAGAGGGAAATCACCATACTTGATGACATTTCCAGGAAGTTGAGAAACTTCCCTAAGCATATTTCACTATTTGAAACTTCTCACTTTCATGGTATTCCTACTTTCTAGTGTTTCAAGAGACTGATCTAAACCACCCACAGCATGTGCCCAACATCTGAGACAGCTTTTCTGGCACATCTGAAAAGAAAGACCCACGCCACCATTTCAGCTTCAAAATAACGCTTCCTCAAATCAATTTTTAAGTCCATTAATCTCTACATATTCCCTGTTTGTATCAACATTTTAAGATGTAGAAGCTGCTAAAAACCTCTTTGTCACCAGAACCAAACAAGTGATCATAAATAATTAAAATAAACCTTTGAGACAAGAAAATATTGCTGCAACTAACCATACAGCCTCTCCATGTCTTAAGAGAGAGTGGCTTTCACCAAAGTACTGCAAATTACCATAAACTGATACAGAAGGAGCATTCATCAAAGTACTGCAAATTACCATAAACTGATACAAAAGGAGCCTCTTTTTATATGACAACTAGTTCTTGTGGAACAATAATTAAACAGAAAGGTATATAATTATCCTGTTTTGTCTTTCAGGATTCAGTAACTAAGAAAAATTGGTTAAACTTCACGCACAAGTACAAAGTATGCCTACAAACGTAGAACCAAAAACTAGTATATACAAGAATTTAAAGTAAAAAGTGATGAAACAGGCAACAAGTCTAAAGAATATCAACACTGAGTTCCAACAACTTCTACAAGAGTAAATACTCCAACAAAGTCCATAGAGTGTTTAATCCTCCAAGGTTTAAATATTGTTCTTAGAGGACCATATTGTCAGGAAAATTACCTTCAGAAACAAAACAAGATCCTATGAGATGTCTATGATTTAACATGAACAGACACATGCTGGAGCAGTGGAGCTTATAATTCTTGCATAACACCAAGGCCAGTGACGATTCTTCCTCTCTACCAAAATGTTTTGTATTTCAAGTATTGTGCCTCAAATAGACACGAGTAAGTTACTTAACTACACATTATCAAGTGCCGAAGAGTTTGTAATATGTTCTTCAGTTACTAAATAGTACACAATTTCATGAGAGCTAAAAAATGATTGAAAACACATGAGGACTTCCAGATTAGCCATCTCCTTGGCCAAGAATCTAAGCATCAACCTAGAGCATGAGTGCAAATAATCTACTCTCCAGCATCATCATATCTTAATTAAAATCTCCTAACCATGCAAATCTCATATTCTGCTTCCTATTTTCACAAAATTACCACAATGAAGCTCCTCCACAATCAGCAACTTACATATTTTTCCATCTGAAATGACAGTCAATCCATCACCAAAGAGATGATTAAGAATCAACAGAAACCTAAAGGTTACCAAAGAAAGACTTCCTGGAGGCATGGAATACACAGTTCCTTTAGACAGCATATACTGCTTGATATTGTAATCATGAAAACTGCTAATCTTCAAAACAATAGTCAGAGCTCTGCTTGTAAATAAAGATAAGCCTTCCACCAGAACTTGAGGGTCTCCTTGCCCCACACATGGTTAAATTTTTAAACTTTCCTGCTTTCCTCAGTATACAAAACCAGATGATAGAAATCATCTACTTACCTTCCTACCTATCCCTGCTATGAGTAAAGCTAAAGAACAAAGCATACGAAAGAGTATGGCCCTATCAGAGAGCTCTAAGAAAGACATTGTTGAACCCTCCTCTTTGATGAGCAAGGAACGAAGAAATATATGCAGACAGTCCAAAGCACGATAAAATAAATCAGTTGTTTTTCAAAATGGTAGCCTAGAAAGCTAGTTGCAAAATCATAATGTTCCCATTTCATGTCATAGAGGTTAAGAAACAACAAAATCATTGCCTGTGAGGCAAGTACCATTTACACATATTCATAGATATTGAACATAGGAAGCCTCTGAATGCACTCTTTACATTTAAAAAACGAAGCTGCACTAGGTATAGAACACTGCAAAGGCAGTTTTTTTTCCCATCCTGTTGGACATTAAACTGAAGAGAGTACAAAACAATAATAAAGAGTACCACTCAGAACTTTCAGTACACAGCTCTCACTAATGACCGAGAATATGTGCATGTCATTCCTCCAGAAAAGAGATTCTATATGGTTGGGACTGGAAGAAATTGATTAAAATTCATTCAATCTCCACAGAACAAACACTTGAAAATAGATGTTCCCTGTGAAACAGAAGTTTCCAATTTTTAATTGTCCGGAACTTGAATATGAAACCTAACAAGGTTCAAAATTCAGACTTCAGATATATGCAAAAACTGCATGCTGCATCTAGTTGTTGCACTAGGAATGCAAGTATCATACAACAATGGTGAGTTCAAGATAAAAATGAACTGGGTTGAAACTTGGAACACACAACTGAACAAAATGCCGGCTAAACTTAGTCCCACACCTTCTTCTAAATGCAAAAACATCAAAATTCGCATCATTGCTTTTTCAGACACAGACACTAACAGGGAGGGGAAAAAAGAAAAGACAAACAGAGCAGTTATCTCAAGAATTACAAGATTCCTCCCTGACTGGCAAAGTTTCACACAAAAGATAGCTCCTGGGAAACTCTTATTTCCTGCTTCGTGGCAGATTTAATTCAGACAAATACCATTACTCCTTCGATCAACGATGAGCTAATGTCCCTATTAATCACAAATGCTAAGAGCTCTCATGGCAGATTTTATTCAGACAGACACCATTACCTCTTCAATCGGTGAGTAGTCATTTCCCTATTAATCACAAATGCTAAGAGCTCCAAGATTAGCCAGAAATGAAAATGTAAGTTATGTCATAACCAAAACCTCAGAATTCCTTATAGTAGGAATTCAATGGAGTGCTGGTCACCTAGGTAATGAACATTTCCATTATTGATTATTCATAACATTTTCCATTTTTGGATCAACATTTTTTCATTATATCAGACATGACCCCTCTCTCAAATAAGGACAATGTAAGTATCACAACTGATAGATTACTGTAGCAGTCAGCATACTATGAGCAAAAGAGGAGAAAATCAAGCAATCCATGGAAGTCTTGGAGAAAAATGCTTAACCAACAATGTTATGGCTTGTTCTTCACATTCAGTGATGAACTGATTTCCTGTGAACCATAAATACAGAAGATGACTATGCCAGCAATGAAGATGTAGTATACCATGTTGTAAACAGACTATCCAATTTCTTCTGCTAGTACTTCAACAGATCGATTGTCACCTAAGTAATTTTCACTCTGTCCGCTATCCTTTCCATTTTCCCAATCACTAACTCACCACCACGTTTGTCTGGCTGCTTTCTCATGAAAATAGGGAAATCAGCATACGGAAGGTGTATGTCAATTCTCATAAAGAAACCACAATGGCAGATTTGGCAGTGTCATATACTACGAATAGAAAAGGAGAAAACCAATTAATTCAGAAACTTAAAAGAGGAAGAATCAGAAAAAGGAAAAATGAAACTAAGCCACCACGTTATGACATGCATTTCTCATTCTTGACGTTAAACCAAAAAGATCATTCTCAGCTACATGTTTGGACTCAGAATTCTCATGAGAAACTTTTTTGAAGTTTCTGGATAGCACAATACATTTTCCTCCTGGAACCAACAGCATTTATTCCCATATCCTTCAAATCCTCGAGAGTCAGCAGCGGCAGCACCTCCTCATCCACCTCATGAATCTCGAATACTGGAGCATATCGGCCCAACCCCAACCCACTCAGCCATGCCTTGACGACGCCACCTTCGAAGGAGCGGCACTGCCCGTTATTCCAATCCCGACCTTCCGTCTCCAGAGGCATGTCTGTGTCAGTTGCTTCGGCTGCAGCTGCGGCAAGGCCCACATCCCTACTCTCCGAGGTCCTCATCCTGGCCGCCCTTCCATCCGATGGGCTATAATCTCTGAATGGACTCTCCGAATCCTCCCGTCGTAGATCATCATAGTCTCTGTAGCCTTCATCCCCGGCATCCTCGCCGCTCGATTTCAAGTCCGCTGCGTCCATCCCTTCGTCCAACCTCGATACCCAATTCGTCCTCACGCGCCGAGCCCCAGGCCCGCCGCCCCTCCTCGCCTTCCCTTCCTTGGGCCCTCGCCGGATCCCGACCACCGACTCCAAGTTCTCTTCCCCCGAGTGCAGGCCCTTGTCCTCCGTAACCACCGGAATCTCCGGGGCGTCGTGGCCGTCATCAGACACCAAGTTCGTCAGCGGCCGCGTCTTGGGCGGGGCCCTCCCCATGCCCCCGCCCCCCGCGGCCGAAGAGGACTCCCTGTGTGGCTGGTGAGGGTGGGGGAGGGGGTGGGGATGGAACTGGTAGGAGGAGGTCCCCCTCCAATGCTTGCCGCGCCGGGCGTTGGCCTCGTGCGCGATGGCGGCCGGCTGCTCCCCGATGTCGCCCAGCCGGACGCTGGGGCGGCGCTGGCGCTTGGCGCCTAGCCCCGGGCCTAGGTTTTCGGCCCTCTCCGGGGCCTGCGCGCCATTAGAGGGAACCTCCACCGGCTGCAGATCCGCCATTTCTCGCCTGTATAGAGCTCCAAGAAGCGGCGATGGATTAGGGTTTCCGCATTCCAGCCCTGAGGAAAAAGAGAAGAAAAAAAAAAAAAAAAAAACCAGGTGGTCGAGAGGGGATAGCAGGGTTTTCGTGGAGTGTAGGGGAGTGACGAGTGGAGCAGCAGAGGGTAACCGCCTGACGGTCAGACTTCAGACGTCAGAGGGAACGAAGGGGAGCGGGGGCGACGAGGCGTCGTGTTTCCCATTGCCCGGAGCAGGATTCACGAGCGCTGGGCCCCACAAACGAAACCAACTACACTATGCCACGATGAACGACGTCCATGTGTTTCACTGTGCCCAGGAGTAGATGTGGTTTTATTGTTGACCACGTTGACGGCGACTTCCGTGACCGCCAGGTGGGAAGTGGACCCCCGTGATGTGCGAATGAAGGCCAACGTAGGCTTCCCTTCCTAAAATTTTATTCCAAAATAATTCGTTTCCTTATACGGTATTTCTGTCATCTACTTGCGATATTGGTGTCCATTGGCTCTAGCTATTCTGTTTTATACACATGGACCAATCACAAGTAATTTTGCAAGATGATTAAGTACTGATATATCATAATATGTTACTTAAAAAATAAATACTTGCAGCATAATACACCAAAGGGGACTATAGGTTAGAATTTTGTCATGTCACCTCACAAATTCACCTTTCTTTGGTCTAATTCACGAGATATGATAGCCGAAACAACATCAAATCGCTTCTTCCATTAGTCCATATTTGTATGATAAAATAGCCGAATATCAGCATTTTAATTGGCATAATGCATGTGATGAGAGAAAAAAGATGTGGGTCCACTTTATGCAAACAAACTATAAACAATTTTGTTGAATTGTCTTGATATTCTTTTAAAATATCCAATAAGGATACACAAATTCATAGAATTTAAAAATGACGGCTATCCACTTCATAGCTGAAGCAAGAGTATACATTTTTGTAGCAGTGGTGGACGCGCACCACCCTTCCGGACCTTGTCGTTGTTTGTTTCTTTTTTTTCGTGATTTTTTTCCTAAAATTTTGACCTAACCTTTGTCATTCACAATAGTCCCGTAAGTTTATAGTGCAGAGAACTCGCTGTACACATTCATATCTATATTTTTTTAATAAATATTTCTATGATCTAATAGCCGAAGAAAGGTATAAAGAAACCTTTATTATTCGGTAAGGGAGAAGATAAAAGCTCCCATATCATCATACTAAGCAAAGCAAATTACATAGAACATGGGGGGACAATAATAGTAGACACATATAGCACTGCACATAAGATTGGGAGATACAATTCCCAGACAAAACACCATAAAGGCCAAAATAAGAAACATAAGGTTAGGATGACAAGAGGATAATATCTCACAAGAGTATAAAGATGATAAAGAGAATCACTAAACACTAGAACTGTGCAGTATTTGATTCAAATCGACGAATCAAATCGGACTGGCTAGTTCAATTCGATTTGAATTGTCATCCAACTTAATTTGGTTTCACGAGTTGTGAAATAGAATTGAATCAAATAAATCAAAATTAGTACTGTTATAAATATATATTATAAGTATTAAAAATAATCATATAAATACATTTAACTACACATCTTTAAAACTTCTTGTTATTTTAAATATATAAATATTAATAAAATTATTCACATTTAATTAATATAAATTTAAATTTAAATCAAACTGAATCGAAATAATTTCAATTTGTGAAGAGAGAGCCAACTCGATTCGATTTACTAAAAAAAAATAATAAAAAAAAAAGAAGACCGAACCGACCAATATACAGTCCTACTAAACACCACCTATAACTCTACACGGACAGGAGAGAACTAACAAACATCGGCCCTAGAGTTTGAGGCTTCCCGAGCTCTGGCAAAAGGAGGTTGCAACTGATCTGTGCAAACGAACAACATAAGCTCCAAAGATGCACATTGACAGGGGATTTGCGTGATGAGTCACCGAACACAAGCCAAACCAGAAACTTTAAAACTCTTGACTTGGGAAGGTTCGAAGGCTTAACAGCCACAGTGAACAGTGCCTTGGGAGACTAGGCAACACACCGACTTGGGCGAAAGGGAAGTAAATAGTTAGCCACAGCTAGAAGGCCGACGAGGGATCACTGGTAGAGCGGACTCAAGTTCCAACGTAGGGAGTACAACTATCCTCCACACCCACCGAGAAAAGAAAAGAGGAAGTGCAGGGGGTCCCAAAGGGGAAGAGGAGCAAGCTTAACTAACAGGACAGGGTTCTGCAAAGACACATCAGCGTAGAAAAAGTTAGCATATATCTGAGCACATCCTGGCTTTTAGCTATTGCAGTTTCAACTTAAACATCTTGGTACTGCATTTCTACCTTTTTTATGAAGCAAAAGTTACAAGAAACATTTCACCGCTTGCATGTATTAGCCCACCTTTTTTTATCATTTTGACGCGTTGCATTCCCCACAGTACAAAGATTTTACAACAGGAGAAACATGGCGATGCCAGAGCACCACATTAGGATGTCTGGGAGACTAGTAACTGGAAGCGAATTAGAAGAGTCAATCATACATTCTTCGTCAACCATTTCATCAATTCTTGTGGTCGTGCCTTGACTTATCTTTCCGTCTCTTTTCTTTGGACTTCTTATGTGTGTACTTGTCCTCCGATTGCCGCCTTTTTGACCTAGACGCACGATCTTCCTTTGCAGAGTTTCTGCCAGGAGACTTCTTGTGTTGTTCATCAGTAAGCAGCCATGATGGCTTTTTCGGTCCTAGGACCTGCCGTTTCCCCTCATCTCCTGCACTTGATTCATGTGTGACAAGGAGCTGCTCATCCTGGTCAGAGGAACCGCAGACAGGATAAGGACCGGGTTCATCCATTCTAGAGCCTATGGCACCTCTGCCTCTTTTCATCCTGTCGAGGAACAAGCTACAAATGAGTACTCCAGGAATAGCAGACAGGAGCAAGTAGTTAAATAACAAAAAAAATATACAACTTATTCTGTAGACTAGACTATAGATTTAACCTTTGAACAGAAATTGCATATTGGAGGGAGTCGTTGCTTAAGAAAACGAAATATACATCATGTTTGGTAGAAAAATGATTTAACATTCAATGCCCCACCAAGTTGCCCGATGTCATGCGACAGTAAACAAGCTAAGAGCAGTAGAACATTATGAGGATATTCTACAAGATGCAACCAAACTGTCACCAAGAGTCAAACTAACACAATTTATCACCCTGTAATACTGTATTACCGTTTTCTTTGTGGAAGGCATATATCAACATTGCTTTATCCATTGGTCTTTGGAATATCACCCTAGTGAATATTCACGAGCAGTAATAAGATAGCAAACCAAGTTTGACCAGTAAATATCAAGGATTTTCAACTTTCAACTAGCCATACATAATTTGGGGATGGGTTTGTGGGTACTGCTATGAGAAACTCATTCAACATGAACAAGAAGATTCTAAAGACAGGTATAAATATATTAGTCTAAACAGTAACTGCACATGATGAATTTGGTGAGAATCTAGGCATATATACCAAACAATTGCACACAACAGATGCAGAAAGATTCTAGATCACATCCTATGGGCCGATTGAACAAAATAGTTTTTGTCATCTTATGTCATTAGCCTCCTTAAGTTGCTTCATGCTTATTGTGCACCATAGTCATATATGATGTGATCTTAAACTACCTCCCTTGCACAAGGGAGTCCTGCCTACTGCTAATATATGCACACAGACAATAATCATGGGCTATAAAATTTAAAACATCACAAGCAACCTGGATTGCAGGAATTCTTCCACCTCTTCATCCTTTAGGCCCTCATACTCCTCAGAAAGCAAATCCCTGTGCTTGTGTTTTCTTGATGATTGTGATACAGGAATATCTGCAGAAGGTTTTCCACGTATCAAACTAGTACTTTCTTTTGAGAGATCATCATGGTACCTCTCACCTCCATATTTTGCTGTATCTTTAGACCTATGTGATAGCTTGTTATCCAACTCTAGCTCTTTCTCACGAGCTCGCCACATCTCATCGACCTCCACAGCTCGATTAGCTAATCAAAAGCAATCATCAAAGCCATTAGCCAAACAAAAAAGAGAAATGACAACTAAAGTGAAAATGTAATGAAGTACTTTATTTCAAGGTGAGAAGCTCCTCCACGAAAAAATGGTTTTTTTTTTTTTTGAAAGTGGATAATACCATGTGTATATATTGAGAAGAAGAAAGAGAATGTACAAGTATAAGTGGGCCAAAACCCCAAAAAAGGAAACAGATCCCCAGCACCTATACAACAAAAGAACACCAAGACGGTGTGGAGGACTCTAAATCTCCCACAAAACCCAAAAAAGGAGACAGCAAAAGGTTTAGATTTGGCAAGGGAAAAGTCCACTCCTTCACCGTATCCCGGATGAACTAAGCCAACACCTCTTTTGGCCGGGACTCCCTCCTGAAGATCAAGTGATTGCCCCCCCCCCCACACACACTGCCCAAAGCATGGCACGGAAGACAAGCCACCACACAATCCTATCCGCCTTGAGTTGCCCCTGTCTATTTCAATCCCAGAGTAAAGAAGCAACATCACCTCGTAAGGTGATAGAATGACTAGTCCTCCGCGCAATGTCCCACCAAAGTCCCTGAGAGTATGAGCAAAAAAGTGATCTAAGGACTCCCCATCCACACTATAAAGACAACATGTAGGACTCACATCAGGTAGAAACCGGCTCAATCTATCCTTGGTCAGAAGTCTTCAATGAGCGATCCACCAAACCAGAATCTACAAGACTGAATCTTGAGGGGACTGGGCGTCCTCCTCACCTCCTTGAAGAAGACAAACTACACCCCTCCACAAATGCAAACCTCATAGGATGATTTGACAAAAAAGCAACATCTCCAGAACCATTTGTCCTCCCCACTGTGCAGAAGAAAGGGAAGGATAAAAGCAAGCAACTTCTGAAACTGATCCACCTCCTCCTGCTCGAAGTGCCTCTTGAAAGTCAGTGCGCATGCATCACTTGGGATTTGATGATAATAAGCCTGAGCCATAGAGCCAAGAGGAGATGAGGACAAAGTAAAGAGGCTGGGAAACGATGCCTCCAAAGTGAATTCGACACACCATCTATCTTTCCAAAAGAGGCTTGTCAGCCGCAGAAAAAAAAATTCGTGGTGTGATTTTTTTTGGTATTTGAGTTTGATTTGATTTTTATTTATTTGTTTTGCCTTACGGGGTGTGTCAACCTGTCTAATAGATAGAATTTGAAATCCGCGTGATGCGGAGAGAAAATTTATGTCCAAGAAATGGACAAGTGCGTCAGTTTATTTTGAACTTGTTTGTTCAGCGATTTATTTCATCAGGCTATTAGGGTAGCGTGTGCTGGACCCCTGTCTCCATCGATCGGAATCGATGTTTATTTACATCGGGTTAAAAGCCTTTGATGTTGATTTACATCAATTTTAACCCGAACACCGTTGATAGCAAAAGTCGAGAGGTTTACATTTTTTTTTCTAGAAAATAGTAATGAGGTTGTTTTTTATTTTTTATTGGACGTAGTGGATTTTGTTTTGAAAAAGAGATTTTTGCTTTAAAAGGAGCATGGACTCCATTTGAGAGTTTAGCATGTAATTTGAAGAGATGGGTGGGTATATACTAGAGAATTTATTTGATTATTTGAATATGTTGTGCATTTGAGCAGAGCTTCCGCATGGGCAGAATTATCGCGCAAACATATAAACATATATTTGATGGACATATGGCCATATTATTTTAGGATAGAGTCTCTGTACGGACAGAGTCTCCCCATAAAACGGGCACATATGAACATATATTTTGTGGACATATGGGTATACTTTCGGACAGAACCTCCACTTGGGCAAAGTTTCCTTAGAAAGACATACAAATATGAGCACAAAAACTTACCCTCTCGAAGACTCGCTCAACGAGGGGGAAGAACATATGTGTCTAAATGCTTGTATCTATGGAGACTAGCTCGACATGGAAACATTTAAAACACAAGAACATTGATGCTAAATACCTTATACCCATGGAGACTCGCTCAACATGGAAGATATTTAAACATCATAGCACGCGAGCACGATTTAATTTTATCTCCACAGAGACTAGCTTGATGTGGAGATATGATTACATTTGGATTTTAAAATCCCCCCATGGAGACTGACTCGACATGAAGGGAGATTGAGGAGATTTCGTAATCGGAGGGGGACGACCTTTTTGCTTTGCCGAGGGCGAATATCTTTACGCCGAGCAGAATTTCTTTGACGAGCAAGCAAGAGTTTCCTTTTTTCAAATTTCTGACCTCCAAAAAGTTCCGCCCCCTTGCCATCGAGCTACATGGGCTATTTATAAGGGTTTTAGCCCCTTTACATTGAGAAGAGAGAGAGGTAACTGATGGAAGAGTTCCATCGGTTAAGGGGCCTTAACCGATGGTACCCTTCCATCGATTAAGGGCCCCTTCCTTAACTGATGGAAGGGTTCCATCGGTTAAGGGGTCCTCCCTTAACTGATGGTACCCTTCCATCGGTTAAGGGGAGCTCCCTTAACCGATGGGAGGTTCCATCGGTTAGGGGGGGATTTTCCTATAAATATACCCTCGTGATTTCTTTCCGAGAGGTGTTGATGCCGTGAGATCTTTGCCCTTTCCTTAGAGACCTCTCGACGAAGGGTTGAGTTTGCAAGTGCTTGCCGCTTCCTCCTGCACGTGTTTTTTGAAATTGTAATGTTCTTTGAATTTGGTCTTATTGACCTTGTGCTGCCGAATTTTTTCCGCAACATATATCCTTCGAAGTCTCGTTCTTTCTGAACTTCTGCTTCACTGGAGAGATTCAATGTCGGCTTCGTTAATAAGTTCCCTCCCTTAATTTGAAAGGGATTTCGACCCAACGTTACCTAAGTAACCATTGGATATAAATAATTTCTGGCATATCCGCTATGAACTTTTCAGGGTTTAATAATTGCCCCCCCACGGGATATACGCCGGAATTTGCGAATAACGACGTGTGGCCCATGTAGATCTGCTATTCATAGCTTTCATATTTTATTTCGAGACGCCCTTTAGCTGACGCTCTGTTACCTTGATTTGTCACTTGGCTGGACTTGCTGCGTTTTGACTTTTCTTCCTTTTCACTCTTGTATTCCTTTCCTTTTCCAGGCACTCATCATGCGTCGTGGGAAAGAATTTCTGCGCCGTGACGACTACGCCCAGAGTACTCGTAATGACGTTGCCTTATCGACTGCTTTTAATGCCCGCCCTAGGGCCACCTCGTGTCACAAGGGACAATGTACTTTCACTGGATCGTGGCCACAATATCGTCGCCAACGGATCCATTGAAGAGCTTTTAGATGATGGCGAAGTCACCATCTCTCTTATCAAGCAACAGAGGGGATTTACTCATACCAACGGGAGTCGGATTATCCCGAACATTTCCCACTGGACAAACATCTATTTCCTTTCATCCAGAGGTTTGTCCTACCGCGCATGTCTGCTGACGACCCTTGTATATCTGCAGAGCGGCGGTATTTAGAGGCAGCTATCTTGGAATCTCGGGATAGTCTCCTCGGGACTTGTGCCCTTTCTTTTCCCAGCTTTCCTCTAGACTTCCCTTTTCAGGACCGGCTTCCTTCTGCCGCGGCATTGGGTTCTTTTAGCCGAAGTCTTGACTATTATGTGCGGTCGCGAAGAATTACTCCTGTGACCTGGAATTTAAAAGGTCACCACAAGGCTCTGGCGCAGACAAATGGCTTGTTATTAATGCCCTGTGATCCCCGATATGTTGTCGGTGGCTATGACAAATGCTGCCTTCTCGACAAGATTACCGACGGCACCACGCCGAGCTGGTATGGGAAGTGGTCAGTGTTGTCCTCCCACATTTTCCATTCTGGGGCCACGGAGTGGTTGATGGGTGTTTTACACCATTATAGCGAACTCCTGAATTTATCGGGAATTCGAGACGCTGTATCAGCTGCTTTATATGACTGCCCATGCCATGCAGGGCTTCTTCAGGCATTTGCAGAGCGGTTTAATGCTCGCTGGAATACCTTTGGGACAGCCGAAGGAGAAACCTCTGTTTATCTATGGAGTTTTCACCGGATTTCTGGCTTGCCCATATCCGGACTTCCCTATGACGAAGTCACCCATAATGATTTGTACTGTCATCGAAGTAATGGCTCAGGGCAATATATTCTCCCTTATAGCCTTCGATACTTGACGAAGGTATGGCGGGATTTGGCTCGTACCGGAAGGAAAAATGATCAGAGCACCTCTTCCAATACCATGAGAGTGAGCCAGAATGCTTGGATCCATTTCTTCTACAATAGGCCGTTTTGCTTTTTTGACAATTTTGCAACAGAGCGTGTCCCTTTGGAGCAGTACCCTTGTATGCTCCAGCAAATGAAGGGTGGAACCCACGTCATTTACCGGATCGCACGTATCTTGCTGCGTATCTGGTATATTGGCTTGCCACCTTTGCAATTCCATATGGTGAAGAAGAGTTAATTAGGCCGGGATTGATATACCCCGCCTGTCTTTTAGCCGAGGGCTATAAGGTTGCCATAGCCCCGGCCGCCCTGGCCAATATATTTCATGGACTGAGGTCTCTGACTTCGCATCCGTGTCCACGGGACCAGAAGACGCAGCTGGCCACTCATTATCTGAATGCTTGGGCGGGTCTTTTGCTGCCCAATTTGTGCCAAAGTATTGATTTGCCCCGCCTGACGGTTCCATTGATTTTGTCATTCAGGAACCGACCTTCTGGGGACTCACTGGAGCAGCTCATTGGCGCTCGCTCTGCTTTGTCCTTCCTCCCAGCCGGAGAGCGTGGCTATCTGCAATTTGATCGCATCTCTCGAGGCTCTAGACCGTATAGCGTCTTGGGTCCGAGTGGGGTAGTATATCATTTACCCCATTGTGGAGGGTCTGACCAATCCCTATATAAAAACTGGTTATCCTGCATTCGGCCAAGTGTACTAGTATTTCAGGGGGGCAAAACTCTTATTTTAGAGCCATATTATCCCTCCCGTTTTGCTAGGAACTTTGGCTATGATCAATCAACTCCGCCGAAAGCGGATTTTCCACTGGAGGCCCGCCTTTGTCGCAGTCACGGCCTTCATTTGATTGCTACTAGTTGGTGGAACTACTTCCGTCGAGAGGAAACAGGCCCAGTTTGTATTCTTCCTACTCCTGAAGCTGCGGCGCAGATTGATATTTATTATGCTCAATGGTGGTTCCAACAATCTCCCCATAACCTGAGAGAGGCTGAAGAGTCTCGCCTTAAGAAGTGGAATTTGGTGCCATTCTTCATTGAGGACGTCTTTCTTCGTCGCCATTTCTCCAGCTTGGTGGAATCGTACTTGAAATTTTATAATTCCAATAAGGCAAAATCTACTTGCCCCGCAGTCGATAAATATTATTATTAGGGGGTAATGTTGCCTTTGGAACCTGTGCAACTTTCTTCGGGGCAGGCTCCAGCCATTGACAACGACTCCTCGGACTATTGCTGGTGGAGTCATTTTCTATCTAACTGTGGCTATGCTCCTAAAGTCCCTTTGTCGGCGAAGCTGCCTCCTGAATGCGTCAGCAACGAGGCATGGAAACATTGGAAGAGGCATTTAATCAATGCCATTGGCTATGCAGGGCCTTTGGAATGCCTACCATTTATTGAAAATGCCTCCACACTGCAAGATATTTGGGATGCAGTAAAGATGGCGAGCAGAATTTGTAAAGTTGACTTCGATCAGTTAGTGTCGACACCTTCCTTTTCGTCCGGGCCAACAGGTATTGATGATTTGAATTTCTTTCTTTTGCTTTGCTTCTTCTTCCCCCTTTTTTTTGCTTTTTTTTCACATATTTGCTTTGGATCTTCAACCCTCCCTGCTCCGGAAGTTGCTGGTGAATGGAGTGACGATCCTCATTTGGATATTCCCTCCTCAAGATGCAGGGGAGCTGGTAAGAGTGGAATTACAGATTCCACCCCATCTGGCGGTAATTTTCTTTCGCCTGTTTTCTTTTCTTCTCTCATCATTATCATTCATCATTTTTTACTCATTCATCATCATCATTTTTTTAGACTCCTCTACCTCATATAATAAGACAGATGAAGATGTTGCCGACCCAGCCGCTGCAGATGAGTATAACCCTTTGTCTGGAGATTCTCCCTCTTTTCATGGCAGAGAGTATGGAACCTCCTCATGGGCAACTGAGGCCTTTTTGCCAGGAACCGAAGATAGATTGCCATCCCACAGTCCCATGTTTGAAACAGCGGGGATAGAGGGCGACAATACTACCTTCACATTTGCTGAATTGGGACTCCCATCAGAGCAATATCCTCCCGCTTCTGTTGAGGCTTACGTCTCGATGCCAATAGGGGAGTTCCCTGTCGGGGGACCGGTCCCTGAAGGTAGCTTCCTTTTGAGCCTATGTATAGCCCATTTGGTTTCCTTTCTCATGCATTCATCATATTGACCTTTTTCTTCTTCTCCTTTTTTTTTACTCAGGCGACTTGGATTTCATTAATCAGCTTTTTTCGGGTGGGGAAACCAGCCCATATTTTCTACCCGAGGCCAGCTCTCCTTTCCCTTCCTGGGAGAATACAAGGATCCCATTTCTCGAGCCGCAAGCTCATTCTGCTTTTCAGGTGGGGGACACCACAGGAAATGATGAAGGTCTCCAGCAGATGGAATATAATCCCAAGACATCCACTTTGCCAGCAGATGCAAGAGACTTCAATTCATATCCGGCTGATCTCCCATCCTCGTCTCAAGGATTTTATACTGAGCAGCCGAACTTTATTCGACCCTCAAACCCTGAGATGGAAAAAATTCTTCGCCAGGTGAGGAAGATTAGATTTGATCTCTCTCTTATCCTTTGAGACTTGAATTTCATTTACTATTTCTTTGCTAGTCGCCTTTCTTTTGTTGCTTGTTGGCACTTTTAGCAGGTGACTCGCCGCATCTTAATGATAGTGGGTCTCTGCCGATGGAATTTGATGCCTTTCCGAACATGGTGTGGAATGGCCGACAAGAGTTCAGCCCACTTCACTTCCTTTAGGCGACGGTTTTCTTGGACTAATGCTTGAAAGAGTGAGAGTTGTGGTGAGGGCGGAAGATCCCCCATCAATTGAAGTTGTCAGGCATGCACTGGAGCAGAACACCACTACCGCCTTCTATACGGGTCTTTCCAGGGATCCATGGATGACTGCTGTTGAGGAAGTTTGGGACGAAGTACGTCGTCTCTATGCCACCGCAGCCTGGAATCCAATCAAAGGATCCAGACATAGGAGAGCGAGATATGCTCCTTGACCAGCGATGCTGATGAATTTGACTCTCGTGCAAACGAAGCATAGAAGCGTCAGAAAACGCAGGAGTCATAGATGGCTGCAGAAAGAGACAGAATTGCCAGGCTGCAGCGCGAGATTAATGAGTCGAGATCTTCTTTAGACCGGAAGGCCAAAGAGGCTGCGAACGCATCCCAAGAGGGAGTTGCTTTTGTTGGACAAGGAGCCAAGCTTCGCCAATCTGTTTCTTCCAAGGCTAAGGAAGTTGAACGGTTGAAGAGGAAGAAGCCCCGGTGTCTCTGCTTTCCAGTATAATATTTTGTAAACTGGACTTATCGTGACTTTTCTGTTTAACTTGTACATTATAGCCACTATCCTCTGTATGTTTATAACAGAGTGGCTTGGAGCTCTGGAAGTATAGAATGGAGGACGATTCTGTGAAGGTCTCTCCTCCCCCCCCCCCCCCTCTTTTTTCTTCTTTTTTTTACATCTCTCTCTCCTTTTTTCTCTTCTTTTTTTTCCTTCTTTTCTCTCTTTTCTTTTTCTAATAAAATTTTTTTCGCATTACCAGCCTCAGCGCCCTTCCGAGTTTTCGCTGAAACTGGCCCCCTTTAACTTTTTCCAACGCGCCCTTTCGAGTTTTCACGTTGAGGGGTTACCCATTTTTACCTGAAACGCCTTCCGGATTTTCACCTCAGCCGAATTTTTTTTGACCTTTTTACCCTTAAGAATACAGCGAGCTATATACTTAAGTCCGTCGAGGTATCTCTATTTTTAACCCCCTTTTTTTTTTTTGAAAATTGGCATTCAGGTATGGGTCTTTTGGCATTTGGCTATTTGGCTGGTTTATGGTAGTTGAAGGAATAAGAGTTTGGCTTTGAATGTAGCCGACCCTTGTGGTTTTCTGGCTAAGATTGGGAATTTGGATTTGGATTTGGATTTGGATTCGGATTTTGATTTAGCGTACCTTGATGGTTTTTTGGCTAAGGTTTGGAATTTGGATTTGGATTTGGATTTGGGTTTGGATTTAGCTCGCCTTGATGGCTTTGGCTAAATTTGAATTTGACTTGATGCAGACGGTTTACTGGCTAAGAGTTTGGAATTTGGACTTGGATTCGGATTTTGATTTAGCCTACCTTAATAGTTTATGGCTAAAATTTGGATTTGACTTTGATGTAGTCTACCTTGGTAGTTTGCTGGCTAAAGTTTAGATTTGATTTGGGTATAGCCTGCCTTGATGATTTACTGGCTATGGTTTAGGTTTGATTTGGGTATAGCCTACCTTGATGGTTTACTGGCTATAGTTTGAAGTTAGGATTTGGTTTAGCCTACCTTTGTGGTTTACTGGCTAAGGTTTGGAATTTGGATTTAGTTTGCGGTATAGCCTACCTTGATGGTTTGTCGGCTAAAGTTTAGGTTTGATTTGGGTATAGCCTACCTTGATGGTTTACTAGCTATGGTTTAGGTTTGATTTGGGTATAGCCTACCTTGATGGTTTACTGGCTATGGTTTAGGTTTGATTTGGGTATAGCCTGCCTTGATGGTTTATTGGCTATAGTTTGAAGTTAGGATTTGGTTTAGCCTACCTTTGTGGTTTACTGGCTAAGGTTTGGGATTTGGATTTAGTTTGCAGTATAGCCTACCTTGATGGTTTGCCGGCTAAAGTTTAGGTTTGATTTGGGTATAGCCTGCCTTGATGGTTTACTGGCTATGATTTAGGTTTGATTTGGGTATAGCCTACCTTGATGGTTTACTGGCTATAGTTT
The DNA here is from genome assembly GCA_014218235.1 of Colocasia esculenta. Classification (NCBI taxonomy): domain Eukaryota; kingdom Viridiplantae; phylum Streptophyta; class Magnoliopsida; order Alismatales; family Araceae; genus Colocasia; species Colocasia esculenta. Next base: position 164,105,712 of record CM024754.1, on the reverse strand, counting down.
GAAGTTAGGATTTGGTTTAGCCTACTTTTGTGGTTTGCTGGCTAAAGTTTGGGATTTGAATTTAGTTTAACCTATCTTTATGGTTTGTCGGCTATGGTTTGGATTTGAATTAATGAAAAGTGAGAGGTGTAAGATAACTCCTCAACTTTCACTCATTCGTTCACTTCTTGGCTTTGTACAAGGAGTGTCTTCAGCTTCATGCTTTGACAGAGTTTGAAGGTTTGGATATTTGGGTTGTATGACAGACATATAGAGGTTTGATTTCTTTGTCCCCATCTGTGGCAAACTTTCATTTCAGCACCAATCCCTGGAGAGGGTACCTTTTATGCTTCTTCGACTTCTTACCTTTTTGAGTGATTGGATTTTTGCTTTAATGGTTGTCCAGAGAATTGATGTTCTGGCGCATGGTACAACTTTAGATGTTTCCTATTGAGAGGAGGAAAGGGCACGGTGCCTTTATGGTCCACCAGCCTGTATGCGCCTCCTGCATATGCCAAGGTGACGATATATGGGCCAAGCCAAATGGGTTGCAACTTGCCACTTGACTTTCCCACCATTACTTCTCTGCATTTGACCATGACTAGATCCCCCTGCTTAAACGCTCTGGGTCTTGCCAATTTGTCGAATGTACGAGCCACTCTAGCTTGATATGCTTGGAGACATTTATATGCTTCAAACCGCTTTTCTTCTAGATTGGAGAGCTCTTCGAATCTTCTTTTTATTTGATTTTGCTTTTGGCCTTGAAGCCCAGCTTGCATTGCCACCCGATAGGATGCCATTTCAATTTCTATGGGTATCATTGCCTCAGCTCCGTACACCAAGGAGAAAGGCGAACACCCGGTGGGGGTTTTGTATACTATTCGATAAGCCCATAAAGCTTCATGAACTTTTTCTCCCCATTCCCGCTTTCTGCTGCCAACTATTTTAACAAGCAGCTTACAAAGTGTTTTATTGAAGGCTTCTGCTAGTCCATTAGCTTGGGGATTATAGACTGATGATGTCCTCCGATCAATATGAAATTTGGCTGCCAAGGCATATATTGTTTTATTTCGAAATGGTGTCCCATTATCATACATAATTCTATGAAGGGTACCAAATGTGTATATTATATTCTGCCTGACAAATCTAGCGACTGCTTCTCCTGTTACTTTCCGTAATGGAATAGCTTCAGCCCATCGAGAAAAGTAATTTATAGCAGCCAGTATGAATTTGTGAACTTGAGATGAGGGTGGGAATGGTCCCACAATATCCATTCCCCATTCTGCAAAAGGCCATGTTGGCGCTGTAGGGTGTAGTGTGTTTGGTGACTTCCTCGACACAGGGCCGAAAGCCTGACATTGATGACATGTACGGGTATATTGGATGCAATCCGCGTACATGGTAGGCCAATAGAAGCCTTTTAATTTGATATTGATCTTCATCTTTTTACCCGCTTGGTGTGCACCGCACAATCCCAAGTGAACTTCTTGCATGATAATTTTTGCTTCTTTGGAAGATAAGCATCTGAGGAGGACTAGTCCCTTCTTTTCATGGGTCAATCTGTAAAATTGATCTCCTATCAGCTAATATATGCAGCCCTCCGTAAGAGCTGAATTTTCTGGGCTCGATCAAAAGGAAGCTAACCTTTTTTTTATTTTGATAATTGGCTCGCGCCAATCTTCAGATTGATTTGCTGGATTTTCTACACTTTCTTCTGTGGCATATACTTCCTCAATTGTGAAATTGGACTCACTGTCGAGGACACTTGGCATGAGCCTTCTATGTCGAACAATTATGTCCAATTCTCCTTCGGGAGGTAGTTTTATGGCAGAGGCCAACTTGGCTAAAGCATCTGCCTGAGAATTTTCACTTCTCGGTACATGGGTTATGTCGAAGAAGTGAAACTTTTCTTTGAGTTCCATAACTGTAGCATGGTATGGAACTAATTGTTGTTTTCGAACTTCATACTGGCCCAACACTTGTCGGATGACCAGCTGTGAGTCACCATAAACTTGTATGCTTTTGACACCCATTTCGAGAGCCAGTCGGAGCCCAATAATTAGAGCCTCGTACTCAGCTTCATTATTTGTTAGTGGCTTCATAAGAGCACAAGAATTATATAAAATTCCTCCTTGTGGAGTGACGAGGACGATGCCTGCTCCAGTAGTGAGGCTGACGAAACCGTCTGTAAAATGGAGCGTTCGAGAAGCTCCATCAAAATATAATTCCCAAGAAGGTATGTCAATTGTGATGACTTCTTCGGGATTTGGATTTTCTTCATCTTGATTCTCCCTCTCATTTGTGGGAGAGAGAGTTTCTTCTTCTAGAAGCTCAAAAGACAAAGGTGAATCTTTTGGCACTGGATGTGCAACCAAGAATTCAGCTAAACCTTGCACCTTGATTTACCCTTTGTGGGACATAAGTGATATCAAATTCCATAAGTACCATTTCTCGAGTCTTCAGGACAGTACGGGTTGCCTTAGTAGATATTTGAGAGGATCATATTTGGAGATGAGTTTTACTTCGTGAGCTAGCAAGTAATGCCCTAATTTCTTGATGGCGAATACCATTACTAGGCAAACCTTTTCCATTGGAGCATATCGAAGTTCTAAACCAATCAGCTTTCTGCTGAGGTAATATAGAGGTTGTTCCTTGCCTTCTTCATTTGTTTGTGCTAATAGGGTCCCCAAGGAGGCGTCCATAGCTGTAATATAGAGTATGAGAGGTTTTCCACCGATTGGCGCTCCCAATACTGGTGGAGTGAGGAGATATTGCTTTATCTGCTCAAATACATCTTGGCATTCTTGATCCTAGATGAAGGGAGCATCCTTCTTCATTAGCTTGCTGAAGGGCGCACACTTTCCTGAGAGGTTGGAAATGAATCGCCTAATATAGACTAGTTTTCTTGAAATGACCTTAGCTCGGTTAGATTTTGGGGAGGTGGCAATTGCTGGATCGCCTTAATTCTGTCGCGGTCTATTTCTATTCCCCGATATTTGACGACGAAACCCAGAAATTTGCCGCTTGAAACCCCGTAGGCACACTTCATAGGATTCATCTTCAATTTGTATTGACGAAGTCTTTCAAAGACACGGCGGAGATCATATAGATGATCTTCCAGTTTTTTGGTTTTGACGACTAAGTCATCCACATAACATTCGACCACATGATGGAGCATTTCATCAAATATTTTTGTCATTACTCTTTGATATGTGGCTCCTGCATTCTTCAATCCGAAGGGCATTCTTTTGTAGTTGAAGATCCCTTTGGGTGATCTGAATGCAGTATGATCTTTATCTTTGATTGCCATGCGGATCTGGTTGTAACCTGAAGATCCGTCCATAAAAGATAAGACTTCATGACCAATAGTCATGTCCACCATGGTTTCTGTAATTGGAACCGGAAAATCATCTTTAGAACATGTTTTGTTCAAGTCCCTATAATCAATACAGATCCGGACTTGACCATTCTTTTTCTTTACTGGGACAATGTTGGCGAGCCAAACTGGATATATGCATGGCTCTATGAAGTCTACTTCGGAAAATTTGTCGACTTCAACATTTACTTTAAGCTCCAGCTCATGCCGCATGCGCCTTTGAGACTGTTTGACAGGCTTGGTTGTATGGAGTATACATAATTCATGCTCGGCGACTGAGGGCTCCAGCCCGGGCATTTCTTTGTAATTCCAAGCAAAACAATCTTGGAATTCCAGCAAGAGGATTTTGTAAGATTGCCTTTCTTATTCATTGAGAAGGGCGCTGATGAAGATCGGTCGAGGGTTTTCTTGATCTCTGAGATTGAGTTCGGTCAATTCATCAACTGTGGCTTGTCCGCCATCTTCAAATTCCTGAGGAGCTGGTTGCAGATCCACGAAGTCTTTTTCGTCGTCAAAGTTGGCGACGTAGATCTCGTGGTAATTTATATCTTCAGGATTTGCTGATGAAGCTTGTCTGTCAGATTCTTCTGACGACTCTTCATTTGATGTCTCCTTTTTGGGAGAGAGAGAGTATATTTTTTAGAGTTGGAACTGAAAGACTCTTGGCTGCTTTCTGAATTGCAGGTCTCCGGCAATAGCCCAACAATATTGACAGCGAAGAAGGCCTTGGTATCATAACCTAACCCTCTTGTGTCTTTCTTGGAGAAGGGAGGTTGTCCTCGCACTTGGGGAGGTTCCCATAATTGATTGAAGAAATCCCTTCGGGACGCATTTTACATCAGAGGGATATTTTGCTTCTTGCACATTTCTTTGATATTTGTGGCAAATCAGCCATATCTTGTATAGGATCAAGATGATTTTTGGGCTTATTTTCCCAATCGAAATCATCCTCTGGATATGCCTGAGGCATTGACACCCCTTTGTAAAAGACAATTGGCTTCATTGCCTTTCTGGCATTTTCCTTCTCTTCTTTTCTTTGATAAGTAACGACGAATGTTTTCAATCGTCCAACGATTTAATCCTGCTTCGGGAAAGAGATTTGCATGCAGTTAGGAGGCAGAGGAATGCCTTTGTTGATGACCTGACTTACATGGTCGGCCTCGTAGTTGATGCTTGTGGAATGCGGAAAGGAGGATGACCTCCTCAGAAAGAGGAAATATTTTTTTTCCGACGATGTAATGCGGACGCATGTACATCTTATGCATGGGCGTGCTAGACTGTTTAAAATAAACAGATAAAGATTTTATATTTATGAGGTGCATTGGGTATAAACCCTAAGCCCTTGAGTATTTTATATTTTTTTCCGCGCGGGTCCGTTTATCAGGAAACTGAGGTGGTCGTGTACTAGACCATTCCCCACCGACAGGAGTCGGTGTTTCATTTACATCGGGTAAAAACCCGAATACCTTCGATACGATACATTTGTCAAAAGACCTTTGTCGAAATTAGAGAATTTAGATGACAATTAAAATTCCACAAATATCCTCAAATATTTTTGTATTTATGACATTTGCATATATGTCCTCAATTGGGTGTATGTGCCTCCATTGGGTATTTACATAAACGTGCCTTCACATGCGTGTTATTTTAAAACACGGAAGGACTTAATTACAAAACTTCGAGTCTTTTGACTTGCGGTGTCTTCTCCTTCACACGTCATGAGGCAGACGGAGCACGAGGACAGAGCGCACATGTTTCATTATTTCTTTCGAACCCGTTTATCTCAGGTGTTCGAAGTTAGTAAACCCCGAGACTATTCACGGGGCTTTTCGATCATTTCTCGACCTCTCGAGGATTTTCGGTATTTCCGTCATTGATTGACTTTTTCGGATATTCCTGCCATTTATCGGCTTGCTTGGACTTCTCCGCCATTTGTTGACGTTTTTCAAGAATTCCCAATGTGGTCGACTTCAAGTCACACCTAGGAGAGCGCACGCCGCTTCATAGAAGTGGTGTGGGTCCCGCTCCACCGGGTTAGACAAAAGGCACAGACTGTCAGGCTATCTTTGCCATTTTCCCCGCCACAGGTACGTATCCGCAATTTTTCGGACAACAAGGGTATTCCTGTAATTTTTCGGGACAGCAGAGTATTTCTGCAACTTTTCAGACAGCAAGGGTATATGTGTACTTTTATACACACATACACAAACTTTATCTCCTCATGGGGTTTTGTGTAATTTTTACATATGGGAGTCTTCATATGAAGAACAAACATTTCCCCCCCACCCCCCCCCAAAGAAGGGGGACTTCATCTGCCAGCCCAAAGGGCCTCTATCGGCCCAAAAAACCAGTAGGAAAAAGTCTGCAGGAAAAGCCCCTTCTTCATGGCCCTTAGCCCTCTATTTATAGGGGTGCCAAGGAGGGAAAAGGGGCGGAACACCCCGCTGGGGGTGTCCCTGGCAGCAGGAACACCCCGCAGTGGGGGGTGTCTACGGCAGAACACCCCCGCTGGGGGTGTCCTGGCAACAGAACCACCGCGCAGGGGGTGGCCCTGTACAGGAACACCCCCGCTGGGGGTGTCCTGGCTGTAGAAACCCCCTCGAGGGGGGGTGTTTTGCGCAGGGCTCCTTCTGGGAGGTATTTTTTCCGGGGGATTTTTCTTTGTTAATTTAATTTTTTTTGTGTCAACAATGCTTCGCCTTTCTGGGCGAGTTGACTTGCTTCGGAAATCTTTCTTATGGAGCTTGGCAAGACCCTTATTTATTACGAAAAACTCGCCAGTCTCACTATCTTCATCTATACAACCAGTTTGTTTACCCTTCCCTTTTACTCGGGTAGCGGGTTGAAAGACTGGTCCTCCAAGATATAGTAAGGCATCAGTTAGATTACATTCATCTTCCCGAAACGGGGCTTGGTTAGCAAAGACCGTGTGTTGCTTTCCTTCTTTTGCATATTTGACGCATTGATGGAGTGTTGACGGGATGACCCAATTTTCATGTAGCCAAGGTCTTTCCGAGCAATACTCTGTATGTTGTATCAGCATCGATAATATAGAATGTCAATTTGGTGACAAAGTCACCCAGAGTTAGGTCCACGGTGACTCTCCCCACGGCTTCTTCAGAATTTTGATTAAAACCTGTGATCCTCACATCCCTTACTTCTTGCATGTAAGGCATGAGATGTAAAGACTCAAACGTTTTGTAGGGCATCAAGTTAATGGATGCCCCTGGATCGACTAGAATCCGATTTAACTCGTCGTCGTTAATCCGCCCTTTTATATATAGAGGACGATTGTGGCATGGAGAAGATAGCAGCATATCTCCATCTGTGAAGGTCACATTTGCTGCCAATGCTTCATAGGCTTGAGCCTAGAGATTAGCCATATGAGCTTCATAAATTTCTGGTTCTTGGAGTATTTTGACGAGAGTTTCTCTCAAGTCTTTACTCCAAGTAATAGCCTCCCATACAGTAATATTGAGGGGGAGTGACTTTAATTGCCGAAGAATTTTATCACCAGCCTCGATGAGTGCCTGATCTAATAGGAAAGATATCCCAATTAAGGATTCAGACAGCTCCTTTGGCTTAACGAGCTCCTTTTGGAAGAGCGGACTTGATGGCTTTTCACTTCAAGGGAGAGGAGCGTTGTCCGGCCCATTAGATGATGTACATGGACTTTGGTCCCAGTCTTTTGGCTGAGGAGCCATATTAGGCAGTCTTTCTTCTTCGTCCAAAGGGTTGAAGACATAAGAATCTGCTCGAATTTCAATTTCAGGTAGAGGCTTTAATTCTTTGCCACGGAAGAGTATTATTTTGTTTGAATTTATGACACCAGGCTTCTTGGCGGTGGTGGACGTTGCTTTTTGCCATTTGCCATGTCCTCTACCGTAATTGCGATTTGAATTATTTGTAGAGCGACGGCGGTATATCAGCGTTGTTGGCTTGTCTTCAGCTTGTATTGTAGTACCCCTTGGGGAAACTTGCAGCTCCTTAAGTGGAGGTACGAATACCATATTGCAGGTGAAAGAGTTGAGCATGCCTTCCAACCTTTCAATGGTGATTTCCCCACTTCCATGGAGGACTTCTAATTGTGTTGGGAGATAGTGCTCCCCTTCTTCTAGTGCTTCTTGTTGTATTTGATAAAGCCAATTCCGGAACCGAGTTTTTCGCTCTAGCTCCTCCCATGGGATATATTGGTCGAGCGTAGCACTTTTGGAAGGCCTGGAAGGTATACATTCTTCCAACTCATCAATCAGCTTTTGAAGTTTCTGGAGAGGCGTTAATTCTTCAGAGACTTCTGTAGCGGCAGCGCGCTCCATTTGTTTCTTTATTTTTCTTTTCTCATTTTTCCTTCTATTTTTTCCTTTGTTCTTCATTTGCGATACTTCAACTGGACTCATAGCTTTTTGCTTGGGAGGTGGTTTAGAGACATTCCTTTTGCTAGAGTCACCTTTTGACATGAATTTCTTGGACATTTTGGAGCCGGTTGATTTTCGAGGGCCCACAGTGACCCATTCACCCTCTGGGACTTGCGTGTCGAAGGTTGAGTTGATTGCTCCTTCAACAACTTCTGGTGGGAGTTGGTAGAATTCATCCACAAACTCCTCTGCTTGTTGCGAGATTAGCTCTGTCGTAGTTTCTTCTTGTATTTGATTTTTGTATCGCAAAATGGCAGCTTTGCGCTTGTCCATCTTGGCCTTGCCTTTGCTTTGCCCGAGATCTAGTTGAGATTGATAATATTCACATATATCTTGATAGTTTGATTGGTAGATAGGGCTTAGATCATACACTTGTTGTGACGCTTCACCAAAGTGTGTTGAAACCAGAGAGTTTCCATATTGATCAATTATCCCCTCTCGAATGAATGTTTCGATCAGGTCTTGGACCTCCAAACAATCTTTGGTGGGGTGCATGGCTCTGGAATGGAATTCACAGTAGCAATCAAGCATCATTTCACTTACAGAGATATAAGGTGCTGGTTCATGCACCTTAATTAACTTTTGTCTCATAAGGTTATCAAATATTAGCTTGGTATTTTCTTCAGCGAACGAGCGCTGATGCAAGGGATGCCAATCCGTGTACCATCGACTGGATAAGTACGGACTTGAAGTTGATTGCTCCACCTCCGATTCAGGGAGACCAGAGGATATAGATGCATTAATGACATTCGCCGAATGAGACATAGAGTTGGTTGGTCCATTCGGCGACGGCTGAATATGAGGTTGTGGAGGGCTGACCAAAGAATCACCCAAGTTAATTACCCCACGCCTGATCATGATTTCCACGTCATCTTTGAAGTCAGTGCAGTCTTCAATGACGTGATTTGTCGTTTGATGATATGGACAGTAGTTGGAAAATGCATTTGGTGGAGCAAAGTAGTCCATCCATCTGGCCCGCAAGCATAACCGAAAGAGTGGTGATGTTTGATGTTGAGGGAAAGAATATAACTTCTCCGCCTCGACAAGATTTGGGGATCCCTCAGATAGCCACCCAATTGAATCTGAGTAAGGTGACATCAAAGGCAGCTCTTGACTTGCTTGTGTATGGATGGGAGTGGTTTGTAGAACATAGGGTATCCCTGAATGGGAGCATCCTGATGTCCCTCCACACTTTGTATGATTTGCCGCAACTCTTGCTGGCCTTATTGTAATCGTTGGAGTTGCTTTTGAACTCTCCGCATTGCTTTCCATGCGGCTTGACGCCTGGATCTTGGCGGAGAATGAGCTCCAGAATTGTCCTGAGGCGGGTCATATGAAGGGCCGGCCTCGGGATCATTTGAATTTGTAGCGAGTTCTGCCGCATGTATCACATTGACCGATTGCTCTGGTCGATCCCAAGCATGAGGTTGAGGAGGGTCGACCAAACCACTTTGCATAGATATGAGGCCACTTTGGATCATTTTCTAAGCCTCATTCTTGAAGATATAACAGTCTTCAATTGTATGCCCCAACATATGATGGTATGGGCAATAATTGGGTTCATTGACCTTGCTGACGTCTGCCGGCTTTTTTGGTTCTGGCAGAGATCAATTTGTTGTCCACGCAAAGATCAAGAAGCTTTCTGGTATGCTCCTTTTTGAAGGAATATGGGGCTTTCATGCGATCTGCCAATGTTGGCATTGGCACTTTTGATTCTGATTTCTTCTTTGGAATGGCAAACATTACCGCTCCTTTTCCTCATCGGCATGTGAGAAGTCAATAACATTGACCTCTTTTCCTGCTGGATTGCGCTCTTTAGGGAGCTTGCCTTTGTGAGATGTATGAGCCATTTGCTCGACTAGGAACATCTCAATTTCTGCTACAACAGAATTTAATTAGTCGAAACTCTTGATATTTGCCCCCAAGAGTTTCTCATTGATTACGGCCACCAGACCTCTCCGGCAAATAGTAATTGCTTCTTCTTAGGCAGGAGGGTTGTCGCATTTCATGCTGAACTCTCTCCACCTTTTGATGAAGTCGAGTGCCGATTCTCCTTTCTTTTGCTTAAGGGAGCATAGCTTGGCAAGAGACAATTTTCTTTCAGCCGTTTGGAAACGGTTGATAAATTTCTTTTGTAGATCGGCCCAATCAGCAACTGAATTAGGCTTTAGCTTCGAATACCATTGAAATGCAACGCCAGTCAAGGAAGTTGCAAAGTATCGGAGAAGATAGGATTCCTCAAATGCGAGATCACCCATGGCAGTTATATAATATGCCAGATGCTCTCGTGGTGCCCTCTGTCCATCAAACTTTTGTAGTTTTAAGACTTTAGGGCACTCAGAGAGGAGCTTTTTATGTTGATGATGTACGAGATATGGGACGGAGTATATGTCCATAATCCGGATCCCTTCGCCTTGCTGGGCAAATTTGTCTTTGATAATTTTTTCAATCATATGCCTTTGCATGGCAATATCTTGCATTGCCCCCGTCTGAGGAGATATGATATTGGACGGATCAGTGATATCCTGACCCGTAGCTTGAGGGCGAGGGCCACTTATGGAGGCCGTCGGATGATTTGCCGGGACAGACCCATCCGGATCTTGACCTTGTTGTTGATTTTGAGTAGAGACTGGCTCCATAGATTGCCGAAGGCTTGAAGTTGCTAGCCGCCTCATTTCATACAAGAGCGTGGCCATTTCAGCATGCCACTGTTGCATGAATTGATATTTGTCATCGTTTGACATTGCTTGGAAATTCTCCCTTGTGGGCAAGTCGACGACGAGATTGGTAGTGGAGGCAAGGAGTCTGCCTTCCTCAACTTGAATGGTTCCTTCTTCAACGAAGGGAATTTGAATTTCTTCATGTTGGGGGTCAACATGAAGGAGAGTTTGACTAGACATCCCAGCTTGCCCGCCAGGTTGGCGATTCCTTCTAGCAAATTGTCTGGTGTTGCGATGAGTAGCCTCAATAGGGATATTTGGATTAGCTTCCGCTGGTTCGCCGGAGTCCTTTTCAGAGGCATAGCATGAGAAGATCCTGAGCCTGGGCAGCAGGAGATGCTGTCTTTTTGACGAGCGGGTACCAGCATTAGGAGTTGCCCTCGGCCTATCAAAGACCGAGATTCGCATTATACGGTCAAGGACCGATACGCGAGACTTGAATTGCTGAGGTGGATTTTCTTTGACCACCCGGATATTCTCCGGGTCTTGAGGAGCATAGTTTGATTTTCTGTATACCCCTTTTCTCTTTTGTCCGTTGAGGCACTTGGACTCAGCATCTTGAAGAGAAGTGTATTTGGCATCACTTCTCCTTTCGACCACCTTTGGTGCATTTACTTGAGCTTTCCTAAATCCCTGGGCCTCCTTTTTGGGAACCCAGATTTGTTTAAGCTTGGTGGACCGCCGCATCTTTTGCTTGACGTCGGCTTCCACCTTGGAGTCTTCTTGTTTCCCTCGGATCCACCGCAAGACTAAAAAGTGGTTCGAGGTAGAGATTGTGGGAATATGACTATCACGAGGGATGATAGGCTAGCTTTTATCGAGCCGCACCCACAAGCCTCCGACCATGATGGACTTGTCGGATCTTGAAGTAGCAACAGATAGCCTTTTGTTTTTGTGATTTTTGTATTGCCCCCATTGTAGGGGGACACAGCTACAACTTTAGAGGAGATTACTTGAACCAAGTAACTCCGAATTTGAGTTGGGCAGGGTTTGATCCCCTTTGCAGCAACATCTTTTGAGGGCATTTTGGTGCCCTTGTTGACGATAGCAGGACGAGCTTTGACATGCCCATGGGTCCTGTTGGTCTTGTTTGTTGATTTGTTGGAGGGAAGCCATTGAGCAGCACCCTCCTCTTGTTGGGCCAGAACGACCCTTAAGAAGAAAGGGGACCCGACGATGGCTGGAAAGTCTCCGAATGTGATCGAAGTTGCCAGGTAGCCGAACCTGGCATCGTCGTTGACGACGAGCGGTCCGTAGGTGATGGCCATCTCCAACAATTTGAACGCCTTGTAGACGAGAGCTTGAACCTTCGCTTTTCGTCTGAGTTTCACCTTCAAAGAAAACACCGGGATTAGAATTTTCAGAAGAAAATGCATAAACCTCGACTTTTGCTATGAACGGTAAGAAGGGGTCCCACCGGGCGTGCCAATTTGTCGGCCGCAGAAAACAAAAATTCGTGGTGTGATTTTTTTTTGGTATTTGAGTTTGATTTGATTTTTATTTATTTGTTTTGCCTTGCGAGACGTGCCAGCCTGTCTAACAGACAGAATTTGAAATCCGCGCAATGCGGAGAGAAAATGTATGTCCAAGGAATGGACAAGTACGCCAGTTTATTTTGAACTTGTTTGTTCCACGATTTATTTCATCAGGCGATTAGGGTAGCGTGTGCTGGACCCCTGTCTCCATCAATCAAAATCGATGTTTATTTACATCGGGTTAAAAGCCTTTGATGTTGATTTACATCAATTTTAACCCGAACACCGTTGGTAGCACAAGTCGAGAGGTTTACATTTTTTTTCTAGAAAATAGTAATGAGGTGTTTTTATATTTTTTATCGGACGTAGTGGATTTTGTTTTGAAAAAGAGATTTTTGCTTTAAAAGGAGCATGGACTCCATTTGAGAGTTTAGCATGTAATTTGAAGAGATGGGTGGGTATATACCCGAGGATTTATTTGATTATTTGAATATGTTGTGCATTTGAGCAGAGCTTCCGCATGGGCAGAATTACCGTGCAAACACATAAACATATATTTGATGGACATATGGCCATATTATTTTAGGGCAGAGTCTCTGTACGGACAAAGTCTCCCCATAAAACGGACACATGAACATATATTTTGTGGACATATGGGTATGTTTTCGGGCAGAACCTCCACTTGGGCAGAGTTTCCTTAGAAAGACATACACATATGAGCACAAAAACTTACCCTCTCGAAGACTCGCTCAACGAGGGGGAAGAACATATGCGTCTAAATGCTTGTATCTATGGAGACTATCTCGACATGGAAACATTTAAAACATAAGAACGTTGATGTTAAATCCCTTATACCCATGGAGACTCGCTCAACATGGAAGATATTTAAACATCAGAGCATGCGAGCACGATTTAATTTTATCTCCATAGAGACTAGCTCGATGTGAAGATATGGATTACATTTGGATTTTAGAATCCCCCCATGGAGACTGACTCAACATGAAGGGAGATTAAGGAGATTTCGTAACCGAAGGGGGGCGACCTTTTTGCTTTGCCGAGGGCGAATACCTTCACGCCGAGCATAACTTCTTTGACGAGCAAGCAAGAGTTTCCTTTTTTCAAATTTTCGACCTCCAAAAAGTTCCGCCCCCTTGCCATCAGACTACATGGGCTATTTATAGGGGTTTTAGCCCCTTTACATTGAGAAGAGAGAGAGGTAATCGATGGAAGAGTTCCATCGGCTAAGCCCCTTAACCGATGGAAGGGATCCATCGGTTAAGGGGTTCTTCCTTAACCGATGGAAGAGTTCCATCAGTTACGGCCCCTTCCTTAACCGTTGGAAGGGTACCATCGGTTAAGGGATCAGTTAAGGGGAGCTCCCTTAACCGATGGGAGGTTCCATCGGTTGGGGGGGGGGGGGGGGGGTTTCCATCGATTAAGGAGGAAACCCTTAACTGATGGAAAGACTCCATCGATTAAGGTTCTCCCCTAACTGATGGGCCTTAACCGATGGAAGAAATCCATTGGTTAGGGTGGTTTTACATGGGTGATTTTCCTATAAATATACCCTTGTGATTTCTTTCCGAGAGGTGTTGATGTCGTGAGATCTTTGCCCTTTCCTTGGAGACCTCTCGACGAAGGGTTGAGTTTGCAAGTGCTTTCTGTACGTGTTTTTGAAGTTGTAATGTTCTTTGAACTTGGTCTTATTGACCTTGTGCTGCCGAATTTTTTCCGCAACATATATCCTTCGAAGTGTCGTTCTTTCTGAACTTCTGCTTTACTGGAGAGATTCAATGACGACTTTGTTAATAAGTTCCCTCCCTTAATTTGAAAGGGATTTGGACCCAACGTTACCTAAGTAACCATTGGATATAAATAACTTCTGACATATCTGCTGTGAACTTTTCAGGGTTTAACAAGGCTATTCTGGCCATCTCCTAGCTTCACGCGGATACATGAGAAAAAGGAGGTCCCTGCATGACAAGATACCATGCCAAATGGGGGATGTCCTGTGGCTGGGAGGGTCATCCAAGTCCTAGACTCTGGAAGAAGAAAAATATCATGCCCTAATGACCTCAGCCCACAGGCCTAGTTCCCCACTACCCAATCTCCAAAGCCACTTAGCCACCAATGCTAAGTTAAAATAATTGACATTCTTCATCCCCAGCCTCCTTGCTTCTTTGGAAGAGTGATCCTTCCCCATGCAATATCATGTCAACCCCTGTATCTATCCTCTGAGCCATGCCAAAAGAATCTACACTGAATAGATCGAAGCTTCCTAACCACAGAGTTAGGAATAGGAAAAATAGAGAGAAAATATGTGGGAAGGTTGTCCAAAACTAAGAAGCAAAGAGTGAGACGGCCACCATAGGACAACCACCTTGCCTTCCAACCCGCATGTCTGGACTCATAGCACTGGATAATCGAGTGCAAATCAACACAACGAATAGCCTCGGGGGACAGAGGGAGGCCCAAATAAGAACTTGAGAACTCCCCAATGGCACACCCCAAGATAGTCGCTGCCCTCCATAACAAAGTATCCTCTACATTCACCCCCACCATTAAACTCTTACCGAAGTTGACCTTCAAACCATGGCCTCTTGAATAAGTTCCAGCAAAAGCCTAACCATCACGTAGGACCGACTTCTATCTTCCAAAAAAATGATAGTATCCTCAGTATACTGAAGGTGGGAGATAGATTAGCCCTCACTAGTGACGAAGAACCCCTTGACCAAATATGCCACCTCAGCTTTTTGCCACACTCTGTTGAAAACACTAACCACAAGCACAAAAGGCAAGGAGAGAGAGGACCCCCTTGGTGGAGGCTTCTACTACCATGGAACTCAGCAGTCATTTTAACATTAATAAGAATCACAAAAGAAGCAAAAGAGACATAAGCTCTGACCCAGTCAGTCCATTTGTCACCAAATCCCATACTCTGCAGAACACCAAAGAGGCATGTCCAATTGACCTTGTCATAAGCCTTCTCAAAATCTGGCTTGAGTACCATTCCTTTTCTCCCCTGTTGTTTCAAAGCATAAATACACTCATGTGCCACTAAGAAGTCTAAAATATGTCTTTCCCTAATGAAAGCACCCTGAAACTGGCTCACCAGCCTATCCATCACAATGAACAACCTCCTACTAAGATCTTGGTGATGATCTTGTATGCACCGTTAAGCAAATTGATGGGCCAATAGTCTTTGAATTCCTGAGCCCCCACCTTCTTAGAAATCAGTACCACAAAAGCCTTGTGATACCCCCCAACTGAGCTCTCCCATCCTGCAATTCCTTCAAAGCAGCCAAGAGATTAGCTTTAATGATATTCTAGCATTTCTGATAAAATAGAAAAGAAGCCATCAGGACCTAGAGCCCTGTCGCCTGCCAAAGAGCAAACCGCCTGATGGATCACCTCCTTCGAAAAGAGTATAGAGAGAGCCTCCCTTCCTGAAGGGGAGAGGCAGGGAAGCAAGTCAAAAGCAAATCTCATCTTGCAAATGGCTTCCTCATAGAACAAGGAGGAAAAGAAGATTGTCGTCTAATCTTTGGTATCCACCTGATAAGAATAACATCGATCACCCCCACCTTAATAGTGGAGATGGAATTAACCTGCCTCCTCCCTGATGCAATCTGCTGGAAGTATGTCGTATTCCTATCTCCTTTAATCCACCTAATCCTGGATCTCTGTCTCCAATAAATCTCCTCTCTGGCCAACACCTCATCAAATTGATCCTCAGAGAGTCCCTGGCTGCTCTATCATCCTCATCCATCAAACTTGCCTCCTCTAAACAATCCAGAGTTGCAAGGTGTTGAATAATTCTATCCTCAACCTCCCTCGAAGGGGTTTGCCTACCCCCCAGAATTGGAGACAATGAGCTACGTGCTTCAGTTTCTTCGCAAGAGTGCCCATAGCTGATGAACTGGATATCACACTACTCCAAGCCCCTGTGACAGACTCCAAGAAGTCAGGCTCTTTGAGCAAAACCTACTCAAACAAAAACCAATAGATCTACCATTCTGCCTCGAGGTCCTCAAAAGGATGGGCTTGTGGTTCGAAGTGGATCTCGCCAGACCCACCACTTAAGCCTATGGGAACATATCCTCCTAGTCAACCGAGACTAAGAACCTGTCCAATCTAGAGAAAACATCCTCCATCATCATGTTGGACCACGTATAGGCCCCTTGAGACATGTCTAAGTCCACCAAAGCGACATCTTGTATGAAATGGGTGAAGTCCATGTCACCTGCCACATTACCATCTCTTGTCCTCTCTCAAGCCGCAACCATTGCATTGAAGTCACCTCCAAGACACCACTGTCGGCCTGAAGAAGAATGGAATTAGAGCAGCTCCTCCCATAGTTGATGCTTCTCCTCCTCAGATTGCGGATCATACACACCAGTGAAATCCCAACAATGTCCTTCTCTGATACTTCTAAAGTGAAGAGAGGCAGCCCACATTGTAATAACCCTCTCTTGAGAATCCTCGTCCACTTCTAAGGGGTTCCGAAGAATAAGAATCCCCACCGACCTGCCCACCACAGGGGAAGCTACCCCTTGGGATAACCTCGTGCCCCTGATGTGGCTAATAAGGGGACAGACATCACCATGCCACTTAGTTTCCTGCCTGTGTTATCCGAGACGAGAGGCGACTGAGGCGGGTCGTCTTCGCCTCAAATGCCTAGGCGATTGAAGCAAAATTTTAATTAAAAATAGAATATATATATATATATACAATTCTGATATATGAAGATAGACTAGAATATATGTGAAGAAACCTATAAATGGCTACATTTATTCATTGAGTATGACACAACAATATAAAATCCATTCAATTCATGAGAAATTTAAACAAAAGCAAGCAGCAAATCTGAAAATTCTATACAATTACACAATACATATACATAAAAATTCTCGAATTCATGCACAATCAGTCAAACATACACTTACGTTTGACTTGACTTGAGAAGTCAAGTGTACGTTTGATTTGAGTGTACATTTGACTTGATTTCACCAGACTTTAAATTTTTAGTATTTCATGTAATTTATTTGAATTATGAAATTTTTAGTCGGGCCAAATTATAAGAGATTAGAAAATTGGCATTTTAATAGAATCATTAAAATTGTGATTTTCTTCTTAGATGGGAGAGTTGACTTTTTTTGTGAAATATGATTTTTTTATATTTTTATTGGATTCAAATGAATGATACTTTTTATTTACATGTAATATCTTAAGTAAATAAAATTACAAATATATTAAGTAAATAAGGTATTTAAATTACAATTACATAAATAGGCCAAATGGGCCTCTTTGTAGGCAAAAATATAGGCTGGACAAGGACAAAATGGGGCAGAATTGAGGCCTAAAGTCACCTAGGCGCTCTGAGGTCGCCTCGCCTCAGCGCCTAGGCGACCGCCTCAAGCGCCTTTGATAACTTAGTTTACTGCAAGCACAAAATGTCCACCTTGCACCTCCCTCACCGCCCTCCTCTTCTCAGCCCCTCCTAACCCCCTCACATTCCATAAGAGAATCCTATTAATGGATAGTAGACTACTCCACCTCCTCCCTCCCCTCCCCCTGGTCACCTTGCCTACTCGCTCATGGAAGACAGATCGGAATCGGGATCGGGATCGACCAGGCTCGATCCGATCCTGGATCGGATCGGATCGCAAGATCCCATGGATCCAAGGGAAGTCTGGCCGATCCTGGATCGGCCAGTTTATAAAATGGTTTTTTTGGGGAAAAAATTCAGGAAAATTCAGGAAAAAATAGAAAAAAACAGCAAAAATGAGGGAAAATCTGATAAATTGAAAGAACTAATATTTGCATAAAAAACCAATCATACATGCATTCATAATATATGAAACATAAGATTTTGTGTATTATTACTACTATAATAATACAAGAAAAGTATAAAATATTAAAGACTTGGTGTATTATTAACCTAAATACCATTTAAGTAAATGTTAAAATTTGTAGTTTATTTATTTAAGATATTACATGTAAATAAGGAAATATCCCCCATTTGAATCAATAAAAATATTAAAAAAATCACATCTCTTACTAATAAAAAGTCAACTCTCCCATCCAAGAAGAAAATCGCAATTTTTGTGATTTTATCAAAGTAGCAACTTTCTAATCTCTCATAATTTGACATATTTAAAATTTTATAATTCAAATAAGTCTAATAAAATACTAAAAATCTAAAGTCCAACAAAAAAATCAAACGTGCATATGACTTCTCCAAGAAGCCCCTCTCTTACTGACAGCACTAAGTCTACTTGAGACCTCTTAGGATTTGGTCAAACTAAGCTATCATTACCCAAACTCATGAGTGTCATGAGTTGGGTGATGGTAGCTCAATTTGACCAAATTCTAAGAGGTTTGGATGATGATAACTTAAGTTTGACCAAATCCTGAGAGGTCCCAAGCAGATTAAGTGTTGTCAGTAGGAGAGTGGCTCCATTGGAGAAGTCACATGCACGTTTGACTTTTTTTACCGGACTTTGAATTTTTAGTGTTCCATGTGGTTTATTTGAATTATCAAATTTTTAGATAAACTAAATTACGAGAGATTAGAAAGTTAGCATTTCGCTAAAATCACCAAAATCGCGATTTTCTTCTTCGATGGGAGAGTTGACTTTTTATTGGTAACAGATATGATTTTTTTGATATTTTTATTAGATTCAAATGGGGGGTACTTCCTTATTTACATGTAATATCTTAAGTAAATGAAACTACAAATACTAACATTTACTTAAATAATATTCAGGTAAATAAGGAGATCCTGACAACCCTGCCTGAAGAGGATCCTGAAGGTAGCCTGAGGGAATCGACCTGGATCAGTCTGGATCGACTGAATCGAGCCGGGATCGATCGATCCCGGTTCGACTCGAGCGATCCAACTCAGATCCTACTGAGTTGGGTCGATCCAGCCGGAAATGTGGGGTTTTGGGGGGCTTCAAGGGGGAATCGGTCCTTGGGGGGTCGATCCGATCCGGGATCGAGCGATTCTGGCTCGATCCCGGCGATTCTTCCTTCCATGTTAACTCGCTAGCATGGGATCTCACCCCTCTAATGCTAGCACTCCATCGCCTAAATATGTTCGTGTATGCTCCCTTCAAGTCCTTCTCAACCCCCTCAAACGGCAACCCCATTAGGTCTACCACCCCCTTCGCCTGCTCCATGGCGAGAGCTTTCACCTCCTTTAGCATCTCCCTCACCTCAATGCTCTCTATACAGCATCTATGCACCTCAGCCTCCTTTTATGTCCCCAACTCTCCCCCCAACAGCACAATAGCCCCCTCTTGATAAACATCCTCCGAGTCTCCTCTCTCCTAGAAGAGGGTGCCTACAAGGACAGGGAGCGGGCTAGAGGGTAAATCCTATCCCAGTAGGACAATCTCTGAGGATGGAGAGGTGAGACAATCCCCTCCTATAGCAATAATCCCCACAACGAGAAAGGCCCCCTCCAACAGGTAGAGGCCAGCGGGGGGGTTCCCCCTCCTACCGCGGTCACTGGCCAAGGAGGAGGCAAATCGCAATGGAGTGGAGCTTCCCCCTCCCACCAGTGTTTCTTCCAAAGCAGGCACCGCAAACTCCACCGTCATCATGCGATGTAGATAGTCACCTCCGGAAGACTAGGTGTGACCATTCTTTGTGCCTTCGAAAAAAGGGGGGGGGGGGTTGGCTTCCTAGCCCTAGAGGACGAAGACGGTGGCCGACTGGCCACCAGAGAGCCACTCACCTCGGTCGGCTTCTCAGCGCAGATCATTGGGTGGGGAAGAAGAGGCATATTGGGTCTAGCCAACCCGATAAGCGATGTTTCCTACATTATGGCTAAGTCATGGGCCTCCGATTCAGGCCTCAATAAGGGTCGTCCCAGACAGCGGTTCAACCCAACCGCTCTTCCTAGATCCTTGACCGTCGGATCCACGCCCAAGACAAAGATCCGCTAACCTTGCGATTCGAATTTAAATTGCCTGCCACAAGGTCATCTTCTACCTCCGGATGGGCACCCTATTGCCCTAGAGCCATCGAAGGCGATGAAAGAATCGACACCTCCTGGATGACCCTACATCTTAGCACGATTCCCTCACCCCCGTAGCTGAGGAGGATGACTGTCGACAACTCCCCAAGGCCAACCACATGGACGGTAGCCTACACTTGTATCCCCCTCCCACTTGTGGAGGTAAACTCCAAGGCCTCCGGAACCAGAGCACCAAAGTTCCGAACAATAAGTCCCATGCCCTCCTCATCGCAGAGTCCAATTGGGACACCTTCTAGCGCTTATCACTCCCCTCATTAGTAGCAGTGGGAACGTCCCAAACATCCTGGGCCACCGACGCAGTTTGAAAAAAGCCTGCTAGAGACAATCTTGCCTGCGTTCTCCGCCTTGACCACCCCTCTTCACAATCACATACAGTCAGAAACAGCTGAATACCCATCCTTCGAATGCCCCAGCCATCCTCGGTGAGCTCCTCAAGCTCTTTCCAATCCCTTCCTCCTCCACCTCACCCATTAGGATCGAAGCAGCCATCAACCACCTTCTCCAGTGGCTACAACAAAAAAAAACCACCTTCTCCAGTTCTCTCTGCAAGCTACGAACTCCTCTGGCATGTCCCCTATCTCCAATACATTTACCCCACCACGATACGCCTCTCCATGCTTTACCGGCCCCCTAACCACTTCCGCAAAGCTCCTTGAGTCCTTCTTAGCTTCCCCGGGAACGCTATGGTGGTGAGAACCCTTCACGTTCCCCTGCGCCCTGTTGAACCACTTCGACGGTCGGCAAGGCAAAGGACACCACCTCCTGATGTGTCCCCGTCTACCACACCCACACATACGCAGAGCAGCCGCCGTGGTTTTCCAACCCCCATTAACAGCCTGGGTGAGAGAACAGCAAAAGTGTACTCCTCCATGAACAAACGTTAAAAAAAGAAAGAAAAAAAATCCTGTTTATTACAGTAAAGAACAGTAAAATTATAAAATCTAGCCATTATCTAGGGAAATTATCATTAATCATTTACCCAGAGCTGCTTTACTCAAAGTATCCATACGCTCATTGCTGAAGAAATAACTATGGTCTTCTGATCTAAATAGTGTGACACATAAAACCAAGAAACTGGAAAAAAAAAAGGAATAATCAGAGCTAACCTTGCTGCACCCCAAGAACAGTAGCAGTTAGAAAACGTGAATTTGGACGGCCCCTAACTTTCGGGTCACGGAGGTAAATGCCAACTCCTTCTTTGTCAGCCTGTTGACGCAAGCGTCTAGCCTCTTCCATCAGCAGAGAAGCCAGGCGATTCTCTGTCTCCAAATCCATTGGGCCCCAATCTTGTGATCTGCTTACCACCAACCTCTTGCACAATGGCCTGCTGCATCAGTTCATAATGTTCAGACAGAGAAAGTAAAATGGTAAAATTCCAGATCCTTGTCATTGCTTGCAAGGAACAAGGATTTGGCTATGTCATAGCAGTTCTCCGCTAGAACCATTCCACATCCATTTTCAGGAATCTCCGAGTCGAGGTTCGCATGATTTGTTATCTTCTAAATCTTTTGCCATCCACAATTTGAAAAAAAAATGTTGGAAAATTCTCTCTTAAGGAAGCACTTCATTAATTGGTTCCTCTAAATTCTAATAGCATGTTCCCCAAAAATTTGCTTCCTCAAAGCAGAAGTAAAGGCCTTAACATAGTGAACCAGATAAATGTCTGAAAATAAATGACAATAAATATTATTTACAAGCTACATGGTGGTAAATTATACAAACAAAGTAGTGAGTAAGCTCCCTGACCCCACACCCAATAAAGGTAAATCTGGAAATAGAAATGCATAAGAACAAAATACAACCAAAGAAAGCCAGAGAGAAACATCTGCATGCTTTTGTAGTTCACCAGACTCAATATAAGTTCTCTTATCCACTATACAGGTTCCTTATTTTCCTTTGCATTTAACCAACATATTTATAGTAAAATAATAATCATATAAATAAAAACAATGATGATAACGATGATGATAATAAGAGTCAGCTGCCCGGTGGAATGGAAATTCTTCAGTGGTCCACTCTTCATCAGGCCCACCCAGAGTATTTAAATAAATCAATAGATCAAACCAATAGAAGCATCAAGGACATTGACTGGTAGAAGGTTGCTGTAGGTATATATATCATGGTTTGCCGAATCATAATTGGAAGGCAAATCGGGTTGCTCCTGATTCGCCCCGATTCCCCCAGAATCGGTCCGAATCGGACCGATTCGCATGGGTATATTATATATATAATATATCATATGATATATATATATATTGCATATATTATATATATATTACATATATCATATTTCAGACACATTTATATTGATTAAATACATATATGTGGTATATATCATATTTATAATGTATAACCTATATTACAAATATGATATAATATATATATATATATATAAAAAAAGGGAATTGGAGCGAATCAGGGATCGGGTTTCCTCTGATTCGCACCGATTCGCCCCGATTCGGCAAACCCTGATATATATAGAAAATGGATGAAAAAAACATGCATTATGGAAGAACAAACAAGAAAAGCAGACTATCCTACCATGTGAAATTCATAGGAGCAAATCCATAATACTCCATGGACCTAGTCCAGAAACATATCACATTACCTAGTTTTAACACATTGGGTGGACCGAGCTAGACCTTCGTGAAAGATAAACGGATGTTTAAGATGGTTTATTGACAGACTCTTGGAGTTAGTGTCATAGACATGCCATTTTGCTGGGTCTTCATGGCTTTCATGTCTGAAGTTGCGAATTCTGGACTTTATGCAGAGGTTTCCGCAAAGAGACATGAAGACATCAACTGGCATTGGCATTACTCATTGGACTGTTGGAGAGGCATTGACAAGTGTTAAGCATTTCTGAATAAGACATCAAGCTGAACTTGTGCACTGTGTTTTCCTCACTATGCTAAAAAAGCATAGAGAAGCAGGACAGCCTATGTCCTTATTGCCTAGGTGGACTGCCAATCCAGCAAGGCAGGCCCCTCAATTCTGAAACTGTTATTTTTCAGTCTTTCTCATCTTGTTGTAATTGCTTCTGCTAACTGGTAATGCTACTAACTCTAGACATCTAACATCTGTCTTAACTTGCTATCCTCTTCGAGGGAGAGACACAATATCCATCAAATATGGGACCAACAACAATGGATAAAGAAGAGAGGGATGAAGGAGGGAGAGAGGGTAATTTTCATCTACTTGATCTATCTATTATCCTCTTCAACCCCCAATATGCATTAAATATGAGTCCACCAGGGGAGAAGGGGGAGAGAGAGAGAGAGAGAGAGATTATAATTTTGTCGATGAGGAAGAAGTACCAACATCAGGTAGAGCATGGTTCTCCCTAGTGTTCGCAGATACGGGATCATAGGGTCCACAATATATAGGGGCAAAAGAATAAAACAGAATGCAAATCCACAAAGGTGCCAGGGAGAAGAGGAAGAAGATGAAGAATGTGGATGATAGATTCCACTGAGACTCTAGGCCCTAGAATTACACTTGTTCTGTGGTTGCTGTGGGAAGACAAAAGAAGGAGAATCAAACAAGTCAGTGCCTAAGAAGGACTCAAAAAGAAGCTTTCATCATGAGCCTATTGGGCATGATTCATGGACACCTACAGAATGGGTTATTTCCAGAGCCGTGCCATTTTCATTCTTTGGGTTCTCTGAACCTGGAAATACAGGATGACTAAACAACATGTCCATGGTGAATTCAGATCCAGAACATGCACGCTAGCATTTAAATTTCAAAGCATATAAAAGAATACAATTCAATTGAAGATAGACATTACAAGATGAGCCTTATAATTGATGCATCCAGGAATGATGACAAAACACACAGTGAGTTTCTGGTAGCTTTATGACATAGATGCCATTAAGCTAACAAGAATCTTCATATAGATTACGTATGTGGGAAAGAACAATATTCCAACTCAACTCTTTGTGGCAGCCGCAGGAGTAAAAGTTGCTACAAAGAACATTATCTGAAAGCAACGAACTACAGGTGAATTGAACTGAATGATCTGACAATGACTAAGCAGAAAAATACTTCATATATACATAATTGAGAAAAAATAACATCAAAGATAGAGTTTAACAAAACTATTTTTCGTCACGTTGTAATTTGATTAGTACGATAAGAGAGCATGGGTATTCAATTTTAGCAGTTTTCGGCATATTTGCAAACTTTGTTACTCATAGGTTATGATCATGGAACAAGATTCCAAAAAACAAAAATGATCCTAACAACACAGTTAACCAAATTTTCCCTTAAATTCCCCCTCTTTCGACACAGTTGCCTGGAGACAATGGGTTACATCTAAGGTCTGTCAGAGGTGGGTATGGCTTAAAGAAGGTGTCATCTTTCAGCAGGAGGAGTTGGAGCAGTTTCAGAGTTTACCTTAAACTGCTGTTGACCATTCCCTGCCTTTGAATTGCTAGAATGCTCTTAGTCTTATCCTTCCCTTACGTCTGCAACATACAAAGGATGGTTGGACCCGAAGATTGGGGGAAGGATGGCAACTTTTCTATCAAACCAGCCTATGAAGTTTGCACAGACAGGGGCGTGAGGTTTGCCTTCTTCCAGGAAGTGTGGAGGACGCCCAATCCTCTCAAGATTTCGATTTTGGTTTGAAGGATCGCTCATGGAAGGCTTCCTACTAGGGACAGATTGATCCATTTTCTTCCTGATGTGAGCCTAACCTGTTGTCTTTGTGGCGTGGAGGAGGAGTCCTTGGATCATCTTTTTTGTGAGCTGCTCTTACTCTCAGGGGGTTTGGCAGAAAATTGCATGAAGGACCGGCCACTCTATCACCTTACAGGGTGATGTCGCTTCTTTGCTTTGGGATTGGCATAGACAGTGGCACCTAAAGGCGGACAGGATCATGTGGTGGCTGACCCACCATGCCACACTATGGGCGGTGTGGGGGGAACGTAACCATTGTATCTTCAGGAGGGAGTCCCATTCCGAGGAGGCGTTGGCTCATTTTGTTTGGGATAGGGTCAAGGAGTGGGCAGACATTTTGTCAAATGTAAATCATTTGATGTTTCCTATTTTTGCACCTTGAGAGATTAGTGCCTTTTACATCACCTTGGTGTCCTTGATATATAGGTGCTGGGGGGTTGACACTTTTTTGGGTTTTGGGCCCACCTATACTTGTACATTCTCATTCTATTTCTCAATATATACATGTGTTACTACCCACTTTCCCAAAAAAAAACTTCCACTAGTATTCGAAACATATGAGAGGAACAGCTTGGCCCATTGTGGAGGGAGGATGAGTGGAAGAAGACAAATTAAACAAGGAGTGTGGAGGAGATTGGGGGGGGGGGGGGGGGGGGGGGGCATAGGGCTGCAAATGAGCCGAACCGAGCCGAGTAGCACTCTGCTCAAATTCGGCTCGTTGGTTTTTTGGGTAGCTCAAACTTGGCTCAATACTCATCGAGTAGCTACCACCTTTGTTCAAGCTCGACTGATTAACTATTTGTGATGTTTGAGCTTGGCTCATCAAGCTACTCCATTACGTAAACAAGCTCAAATTCGAGCTCGAGTTAGAGCATAAGTTCAAAAATTCTTACTCAAATGAGTTTAGCCTCAAACTCAACTCGTTTAACCTAACATGCACCCAATTAAGCAAACAAGTTCGAACTCGAGCTCGAGTTCAAAAATTCTCACGTCAACGAGCTCAAGCTCGAACTCAGCTCGTTTAACATGACAAGTTAAGAAATGAGATGCTTTTAAAGTATTTTAAAAAGAAGCAAATAATAAAATAACCTTCTTAGTTATTCATGAAGAGAAGTGAATAAAACATCATGCAAATTACCTCAAAAATAATTCTTTCATGCTAATATCCAACCAAAATTATAAATGAGTCAATAATATATCTTTTTAAACAACATATAACCTGAAATATTAAATTTAACACCATGCAATCTGAAAACCTGTAATTTAACAACATCGAACCAAAAACTCTGCAAATTTGACAACATGAACAGTTTCTAGGGTTTAGGGTTATGTTTTTGCATGTGACACGCCCAAATCATCATGCAAAAAAAGAGGAAAAAAATAAAAAAAAAGTAGCCTGTATCTATAACCATATTCATGCAAGAAAGAAGAAAGCAGCAGAAAGCTTTAAGTTGCATAAAAAACAGACTTTACCAGACCCTAACACTAAACCCCAAATCCCCAATCCCCAAATCCCTAAACCCCAGTCCCCAATCCCTAAGCTCTCACCTGTTTCCAGATGCCATTGGAGGGATAGCTACCGCCGTCGGGATAGCTTCAAACCAGGAAAACAAAGCAAAAAAGCTTCGTGAATCATTTGATTCATCCAAAGACGTAAACGCTCCTCACCACATTCATCAACTCCTAACCGGAAGGGCCCCAGATCTCACAAGATCCACACCCGAAAGCATCGCCACCGCTACACCGACGGCATCCCCCCTCTCTTCCCCAATTCAAAACCCATCAACAGCAAGACACCAGCAAGAAACAACAGATCTAAGGCGCAAGATCCTCCTTACAAGCCCTCACACCACTAGATTTACGTCAGCAACCCCCTCCACCAGCACAACCAAAACAAACAACAACAACAACAACACAAACAAGCAAGAAGACCAGAAAACGAAGCCTGCGAGCACTGAACGCCGCTCTCACCTGTAAACCGCTGCCGTCGGAGAGTCGAGGGACCGCTGCCCTCGCCGGAGGAGACCTTGCCGCCGTGGACCGCTGCTTCGGCAGGAGGACGCCCGCCGCAGCGCCGCTCTCACCGTGGCCGCAGCGCCGCAGGAGGGACCGCTGCTGTCGAAGGGAATGCTACCGCCGTCGCCCGTCGGAGGGATGAGAGGGACCGGCGGACGGCTGCGGCGCTGCCGTTGCCCGGAGAAGAATCGGCCGTCGCCCTCTGCAGCGGGAAAGGGAAATGGGAATCGAATGATCCGCCTAGGTACTATGTGGAATTCGGGGTAGTGCATTTTAGGCTTTTATGGTATTTCACATTTTAATAATATTTTTATAAAAAATATTATATATTTTTAGGTAAATTAATTAAGAGTCCTTATCAATTTTTGATTTATTTGTTAGTCCTAACAGAGCTGTAACTCATTATAGTAAGTGTTATCACATGTTACAATATACGTTAAGTCTTGTTATAGTAAGGACCTTCATGTTACATCAGGGACTTCTAATTAATTTATCTTATATTTTTATATATTTATATGTATTATAAAGAATTAATATATTAATAAATATTATAGCCAATACTATAACAAATAATTTAGAAGGTATTGAGTATTTTAACAAGTTGTTCGCAAATATATTAAAATTTGACTTATTTATAAATCAAGTTTTTTCAAATTTATTTATTCAATCTAATACACGACTCTAGCCAAATTCAAGTCCAATTTGATATCGGGGATATGCCATCTTTTGTACTATAATTCATCCCCATGTCTTTTGGTAATGTGAAGGATAAGAAATGAGGATATCCAAAGAGGATAGGAGTGGAGATAAGCAATTGGAAATGACAAATATACACTAGCAAAAAATAAACACAACACATAAGAACATCTTGTGACATGACATTTACTTGTTCTATCCATAAAAAAATGTCCGGAACAAAGCCCAACCAAAGCACAATGAGAGAACCCTTCCCCCATAAGGAGCAAACAAATCAACAGACAGAAACAACAATAATCCGAACTATAGGTGAATGAGAACTCAAACAACTATCCAATCTAATAGTGTCAAACCCGTTGAATGCAAATGTCATAAAAAATATTGAGAAAATCTTAAAGATCAAATGAGATAAGTATAAGCCTCACAATTACCTACAAACAAGGTGCACAACAAGAATAGGAAGCCGCGACCCACAGACCATGTAACGACCCAAGATCCGCATTACCAGTAACCAACTGGTAACCTGAATCCTGACCCGCTAACCCACGAGCCGAAACTCGAAAGGGTAAGAAAAGAAGTGCCTGAGGAGAACATATAAACAAATGTACACATCACAATTTAAAAGCATCTCAAACTGGCATAACTCAGAGACAACATTAAAGTAAGAGTACAGTAAGAACATGAGTAAAGTACTACTCACAACAGCAAGACGAGACCAACCACAGAGAGACATAGCTCCTCGAACCTCGAAAGCCGACCACGAACCACCTGAGGGGAAGGGAGTGAGTCTCACAAAAAGAGATCCAGTAGGGCAACTAACCCCTACCAGCAACAGAGCTACTACTAAGCAACTGTAAGTAAACGCGCACACTCTGTCAACACACACTCAGGAATCGGTAACGTAGTGCGCAACTCCCTCAAGGAGCGCACTGAGAGAAACAGGAACCTCGCCGGCTCGACAACATTACAAGCACAGCACACACACAAGCTCACACGCAAGAGCTCACACAGCACTCACAAAGTAGGACTCAACTAGGGTCTGCTGTTCAGCGTCCTGAAACCACAGAGTCTCGCAACCCTAGCCACGTGTGCACACTACAGACGCTCTCTCTCACGTCTGGTCCACGACCGGTTTTTCCCCTACGCCCGACCTAGCGGTAGAGAAGGGGCTCCAGAGACCGGCTCAAAACCACCACAAGGAGTACGCACAGGACAGAGTCGCACTCGGCGTCTGGCTCACTAGCGGAGGACAACCACACGCTAGTCATCTAGACGGAGTCGCACCCACGTCTAGGAAACACAACAGAAACGGGCACGCGGTAACGCAACGCGCGTACAACAGACAGAACACACTCAACGCCTGAAACCTCGTACAATCGACGGATAGCCCCGTGTCACGTCTCGATACAGTCAAACACAATACGAGCACAGGTAGAGACACTCTCTACACCTGGCGGACTGTGCTAACAAGCGGACACCGCATGTTAACACCTCAAACCACGGAAGAAGGGAAAGCACAGCTTGCTGGGAGCTCACCTGTAAGTAGACGGCAGCATCGACTGTCGCTAACCAGGAAGTAAACGGCAACATAGCTTGACGTCAAGGGTAAAGTAGACGATAGCATCGACTGTCGCTAACAAGAGGTAAACGGCAACCCAACGGACGTCTAAAAAGAATAGACGGTCACACTCTAGCCGTTAACCCAAACTTGACGATAAACGATCTTGTCGTTTATCTCCTACCATGAAGTACCTAACGGAAACAACCACGCAGTCAAGATCCTCCCTAAGAGATTGACGGCAACGGATCACACCGTCAACCTCACGCCTGAAGAGATCAACGTCAACATCTCTTGACGTTGACTTCTCCAGCTTCCAGCAGCAGACACAGCCACATGCCGATCCCAAAGAGAGCAATCCAGCCCTCAGACCAGCGAAATGATGAAGGAGAAACTCTCCCCCACATCACACTACACTACAGCAACACCGGAAACCACGATCCATCGCACGGATCGGCCAAACCACTCAAAGTCCCGGTAAAAAGGAAAACCTCCTCAAAGCACGATTCCACGCAAATCACACGCAACAGCATGAAATTAACACTACAAGAACACTAAGGGGTCGAGTCCCTACCTCTGAAGCGTGAAAGAAGTCCTGCCAAACCTCAATTTGCGCCGAACCCTTAGAAGCTTCCTCGCGAAAATCGCCACCCGATCCGCTGTTTTCCGCCCGATCTAACCCTGCCTCGCGTACCAAGGTCTTTTCACGAGCTCCCGCCAACCACCTGAACGAGTGAAAACGGACAAAGATCGAAAAGGAGAAAAAGAGAAGGAAAAGGAGAGGAAATGGCTGCTCACGGGTCTGCCATATTTCAACAGGCGCGACAGGTAGACGTCAACATCCCAAGCCGTCTACTCGAACCGCCAAGGAGTCGACGTCAAGGCCGTTTGCCGTCAAGTTCATCACAGGAAAAATCCTGAACCGACAACAAACGTCTACAACGCTGGACGCCAACCCTCAGATCAACGACCTACCCCTGGACGCCAACCACTGATCGACGACCACACCTATGCCGTCAACCAGATCCGAACCTCAATTAGACCCGAGATGTTACAGACCACGTCATGGCTGGTTCAGAAGCTTCCACTTCTTAGTGTGATCGCTTGAAGCAACCGAGATCTATAGTTCTCCTCTCTCCACATGTGTCTCCCTTCAAGAGTCAATTTGGGATGAAAGAGAAAATATGTCAAAAAAATGAGGATATGGGGATGAGATAGATTATTCTCACAAAGGTGGGAATGATTTATTTTCGAAAATATCCATGTTTCTCAAATATCCTGGACCAATCTATCACGAAAATATCACTATTAATTTGATGATATCAAACACCCGATTTTAAGATAAGCAAAAGATATCCCCTCCTATCAAATACCAAACAAAGGCTAAACTACTCATGATTGATTTTATTTACAGCCTTCATAGCAGGGAGGTACAGCGTCTTCACGTGGAGCAGGGGCGGCACTGGCTATTGGCCTACGGACGCAACAAGGATGGTCTAGAGGGGGGGTGAATAGGATAATCTAAAAGTAGAGATAAAAATCACCATTTGAAAACTTTGGTTAGTGAATGTAGTTGTGTATAGTAGATAGAGTAGTAGTGCGGAAGTAATTTAAACAAACAATCACACAAATGAACATAGAAAATTTTATCATGGTTCGGTACTTCTCAAATGGAAGACCTGCGTCCAGCCCCCAAGTAAATCTTGGGATTTCACTAACTAGAGTACAATCCCCCTAAGGATATACAAACCCCCAACTCCCCGCTAGTCCTCTTCCTTTTTGAGTAGGAATGAAACTCACTTCTGTTACAGGTCAAGAAGCCACCCTCCTGAAACAAACCTCAGTGCGGTTCTACTAGACTTAAACCCCTGGCTGGGTTCTGTTGACACCAACCCCAGCTAGGTTCTTTCATTAACACAAGGGGAACACTGAGTATACTCCCTCAGCTGGACAGATACCCAGCACTTTTGCTGGTCTTCTCTTCACCCTTGAAGAGAAAAAAACACTTGCTCTTCTTTAAGGAAGAATAAGCAAGCTGTGGAGATCAAGTTCTAAAGAAAAGAACGTAGCTTGCTTGATCTCCACCAGTAACCTGAGAGCTAAGAGGATTATAAGATAAATACAATGAAACTTAAACCCTCAACCCACGGACTCCCCCCAGATGTACAATGATGCATAGAGAGAGTGAAGAGAGAAAAAAAGTTTGAATGCTTGGAGACTTCAGATGGTTGCTTACACGCACACTTATTCTTCTCGGGCTTGAGCTCTTCTCTTGCTTTGAGTATGTATAGCGTTAAGGCTTCTCACTGGATATATACTCTTTCAGAAGGATTTTCAGAAGGCTCTCTTTTGTTCTTCAGCCCTACTTTATTGTTTTAAGGAGCAACTTGAACAGATCCGTTGAAGTATAGCTGTTGGGGTTCTTGGATCCGTTGGGACTCATCATTATCTGCTCTTCTTATGCTTCTGTCTAACAGACACTTGGTATAGAGGAAAGTCTATATATTTGTAGGCACAGAAGACAATTAGATTAAAAAGTCTTTTGACAGAAGGCCCATACCTTGTTACGTGCAGAGGTCCATGATTTCTACTGACATCCAAATATGTTAGGTGTGGCCTTTGTTTTTTAGCATAAGGAAGGAGTCTTTTTAGTCCTTATTTTTTGCTGACTCCTTTTCTTACCTACCCTAATAAGATAGAAGGTATAGAGTAGAAAGATCTTCAGTTAGGCAGAGAAATAATAATTTAAACATAGAAGTACATTTAAACTTTCATTTGGGCGCCAAAGATATTTTAAAACATTTAAAATGTAGAAGCAATTGGTGTTTATTTAAAGGTAATCGATATTACAGAGGCAATCAATGTTAAACAATTGCAATTGTTGCATGAAGACAATCAATGTCTAAGGCAATCGATGTCTAAAGGTAATCGATGTCTAAAGGTAATTAAAGTTCAAATGAAGAGCAATTGATGTTTAAGACAATCAATGTTCCAATGCAATCAATGTTTCAAGACAATCGATGTTCAAATGAAGCAATCGATGTTTGAAGGTAATCGATGTTTGAATGAGACAATCGATATTCATAATAGCAATCAATGTTCAGGTGTAAGAGCAATTGATGTTTTAGCAATCGATGTTTTAGTGAAGCAATCGATGTTATAAGGCAATCAGTATGAAACTTCGACTACACACTTCGACTGTATAGAAGTTGGAGTAAGATCAACAATTGATACAAACAATCAATACAGACAATCGATATGCAATAACAACAATCGATACAAACAATCGATACAGACATGGTCAACAATCTATATGATACAAAGGCAATCGATATAAAACTTCGATTACAGACTTCGACTGTTTAGAAGTCGCAGTGAAATATCGATTGGTGGTCTTTAATATGTCAATCGGTACTTAACTTCAACTTCTTGAGAATCGGAGTTGTACATATTGTTCATCAATCGATATCATACTTTGACTTTCTAGGAGTCGGAGTGTGACCAGTTTGTTCGATAATCGGCCCAACACTTTGACTTCTAAGGAGTCAGAGTCAGTATGATATATATGTATCTATACATTGTGTACTTAGAAAATTTTCTTAATGAAAGATGACAGTGTGTCGACACTTAGGCTAAGTGTGTCAACACCAATTGACTGTAAAGGTTATATAGTATAACACATATATGCCTTTACTTTAGCACATTAATTTTCATACAAAATAAAGTGTGATATAATTAAATAAATTTGTTTAGGAGATTACTAAAATATTTTGTCATAAGCAAAAACAATGATCAAGTATTTGTAAGAAATAAATGCATAACAATCGATACAAACTTGGTCATCAATTAGAAGGAGTAAATGTCAATCAATATGAAATATATTGATGATATTTTAAGTTAAAACATGGGTTTTGTTATCACCAAAATAAAAGATAAAATATAAGAGTGGTTCAACACCGGCCTCACATTGGAGTAGGGCAGCGGTGATCTTATGTGGAGAAAGACATTGAGATGGGGTTGCTGTGGTAACGAAGTAGAGAGGGGAAAGAAAATATAATATAGCATGGTGCTCATTGAAATTCCCGTCTATCTCAGTCAGTAGGGCGCAAGGCTCTTAACCTTGTGGTCCTCTCCACTCAGCACTTAGTTTGGTCTTACTCTTTCTCCCATCTTCTTTATATATTGATTTACAGTAAAATAAATATGATATTAAAGTAAAAGAATACGGAATTTAAAGTAAAAGAGTATATAATTTAAAGTAAATCAATATATAATTTAAAGTAAAATAACATATAACTTAAAACATAAGAGAATATTTAGACGTTTGAACATATATAGTATTAAAGTAAAAGAATGCATATTTTAAAGTAAAAATTTATTTATTTTAAAGTAATTGTTCACATGTCTTAAAGTAAAAGAGTATTTATAGTATTTTAACATTTACTTTCAAATCAATTAACATTTACATTAAGCCATTATTTTAACATTCCTTTAAGTTGGTGGTGGCGGCAGCGACGGCGACGAGTGGACGGCGACTTCTGGCCAACGACAGTGGCAGTCAGTGGTGACGACGAGCAACTAGTTGACGACAGTGGCTGTCTGGTCGGCTATGGGTTTAAAGTAAATGGTTGAAGGATATAAAGTGATTGTTCTATTGAGTTAAAGTAAATGTTTTGTTGACTGAAAGTTCAGATTCATTATACACTTAACGTTAAAGAGGAGATAATTAATGTTAAAGTAAATATTCTAGTGAGTTAAAGAAATTGATCTAAGGATATAAAGTGACTATTCTACTAAGTTAAAGTAAATATTTCATTAACTTAAAGTTCACTTTGTCTGTTCACTTAATGTTAAAGAAGAGATGTTTAATATTAAAGTAAATATTATAGTGAGTTAAAGTAAACGATGGATATAATGACTATTCTACTAAGTTAAAGTAAATATTTGATTGACTAAAAATTCAAGGTTACTATTCATGTAATGCTAAAGAAGAGATGCTTACCGATAAAGTAATTTTTCTACTAAGTTAAAGTAATTTTTGAAGGATTTAAAGTGATTGTTCAACTAAGGTAAAGTAAATATACATTTAACGTTAAAGTAAATGTTCAACAATCGACGATGATCAACAATCAATTGCCAACCAGTAGTGGCTGGTGGTCGATGATGGTTGACGGCGGTCGACAATTGATGGTCGATTGTTGGTTAGCAACAGCTGGTGGTCAACAATAGTTGATGGCGGCAAGTAGTCGACCGATAGTGGTGAGTGGTTGGTGACGGCGGTAGGGGGCTAATGGCCAATGGCAGCGAGTAGTTGGCCTACAATGGCGGGTGGTAGTGGTGGCTACCAACCACCAGATTAAATGTTAATTAATTTTAAAGTAAATATAATTTAGTTTAAAGTAATATTAAAATAAAAGTTATGGTTTAAGATAAATATTAATTGGCTTTAAAGTAAAGTAATAACTACTTTAACACATCTAAACTTTTACTTTATAAAAGTCATGTGAATATTTGTTTCAAAACATATGTTATTTAAAAAAAAAATAAACACCACTTTAAGTGATGTAATGTTATTCTTTAAATCATATATATAGTTACTTTAAATCATATATACATTTACTTTAAAACATATACTATTTTACTTTAAAATTTAGTTTGGTTACGTACGTTTAAAGAAGAAAGAGAGAAAAGACATCTCATGAGAGATAAAGGCAAAATAAAAATTAAAAAATGCTTAAGAGAGAGAGGGGGGGGACAAAAGATGCTTTAAAGACATTATTAAATACACTATTTAAAAAGTAGGGACTACAAAAAGTCTCTCCCCAAAAGTAAAGACTGTCTCATGCTATTTTTTCTTACAGAGATTAAAAAATAAGTTCTCATGTTTGACAATGACCTCCAATTGATTGTCTAAAAATTTTACTCCTCTTATTTAGTCATATTAACATTGTGAGTCCCGTTAGTAGAGGGATATGAATTAACACACACAAAACATTTGAAATTATTATGTTATTTGATGGATAATGATCATCTTAGCACATTTAAAATCACTGACCAAGTAGTTAGCATTATTTGATATGATTGTAGAGAAAACACAAATACATTTAGATTGGCACGAATGCATGCATGTATGCGCCAAATGAATTTGTTATGGAGGGGATTACCATATATAATATAATATTTGTATATAGTTAGAAACTCATTCGAATATTATCTACAGTTTTTGGGAAACAATGTATTATCTACATTTGAATCGTTGTTACTTTTGATGACAGTCGAGAATCCAAAATGGATGTGGACTATGTTTGCATCTATTGACATGCTTAGTTTTGTTTGTCAAATTAACAATCAACTACTAAGAGAGAACAAAATGCAAATGTGAAGTAAAAACAGTAATAAATCTTTCTTTCTCTTTAGAATTACAATGAAAAACTAACCTCCATGATCCAGTTAAGAATAATAACCATGCAGAGATAAAAATTAGAATAGTTACAAATTTCAAAGCCTTTGAGGTTCTTAACTTTACATTGTAATTCATTGGGATAACTGGAAAAAAATTTAATTAAATGGCTCTCCTATTTTGTTGCAAGTGCGAAAAAAATTCATAACAATTAGCTGCTGTCAAAAATTACATGATGATGATATGCATAAAGGATTATTTTTGTAACTTATATTTATATATTAAATTTGTTTTATAGTTATATTAAGTAACATGCTTGTTTTTTTGCACACAAGTTACCATATTGAAAATATGTTTTAAAATAGGGTTTTTTTATTACAAAGAAACCATCCCTACATGAAACATGACAAATGTGCTATCGATCCTTGTTAAAACATTGTTAAAAATGTCACTTCTAAATAAAAATTGTGGCATATATGTCATTGCCATTATCTGGTGTTACTTCCACCCCCACCCTTGACAAATACTTAGTTTTGAGTTATTAACAAAACATTCATATTATCAGTTGAGCAATCAACAAAGTTCTTTATGCATAAATACTCAGTTTTCATGCATATGGTCATATTTCTCATACTTAGATTTGGATTGAATCAACCAAGTTACTATTTCAATAATCCATCAAGGCTTTTATAACCTACTGATTCAATTATGTTTCAACGAGTTTCAAATCCAACAATTTTCTAAGTTCACAAGTACTTGCTTAACTCTTGACTTGAGTCTTTCCATCCATACATAATAGAACGATAATCAATGAAGCCCACAAAGATGTGAATCTCAATCGTAATTTGTGGTATCGAAAAAAATTCTAAGTCTACAAGCAAGCAATCTATAATCAATTAAGTTATAGCATCACAAAAGTTTCTAAGTCCACACAAGTGTGTGCTAATCAATTGTGATTTACTTTATACTATCGATAATTGATTATGTTTTCTATCGAGAAAGGCTTCGAAAAACTTCACACAATGTCAATTAAGCGACTATATATCACTCTGGACACTCGTTAATTGATTGTGTTCCACAAAAGAGAAGCCCACATCATGTGGTAATTGATTATGTTTCAATTTGTGTAGTTAATAATCAATTATGCCATCCACTGAAAGTTATTAACATAGAAAAACTTGGCAATCGATTATGTTGCATCTATTAAGAATCTGTCTAACCACAATTTCATTGATAATTGATTAAGTTTCTCAAACCAACATCACACACATGAAATGAAAAGTTAAACTGTAGGAAGAGTTTAGAGTGAAAGAAACAGATTGAATGGTTGAAATCTTCAAATCCTTCGTCCAGATGATCTTCAGACTTGAAGTTGTAGATGATCTGTTGTCGATGCTTAAGCCTTGAGAACGAATCTGCTCCAATCTGATCATCTGAGACAGATCTTCTTGTTATTGATGCTTGGATCCTAGAGCAAAGCACTGGAAACCTTCTTCTAGTTCTTCTAGGCTTGGGAGTTGATGTGGAGGCTCCTTGGTGCGAAAAGGAGGCTATAAGGTCTTTATATAGGTGTGTCCTATTCTCACAATCCTTAGGATTCGTGTGTGAGAGAAAAGGACGCCCTAATAAAGATCACATGTTGCATGTTGCAACTAAACGGCGGCTATCGACTGATGCACATCGACTGTCGACAGATACTGCATCAAATTTGCCTTCCAGAACTGAATTTTTTAACCATAGGCTGGGCTGTCGACAGGCGCATCCTAGTTGTTGACAACTACTGCTTGCCTTGATAATCCAGAAGCTCTTTGATGAAATTCTTCAGTGGCTGTCGACAAATGAGTCTTGGCCTGTCGACAGCTGTTGTTTTCTTTGTTTTTCCAGAACCTTGTTGTTGGATGGTCTTCAGTGGTTGTCGACAGATGCAGGGGTGCTGTCGATAGCTACTGCTTGGGATCATCCATCCAGAACCTTTTTTGCTTAAGATTTCTTCAAATTGTACACTTCCTTTTCATGTAATTTTCTATAAGAAAGAAGCTTCAATTTAGATGTCATCTAGGCATTGTCTAAGTCATTTTGTCATTGTGCATCATAAAAAACATACAATCATATAGATGTTCATACAATAACAACTCAACAATAACCATTTTCGATTACAAAACACATTTAACCTTACTGCCACAAATCACTACTCTTCTATTTACTAACACCTTATCTGAAGCTGATCTGCCTTACTTAATCATTCAAAATCTTCCATATCACTAATCACATTATCATCCAAACTACTTCTTAACACTTACTGACATAAATTTCAAACATATTAATTATTTCTACTAACTTTCTCAATCGCAATCCTTTCATCTAACAATCTTTAACACACACTGTTCCACATTACAACACAGTTCCCGCTGTAACTTCATTACATAACTACCATTGCAGTAACTTCCTGCTACACATATTTACAACCATTACCGTATACCTGTCTCCACTGATTCTCTACCTTGCTAGAACAATTTCATCACGCTAAATCATATTCTTCTCAGAACATAACTCAATCTTTATTGAATATCACAACTGAGCTTACTAATTACCTCAATTTTCCACAACTGAAAACCTCTACACAATCATATCTTTCTGCAACAATCCAACTTACTAGCATAATTCAACAAACTATACCATTACCAACCACACCATTTCTCTGCCACCACTAACAATCACTGAGTTGACAAACATATATACACAATACACATGCTAAAAACTTACGTGAAAACCCCACTAAAATCACACAAAATCGCAGACTTACTACCAGCAGCAGACATTAAACTATGTCTTGGGACATTGTAACCTTAATGTCTTTTCATATTCTAACTGGACCATGCTCTGATACCAATTGTAGCGACCCTAGATATTTATGCCCAATAAGGCTCCATATCCAAATCTGCCTCCCGCGAACAGACCGAAGTCTCATCAGAGATAACTCGCACCAGTGTCCAGTAAGAATATAAAAGACAACCACAAGAGTATAAGCCATAAGAAAGTAAATGTGCTCATACCTATAAACAACAAATTACATTGTCTCAATACATTACTACATGTCCAAGAGAAAAGTATAACTACCTGGGGCATACCCTAATGGAGCACAAGCTCACACTATGACAATTACGACTCAACTGTTGGTGGTACAAGTCTGCCACAACGCCACTACGAGCCAACACATGGCTAACATCTGAAAAGGTCTGTAAGGGAGTGAGCCTCAACAAGTCACTGGCTCAGCAGGGACCTCCCAAAAACAACAATTGAAAACTGAAGAGACCTCGACCACAAAAGATCTCACTGGCAACACCGATAGCCAAATCACAACATAATCGCATTAAACATAATTAAACTACAATTAAATAAAACTCACTATCTAACACAGTCTACAGAAACTAAAGAAACCAATAGGACTAGTATAGAAATACTAGTTCACAGCAAGAACAGCAATGCCTAGGCCACAAGCCTCACAAGCGAACCACAAGCACAAGGGTAACAAGACTGCCAACAAGGAGCTAGTCCACTATACCCTAAAACAATGAACACCCCGGAAGACTACTCTCAAAAGGGTACAACACCACAAGTGGAAGGTCCTATAACACGACCTCCATGGAGCACAGCTCCACCTCAACACCTAAAAAGACTAGTACACGACGTACCACAACAAATGGCTACCCACAAAGGGTACATATACCTACTCCACAAAATCGCAGCATACAGAACCTCAACACAACTGTGCCTCCAACAAGACACACCACATCGAGTCAAACCGCAACTGGTGAGTCACCACTCACAAGACACAACCACTGGAAAAGCACAAGTCAGAAAGAACGATGCCACCACATGGGAACAGACTATTGGTTCATGACGCCCGTATCCAATCTGGATGACACAGCACAAGAACTACCTCCCAGTCTCGCAGTCACGAACGAAAGGTCCAACTACCGCTCCACAACCACACAGTAAAGCCAAAGAACAGTGGAGACCAACCAACACCACACCTGCAGATCATACAGTTGCAGGCCCATGCTTGACACCTTTAGAGACTCTGGCCTGAGCTCTCTAAAATGAGGCACTGGAAAACAGGAGTAGCTGGGGCCCAGTACGTCTACTGGTGTCTGTACCCCCAACCACGAGCGCGCTACAAGCGACCGCGTACCCACAAACACGAGTCGCTGCCCACTGTCGTTTTCCCCTCCGTCGGACGTACAACTCAAACACAAGAGTGAGAGTGTCTAGAAAGACGGCACAGACCTCTGTGGTACACACTGTACCAGGACACGTCCCAAGCACAACAAACACAACGTGCTTGGCTCATATAGAACCTGGGGTACCTGACTGGAGAGGCATTCCGAAATAGGCGCCGGACCACCAAACTCGGTAAACACACAAATCATACCGATCATTTAACATAACTGTAAAACTTATACCACGGTAGCTATACCTTAATTAGCTCGTCACGGGTCACCGTGTGACATCCAAGCAGCCATACACCTATATACACATGAACCGCATAAACATAAAATAATCTTGCCTATCATTGGTCATCTCATGACCTCCATAGCAACACTAAACCATAAGGCACACTAACCACATGATTAGCATAATAACATAATTAACTTAATTTACTCATGATCCAAACTAATAAGTTTTAAATATACTTATTATCATAAACTACCTTAGAATAACTTAAAACACCTTTAAATAACCATGGCTAGATCCGCAAAGGACCATCATAGCCCAATCACCACAAACACATCTTGGAAGCTGAAACGCGACGGACACAGGCGTCGCCTTTAAGAACGTGACGATCTATCCAGACGTGACCAAAACTAAAACATGATAGGGCCCAGTGTCGCGACAGAATTACGATGGCCCGATACGTCGCCCTCAAGCCCAACTGTTAAACAAAGTGATAATCGTGACGATGCTCTACATCGCGACAAAGCTAATCTGATAACACAAATCGATACTAACCATGAACGCGACGGACCCAATGGTCGCGTTGACGCCAACCGAATAAGCACTCCAATCGAAATCAGAAATGTGATGACTCATTGCATCGCGTTCATACCACGAACACGACGATGAAGCCCGTCACGTTTCAAACACGACAGTGAAGTCAGCTCAACGGCCGAACCCATCTTCACCTCCAGAAAACTCATTTGAATCCCATTTCAAACAACCATTTCAAGCAGTAAACAGTGGAACTACATTATAGTACACCACCCCAACATGGATTCCACCCCCTTAAACCATTTAAGACAAATTAAACAAAGAGGAAGTGTGACGGTCCTCGTCGTTCAAACCCGTTAACCTAATAATGAGCTTGACCTGACTCCATCTCCTGCGAATGAGCCATAGCCTCGCAAGGGATATCATTCACACTAGTCAGTAGAAATATAAAGGAAACAACTTAAATATATATAAGATTGCACATCTCACAAATTTTTACATGAAATATACATAGCCAGTTCTCAACTACAGTCAAATACAGAGTACAGTAACCTAGGGCATACCCTGAGGAGAACAAAAAGTAAAGATCACACTGCTGGTGGTGAGGGCCCAACTCCGCTACGGCACAGCTCCGAACTACACGAAGGACGAGAAGCCTCATGCTCTCCCTCACATGAAAGAAGTAGGGGTGAGCCTCACGAGTCACAGGCTCAGGAGGGAAACTCCTTAAAAGCCGCACAAAACCAAACTCACAAAGTACAGAAGCAGGAAGCTACACTAGGCAATTTATAGGAATAGCTACACATGATATTAAAGCTGTAAATAACAATTATCTCATACTATTAACATAAATCAACCTTTAATAAGTAAATGGCAAATCTCGTCCAGGTGTACATGCTAAAGTAGAAAACACCATACTCGGGTCACGAAGACTGGTTCGTGACACCGGCAACTAACCCAGACAAACTACACAGGACTACCTCTCAGCCTCGCAACCACGGACGAAAGGTCCAGCTGTCGCTCCACCACAACAAACCAAAAGAACTGTGGAGACCAACCAACACCACTCCTGCGGACCACACTACCGCAGGCCCATGCCTGACACCTTTAAGGACTCCGGCCCGAGCTCCCTAAAGTGAGGCACTGGAAAACAGGACTAGCTGGGGTCCAGTACGTCTATTGGTGTCCGTAACCCCCAACCACGAGCACTCTACAAGCGACCAAACACAAACTCTCACAAGTCGTTGTCCCTCTGTCGCCTTTCCCTCAGTCGGACGTACAACTCTACACAAGAGTGAGGGTATCCAAGAAGACGACACAGACCTCGATGGTACACAAGCAACAGGACAAGCCCCGAGCACTAACGTGTCTGGCTCACACAAAACCTGGGGCTCCCAACTGAAGAGGTATCGACGGTAGGCGTCGTACTACTCACCACGCACACACAAACCACGTGAACACCTCACAAACCACGTGAACAACACGTTCTCGAACTTTACAAGTGCCAATGCACCGCTTACCATTGCCATGCACAACAAATAACGATAATCTGATAATCATGTAACCATAAACAAGCCTATTGCCATCAGATTCATGAACGCGACGGGGTCCAATGTTGCCTTCAGAACGCGACGCCTCGATACGGCGCATTTTGAAGAAGAACGCGACGGGTCAGGCTGTCGCGTTCTGAACGCGACATCCTGGTTTGTCGCCTTCACAAACAAAACCCTAGAACCGGGATTCCATCTCCAGAATCCCCATGCAAACCACATAAACATGTATATAAAGCAATTATAACAGTTCTAAACATTGCACTTGCATGCTATCTATCATCTTCCATGCATTTAACAAGCTAAACATGCTAAACCAAGCATCTACAATGTGAAACAAGGTGGAATCTCCCTACCTTTGCGAAGAACGCGAAGAACGGCGATACCCCAGTTTCCCCCGCTCTGTACCACGTCCTTGAGGCGAGAGCACGCCAAATCTGACTCCAAAATGTCAAATCGTTCAAGAACCAGCGAAATCTCCTCCCCTTGGCCGAACAGAGCTTGCTGGGCTCTGTTTGGCCGACCTAGGTTAAGAGCATTTCGCAAATGAGAACACGACGTACCCTGCCATCGTGACCTGAACACGACGGAGAAGGCTGTCGCCTTCTCATGGCCGACGTCAGCAGGTTGCCCAGCGAGCGCCACGCGGCGGACATGCAAACGAAAACCCACCAGCGGCGGTAGCCAGAGCGCGACACTCAGGACCGTCGTGTTCATAACGCGATGTCCACTTTTGTCGCGTTCACAAACAGTGAACCAGCGAGTGCTTTGGGCCCAAACTCTCGGCCCAGAAAGCCTCGCAACCTGCTTAAACACCTGAAACACACACCATAGGCCACACACTGGCCTCCACAACCACTAAGCCATGATCCGAACGGTCAATATGCTACAGGAAGTCTCCCTACCAACTAAACGAGTCCGAAGAATGCGAAGAACACCACATCGCCGGCGTGTCCATGCTCCGCCGCACGAGCCACCAGGAAGCTGAAATGCCGGAAAACCCTCACAACAACTCCCCCTCTCATCAGACAAAGCACCCCTGCTCTGTCTGGCCAAAATAGGGCAATTAATGAATAGCCAAAATCGCGATGGAGGCATACGTCGCGTTTACAACAGGTAAAACACGACCACCCTCATCGTCGCCAATCGCGCCGCGCACCGGAAAGGCGGTTGGTGAATTGTGACATAGGAAGCCATTGCGTTCAAAACGCGACGACATGTCCCGTCGCCTTCTTCACCAGAAAACCTGTGGGCTTAATGGGCTAAGAGCTAAGGCCCACAACACCCATGCAAGGCACAAAGGCCACAAACAAGGCTCTATGACCCCACATTGGTCATGAGCACCACACACACAACCCGTTAAACTGGATTCGAACGATCGTGCTGTTACAAAATGTGTGAAATTTTATCTACAAAGAAACTTGACAATTGATTAAGTACCACTATGCATACTCGATAATTGAGTGTCTTTATCTATGCACAAGCGACTCAGTTCTATAATCGATTAAGTTTCACTGTATACTTTTCTAAAGATTGTTATAGTTGACTATGTGATTCTTTAGAGTTAATAGACTGAGCATAAACAGTCTCAAAAATCAATCATGTTTTTTTATGAATGGCAACATACATTAATTTTGTTTGAATATGTTGAGTGATTGTTTCTTAACTATCACATCATATATTATATATTCATTCTTTTGGATGAACAAAGACCTTAATAGACTGGCAAAAATATATTCTTTGTCTTAGAATAATAATTATTTACATTCAAATTTAAATTATTTGATCACAAAGGGTATGACCTATTGGTCATACTATGGAGATCTAGAGAGGGTGAACGGGTCTTATTAGTAGATGTTAATAAAAAATCACATGCAAAACAAACAACCACACAAATGGACATTGAGATTTATCCTAACTCAAAGCTGAACCACTTCAGCCTCGTACGTTCAATCCCTAAAGCAACAATTTTAGGAATTCACTACACCACCAATCGGCCACAATCTTAGGGATTCACTAGATTGCCAATCACATGCTTATATTGTAAGATTAATCTATTTAGACACTGACCAATTTCATTGAGCAATACATGTCAATTTATTTTCTTTGAAAAAAAATCTCACTTGTTAGACAAGTTTTGCCTATTCACAAAAAGACAAACGACAATGTGATAATACAAGAGAAGTCTCCATATTATACTCGTTCCTAATTCTCTGATTTGCATGGCTACTAACATTATTACTTTATGTAGCACTCATGAACAAAAAAAGATGTAAACTTTGATATATTATCTTTTACCTTGGAGATCTTCATACCAACTACAAAAGATTTTTATTGTTAGATCTTGAGCAACACATCAAGTAGACAAAATAGAAGCTAAAGACCTACTCACATAGGAAGTAGACATTGCACTAACCTTGACATTTGGACAATGGCTATCCTATGTTGCCCAGGATATAACTTAAACCGGGGGGGGGGGGGGGGATGAATGGTTTATTTTTTAAAAATAACTCATCAAAAAGCTTAAACTCACACGATAAAAGTGTGACTAAATGACATGTATGATTCTAGTTGACATATATCTTTATCCTTAGAACCTTATTGACCTAAATGTATAAAAAATGTGTTGCAGTAGAAAAAC
The DNA here is from genome assembly GCA_014218235.1 of Colocasia esculenta. Taxonomy (NCBI): domain Eukaryota; kingdom Viridiplantae; phylum Streptophyta; class Magnoliopsida; order Alismatales; family Araceae; genus Colocasia; species Colocasia esculenta. The sequence continues at coordinate 164,061,167 of CM024754.1, read as the reverse complement.
ACTTTCCGGTGTTTAGACTCTTAAGTCACACACCAGTTTATATGGAAATTTAGTTGACAGTAGACTGTTGAACCTATCATCTCTATATATTCTTTAATTTTAGTAATGACAATACTAAGCACATCATCAAAAGCATTCTCATACCTTAATTTTAGTAATGACAATACTAAGCACATCATCAAAAGCATTCTCATAAAATCATATGTTGGAAAGTTTGATGATATGTCGATAGATGATGTCCACTTGTCGACATATGATGTTCATTTGTCAACAGACATGGATGACATGTCGTCAAATGATGGCCATGTGTCGACCTATGTCTTCTGTTCATAGTGTTTTTATATCTCTTTATCTCCATTCTATATGAATTTTGGTGATATTTGTTTTAATCTAATTTTATGTGATTAACATATATTTTTTATTAGGTCTATCAATAGGAAAATAAAACTAATATATAATGGGTACAAGGATCATTTCTATAAATATTCTAAAAGACTCAAGTACATTTTATATCATTCTCTTCGAGAATGTTTTTTAAGTCCATATTGATTATAGAATAAGTTTCATACCGATTGGTATTAAACTGTTCATCGATTCATAAACAAATGTTTTAAGTATCCTATCGATTGGAGATCAACTTCTTACCAGTCGAAGTTCGACTTTGACTGATGAATAGACTTCGACTGCTGTGTAGACTTTGATTGATGAATAGACTTCGACTTCTGTGCAGACTTTGATTGTTAAGATTATACAGTAGTCGATATTACACTTCAACTAAACTCCGAAGAGTTGATCTCATACTTAAACAAATTATTGTTTCCACTGATAAATAAATATTGCATATGAATAGTTGACTTCCTTGTAATGATTTATGACCAAGTGTTTTATAAATAGAATATATGTCTTCAAATTGAATCCATGGCAACAGATAATAGCTTTATCTATTAAATTATCATATCACTGTTTGTCTAAGAGCCTTGAATAAGATTTGTATTATTTAAATTTCTGTTGTGGCGCACATTACAAATTTAAGTCTTCCTCCAAAGCCTCGAAAATTTCAATAGCCCATTCTTTTCAGATATAGGCCATACCTTCTCACCTCATGCAGGTTTTGCAGATAAGAAAGTTCCCTCCTAGTAGAAAAGGTAGTTAGCTGAAAATAAGGTGGTAGGTACAAGAGGTATGGTGTATGTAATACCCCAAAATATAATATATTGGTAGAAAAATTTTTAGCTAAAATCAACATAATCGGTAAAACCTTTCAATTAATTTATGTTTGAAATTTTAACTTTATCGGACATCATTTGGATATAAAAATATAAGGACAAAGGATCCAGATCAATTAACTCCTAATTATGAAACCTATTTTTGGAGTATTTTTGCTTACATAATCATGGTTACATAAAAATTTTACATGGTGGTAAACTTTACACGTATCATAATACGTGTTGAAGGCTCTAGTTAACGTGGCTAAGCTGTGAAAAAGGGAGTTTTTATAGTGACAGGTGTGGGTGTTACGTGCCGTACAGGCACCACATCTGAAGATCTATTTATACCCTTCTCTTGCTCACTCATAGGAGTGTCTGCTCTCTAGTTCGTCGATCCGTATTGCTACTACTATGGTTGCTGCTATTGCTTCTACTACGTGTAGATCCCGCTTTTCGTTCTTTGGAGAACTACGAGCGTCCACAAAGAGAATATGAAGAAAAATAAATAGAAATATGGAAAAGATGTGGAAGATGGAGCACTACTCCTTGAATGTGTACGTGATCGCCAGACACACATGGGTGTCGAAGGAGGTGCAGCAAGTGTAAAAAAGGAGTGATCATGAGAATTACCTTTTAGCAGGGAGATTGCGCGGAAGAAATTGGGGTCTGCTTCTTCTTTTATGAGCATGGCCGGCCGTGGTAGAAGGCTTCCTCAAATGATTACCCTTGCACAAAAAGAAAAGAGGATTAGCCAAATGGTGTAATACCAATTCTCAAAGAAATTAAATGACATGAATAGCATAGAGAAGAACACACCTTGTGGTGACTTTTAAACCCCTAGGAAATTAGGTGTGTGTATGCATGCATATGATATGTGTATGTGTTGATGAAGATAATTAAAAGAGAATAAAAAGAATATAAACAAAGAGATATGGGAGGAGATGCTTCCCCAATGGAATGAAGGCGCATGAGGCTGCTTGACTGGAGAGGGAGGACGCAGAGGGTGCTGTTGTTGTGAGATTAGCTGTGGAGTTGGAAGAGACGGTGGCATTGACGTGCTTTGAGATGACAATCCGGTAGGGCTTCGCCTTCGAAATAGCCTCTCCAACTCGCGGGAATGAGGTGCTCGGGGGCCTCCAAAGGGGTCTCCAACCTTGGGAACAATGAAGCCAAGTGTATATATATAGGGACAGGCTCAAAGTTCGAGGTAGACAACATTTGCAAATCGCGATTGAGGCAGTGGTCACGTTTATAGTTTAATCGCGACGACCTGAGTGGATGTGTTCTTGATATTCTATTTCTGATCGAAAGTACGACACTTAATCGCGATAGCACGATACGTCGCGTTTAAGAATTTTCGTATTTTGTTTATGGAAACTTGCCAAATGTTAAATATGGAAATTAGAATTGCGACGGAGTTACCGACGCGTTTCAGAAAATGGCAATAGATATTTCTGTAAATGAAATAAGGAAATTGCTGGAAAATATGGAAGCTCAAAATCACGACGTACAGGGTCGATGCATTTAAGAATGATCGATTATGATTCCAGCAGTCGATGTTGAATCGTGACGGCACAACCGGACGCATTAATGACCAATCGATTTACACATAATCGCAACCGCTCAACCCGACGTGTTTCAGTTCTCTTAAGAAACGCGACCACTTGGTCCGTCACGATTTTCAATCATTGTCCACACTCTAGGCAAGCCTTGGAAATGAAGGGGAAGCACCAAGAAATAAAGGAAGAATTGGGGAAGATCCATAAAAAATGAGGAAAAATACTCTTGCAGGGCAAAAAAGGGCCATTTGTGGCATTATGGCGTAATTTTGAAATTTGCCCACGATGGTGTCATTTTTAGCGTGTCTACAGCTGCCACGCCTTGGCGTCTGCTTTGCAGGGGAGTAAAGCGGGGGGGACACGAAGTGGAATGTAATGGAGTGCAATGAAATGAAAAGGAATGAAGCGTGGCGAAGTGGAGTGTAATGGAGTGCAATGAAATGAAAAGGAATGAAGCGTAGCGAAGTGGAGCAGATTGATAAGTAGACGCCAAGGTGAAAAATAGACACGCGTAACATTGTGGTGAACACCTTGTGGTGAACACCACCTGATGAGAGTCTTTCACCAATGTTAGGGATCAGATGGGTGGATGGATCAGATCTAGAAGGGGGGGGTTGAATAGATCTAACACCAATTAACGCGGAAGCTTAAGCAATTAAAAATTACTTCGAATTAGAGATCAATTCACCCAAACAATTTACTGATCTGAAGTGTGATTAGTGTGTGTGAGCAAATCCATTAGTAGTGTGAGCGAAATCCCTATGCATGCATCTATCGTAATACAAAGTCAAACCACAATTCAAACCACTGCACATAGGATTTTTAGGTGGTTCGAAAATCACTTTCAGTGACTCCTACGTCCACCCCTCACACAGTGAGGCCACACTACTCAAAACCTTGAGTACAACTCACACAGGAGCACGACGACTCCAAACACCCTTGAGCACGACGGCTCAATACACAACCTTGAGTTCAACGACTCACAAACTGAGCGCGACGGCTCAAACAACAACTGGAGCACGACGACTCCAAATTGGCCTTATCCCTATACTAGGCAACCTCCCAACCCATCCATGCATGGTTTGAGGCTCCAGGACCTTTGGGGACCACCCTAGGACTCTCCCATCCGGATTTACATCATTTTATCATTTCATTTTGGGTCATTATCACCTAGTGATGGGATAATCTCTCTCATTTTCTATTTAAGGAGCCCTTCTTCTTCAGAGGAAGGGGAGCCCCATTTTGCCACGAAGTGCTGCCGAAATCTCACCGCTCACCCATTTTCCCATATTTCCTTCTATTTTCTTCATCAAGCCATGCAACATTCTTCATCCATGGAGCTTGGAGGAGGAGAGGGCGAATTCTAAGGCTTCTCTAGCACCCTTGGACACCACATAGCAGCCAGGGAGTCACCCCTATTGGGGCTTCTTCTTCCCTTCTTCACCCTCATTTCATCCTTCATGCACGTTATTTGTTTTCTTTGATAGGAACACATTTCATCTTTCTTTCCTACGTTTTACACCACTCTAGGGGTTTAAAAGCCACCCCCAGGTTCGTTCCCTCCATGCTCTCCCTTTCACATCATTTTTTGGATAGACACTATGCTTAAATATGGTCTAACAAGGTTTATTCTCTTGTTGTCTTTGTTTTGGAAGGTACTCAAGCATCATTTGATGAGGAGCTCTTGTTCTCTGGCCGGCCGGAGGGCAGGAAGAAGGTCCACCAACATTTCTCCCGCACTGCAGAGAACGCGACAGACAAGGGCATCGCGACAACAAGAATGCGCCTGGGTTAGGCGTCGCGACATCTCGTATCGCGACGGGGAAACCTGTCGCGATCTCAGTAAGTGCCATGTTCTCTTTCCTTTTCCTAGCAACGTTAGCCCTTTCTAGTTCTTATTCATGGCAACTTGCTAGGTGGCGATCACATTCCTATCCATGCTTTTAAGTTGATTTTAAATCATGTTGCGTGTTTCGAGGGGTGCGTAACCCCGTGATTACACCTTTTGGCGATCACGGTGGGACCTTCAAGGCTAGCCTCATCGATTTCATTTGCTTTCCTATCATCATGATGTGTTTATGTGCTTTGTAGAACCCTGTTAGGCATTTTTGTGTTTTTTATCTGTTTTCTGCTCTTGGTTCTGGACGCGGTGGATCATGTGGCCGCGACTCTGTCGCGTCCCTAACGGCGGATGCAACTACAGGTACGCGTTCTACCTCACACCTTTACATTGTTGCTTCACTAAGAGTGCTTCCATGTCTTCTTCATGCTGTGTTGCTGTGTATATCCACGATCCTGTTTGTTAGAATCCTGTTAGGGTTCAAATTTTCCTTTTCTTTCCACTGTTTGCTTTCGGGTCTTATCGCGACGGGTCGTGCGGCCGCGACACTGCCTCACCGTGAGCATGGGACGCGTCTTCAGGTATGTCTAGTATGTTACTATTTTTGTCTGTCCATCAGTTTTTGTTTGCTTAGGGAGTTGTGCTGTGCTGTTTACCTTCATCCATGCTTGTACTGCGCTTTAGGATAGCTGTTTGCTTATTGTTTGCGTGTAACTATAGGTCTCTGCACTCTGTTGTTATGAGTCCGGAGTACCGGTCGTGATGTATCTGGTCGTCGCGACTTCAGCTGAGGCCTGTTAGTTGCTCTGTGTTAGCTTAGGATAGACTTTTGCATGCACTTTTGTGCGCTTGGGCTCATGCATACACTGTTATTTCGTGTAGTTTAGGCTTCCTCTTGGTAGAGTAGACCCTCTCACCTGCGAGCACTCATGGGCTGACCAGGGCCTCCTACTGTGGGCCTCCGTAAGTCCCGTGGCCGTACGCACGTTGCGGTTGTCGGGCTGGTTGTACCCGTTGCACCCTTAGTTTAGGCTGTCTCATGCATGAGTTGTGTGTCCCCTTAGTGTCACCGAAGTACTTGAGTCCTTACCTATTAGGGTCCCTCTTGATCGATTGTAATCTCATTAATTAATCCTTTAAAGGTCAAGTGAACCCTAAAATTTGGATGGTAATCATGACAACTTGAGTGCTTGTTTGATACACCTCTTCTCATCCTACAGTCCTTCTTATTGTGTTAGAGTCTAGGGGTTGTTTGATAGTTGTGTCGTCCCCCTAATTGTTTAGGGATCGTGTATGCGTCATTGTCTAGGTCGTTCGAGTCAGTCCCCTCCAACTGTTGTACTATATTACAATCCTCTGTTCGGTATGGATCACTTCCGTGTCCTTACCAGTGACTCTTTGCCCATTGGGCTCCTCGAGGATGTGGCCTAGCCTTCCGCGGCCGCCCTTGCTCGTCTCACATGATTTGAGCGGCTCTTAATAATTGGAAAATTGTTGACTTCCGTCGGAGTTTCAAGCAACGGTGGCAACTCCCTTGGAATGTAGTTCAATGAAATGGTGGGGAGTTCCACTGGTAGAGTTGGAATCAACAATAAAGGGGCCGTGCCCAAGGATTGTATAATATGTGATGTGGAAAGGGGCACGTGTCTTTGGGTAATGGAGTGAGCCAAAGATTTGGCCTCGGAATGTGTAAGCACAAGTTGAATGGTTGACCCCTTCACTAGAATGGGAAGGTTCACAACAATTGTGTGAGGGGTCATGAGAGCTTGGAGGGAGAGATTCTCTATGAGTATCTTGAACTGAACATAGTTGGCAATGGGGATAATTGGCATATCTTTAAAGGGTCTCTTGACGGCCATGGATGGAGGGGAGAACTTTCGCTCGATGAATGTGCTTGGTATATTGACGATAACCGGAATGCATGGAATATGTTCTTGAAACTTGAATAGCATGCCCGGTCCTGGGGCTTCCTTCTTCTACTGACATGGCTCATCGCTCTTCATTTGCTTGCACCCGCTCCGTTGGATGGGGGTGGATGTGGATGAAGGCTGTATGGCCGGTGGAGGTGTAATAGGTATGATAGGGAGGTTTTGCTCAGGTTGGGTTGCCAATGATATTGGCGTAATGGGAGGTGTAATGATTGGTTTAATGGTTGGTGGAGGCTTAATGATGGAGGGTTTGGTGATAATGGATGGTAATGTAGGAGGGGTAGGTAAATGGCGTATGAACATGACCTCGGAAGGTTCATCGTCGTAACACTAGGTGGTTTCATGAATGGGTTGGTTATTGGCAACTTCAGCCCGAGCAATGGGCTGTGATGGAGGTGGAGGTTGTTGGTGAGGAATAGACATGGGGGATGGCATGGATGCTGGAGCAGGTGCAACGTTGGGCACAAAAGCTTCTTCATGCATCGTAGGGGCGTTGTATGGCCTAGTTGGAGGTGGTTGAGTCCGAGGAGGACGAATCAGTGGACGTCTGGGTGGAGGCATGTTGTGGTAGATGGGTGTATATGAAGGTGTATATGAGGTGGACGTTGTATGGTGGCGAGGTGGATGGTGGATGGCGTCAACTGATCCGTTGTATCTCGGACCAACTTGATTGAACAAGTCTATGATTGGGGAGTCCATTAGATGTGTCTGAATGTAACGTCCTCACTCGTAGAGCTCTTCCATTGTGGCAAGTTTATTCATGGCCAGAATGTGCTTAAACCTCGGAGTAGAGTTGGAAATGATGATTTTAACTTGCTCTGACTCCGAGAGCACATGTTGCAATCGAGTGGCCATAGACCTCCAACGGCCAGCAAAGTGTGTAAATTCCTCATCAGACCTCATCTTCTCGGATGCTAAATCCGTGATACAGAGAGATGGGCTAACACAGTCTTTGTATCTCTAAAGGAATTTCTTGTGAAGAATACGAAAATCCCCTGCCTCTCTTGGCTATAAGGAGTAGAATCATTCAAGTGCAGGGCCATCAAGAGACTTTCTAAATAAATATGCCAGAGTTATGGGGTCACGTTGCCAACGTAAGGACTCATAGAGGAATTCTTTAACATGTATGTAAGGATTGCCTGTGCCATTGTACAGTCGGTATGACAACAACTCCGAAGGATGTATATGAATTTGAGGGAGAGCCAGCAAGGCGGCAACGAGGTCACCCGTGGGGTTTGAGAGTTTGTTCATTTGATTCTCCATATTGTTCAATTTATGGAGAAGAGCATGCTGGAGTGAGGTGGATTACCGCTGGACATGTGAGGGAGTACATGGGGGTGTCCGTGAATTAATGGGCCTTCCCAAGGGTTGGTCCATACGGATCGGAGCGCGGGAGCTCAAGTGACCAGGGTGCTGAATGTAGACACCCGATTCTGGCCCATAAGCCGAACCATTATTCTTGTTCTCTTAATGAGCCCCAAGTTGGTCACTCACATTGAGCCCATTGATTAGCCTTGTTTTGATCCCATTAAAGGCCCAATTTTCAGATTATCCCATCCAATTATCTTTTTTAGAGAGTCCTCATGCTTAATTGTCTATTATTCTCCCTTATTATTGATCTATATTTTTGGAATAATCGATTTTCCTTAACACGACGTGTCGTAGCGTCACGTTATCTTGTCGCGCCCCTCATGGTCGTCGCGACAGCCCATGTATATCCATGCACGTGCCCTTGGGGTCGCGACCCTCATGGCCGTCGTGACTATGGCTGTCGCGCCCCTACGACCCGTCGCGATTACAGCCGCGTGCGCTGGCCTCCACAGCCACCTCCTCATTATCCTCTATTGTCCTTATCCCTATCCTAGGCAACCTCCCAACCCATCCATGCGCGGTTTGAGGCTCCAGGACCCTTGGGGACCACCCTAGGACTCTCCCATCCGGATTTACATCATTTTATCATTTCATTTTGGGTCATTATCACCTAGTGATGGGATAATCTCTCTCATTTTCTATTTAAGGAGCCCTTCTTCTTCAGAGGAAGGGGAGCCCCATTTTTGCCACGAAGTGCTGCCGAAATCTCACCGCTCACCCATTTTCCCATATTTCCTTCTATTTTCTTCATCAAGACATGCAACATTCTTCATCTATGGAGCTTGGAGGAGGAGAGGGCGAATTCTAAGGCTTCTCTAGCACCCTTGGACACCACATAGCAGCCAGGGAGTCGCCCCTATTGGGGCTTCTTCTTCCGTTCTTCACCCTCATTTCATCCTTCATGCACGTTATTTATTTTCTTTGATAGGAACACATTTCATCTTTCTTTCCTACGTTTTACACCACCCTAGGGGTTTAAAAGCCACCCCCAGGTTCGTTCCCTCCATGCTCTCCCTTTCACATCATTTTTTGGATAGACACTATGCTTAAATATGGTCTAACAAGGTTTATTCTCTTGTTGTCTTTGTTTTGGAAGGTACTCAAGCATCATTTGATGAGGAGCTCTTGTTCTTTGGCCGACCGGAGGGCAGGAAGAAGGTCCACCAACATTTCTCCCGCACTGCAGAGAACGCGACAGACAAGGGCATCGCGACAACAAGAACGCGCCTGGGTTAGGCGTCGCGACATCTCGTATCGCGACGGGGAAACCTGTCGCGATCTCAGTAAGTGCCCTGTTCTCTTTCCTTTTCCTAGCAACGTTAGCCCTTTCTAGTTCTTATTCATGGCAACTTGCTAGGTGGCGATCACATTCCTATCCATGCTTTTAAGTTGATTTTAAATCATGTTGCGTGTTTCGAGGGGTGCGTAACCCCGTGATTACACCTTTTGGCGATCACGGTGGGACCTTCAAGGCTAGCCTCATCGATTTCATTTGCTTTCCTATCATCATGATGTGTTTATGTGCTTTGTAGAACCCTGTTAGGCATTTTTCTGTGTTTTTTATCTGTTTTCTGCTCTTGGTTCTGGACGCGGTGGATCATGTGGCCGCGACTCTGTCGCGTCCCTAACGGCGGATGTAACTACAGGTACGCGTTCTACCTCACACCTTTACATTGTTGCTTCACTAAGAGTGCTTCCATGTCTTCTTCATGCCGTGTTGCTGTGTATATCCACGATCCTGTTTGTTAGAATTCTGTTAGGGTTCAAATTTTCCCTTTCTTTCCACTGTTTGCTTTCGGGTCTTATCGCGACGGGTCGTGCGACCGCGATACTGCCTCACCGTGAGCATGGGACGCGTCTTCAGGTATGTCTAGTATGTTACTATTTTTGTCTGTCCATCAGTTTCTGTTTGCTTAGGGAGTTGTGCTGTGCTGTTTACCTTCATCCATGCTTGTACTGCGCTTTAGGATAGCCTGTTTGCTTATTGTTTGCGTGTAACTATAGGTCTCTGCACTCTGTTGTTATCGAGTCCAGAGTACCGGTCGTGATGTATCTGGTCGTCGCGACTTCAGCTGAGGCCTGTTAGTTGCTCTGTGTTAGCTTAGGATAGACTTTTGCATGCACTTTTGTGCGCTTGGGCTCATGCATACACTGTTATTTCGTGTAGTTTAGGCTTCCTCCTTGGTAGAGTAGACCCTCTCACCTGCGAGCACTCATGGGCTGACCAGGGCCTCCTACCGTGGGCCTCCGTAAGTCCCCGTGGCCGTACGCACGTTGCGGTTGTCGGGCTGGTTGTACCCGTTGCACCCTTAGTTTAGGCTGTCTCATGCATGAGTTGTGTGTCCCCTTAGTGTCACCGAAGTACTTGAGTCCTTACCTATTAGGGTCCCTCTTGATCGATTGTAATCTCATTAATTAATCCTTTAAAGGTCAAGTGAACTCTAAAATTTGGATGGTAATCATGACAACTGAGTGCTTGTTTGATACACCTCTTCTCATCCTACAGTCCTTCTTATTGTGTTAGAGTCTAGGGGTTGTTTGATAGTTGTGTCGTCCCCCTAATTGTTTAGGGATCGTGTATGCATCATTGTCTAGGTCGTTCGAGTCAGTCCCCTCTAACTGTTGTACTATATTACAATCCTCTGTTCGGTTTGGATCACTTTCGTGTCCTTACCGGTGACTCTTTGCCCATTGGGCTCCTTGAGGATGTGGCCTAGCCTTCCGCGGCCGCCCTCTTAGGGCATATCCAGCCCCCCACTGTTGTTGATGGTCAGTCCCGCCCCCCTTCTCCTCTTGGGGTGGATGACCCCCATGCTCAATTTACTGTGCTCCTTCCACATTTGAGCCCGGACCAAGTTCGGAAGTTTCTAGCTGCTACCAAAGGCAAGCGTCCCCTATCCCCGCCATCTCATCATTCAGCCCAGCAAGTGGCCTCCTCTGCCCTGCTGTCTCTGCGCTACATATCCCTTCCACTATGGCGGATCCTACTCCCTTGCGTCCATAGGCTATCCACTTTTTGGAGCCCAGCTACCTTCCGGCGCGGGAGGTTTGGCCCAAGTCCCCTTCGATCTCTACATTCTATTAGGCCGAACCCACTCCTTTTCCCCGTGAGAGGTCCTACTCTTTGGAGCAACCCCGCTCCCTCGTTCCCGCTCGCCACACCACGTCCCCCTCCGACTTCCTTGTGGAGTGGACATCTATGAAGAGGGAGCTTTATGACCTCCAGAGACAATTAGACCTGCGGAAGGCCGCCGATATTCCCCTTCCTTCCTTCCAACACCTTCGGGTCCCACCCCAGTCGGAACTCCCTATCTACCGGCGATATTCTGGGGTAGGTGACCCCTATGTGCATATGAAAGATTTTGTGTATGAATCAGCTCCGCACAAGTACGACCGCCACCTTATGGTGTACTTGTTTCGTAAGTCATTGGATGGGGCGGCCCTCGAATGGTTCTACTCTCTACCCCCGAGGAAGCCGAGGATTTCCAAGTTATTCAAGAAAGGTTTCTGCAGCAATTTCAGGATCGAGTCGGACCCGAGTATTCTTTTGTCGATCTAGTGGCTGAAAAGATGAAGCCTGATGAGGAATTTGTAGCCTATGCAGATAGGTGGCGTGCCCTAGCTTCAAAGGTCCGCTGCCCAATACCTGAGGAGGAAAAGGTTAAGTTGACCATTGCCAATGCCACACCAACCTACCGTGCCATTTTAGCCATGAATGACATCACCTCCATGCACCAGCTGTATAGCCGAGCCCGTTTCATCCAGACCCAACTTAAGGACTCACCCATCCATTCTATGTTTAAGACCCCAAAGTCCCACTATCCTAAGAAACCTCAAGGTCCTATCACCGAAGGAGTCCAAGCCAATGAGCAGGTAGGTGCAATTAACAATCCTCAGGGTCTGGTAGGTAGGTCCCCCTATACCCAACAACCTCAGCAGCCATGGAATAATAGACATCCACCCCCTCACACCCAGAACCCCCAACAAGACCAACGCTAATACAATCAGGTCCATCCACCCCAAAATGGCTGTGGTCCTAGGAAGGCTAATGGACCTAAAAGAGCTCAATACCCTCCCCTTCCAGAGAGTCTAGCTAACATTTTCGCAGCCCTCATGTCCCTTAATGCCCTTATATTACCTCCCGAGAAGGCAAATTGGAACATGGCAGCGGACCAGAAGAAGTATTGTGTGTACCACCGTCATCCGGAACACAATGTGTCGGATTGCTTCCAATTCAGGGATATTATATATGACCTCCACGAGCAAAATCAAATTGATTGGGCTGAAATGAAGAGGTTAATTCAGACATTGAGGGATCAACAAGGGCAGAGGTAAAAGGTGTGCAGAATCACCTATGACAATAATCTAGAAGGGGGGTTGAATAGATTACTACCAATTTTGAAATACTTTACCCTTCTTTTCGATGCTAACACTGACTTGAGAAAGCTTAAACATATATACATCGAATACTGGCTTTAGTGTGTGTGATGATTGTGATCAGAAGATTAGAAATCTATCTAGCGTGTGAACAATCAACGTGCCTACCAAACATCTACCGTGAAAATGTGCAAACCACAGGACACGAAGATTTAAGGTGGTTCGGAGTACACAACTTGTGTATCCTACGTCCACCATTCACACACACACGCAGAAAGACTGCTTATCAGCGAGTTCAACTCTAAAAACACACACACGCACGTTGTCTGATGCAAACACGCAATCAGAACAACACCACACACGTGGATCAAGTACAAGGAATGCTCGAACTACAACCACACACACAGAGTAGTGAAAAGTGGAAGGAAAGAAGAGTTATGAGTTTTAGAAACAAATCCAGATGAGAACTCATTGTGGTGGTTGTCCAGAAGAACTCCAAGCTTCGTATGGATGATGATAAGATGATGGAGAAGCTTGAACCGTGGACAAACCGACTTCAACTCCGCTCGTGAGATGGATCTTCCTTGAACAGGACGGAGAGTTGAAGCAGAGCAGCAGAGAGAAGCTTTTCGCCTGACCTTTGGTTAGGGTTTTGGTATGGTGGCTTCTTGCTGCGAAAATACTTCAATATGATGTATATATAAGGGTGTCCAAGTATGGAGAGTCGTGCTTAAAGGGAACACTCCAATACAAATCATATCTTAATCTTGTATCTGACTTTTCTCTGCGTCTGTCGACAGGCACTTTATAGTTGTTGACACCTACTGTTGACTGCTGGTTTCCAAAACCATGTTAGTTCCTAGAAGACTGGATCTGTCGACAGGCAATTTGCTACTGTCGATAGGCAACCTGTATCTGTCGTCAGGTACATTTCAGTTGTCGACACATACTGCTTTATTTGTGTTTTCAGTAGCCTGTTTGTTCTGGACTGGTCTATCTGTCGACACATGCCTTGGGGCCTATCGACAAATGACCACTTGAAGTGCTTTTCAAGGTCTTTTGCACTAGACTTTAGATGCTTGTCTTGTGTACATTCACACCTACATTAAAGAACATTCTAAGTAAGATACAATGAATACATAGGTGATCATAAAAGCATTTTTTTCACTTGATCATTTCATTCATGTCATTGTCATATTTATCATGTTTCCAACATCAATGTAACATCAATTATGTTAAACATCATCAAAAACATTTAAGCACATGTCATCATACACATTGTAACTCAACATTCTCCCCCTTTTTGATGATGACAAAATTACAATTGATGTTTCTCCCCCTTTTGACAACATTCAAAAAGATAATTCATGCACACATGGATAAAATGAAGCAAAGAACTATGATTTCATTGATTGATTTTGAAGTACACACAATTACAAAAAGGATATCCATAACATGAAATAAGAAAAGCAAAAGAAGGGAAATGACACAAGTGATCAACCCATGACCCAAACTAAAAAAAAAATACGACATGACTCCACATTAATCCTAGATATGCTAAGCATTATCAGTCCCAGAAGCAGTGGGATGACGGAGGTCATGGAATTCCTTCGTGAGGTGATCAAGCTTCTGCTCAAGGTTTGCTTGTGAATCAACAAGGTTGTCCATCCTCGTGTTGAGCTGATCAAAGCGAGCAGTGAATAGCTGGGTCATCTGGGCCAACTGATCTGCCATAAATGTCTGCATATCCGGAGCAGCAACCTGCGGTGCGGGCGCTTCCGGAACTTCTTCGTCTCCACCCTGAGCATCCATTGGCTCAGCAGGGGAGTCTTCATCTTCTGCATCATCTTCAGCAGATTCTTCTTCCACATCTGGCTCTTGACCCTTAAGAGCCCTAGTAACTTTCCCGTCAATCAACTTGTAGCCCATCCTATGGGCAGTAGTGAGATCATATGAGTTGCGGGATTTGAGAGTAACCAGCTCTCCTTCAGGAATGTTGATGCCAATGAAGGTAAGGAGAGAGGTAATAGGGCAAGCGTAGGGCATTGACCTCTTGGGACAGCGAAAGCGTTGCTTGAGGAGGTCAAGCATTAGAACAGGCAGATTAATTTGCTCACCCTTTACGAAGAAGTGGAAAAGGGACTTGTGAACCTCGGTCACAAGCTCACGACTGCCATCCTTGGGGGCATAAGGGTGGTGAAGATGTGATGGATGAGACAATGAAGTGGAGGGAAGGTGTTTGCATTCAGTTTGACATGATCCTTGGTAGAATCATATGGCTGGAGGGTGATCAGGTTATAGTACTCCGACGTAGAAGGGTGGTTGACAAGAACGTCAGCACCGAAGTTTGGAATTTGTAGAGCACAACTAAGGAGGTTGGGTGTGATTTGGAAGGAGGTACCTTTAACCGTGGTGTAGAGTTCGTCACCCACAACCGACTGCCCCATGTTATTGAAAAACTCCATTACAACGATTAGGGAGTATCGCTTGTGGGAGTGCAGGAAGATGGTCCAGTCCTGGGTGTCGAAGAGAGGCTGAAGACCCTGGAACATGTCTTCTAAGGAGACGAAATCCACATAGCGTGGTTGCACGAAGCGCTGGAAGGTTCCCCGAACTCTGGTGAGGTGTAAACCCTGGGGAACAAGGAGCTCCGGAAGACAGTCATCCCGGTGCTAGCTCCTGCGCTCAGCTGGTGCCCTAGAGCCCTCGCCGACTTCGGGTGAAGCATGGCGTTGACGGGTGGCACATAGCTTTTTCCTGGGAGCCATGGGAGTGGAAAGGTCGGAGTGGGGATGAACATGGGAGAGGAGGAAGACAGAAGGAGGAAGAGGAGAAGAACAGAGGGAGGCTTGGAGATTTCAGTTTTAGAGAAGAAGAGGGGTTTAGGGGTTGATATAGAAGAGGGTTCACCTTTTGGAGGAAGGTGAGGGGGTGAAGAGTCATGGGTTAACCTTTAAAGAGTTTTAGAAAGAGTTTGAAATGGAAGGGACCCACAAAATCCGGCCAGAATCTGAATCGAATGGACTTTAGGACAACCAAGAATTCCGACTGTCGACAGATGAGTTGTAGCTGTCGACAACTACTGCCAGATTTGCTCCAGAAGGCGATTTTCACAGAAATTGATGTGGAATGAGTGTCCAAATGGGATTGTAAGGTTGAGAACTGGTATATACTGTAACGACCCGACCTCCCAGACCCTCACCAAGGGCCCCGAAGTTTGCATCGCCACCTACAGATCCGAAGACCCAGAAGGGTTAGAAGAAATAGTCTAGTGAGATATGTACTGAATTCGAATAACTATAACAATCTGTACAATATACAAAAGTCTGTACAACATGTCCTAAGAAAAAGCACAGGTACAAGAAGAAAGGTGCAGTCCTTAAGGGGCATACCCCGAGGACTTGCAAAGCACAACTCTCTACTCACTCAGGTACAAGAGCTCACAACACTCGCTCTCACTGCTGCTGACAACACACGGCTCCACAGCCGCCTCTGCAACCCGTTCGACATCGAGCTCCCGTGACGACGAGCCCCTAGATGAAGAGAGTAGGGGGGGGGGGTGAGCCTCACGAACAAGGCCCAGTAGGGATTACCAGTCCCTCACTGACCAGAGCAGCAGGAACTCCGAAAATAGGAAACTACCCTAGAAAGCTGTAAAGGGAGGAACACCTACAACAAGGTACTGCTAAGCAGAGGAATAGAACAGTGCAACGCCACGACCACCAACCAAGGTCGTGACACACACACGACTCTCGCAGAAAACAATGGAGTCGGGCACAAAGCAGAAGCAACCCTCGGCACACCCGCTGAGACCATGCAACAACCAGGCGAGAATGACATCTCACCACAAGCACGACCACTCCAGACCTCCACAGGGTCGAGGGCCGACAAACAGAACCACCTCGGACCCCGGACACACCGCGAGGTCGGGAAGCCACATGTCAGTGCCACTACGGACTGGCACCCAAGAACGGGGCTACGGAAAGGCCAGACCAACGACGCCCACAAAAAACTAGGCACGACCAGGCTATAACTGCCGTGCAAGCTAGGGCAATGGATAACACTTGAAAACGTTGTGGGGAAACGTCGTCACAACAAT
The DNA here is from genome assembly GCA_014218235.1 of Colocasia esculenta. NCBI lineage: Eukaryota > Viridiplantae > Streptophyta > Magnoliopsida > Alismatales > Araceae > Colocasia > Colocasia esculenta. The sequence continues at coordinate 164,044,785 of CM024754.1, read as the reverse complement.
AGCAACCAAGCCACCGCCGCTAGCAGCCAAGAGGGGGACACGTTGTCCACGCCCTCTACTCGCCAGCCTAGTTCCTGCCTCCCCTCCGCGGAAGAGCGAGACATAGCCGCCACAGAAACACACAAATGCACGCAACACTGCAGCCTGGCCAAGCTGCGGCCTCACGCCTGACCTCCCTATGCGGCTCCGGAACCAACGTAGAGCGAGGCAGTGAGACAAGGGACTGTCTGGTCTACGCCAAAAAGAACTCCAAACACCTCGGCGTCCCAGACCCAGACAAGAGAGCTCTACAAACGACTCAGTGCCACTGTCCAAACCTCATTTTCCCCTTAGCTCCAGAGTTCGCCCAGTCGGCTACCAACGCGAGCACGCTCGTAGCTCTGAACGCTCCCTGAAAGGCTCCCGAGGATGGGGGTCCCAGGCAATGGAGACAACCTCTAAACGGGACAAGCCCTCAAGTGCCAAGCACCGGGAAAATAGGCGAGGCAGCACAATAAAACCATGCCGAACTACTGGCTTGTAACCCACGACAAGCCCAGCAAGCAAGAGGCACGCACAGACCCTCAAGAGGGCCGTCGGCCAACCAAAGCATGCACAAACGGCTAGAACCTCAGACACCAGCAGACAGTATGGAAAATCCGTCACTCTGCTAATAATCGATTGATCGCCAGTCAATCGATTATTAGACAGACGCGACCCTCCTGACACCACTGCCAGGATACGGCCACGAAGGTGTCACCTTCGGTCACTGAACGTAGGGAGGTAACCCGCTGCGTTCCCTACCAGAAGGTCCTAAGGGCAAAGCCTGCCCTGGGGCACACGCCGACACACAAACTGGGGCCACGGAAACACCCGAGGCAACACAGGTAATGTCGCGGCCCCACAGGCCGTCGCGATACCATCGCGATGGGGAAGGGCACCGCGACACCACCATATCGCGACGGGGCAAAGTGTCACGACAGCAAAACCTGTCGTGACCGGAAAGTGCATCGTGATAGCGACCCTTATCGCGACCGCTAAACGCGTCGCTATAAGGTCGCACCCGATCGGGCCGACGCCTCTTCTGATATCGTGACGCGCCGTGTGGTCGTGACATCAGCAGAGAGGCAGACCGACGGGATCCTCAATCCCGGGGCCGCCCACAACCTACAAACAACATCACACGGGGGAGGGGAGCATGGGAAAGCTATCTAAACTAGCTAGAAAGCACGAAGAGCTCCCGATCCGCCTGGATCGAGAAGAGTTCAAGCAATCCCTACCTTTCACAAAGAACGAACCCCAATGGGGCCCTTCACGTCGGTTGGCCACCTCCTCCTCGCTCCACGCAAGGTCCACGACGCCACGGCACCACGCACGGCCCTCCTCCTCACCTAAAAACACACAAGGGGAGAGGGGGAGGCGGAGCACCGCCGGAGGGAGAGGGAGAAGGGAAGAAGAAGAGAGAGGGGGGGGGGAAGGGGTCGTTGGCCAAGGCCTTAAGCCTTCGGCACCCAAAACGTGACAGGGCAACACGTCGCGTTAAGAACCTTAACGCGATGGGTCAACGCACCACGATAAGAATGCGTCCCCAAAGGATGCCGCGACAACACGACAGGTCGTACTGACACACCTGCTACCCTGACAGGCGTCAGACGACCGAAATGACAGAAAGCTATCGTGACTCGTTGACCGGGCGTGACACGAAGACGTGACAGAGAAGCCGGGAGCGACAAGAATGCGACACACATGCTCGTCGCGACAAGGATGATTGTCGCGTCGCACACCCACGACGCGACACTAACGCGTCACCTAGCCTAGACACATTAGTGGTAAGTCATCCAAGACACCGGACGGAAAGCCGGGGAGTCGGGTCTTACATATACCCATTACAAAATGTCCTGCCCACTAGTATTAAGGCATATCAAAGGTCTACAATGGTTAGGAGATAATACCCCGGGATTCTTACGTTGTAGCATTTAGAAAACATCGTGCAAAAGCATATGAAAATAAGCTAACCCCTTTGAATAAAAAACATTGTAGAAAAACATATTTCTTAGTGGGTGATGTTCATTTGGTTAGTGAGTATAATGTTTTCATTTGGCAATTAACAATACACAACAAGTTGTTATTGATTTATAAAACATGGAGGCTTCACTCTATTTCTTGCATTTGAACTAGCATTTCAAGTTATTGTGGGATAAGTGGTAATAAGGCCACTTTCACCTTTTGACGTGAAGGTAGACATTTGTGATGCCCGTACCCCCAGTTACTCAGTATAGGTGACCATCATACCATTGTGCAGAGATAATAAAAGGACTTCTTGACGCGAAGACAGACATTTGTAATGCCCATGTCTCCGGTTACTCAGTGATTCTTATCATTGCTCTGCCTTTGACCCATTTCATATTTATTTTTATGTGAATTTTCATGAATTTGGAAATAGGTAGCTTTTCTCTCTTTTATTTTGATAAAAGTCAAGTTCACAGTGTTATCTAAGGTTAAAAACCAATGAAAGACATTAATTTCAAGAACCGTCTTACTTGTCAATCCATTTTAGAAAAATGAGTACCCACAAGGGAGTTATTCAAGTGAGTTAGGTTAAGGCCATTAGATTTGTCCAATGTGTTCTAAATGACACAACCTAAACTCATATAAGAATATTATTTCAAAATCATTGTGATTTAATCAATGTCTTTGGTACTATGTGAGTATGAAAGATTGTAACTTCATATAAATACCCAATTCTCCCCTTGCATCAATAATATGAACACACTCATAAAGAAAGGATGAGGAAAGATGTAGAATTCACAGAAAATGTGTATCTGTTGACAGCAAGTATGTGCCTGTCGACAGGTACTGAGAGCCAGTAGGATGAAGTTTCTGGGAGAGGCTATCTGTCGACAGGTAGGATGGGGCTGTCGACAGATACTGAATTTCTTCAGAAACTGGGTTCTGGGAAGGCTTGGCTGTCGACAACTGGGATTCTGGCTGTCGACAGGTACTTGATAAAATAGGTTTAAGGTTTTGAATTGAGAGAGATTTGAACCATATGATTTAGGGATAATGACACATTGAATATGAAGGGTATCCCTAAAAAATGTCACTCACCTAGCCTTAACTTACTCCCCCATAGTGTGTGCATGTGATGACTCATCATTTAAGCAAATTAATCAATGATATACACATTCATACCAAAAGCATGTGAGCAACAACAAATTCATTCTTTAAGGAGATGCATATGTCAAAACTAAAAGAAACCAATTACCCCATTATGAAGTTAATGACCTTTATGTATAAGAAGACTATGGATACTTGGCGGAGTATATTTACTCACGCATAGTGATAGTTTCCAAACAAGCCTAACTTGTTTTTCCACATGTCACCATTTGATATACCACATAGTCACTACACACAAGGATCATTTACTCCTTAATTTGGTATTGGATTCATTGGATTTTGCGCAATCTTAATTCTCTTCTTAGGGAGGTGAACCTATATTCTGACAAAGGTTTGGTGAAGATATCAGCCAATTGTTTTTCAGTTGGAATGAAGTCAAGTTCTAGGTTCTTGTTGGCTACTTCATCTCTCAAAAAGTGATGCCTTATTTCAATGTGTTTGGTCCTTGAGTGTTGAATTAGGTTCTTTGAAAGGTTGATAGCACTAGTATTGTCACATAGGATAGGTGTGCATCCAATGTCAATGTTGTAATCACACAATTGACTTTTGATCCACAACACTTGAGCTGCACAACTCCCTGTAGCAACATATTCTGCCTCTGCAGTGGAGAGTGCAACTGAGTGTTGCTTCTTGGATGCCCATGAAACCATGCAACTACCGAGGAATTGACAATATCCACTAGTACTTTTTCTATCAATTTTACATCCAGCATAGTCAACATCAGAATATGAGACCAAATTAAAACTACTACCTGTTGGATACCACAAACCCAAATCATATGTACCTGAGAGATATCTGAAAATCCTTTTAACTACAACCAAATGGCTTTCCTTTGGACTATATTGATATCTAGCACAAAGGCAAACACTGAATTGTATATCCGGCCTACTTTCAGTAAGGTAAAGGATAGAGCCAATCATACCTCGGAATTGCTTTGCATCTACCATTTTACCTTTCTCATCATTTTCTAATTTCACACTTGTGCTCATTGGTGTAAAGGCTGGCTTGGCTTGTTCGAATTGAAATCATTTCAGTAACTCCTTGACATATTTTTCTTGATTGATGAAGAAGCCATCTTCATATTGTTTTACCTGCAAGCAAAGAAAAAATTGAAGCTCCCCCATTAAACTTATCTCAAATTCACTGTGCATGTGTTTAGAAAATTCTTCACATAGTGAGGGGTTAGTGGAGCCAAAGATAATGTCGTCCGCATAGACTTGAACAACGGTTATATAATTGCGAACACTTTTAGTAAAAAGGGTTTGGTCCACTTTACATCTGGAGTAGTTTTTGCTCACCAAAAAATTGCTCAGTTTGTCGTACCAAGCTCGGGGTGCCTGTTTCAAACCATATGAAATGTAGACTTCTCTTTGATGTAACCATTCAAGAAGGCAGTTTTAACATCCATTTGAAAGAGTTTAAATCTGTTTGAGCATGCATATGCTAACAACATTCTTACTGCCTCAAGCCTAGCTACAGGTGCAAAGGATTCTTCAAAATCTATCCCAAATTCTTGATTATACCCTTTGGCTACCAATCTAGCTTTGTTTCTCACCACTGTACCCTCTTCATTTAGCTTATTCCTAAATACCCATCTTGTTCCAATTACTGAAATTTCAGGGGTCCTAGGAACTAAGTTCCAAACATTGTTTCTTTCAAATTGCCCAAATTCCTCATGCATGACATCTATCCATGAATTTTCTTTTAGAGCCTCTTCAACATTTTTAGGTTCCACTTGAGAGACAAATGCTAAATGATCTTGTTCTACAATGTGTCTTAAATGAGACCTAGTTTGAACTCTATCATTTATATTTCCAATTACATTCTCAAGTGGGTGATCTTTTGAGTACCTTACATTTCTGATTGTTGAAGGACCTAGTTGGTCTTAATCTTGAGGATATTTCTCTTGAGGAATTTGTTCTTGGGGATGTTGTTCTTGAAGAATTTTATCTTGTGGATTTTCTTCAGGCCTGTCGATAGCCTCTTCATGATCTGTCGATAGTGGCTTTTCATCTTGATCTTCAAGTATTTTTCCTTCATCATCATCATACCTGGAAACATTTGAATTTTTAGTTTTTGCATGATACTCATCAAAAACAACATGTGGAGTCTCTTCCATAGTTCTGTTTTTATTGTTATACACTATAAGCTCTAGAGTGTTCTAAGTATCCGAGAAAAGTACCTGGATCACTTTGGGCTTCAAATTTATCTAAATCAACTTTGTCATTGTTATGGATAAAAACTTTGGAGCCAAAGATCCTAAAGTACCCAATACTAGGTTTCTTACCTTTCAAGAGCTCATACGGGGTTTTCTTCATAACAGGTCTTACCATGGCTCTATTGAGGATGTAGCATGAAGTGTTCACTACTTTTGCCCAAAAGCTCCTTGGAAGTTGGCTTTCGACCAGAAGAGTGCGAGCCATTTCCACCAAGGTTCTGTTCTTTCTCTCCACCACTCTATTTCCGGAGTCCTTGGAGAGGAAAACTTATGATCAATACCTTGGTTCCTGCAGAAGTCAGAAAATAAATTGTTATCAGACTCTCCCCTATGATTAGTGTGGATTGAGCATATTTCGTTTATGTTTCCATGCTCAATCTTGTTGAAGAACTCTTGAAAATTTTTCAGAACTTCATGTTTGTGAGTCAGAAATTTAACCCAAGTGAACCTAGAAAAATCATCTACAATGACAAACCCAAAACATTTGCCATTGAGACTTAGTGTTCTTGTAGGGCCAAAAAGGTCAATGTGCAACAGTTCATAAGGTTTTGAAGTAATTATGGGAGCATTTGATTTGAAAGACTTTCTGGTTTGTTTTCTTGTGTACATGCATCACAAAAACTTTCATTTTTATTGAACTGAATTTCAGGAAGTCCACTTACCAGTTTCATCCTCATGATCTTGTGCAAAACATTGTAACTTGCATGGCCTAGCCTACGATGCCACAAAGTCAATTCATCCTGCTTATTTGCAACAAGACACAAATTTTTGTTTTCTGGTTCATCTAAATCAACTAGATAGATGTTATTCACCCTTTTTCCAGAAAACTTGAGACTTCCTGTTTCTTTATCAACAATTTGGCATGCATTTGATTCAAAGATGACTTTATGGCCTTTATCACACAATTGACTAATGCTAAGAAGATTGTGATTGAGACCATCAACTAACAACACATTGTCTATTGAGTTAGAGGCATACTTACCTACCTTACCTGTGCCAATTATTTGGCCCTTATTGTTACCTCCAAAGACAACTTGACCTGCATCTTTCTCCACCAACATACATAATTTTTCTTTATCGCCCGTCATGTGTCTCGAGCAACCACTATCCAAGTACCATTTGTTTTGATTTTGGGCTGCTAGGCATTCCTACATAGATGGATCAGACAAGAGGTTTTGGTACCCAAATTACTTTGGGTCCCAATATTTCATTCATGCCAAAATGTAAATGCTTTGGAATCTAAACTTGTTTGCATTTCAACTTGCACATATTATTCCAACATTGTTTTTCAGTATGGCCAAGTTTCTTACAACAGTTGCATGATGGTTTTTGAGTTTTTACAATTCTCTTACTGTTGTATTTGACTTGTGATTACTGTTGGCCTTTTTGATGCTTGTTTGGCATTCCTTTTGCTGCAAATTTCCAGGCCTGTCGACAGGTCTCTTTGGGTCTGTCGACAGTTTTCTTAGTTTGTTGAACAAATGAAGTTTTTTGTTTGTTTTGAAATTGTTTACCTTTAGCTTGAGCATTCTTGATTTTAGTTGGATCTTGCTTACTTGTACTTGGACTGCAATCAACAAAAGATGTGATCAATTTTTCTCCAAGTTGCTTTTGTTTTTCTGGTTGAAATCCAAGCCCATACCTTGTTACATTTGTTTTAACTCCCAACACTGCATCAAGATTCTGTTTTCCTTTTACAAATCTTGAGAGATCTTCTGTTTTTCCTTTCAGTTCCCCTTTAGCTTTTTTCCATCTCTTTTTGGATCTCTTTATTCTCATGTTGTAGAGTTTCTACAAGTGTATTTAGGACTTGTTTTTCTTTTACATTTTCCTAGAGTTTTTCTTTAATGCAATCTATTTCAGCAAGATGGCTTTCCTTTTCAATTTTCAGTAACTCAATTTCTTTAGATAGGATTGCAATCTGTTCATCATTGGATGTGCTATCAACAAGTGAGGTGATCTTCTTTTTCAGTGCTTTAGTTTCAGATTTATATTTACGGAAATTTTCAAACAACAAAGTATGAGCCTCTTCCCAATCATCAATTGTATAATTTTCAAAGGAAGAGTTTACCTCATTAGAGTCCTCACTCCTTGCCATTAAGCACTGGATCTCTTCATCTCCAGAGCTTCATCTCCAGAGCTTCCTTGAGCGTTGTCCTCCTCGTCTTCGTCACTCTAAGTCACCATCATTGCCTTGGCTTTCTTGAAAGTGAACTTGTCCTTCTTTAGCTTTTTCTTGAGGTCTGGGCATTCACCTCTCATGTGCCCTAGTTTCTTGCACTCATAGCACACAATCATATCAGATTTTTTATTAGACTCAAACTTATTTGAGAAATCTCTCTTTGGAAAAGTTTTGAAGTTACCCGAGCCTTTATTTTTGAACTTGAGGAATTTTTTGAACTGTCTAGTGAGCATGGCCATTTCATCATTTCACTATCACTAGACGTTCCAGTTTCATCACTTTCCTGTTGGATCTCTTTCTTGGAACTTGATGAGACTTTATTAGATGCTTTCAATGCATTCAATTTTCTAGGACTAACCTCAGTTTCTTTTCTTTTCAGATTAATTTCATAAGTCATAAGGGATCCAATTAGCTCATCCAATTTCATTGTTGAAAGGTATTTAGAGTCCTCAATGACAGTGGCCTTAGCATGCCAGGAGGATGGAAGAGACCGAAGTATCTTCCTCACTAAGTCACTTTCAGTGTACTCTTTCTTAAGACCTTTCAAACCATTGATTATTAGCATGAATCTAGCAAACATATCTAAAATTATTTCTTCATTTTGCATCTTAAACATTTCATATTCAGATACTAGCATGCTTGCTTTTGTTTCCCTTACCTCAGACGTACCTTCGTATATTAGCTCCAATTTGTCTCACATTTCTTTAGCTGACTTACATGTGGAGACTCTTGAGAACTCCTTCGGATGCATGGCGCACTGCATCATGTTCAAGGCACTCCAGTTGAGGTTCCTTTGCGGATTTGCTCTCTTGTCCAAGTATCTTCGTCAGCGGGCAGCTCATAAGGCCCCTTACTGACGATCTTCCACAACTCATATTCCTGAGCTCTCAAAAACACCTGCATACGATTTTTCCAGTAGGTGTAGTCAGTGCCATCAAAGAAGGGAGGCCTAGACACTGAGTGTCCTTCAGCCATAAATCCCTTGTTAGTTTCCATGAGACCGAATTTCTCCTGATCGTGAGATCAAGCTATTAAAGCAGTAAATCGGAGAAACCTAGCTCTGATACCAATTGAAAGGTGTGCGGAATCACCTATGATAGTAATCTAGAAGGGGGGTTGAATAAATTACTACCACTTTTGAAATACTTTACCCTTCTTTTCGATGCTAACACTGACTTGAGAAAGCTTAAACATATATAGATCGAATACTGGCTTTAGTGTGTGTGATGATTGTGATCAGAAGATTAGAAATCTATCTAGCGTGTGAACAATCAACGTGCCTACTAAACATCTACCGTGAAAATGTGTAAACCACAGGACACGAAGATTTAAGGTGGTTCGGAGTACACAACTCGTGTATCCTACATCCACCATTCACACACACACTCAAAAAGACTGCTTATCAGCGAGTTCAACTCTAAAAACACACACGCACGTTGTCTGATGCAAACATGCAATCAGAACAACACCACACACGTGGATCAAGCACAAGGGATGCTCGAACTATAGCCACACACACAGAGTAGTGAAAAGTGGAAGGAAAGAAGAGTTCTGAGTTTTAGAAACAAATCCAGATGAGATGTCACGTCTCGAGAATTACGCAGCGGATATTAATTCGAAGAATTCGAGTCGATAATTCGAGACGTGGACAGTCGGCAAATAAGCCTCTAGCTAGCACGCACTAAACGTGTATCAACACAACATCATAATAGGGCCCAAATGTGAACTCAATTATAAATTGTATTCAAATCTCATATTTGTCTCAGATAAACTAATACAGGACTAAGACTCAATAAAAGCAAAAGTACATACTACCTCACTTCCTACTACATTGTTCTAACACTCAAAATAACTAACTATAGATAGACTCATAATTGGAACGCTCATCACTCGGACGCATTCCCATCCTTGACTTGCTCTTCCTCTTGAACTTCATAGTCACCTAGATGGGGTAAAAGTAGGGAATGAGCAAACTAGCCCAGTAGGATTTATATCTCAATGTGCGGGCAATGGTATAAGTGATTAACATTTTAGAAATAGGCAAGTACGATGAATGATATGCAAGTACGAATAAAACACGTTAAAACATGATATATAAACAAGCTAGAGAGAGAGATCATGATAGAACAAGATTGATGAACAAGATGACAAGAGAGAACTAGAAATAGATCACTTTGTACAAGCACACAAGATATCATGTAAATTGCAATAAATGCAGGATGGCCATATCACGCAAGCAAGCAAGCACGCACGAGCACGATCAAGTAACACTAATCAGCACGTAGACACTAATGTACATCAAGAAAAGATCCATCAAGAATGTACACTAGGTCACGTGTATGTGGTATTGTATCTATCATTCAACACGCACGCACGATTTTCCCAGCGCAGATGCAACGCCAGTAATCATTATACCCCATGGTTAACAGTATATCTATGACTCGCCGTCATTGGGGCTAGATTGGAGCCCTTGGACACATGCCGTGCCCTGTTAGCATCTCACTTAAATTTTTAAATGTAGATACCCACAGTCATTTATAATGGCCAATGAGAGTTTCAATAAGTAAGCATGTGTAATGTCATGTTCATGATGATGAGGAGAACAAGTAATAAGTAAGGGAACATGATTTCACGAGTACAATGATCAAGAGATAAATTCGGCAGCATAACGGTACGATTTATACTTTCGTTCAATCTTTACATTAATGGCTTTAGTCCAGTTTGTAAGTCTCACTCACGAGAACAAGAAGAGAAAGGAAGTGCGTGCTATCTCCAGGGAACTTCAATGGTACAACCAACTCGTCGGCCATGTGGGAATCCATGGTCAGAGGAGATTTACGGAGGCCTTGGTGAAAAGGTCGCTAGTCTACCGATTCGGAATGACCGGTAGAGAGTTTCCAATTTCCCAAGAAAGGCTGCCTAATAGTGCTAGTGTGTAGTGCGGTACGCGTGTCTCAATTCACAAACCATCGGTCTCAAACTCGCAGGAAGCACTTGACAAGATAACATGGAATAAAACTATGCACTTTAACTAATCATGGTTTGCAAGATTTTATGATAACCATTATCATTTAAACATGGTAGAACAGTAGGAAGATTAAATCACAAGAAACATGAATGGATCATTACATTTAAGGAGCACTTAGAATAGCATCCATGTAATTAAAGCTTTTTAAATGGGTTAATCGCTTTTAAGCCATTAAACAACAATCATGTAATGATCAGACCCAAGACAGGTAACTTACACACAAATATCACATTTATACAGACCTCGGGTATATACGGAAAACTTTGTAAGAAAACACGTGGTTTCAGGTAAAAATCCTGAGATCGCGACATAGCCATATAAGGAAGGCGACAGGTCGGGCCCAGAAGGCGACACAGGGGTGTGAGCATTGCGACAGGGTCGTCAGATCAGGTAGCCGGATAGCGAGGGAACGCATGTCGCCTTGAGAAGGCGACAAGGGGTATGCCGCAATCAACCCTCTGAAAGCGACATATCGGGCCGTCGCGTTCACAGGGTCCGTGCCTGGCTCGGACAGAGCAAGGACAGTGCCTTGGATTGTGGACCTATCTTTCCTTCTTTTGACATAGGGTTGTTCTAAACTAGAGATCAAATTGCACGGTGCGTGAAAAATAACGAAACAGTTTTAAAATAACCTAGACATACTAGGGTACTTCCAGTAAATCGAAATTGAACAATAAAGATGGTTTCGATAGGCTTTGATCACGGGGAACACAAGGTCAGACCAAGGGTAACTTGAAGACGTAGTTTTATGCAGAAACCTATTACCACGCTTATAACTCTCTAACTAATGAGATTTAGACAAAACGTTCAACATGAAACCTGACGAGGACAACTAGTAGAATAACGTTCATGTTATGAGTTTATCTAATTCTGTCTTGAAACATGTGCAACATATTAAGAACGGGAAAGCTCTAACAGTGCGCGACTTTGGCAAAACGCTTATAAATCAAGATCTACTAAATGAAATTCTATGAAACCAGTGGAAATGAAAGTTAACTTGATGCTCTACACATTGGTATAAGATATGTTAAGGTTTGGCCCGAGAAAACCTACCTTTTGGGTTGAAGAAGTCCCATTATTCCAGAAAACCCGTGTTCAGACCACTTGGAGGAAAACACTTACTACTCCATGTATACTGCATGGAATTTGGGCATTCCACTCGTCTTAGAACGTAGACTTGACCCTCTTTCCTGGGGTATAGGCCTTGCAAGGTTTGGTTTAGGTTTGACTCACCTTTGGTCGACTTCAAGAGAGTGGTTTGTGCAGGTCGCAGCAGACGAGAAGGGGAAGAAGAACGGCTTCTTGTGGTCATTCCACAGCTCCTCAGCCACCAAGAGCTCCTCCACACGACCCTAGCAAGTTCTAAATTCGTTCCTAGGGTTTGGGTGAAGAGTATTTAAGTAACCATGGTGTTAGGAGTCCTATTATAACTAGGAAAAGAGGATTTCGGGATTGGCATGTTTGGTTTCCTATTTTTGATGATTCCCTCCTCCCTTTGAGTGTGTGAGGCATTAGGAAACCTCCCCTCATAGTTAGGCACGAATTTGGGTTGCCATGAATGCATGATTGCATCCCAATTCAACTCTAATTGCCTTTTAATTTCAGCTTATTTATGGTTACGAATTTCTATGTATTTTCTAGCTTTATTTGATTTTTGGGCCAAATGTTGCCCATTGGCCCAATTATGATAATGGGTCATCAATATATAATGTTGGAAGTCTCCCCAACACTTTTATTTAATTTTTGATTGCGTCGTATTTCCGTGTTAACGGTTTTCCGACTTGTTTCCTTATTTAGATAATCGGTCACAATAACTCTCAAACCTAACCCAAATGATTTTTATTGAACCAAATTTCTTGATGGGTCATTAGAGGATATTATTTGAAGTCCATATATGATTTTTATTTAATTTTCTGACTCATCCACGTACGTGTGATAATGATTTTACGACTTATTCATGAATTACGATAATAAGTCGCGAAACACTTTAAACTTGGCTAATATGATTTTTCTTGGCACAAATTTCTTTGTGAAACATTTAGTAATAATATTTAGGGTTGATTTATAATTTTACGGAATTTTCTTACGTGTTTTAGCACATACGATAATGATACGTATGTTAAAATACTATGATATTATGGAAATTATTTATTTCCATTTATTTTAATTTTTATGTAATTAAAATTTCCGAGGTGCTACACCCTCCCCCACTTAAGAGAATTTGGTCCCCAAATTCATAAGTCATTAGTTGGCTTTGGATGGTTATGATCCTTGAGGTCGTTTCGGATTTAATTCTTCAACTTGTTTCAACATCGTGGATGCTAGTCCAACATCTACACCTATGGCCACCGTATTATTGATTTGGTTCCTTCCACTCCTGTTTTCTTTCACAGTTGTTATAACTCCATCTTAATCCACCAGATGAACTAGGGTATAACCACTAGATTATTCCTTTCTAATTCCTCCCTAATAATCTCCCCCACTTAGAAATGTACTAATAAGAAAACATCATAAGATCAGCTAGGGTTTAACAATCATACCTCCTTCCGGAAGCTCCGCTTGCGTCATTGCATTCACGCGTCCTTGACGCTGTACCACTCCTTGGTTCCTTCCAACTTGGTCTTTTACATAGGACAGTTCGGTATACGAAGTTCGTGACTCCCGCATCGCAGGCAAGCCCCGGCCTTCTTCCAGCACTTGTCCGCTTGATGCCCAGGCTTGTTGCAAAATTTACAATATTCAACCATCGTTGTTTCTTCTACTTTGATCTTTTCTCCATGTTATAGTCCTTCCCCTGGTTGGCCTTTGTTGTTGTTGTAGTTATTATTGTTGTTATTGGGGAAAGTTCCAGTTGTATCGACTGCTCCCCTTTTTATAAAGGTTAGCCTTGAGATGTCCTTCCCCCTCATGCCTTCCACCTTAGCCATAGTGTCTTCTACCAGTTGAGCTCTTTGTACCATCTCAGTGTAAGTTTGAATATTGTGTGGTCCGAGCTTTCAATGAACATGGGCCTGAGCCCGTCCATGAAACGGTTAGCCTTTAATCTTTCTGTTCCCACCAAATGTGGGGCATATACAGCAAGTCGTGCGAACTGAGCCTCATACTCAGCCACAGACAACCCTTTCTGTTTTAGTGCGGCAAACTCTGCTGCCTTCTTCTCCTTGACTCTCTCAGAGAAATACTTTCCTCGGAATATCTCCAAAAATCCGGCCCACTCTAGCTCAGCTACATTTGGCAGGTGGGCCGAGGTGGCCTTCCACCATGCTCGGGCATCCTTGGTAATTGGAAAGTGGCCAATGCCACTTTCTCTCTTGGTGCATTGCATTACTTGAAAAATCCTTTCTATCTCCTCTTGCCAATTTTCTGCCTCATCTGGGTCAGGGGATCCAGAGAAACGAGGAGGGTTTCAAACTCCAAAAATTCCGGTGCATATCACCGGCTCCGTTCCTTGCAGCTGCAGCCTGATTTCTAGCCTGAACTACATTTTGCAGGGCCTGTGTAAGTCCAGCCACAGTGTCTTGCATAGCTTGCCACTGGTTGCGAGCCATTGCAGTTGAGTGAAGAGTTATGAGGGTTCCTGAGAAAAGGATGGAAACCAATTAATGTCTCTAGATACATTATAAGAGTCAATGGGTAGGAGTGTTTAATTCTTTCTAACATATTCCCAGTCTCTACCCATTCTCACCAGGAACTGTATTAATTTCCATGACCTAGGTTCCATAGGTATCTCCTATTCCTGAGACATATATCCTATTTGGTATTCCTAGGCTCTGATACCACTAAACTGTCACGTCCCGAGAATTACGCAGCAGATATTAATTCGAAGAATTCGAGTCGATAATTCGAGATGTGGACAGTCGGCAAATAAGCCTCTAGCTAGCACGCACTAAATGTGTATCAACACAACATCATAATAGGGCCCAAATGTGAACTCAATTATAAATGTATTCAAATCTCATATTGTCTCAGATAAACTAATACAGGACTAAGACTCAATAAAAGCAAAAGTACATACTACCTCACTTCCTACTACATTGTTCTAACACTCAAAATAACTAACTATAGATAGACTCATAGTTGGAACGCTCATCACTCGGACGCATTCCCATCCTCGACTTGCTCTTCCTCTTGAACTTCATAGTCACCTAGATGGGTAAAAGTAGGGAATGAGCAAACTAAGCCCAGTAGGATTTATATCTCAATGTGCGGGCAATGGTATAAGTGATTAACATTTTAGAACTAGGCAAGTACGATGAATGATATGCAAGTACGAATAAAACACGTTAAAACATGATATATAAAACAAGCTAGAGAGAGAGATCATGATAGAACAAGATTGATGAACAAGATGACAAGAGAGAACTAGAAATAGATCACTTTGTACAAGCACGCAAGATATCATGTAAATTGCAATAAATGCAGGATGGCCATATCACGTAAGCAAGCAAGCAAGCAAGCACGCACGAGCACGATCAAGTAACACTAATCAGGCACGTAGACACTAATGTACACCGAGAAAAGATCCATCAAGAATGTACACTAGGTCACGTGTATGTGGTATTGTATCTATCATTCAACACGCACGCACGATTTTCCCAGCGCAGATGCAACGCCAGTAATCATTATACCCCATGGTTAACAGTATATCTATGACTCGCCGTCATTGGGGCTAGATTGGAGCCCTTGGACACACGCCGTGCCCTGTCAGCATCTCACTTAAATTTTTAAATGTAGATACCCACAGTCATTTATAATGGCCAATGAGAGTTTCAATAAGTAAGCATGTGTAATGTCATGTTCATGATGATGAGGAGAACAAGTAATAAGTAATGGAACATGATTTCACGAGTACAATGGTCAAGAGATAAATTCGGCAGCATAACGTACGATTTATACTTTCGTTCAATCTTTACATTAATGGCTTTAGTCCAGTTTGTAAGTCTCACTCACGAGAACAAGAAGAGAAAGGAAGTGCGTGCTATCTCCAGGGAACTTCAATGGTACAACCAACTCGTCGGCCATGTGGGAATCCATGGTCAGAGGAGATTTACGGAGGCCTTGGTGAAAAGGTCGCTAGTCTACCGATTCGGAATGACGGTAGAGAGTTTCCAATTTCCCAAGAAAGGCTGCCTAATAGTGCTAGTGTGTAGTGCGGTACGCGTGTCTCAATTCACAAACCATCGGTCTCAAACTCGCAGGAAGCACTTGACAAGATAACATGGAATAAAACTATGCACTTTAACTAATCATGGTTTGCAAGATTTTATGATAACCATTATCATTTAAACATGGTAGAACAGTAGGAAGATTAAATCACAAGAAACATGAATGGATCATACATTTAAGGAGCACTTAGAATAGCATCCATGTAATTAAAGCTTTTTAAATGGGTTAATCGCTTTTAAACCATTAAACAACAATCATGTAATGATCAGACCCAAGACAGGTAACTTACACAGCAAATATCACATTTATACAGACCTCGGGTATATACGGAAAACTTTGTAAGAAAACACGTGGTTTCAGGTAAAAATCTTGAGATCGCGACATAGCCGTATAAGGAAGGCGACAGGTCGGGCCCAGAAGGCGACACAGGGGTGTGAGCATCGCGACAGGGTCGTCAGATCAGGTAGCCGGATAGCGACGGAACGCATGTTGCCTTGAGAAGGCAACAAGGGGTATGTCGCAATCAACCCTCTGAAAGCGACATATCGGGCCGTTGCGTTCACAGGGTCCGTGCCTGGCTCGGACAGAGCAAGGACAGTGCCTTGGATTGCGGACCTGTCTTTCCTTCTTTTGACATAGGGTTGTTCTAAACTAGAGAACAAATTGCACGGTGCGTGAAAAATAACGAAACCAATTTTAAAATAACCTAGACATACTAAGGTACTTCCAGTAAATCGAAATTGAACAATAAAGATGGTTTCGATAGGCTTTGATCACGAGGAACACAAGGTCAGACCAAGGGTAACTTGAAGACGTAGTTTTATGCAGCAACCCTATTACCATGCTTATAACTCTCTAACTAATGAGATTTAGACACAATGTTCAACATGAAACCTGACGAGGACAACTAGTAGAATAACTTTCATGTTATGAGTTTTCTCTAATTCGGTCTTGAGACACGTGCAACATATTAAGAACGGGAAAAGCTCTAACAGTGCGCGACTTTGGCAAAACGCTTATAAATCAAGATCTACTAAATGAAATTCTATGAAACCAGTGGGAAATGAAAGTTAACTTGATGCTCTACACATTGGTATAGGATATGTTAAGGTTTGGCCCGAGAAAACCTACCTTTGGGTTGAAGAAGTTCCATTATTCCAGAAAACCTGTGTTCAGACCACTTGGAGGAAAACACTTACTACTCCGTGTATACTGCATGGAATTTGGGCATTCCACTCGGTTAGAACGTAGACTTGACCCTATTTCCTGGGGTATAGGCCTTGCAAGGTTTGGTTTAGGTTTGACTCACCTTTGGTTGACTTCAAGAGAGTGGTTTGTGCAGGTCGCAGCAGACGAGAAGGGGAAGAAGAACGGCTTCTTGTGGTCGTTCCACAGCTCCTCAGCCACCTAGAGCTCCTCCACACGACCCTAGCAAGTTCTAAATTCGTTCCTAGGGTTTGGGTGAAGAGTATTTAAGTAACCATGGTGTTTAGGAGTCCTATTATAACTAGGAAAAGAGGATTTCGGGATTGGCATGTTTGGTTTCCTATTTTTGATGATTCCTCCTCTCTTTGAGTGTGTGAGGAATTAGGAAACCTCCCCTCATAGTTAGGCACGAATTTGGGTTGCCATGAATGCATGATTGCATCCCAATTCAACTCTAATTGCCTTTTTTTAATTTCAGCTTATTTATGGTTACGAATTTCTATGTATTTTCTAGCTTTATTTGATTTTTGGGCCAAATGTTGCCCATTGGCCCAATTATGATAATGGGTCATCAATATATAATGTTGGAAGTCTCCCCAACACTTTTATTTAATTTTTGATTGCGTCGTATTTCGTGTTAACGGTTTTCCGACTTGTTTCCTTATTTAGATAATCGGTCACAATAACTCTCAAACCTAGCCCAAATGATTTTTATTGAACCAAATTTCTTAATGGGTCATTAGAGGATATTATTTGAAGTCCATATATGATTTTTATTTAATTTTCTGACTCATCCACGTACGTGTGATAATGATTTACGACTTATTCATGAATTACGATAATAAGTCGCGAAACACTTTAAACTTGGCTAATATGATTTTTCTTGGCACAAATTTCTTTGTGAAACATTTAGTAATAATATTTAGGGTTGATTTATAATTTTTACGGAATTTTCTTACGTGTTTTAGCACATACGATAATGATACGTATGTTAAAATACTATGATATTATGGAAATTATTTATTTCCATTTATTTTTAATTTTTATGTAATTAAAATTTCCGGGGTGCTACATGAGAACTCTTTGTGGTGGTCGTCCAGAAGAACTCCAAGCTTCGTATGGATGATGATCAGATGATGGAGAAGCTTGAACTGTGGACGGACCGACTTCAACTCCGCTCGTGAGATGGATCTTCCTTGAACAGGACGGAGAGTTGAAGAAGAGCAGCAGAGAGAAGATTTTCTCCTGACCTTTGGTTAGGGTTTTGGTATGGTGGCTTCTTGCTGCGAAAATACTTCAATATGATGTATATATAAGGGTGTCCAAGTATGGAGAGTCGTGCTTAAAGGGAACACCCCAATACAAATCATATCTTAATCTCGTATCTGACTTTTCTCTACGTCTGTCAACAGGCACTTTATACCTGTCGACACCTACTGCTAACTTCTGGTTTCCAGAACCATGTTAGTTCCTGGAAGACTGGATCTATCGACAAGCGATTTACTGCTGTCGACGGGCAACCTGTATCTGTCGACAGGTACATTTCAGCTATCGACACATACTGCTTTATTTGTGTTTCTAGTAGCCTGTTTGTTCTGGACTGGTCTATCTGTCGACACATGCCTTGGGGCCTGTCGACACATGACCACTTGAAGTGCTTTTCAAGGTCTTTTGCACTCGACTTTAGTTTCTTGTCTTGTGTACATTCATACCTACATTAAAGGACATTCTAAGTAAGATACAATGAATACATAGGTGATCATAAAAGCATTTTTTTCACTTGATCATTTCATTCATGTCATTGTCATATTTATCATGTTTCCAACATCAATGTAACGCCAATTATGTTAAACATCATCAAAAATATTTAAGCACATGTCATTATACACATTGTAACTCAACACAGGGCAGAGGCAGCAACAGCAGCAGCAAAGACGACAACAACCACAACAACCGCAACAATTCTAGCAGCAACAACAGCAGTTCCAACCATTCCAACAACAACAACAGCAACCGCAGCAGCCACAACAACCAGCAAATGACCTCGGCATAATTCGCAATCCTATGCCGTAGCATCAACCCGCTCCGAATCCCCAACCTGCTCCACCACCTACTCCACCCGCTCAAGTCAACCCTATCATCCACCATCCACCACCCGCAGCCGCTTGGGCCTACGATGACGAGCATGAAGTAGGCCAACTCCTGGCTATTTCCCATACCACACCTACCTCCATCACGCCCACCATTGCCACCATTACCTCGCCACTCTACAATACCCCCGCCATACCACCCATCATCCCCTTACCACTTAACATCCCATTTTCCCCTACACCAGCACCCCTAATAGCCAATCCCTCCATTATCGACACCTCTGCACTTCACCACAACCTCGCCCAACGGAGTGGTCGGATGTTCCACTGGATGTACCCTAATGCATCCGCGTCTATGCCGGGTCAGTTAACCCAAAATTCCAACAGCAACAACCAACAGTAGCAATAAGAGCTCGAGAAAATAGATCCGGTCCCGGGGACCCAGTATGATATACTAAAGCATCTGGATCAAACACCAGCCAAAATATCTATCCTCGAGTTGATCAAGAGGTCTCAGACCCACCAAGATGCCTTAAAGGCCTTTCTGCAAAGGGTTATGGTAAATGAAGATATGAACCCTGACAATCTACCCTCGGTCCTATCCATTGTTAACAAAGGGCCGACAATTACTTTCACAGACAATGAGCTAGCTCCCCCGGAGGCCAGGAGGATGCCTCTATGTGTGACCCTGACAATAAACAAAGTGGCCGTCGATGCCGCCTTGGTTGATACAGAGGCATCTATAAATGTGTGCTCCCTAAGCACTCTGTGGTCTTGCAACATCTTTGAGCGCCGCTTGCAGCCGACTCCTACTACTATAGTGGCTTATGACAATTCTTAGCAGGCCTGTCAGGTGTTGTCTCCCTACAGGCAGAATTAGGCCCGCTCATAATGACCGTGGACTTCTATGTGCTCGACATCGATCCGATTTTCAAAGCTATCCTGGGTCGGCCTTGGATCAAGGCATTAGGGGCAGTCCCCACTACCGTGCACCAATGTCTGAAGTTTCCGTTCCAAGGACGCATAGTTAAAGTCAAAATGCAGCAACTACCCATACTGCGGAGGCCATTAAGAAAATCATGCCGGCGGTCTGGCCATCTAATAAGCCCATCATTTCGGTACTTGATGTAAATTATCCATGGGCTTACACCTTCTCCTCCGCCCACCAAACTGTGCCCCTATCACTGGCCGCTATCAGAAAGGGTATCCCGCCGAACACTATGGGGTGGAATATTATGATCAAAATTGGCTATCAACTCGGAAAAGATCTTGGAGCCCACCTCCAGAGGAGAACTCAGGTCATCGCTAATTCCAAGCAAATCACAAGGCGTGGCCTAGGATACGCGGAAGAATTCAAACCATGGACAACCTACTCATCAACTCAAAAAATAGACCAATTGTAGCACCCCGGAAATTTTAATTACATAAAAAAATTAAAATAAATAGAAATAAATAATTTCCATAATATCAGAGTATTTAAACATACATACCACTATCGTACGTGCAGGAACACACAGAAAAATTCCATAAAAATTATAAATAAACCCCACACATTATTCCTAAGTTTTTCACAAAGAAATTTGTGCAACGAAAAATTGGATTAGCCAAGTTTAAAGCATTTTGAGACTTATTATCATAATTCATAAATAAGTCGGAAAATCATTATCACACGTACTTGGATGAGTCAGAAAATTAAATAAAAATCATATATGGGATTCAAATAATATCTTCTAATGACCCATCAAGAAATTTGGGTCAATAAAAATCATTTGGACTAGGTTTAAGAGTTATTGTGACCGATTATCCAAATTAGGAAACAAGTCGGAAAACCGTTAACACGAAAGTACGACGCAACCATAAATTAAATAAAAATGTTAGAGAGACTTCTAACATTATATATTAATGACCCAATATCATAATTGGGCCAATGGACCACATATGACCCAAAAATCAAATAAAGCTATAAAATGCATGGAAATTCGTAACTCTAAATAGGCTGAAATTAGAAAGAGGCAATTTGAGTTGAATTGGGATGCAATCATGCATTCTTGGCAACCTAAATTCGTGCCTAACAATGATGGGATGTTTCCTAAAGCCTCACACACTCTAATGGAGGAAGAAATCGTCAAAATAGGAAACTAATATGTCAAAACCGCAACCTTGCTTTCCTAGTTACAATAGGACTCCTAAACACTTTGGTTGCTTAAATACTCTTCACCCAAACCCTAGGGACGAGTTTAGAACTTGCTGGGGTCGTGTGGAAGAGCTCTTGGTGGCTGAGGAGCTGTGGAACGACCACAAGAAGCTCATCTTCTTCCCCTTCTCGTCTGCTGCGACCTGCACAAACTGCCCTCTTGAAGTCGACCAAAGGTGAGTCAAACCTAAACCAAACCTTGCAAGGCCTATACCCCTGGAAAGAGGGTCAAGTCTACGTTCTAACCCAAGTAGAATGCCCAAATTCCATGCAGTATACATGGAGCAGTAAGCGTTCTCCTCCAAGTGGTCTGAACTCGGGTTTTCTGGAAAAATGGGACTTCTTCAACCCATAAGGTAGGTTTTCTCGGGCCAAACCTTAACATATCCTATACCTATGTGTAGAGAATCAAGTTAACTTTCATTTCCCACTGATTGCATCATTTTCCATTTAGTACATCATGAGTTATAGGCGTTTTGCCAAAGTCGTGCCTGTCAGGGTCCTTTCATGTTCAAGTCGATTTATCATACATCTTGAGGTCGTTTAAAATTATTTAAAAATCATAGTTCGCACCTATTTCATGTTCCCTACAACTTTTATGTTGAGACTTTTGTCTAAACATCATTAGTTAGAGAGTTATAAGCGTCTCAAGAAAGCCGCTACAGGAAATTGCGTTTTTGGGTTGCACTTCCTTTTTCGTTCTTCAGTTTTTTTCATGAGATTCGAGATCGAATTAGATCAAACCACCAACATCAAAGTTCTTCTACTAGATGTTCTTGACAATTTTTATGTTGAAAGTTTTATCCCAAAAGCACTAGATTAGGAGTTATAAGCCGTATAAGTTCCCTATATCAACCCAGTCCAAGTATGAGTCGAATTGGGTGTATTTGGCAACCCAAAACCTCTCTCCAGAAGGCGACATATCGTCCTGTCGCGTTCAGAACGCGACTGGTTTCGTGTCGCGACCTGGCCTCTGCGCAGTGTTCGCTTAAATGGCTGTAACTTTTTCTATAGACCTCGGATTGACGCGCCATTTTTTTTGTTGGATTCCTTATTCAAAGGGCTTCAATGTGGTATTTTCATGTGTCAGATTTGCATTTGAAATTAGTGAGTTATGACTCTAGACGTGGAAGGGTTGGGACTACATCTACTTCCTAAAAGGCATATGTTCCGGTTTCTGTCGTTTTACGCCACTCTTCATATGTGTGAGTTTTGAACTATTATAGAAAGGTTCTACAAGGTATTATCATGCTAGCCCGAGGTCAGTTTAACATGGTTTCCAGTGTGTAAATTGCATATCTTGTGTCTGAGCATTACATGATGTCTTTTAATGGCTTAAAAGTGATTAACACATTTAAAATCTATAATTACATGAACGATATTCTAATTGCTCTCCTAATGACGTGATCATTCATGCAACTTATGATTTACTCTTCTTACTATTCTAGCTTGACTAAAATGATAATTTTATTGCCATAAAAATCTTGCAAACCATGATTTGTTAAAGTGCATAGTTTCATGTCATGCCATCATTTTAAGTGCTTTCCGTGAGTTGAGACCGATGCTTTGTGAATTGAGACACGCGTACATCCCTACACACTTACACGTCTAGGCAGCCTTTTCTTGGGAATTTGGAAACTCTCTACCGGTCATTCCGAATCGGTAGACTGGTGACCTTTTCTCAAAGGCCTCCGTAAATCTCCTCTGACCATGGATTCCCACATGGCCGACGAGTTGGTTGTACCATTGAAGTTCCCTGGAGATAGCATGCACTTCCTTTCTCATCTTGTTCTCGTGAGTGTGATTTACAATCTAGACTAAAGCCATTAATGTAAACATTGAACCAAAGTATAAATCATACCGTTATGCTGTCAAATTTATCTCTTGACCATTGTTATCATGAAATCATGTTCAATTACTTATTACTTGTTCCCATCATCATCATGAACATGACGTTACACATGCTACATCTTGAAACTCTCATTGGCCATTATTAATGACTGTGGGTATCTACATTTAAAATTTTACATGAGATGCTGACAGGGCACGGCGTGTGTCCAAGGGCTCCAATCTAGCCCCAATGACGGCGAGTCATAGATATACTGTTAACCATGGGGTATAATGATTACTGGCGTTGCATCTGCGCTGGGAGTACTTTCTTGCTTGTTGAATGATAGATACAATACCACATACACGTGTCCTGGTGTACATTCTTGATGGATCTTTTCTCAGTGTACATTAGTGTCTACGTGCCGGATTAGTGTTACTTGATCGTGCTCGTACATTCTTGCTTGCTTGCTTGCGTGATATGGCCATCCTGCATTTAATGTAATTAGTGATATCTTGCGTTCTTGACATCAAGTGAATTCTTGCGTGCTTGTACAAAGTGATCTATTGCTAGTTCTATCTTGTCATCTTGTTCACAAATCTCGTTCTATCATAATCACTCTCTCTAGCTTGTCTTATATATCATGTTTTAACGAGTTTTATTTGTACTTGCATATCATTCATCGTACTTGCCTAGTCCTAAATTTCTAATCACTTATATCATTGCCCGCACATTGAGATATAAATCCTACTGGGCTAGTTTGCTCATCCCCTACTTTTTACCCAATCTAGGTGACTATGAAGTTCAAGAGGAAGAGCAAGTAGAGGATGGGAATGCGTCCGAGTGATGAGCGTTCCAATTATGAGTCTATCTATAGTTAGTTATTTTGAGTGTTAGAACAATGTAGTAGGAAGTGAGGTATTATGTACTTTCGCTTTTATTGAGTCTTAGTCTTGTAATAGTTTTCATTTTTAATACAATTGAATACAATTGAGGGCCCTATTGTGATGTGGTGTTGATACACATTTAGTGCGTGCTAGCTAGAGGCTTATTTGCCGACTGTTCACGTCTCGGAATATCGACTCGAATTATTCGAACTAATATCCGCTGCGTAATTCTCAGGACGTGACACCAATAGCCTCTCACCTGGACTTTATATGATCACTTTGTCAGGGGACCCATACAGCCAGGATATGACACTGTCAAGATAGAAGCATCCACATCAGCATATCAAGTTCTGGAGACCCAGCGGCCCGGCAAGAAGAAGAAGGCCGAAGAAGCAGAGGCAGAAGAAGGAACAGCCATAGAAGACCTGGTCTTAGCACTCAGTCTTTTATTTCGGGAGGGTGACCTCACAAAGCCTCCAACAGTGACAGACTCAGCAGCATCAGCATCAGCAACCACCTCCATGCGACAGTTGCTTGGGTATGGTGAGGATTTTGAAACATTAAACCCCATCAATCTGGTAGACGAGTTCTGGCCAGGGCAGCCCCAGCCTTCTAGTTATTCTATATTTTCCATCCTTGTTTCTAAGTTCTCCTTCATCCCTCCTTCTCCTCCTCTTATTCTGCAATTCTCCTCTAACGCTCTCGAAGCGTTAGCTACTTCCTCACCCCATTTCATCCTTTCTTTTAATGGCACCGTTCTCTCCTTTTCCCGATGCCTTCAAATGTAGGTTAGCTTGTTTTCCTTCTTAGGTTAATATGTTTAATTAAAAAAAAAATTCCACTCCTCATTCCCCCCAGCAATCGGACCGCAATCCCCGTCTTTCATTCCCTTTCTTTAGACGGCGATCCCCGTCTTTCCTTTCCCCTTCGTCAGACGGCGATCCCCGTCCTTCCCCTCCAAATAGCAATCCCCACTTCCATTTTCGTTGCAATCCTAGCTTTTTTTGACTGCGATCCCCATCATTTCCTGCTTTCAACTCTCAGACGGCGATCCCCGTCCCCGTGTTCTCTCGCTCTTGACGGCGATCCCCGTCACTCACCACTTTCAACTCTTGGATGGTGATCCCCGTCCTCGTGTTCCCCTGCTCTTGACGGTGATCCCTGTCACCCGTGCACTCGTCCTCCCTCGACGGCGATCCCCGCCCTTCTGTCCTCTTCCTTCTGCTCGAGCGGCGATCCCCGCTCACCGACCAGCATGGTCACCATGGGCGATTTGGGTGAGCGGCCTTCTGTTCCCCTGCACCCTGACTTTGCTGCAGGCACCTGAGCTCGGGTGGCCTCCCCTTGCCTCCAGACCCATCGGAGGACCCTTGCGGTCGTGCCGCATCCCTTCCTTTCCCCTCTAATAAACCTCTGGGCATTTCTCCAGAGTCCTCTGTATATATCAACCCTAGGTTAGGATCAAGGGTAGAATCTAGCAAGTCCCCATCCCCGTCTAGGAAGAGTAAGGGTAGTGGCATGCCCCGTAGATACCTGGTAGATCTGGTGCAAAGGTGTGGAGCTCTTCTGGCAGTCGAAGAGTTCGTCCAAAAAGCTATCATTCTAAGCATAGAAGCTCAGCATGAAGAGGAGGGGCTAGACGACGGATTTAGGGTGTATGAAATCTTAACCGAGGAGGACCCCATAGATGAGGAAGACGATGAAATAGAGGACGCTACTGAGATGTATGCCAGTGGCATGAGGAGATTCGATGAACCAACATCGGCAGTGGACGAACCCACCAAAGAAGTAAACATTGGGACAGAAGAAGAACCCAGGTTCTTGACCATAGCTTCCAATCTCCCTCCCGAGGAAGAAGAGGCGCTCATAGAAATGTTGAGGGAGTACAAGGACTCTTTTGCCTGGTCGTATGATGACATACCCAACATTAACCTCAAGTTAGTGGAACATAGGCTGATCTTGAAGCCAGGGACAATAGCCATTAAACAAAAATTAAGGCATTTTCTCCCCCACATTGCTTTGAAGATGGAGGAGGAGATCGATAAACTACACAAAGCTAAGTTCATCCGTGTAGTCCTCTATCCTTTATGGGTGGCTAACATAGTCCCAGTGATGAAGAAGGTCGGAAGAGTACGAATCTGTATAGACTCCTGGGACTTGAATAGGGCATGTCCAAAGGATGACTTCCCATTACCTCACTTGGATGTTTTAATTGATAACACCACCGGGTTCGAAACCCTTTCATTCATGGATGGTTACTCAGGATATAATCAAATTCATCTGGCCCCGGAGGACCAAGAGAAAACCTCATTCACCACGCCCTGGGGAACTTATTGCTATGTGGTCATGCCGTTTGGATTGAAGAATGCCGATGCCACTTATCAAAGGGCAATGTTAGCAATCTTCCACGATATGATTCATATTGATGTCGAGGTTTACGTGGATGATATTGTGGTGAAGTCTCGGACCTGAAGGGAACATTCCTCCATGCTTGCCAGGGTGTTTCGGTGCGCACAAGAATACCAATTAAAGATGAATCCAAAGAAGTGCGTATTTGGGGTTTCCTTAGGCAAGCTGTTAGGTTTCATAGTCAGTAAGTGGGGGATTCAAATAGACCTAAACAAGGTCAAGGCAATAAATGAGATGCCTCTTCCTAAGAACATATCTAAGCTTCGAGGACTGATTGGTCAGCTATAGTTCATAAGGAGATTTATATCTCAACATTCTCAAAGGTGTCGTCCCTTCTATGAACTGTTGAAAGGCAGAGCCAAATTCGAATGGAATAATAAGTGCCAAGAAGCCTTTGATGAGCTCAAGAGTTATCTGATGAATCTGCCTGTGCTGCAAGTGCTTGTCCCAGGAAAACCCCTTATCCTATATCTGTCGACTATTGAGACTCCCTAGGAGCTGTCCTTGCTCAACATGATGATTCTGGTAAAGAAAGGGCAGTCTAATACCTATCTAGGCTCTTCAATCCTAGTGTGGGTAGTGTAGAAATTGAAGCACTACTTCCTAGCCCATCAGGTGAGCTTGATTTCTAGAATGAACCCTATTACGTATCTCCTGGAGAAGCCAGTCCTCGCCGACAGATTGGCACATTGGTAGAGCTTCTTGTCTCAATTCGATATCACCTTTGTAGCCCAGAAGGCTATAAAAGGGTATGCCATTGCTGAGCACCTTGCTCACCTTCCTCTTCCTCATAGTGACACGGTCCAGGAAGAATTTCCTGATGAAAACCTGTCACTCATCTCTTGCGAGCCCTTCTGGTCACTCCATTTCAATGGAGCTCTCAATTCTAGGGGACGGGGCATAGGTGTTGTCTTGCTCACCCTCGAAGGGATCACCATTACGCTGGCCTATCAACTCCAATTCCCCGCCACCAACAATGTTTCCGAGTATGAGGCTCTCCTAGCCGGTCTAAAGCTTGCCTATCTTTTAGGCGCGCGTCACCTCAAGATCATAGGAGACTCTCAACTCGTCCTTCGATAGGTCCTTTCTACCTACAACACTCGTGACCCTAAACGCAAGCCTTATCAAGATCTGGTCACTCTCCTAGCCAAGCAATTCCACAAGCTTATCTACATTCACACTCCTCGCTCTCAGAATATCCTGGCCGATGCCCTAGCATCTCTGGCCTCATCTCTCTCCTTCCCTCTCAGCTGCGGCACTAAGACTATTGTTGTTCAGAGGTTAGAAGCACCCTCCACTCAAGATCCTTGGTTCAATAACCTCAGGAGCTCCTTAGTCTTGAAGGCAGAGAGAAGAGAAGCGAAGGAAGTAATGCTTGTGGAGCTAGGAGAAATGATGGAAGAAGAAAGGCCATGGTACCATGAGATTGAGCAATACTGCAAGGACAGTACCTTCCCAGAAGAAGTTGAAGCTGAAGATAGGAGGGCCATCCGTAGAGTTGCGCTAAGGTATGACATCGTTGGAGAAGTGTTGTATAGACGCGCTCTAAATGGGATTCTCCTCAGATGTTTGCCAGACGAAGAAGCCTGGAAGGTAGTGGAAGGAGCCCACACCAGTGAGTGTGGAGGGCATGCGAATAGCCAAATGCTAGCTAAGAAGATCCTTAGGCAGGGCTATTATTGGCCAACCCTAGAAGAAGATTGTGCCATCTACGTCCGTAGGTGTGTAAAGTGCCAGCTCCATGCCGATAAAATCCATGCTCCATCCTCCTCCTTACATTCACTTTCCTCCCCTTGGCCATTTTCCATGTGGGCCTTTGATATCATTGGACCTCTTGGTGATCCCAATGCTCAAATCAAACAAAAATCTTTCATTCTCACTGCAACTGAGTATTTCACTAAGTGGGCCGAAGCTGAAGCATTTGCAGAAATCAAAGGTTCAACCGTATGCCGGTTCATCATGAAGAACATCATCTCACGATTTGGTGTGCCAAGCGGCATCGTCACCGACAATGGACCTCAGTTCATATCTCAAGAGCTTCAGGACTTATGTAAGAAATTCAACATTTTCTTGCATCATTCGTCTCCGTATTATCCACAGGGCAACGGTCAAGCCGAAGCCACAAACAAAACACTTTTGAAAACTCTAAAGAAAACTTGTGAGTCTCATAAATTTTCTGATTGGCCTAAAAAATTAATTAAGGCTCTATGGGACTACCGTACCTCCGTTCGCATGCCCATAGGGCAAACTCCCTTTTCGCTTACTTATAGGATGGAGGCGGTATGTCCACATGAGATCCTCATTCCTTCGCTAAGGGTATAGCTGGACAAAGAACTTAATCCCGATGAACGTCGAGAGGTGTTACTCACACAGTTGGAACTCTTAGACGAGCGGCGTCTGGCCGCAGCCGATCATGTGCTTTCGTATCAAAATAGACTCTCAAGATCTTTTCAAAAGAAAGTGATTGAACGCAAATTTCAAGAAGGAGACATGGTCTTGAAGTAAATTTTCATAAAACCTGAGGTCCTACGTCGAAATTGCAAGCAAACTGGGAAGGGCCATACGTCATCAAGGATGTGTACCCTGGGAACGCGTATAGGCTAGTAAATGCCGAGGGTGAGGAGCTCTCTCACCCGTGGAATGATTGTACATTAAAAGATTCTATCCTTAATAAAAGATTTTTGATAGTGGCGTCATTTTGCAAAGGAACGCTAGCTGTTGTGAGTCTCACATCTATCTTATTGCTGTCAGGTACCACCCGGGTTCGGTCAACACACACAACATGGCAATCCGTGGTCAATTTCCCTTAGACACAGGTGTTCCTACTTAGCCCTAGTATAGGAGAGCGAAGGTCTTTTCTTTTCCTGCTCGGACAAGGTCTAGGGGCAAAAGGATGCTAACTTGTAGACAAATGAGGGTGTAAATCATGTGTGTATGAAGTCTCAAAGAGAGACAGTCAGTGTCAAAGAAAAAAGAAATAATAAAAGAACAGTAAATTAGTAAAAGAAAATGAGAATAGGGGCATGGCAAAGAGTGGCAGTATAGTTCGCCACGGGACGCCCTTGAGCCCAGTCGTACGCATGCCCCAAGTAAAAGCAAAGGCCACAAAGTCTCTGGACAACAGACAGAATCCATGTGGGATACACCCTCGTGAGTCAAACAAGCCAGTGTTCCAAGCACCAACGCCAAGTCATATCCCCTTAAGTCTTCCTATCCTCACTTATGACCGGAGCACTCCCACACTTGGTCTGTGCAGGAACACTAGTGACTAGGGGAAATCAGCCATAAGGGAGCCAAGAAAAACAAATGCACACCGCACCCAGAGGGTATTTAACAGTTGAATAGGGGAGGTGAGGTTTACAACCAACTGTCCAAATACAAAAGGTGTCGCTAGAGAAAATCCCAAAATCCAACAAAAAAATCAGAAAATCCCAAAATCCAAAAAATAAAAAAATCCCAAAATTAAAAAAATAGAAAACCTCAAAATAAAAAAATCAAAATATCAAAATCCAAAAAATAAAAAAATATATAAAAAATCTCAAAATCCAAAAAAAAATTGAAACTCCCAAAATCTAATCCCCCCCCAAAATCAGAAAATCTTAAAATTCCAAAAAATTTTATGTACATATCGCTTTCTCTTAACATGCATTATTTCCATTTATTTTCTGCCTATGTAATAAGGCTTAGCCCCTTGACTATTACGAAGTCGAAGTCTTGTTTAATGCAAGGGATTGAGTCAAAGAGCAGATCTAACCTGTTTTGCTAAGTGTGCATGGGCAGAATTTTTTGAACAATACAATGATGTACTCAGTTTTTTCTCTCTCTCTCTCTCTCTCTCTCTGATCTCATCTCTCACTCGTGTCAATCACAATTCGTTCATTCAAACCACAAACATTGGCAAAAGTAAAAGATCCACTAAAGATAAGCATTATGTACAAAGATAAGGGGGAGGTGGCTCACAAGCTCCTCACTGTCCACCACCACTCTCCCCAGATCCCTCCTGCCTCTCGGGCGGTAGTGGCATCTCGCCACCACCCCTACCACTCACCTCTCTTGCCAGGTATCTCTCCTCATCCTCGTTCCTCCTACGACTGGAGGAACCAGCTAAATACTATCTGACCGAGGCGCCACTCGCCCCGCTCACACCACTCTTGCTCCTACTCCTACTCTGAGCAGCCTGGCTCATGGTCGTCACTAGACCATGAAGCTCCTCAATCCTAATCCTAGATCTGAATGAGGTGCCTCTGCTACTGCTCGAGATGAGGACGCCCCTGCCTGTGATGCCCTCAGCTTCACCAACTCCGCACGCTTCACAGAGAACACTTGTTAATTCCTTAATAAGTTGAAATTATTGGTAAGCTACTGAAGTCTGAGTAAGTGCTTACCAGCTGCTCTGTCTCTCTCCGGGCTGCTTCTCGATCCTGCACTACAGAGTGCAGCAAGGCCTGGAGTGAGGCGATCTGCCCGGCCACGTCCGCATGCAAGTCATCAAATTGTGTCAGCTCAATTCATTTCAAATAATAAATCACAAAGTCTGGAGTTAGAAGTCTACCTGTCGCCTCGCGCCCCTGTAGACCCTCGCCCCATATTTCAAGGCAAAGGAGTGCAGGTAGGCATCATCTGACTCAGCGTCAGACTGAACTTGTCCACCCCGGTGCTCCCAATCCACGACCTGCTCGCGGGCCCTCTCGCGCCAGTCGGTAGTATCATGGAGCCCCCGGAAGCTCCGGCCATGCCTAGGGGTACAGCCTCGACTGGGGAACTCCACGACACTCTGGCGGAGGCCAAGGGACCTCTAAGTCAGGTGCAGATGGAGAGGTAGCACAAGGTTTAGAGCATGAACCCATAATGCCCTACCGAAGTAGGGTCGGGCTTGCTCTAACCAGGGTTGTCCCTCGTCCCCCTCCTCTAGGTATGGCTGCCACACCACTTGCACATCAAAAGCACATCTTGTTAGTAGTTGAACACTTAAACAAATCAAATTGGACTAAGAAAGAGGGTAGTATACTCACATCTAGCTGGGGATAGACGTCGATCGCATCCTGGATGAACGCCAGCTGCTCCTCCAATGGGTGCGTGTCTCGGTACGGCACCCAGCGTCGAGCTAGGGGCACAAGGCCCTGTGTCTCCAAGGTCCCCCTCCTCAGTCTAGGAAGGTGAAGATAGCTCCAGACCTGCAAAAAAGGGAAAGCACAGTCAGACCACATGTGTAATATGAAGACAACTTAAGTAAGGAGGCAAGAGGAAGAGAAGTGTACCTGAAGGAAGGAGAAGAATCCACTGATCGATGTCTGCCTGTCGGAGGAGCCCAGGCTGTCGAACTGGTGTGCCAGAACACAGCTCCCCATGCATAGCTCCCCACCTGATCCAAGTCCTCTAGCAGTGGCAGGAATCGGCAGTGGACTGCGTTGCCCCTCGTGGCAAACAAGAGCCTGCCAAGGAAGAAGGTGAGGAAGCGGCGTAGGTCCAGATCTGCTTGAGCCCTTGGCTCACTAGCTAGGGTCTCCCTGCTGTGGATGCTTTGTTCGCCGTACCCCGGTGACTGTGGGTCCTCCGGAGGCTGACGAACGTCGCTGCTCCCTCGTAGGCGATGGAGGGTTGTTGATTGACTCCGTTAACTCCCCGTTTGACTGAGTTGACTGGAGAGAAAACAAAGAAAACAACAAGAGAAAGGGAGATGTTGTGATCGCCAGGGCCTTACTTGTGCCCAAGGGGATGTTGTGACCACGTTGGTGACGCTGCCTCACGTAGCGGACGGAGATGGGGCCTCAACTTCTCCTTCTTCGGCCGGCCAAAGAAAGAGAGCTCCATGGTCTCGTACAAGCATCCCTGCCACAGAAAGAAGACTCTATTAGACTCTAAGAAGTGCAATGAATGCTCAAAAATGAAAAGAAGAGGCCCAAAAGGAGAGTCCCATACCGGTTATGGGCTTGAGAAGAGGGGTGGCCAAGTGTTATGACCACCCTTCTTCCCTCTGTTTTTGGTTGGGAAACCCCTTTATAGGTGTGTAGGAAGGTGCCCTATATGCCTAGGGTGTGTGGGAGTGTGTGTATAACATGCAAGACTAAAGAGTAAAGGAAGGGAAAAAGAGAAAGAGGAGGGGGTGATCCTCGTTGCTGTGGTGTTTCTGACTCCCTGGTGGGCTCCTCCAGCTCGGGATGAAGCCTCCTAAACGTCCCAGATGATGAGAAGGAGAGAAAGAGGAAGGATGAAAGGATGGGTGCACTTTTCTCTCTCTTCTTTCATGGCAATAGCATGTGGACGTCCAGCTTCTCCCCCTTTGCTTAGAGGGCCAGAGGGTGAGTTATATAGACAGTGGGGCTCAGATCTAGGGTACCTAGGATGCTAAGTGTGAAGAAACACACTTGCACACTTGGCAATCTATGTGTTTAAGCTCCAACCAATGGGAGGGGGCCACATAGGATTTTTACTGGGTCAATGGGGTGCCAAGGTGACCCATATACCCGTTGGGAACGGCTATATGCGTTGCATGGCTGAGAGAATGGTGCTAGTGGGCTGGAATCTCAGGCAGTTGCGCAGACTAGGTAAACCCAGATTGACGTTCAGCGATCCTGCCGCCAACCCCAAGCAGGCATCAACATGGGTGGACGCCAACTAGAGTCGACGTCCATGGGGATTGCTGCCAACATGAAGTCAGCGGCAGTCGATGCTGCCGTCTACATGGGATCCGAGGCAAGTCAACAAATGGTCAAACAGGCCTTGTTGGGCCATGGAACCACGCGAGGATGGGCCAAATCTCGCATCTACAAATGCCCCTCCGAGACATCCGATCTTGCAGGGGAGCAGAGCGGACTGAAAGGTTGGTGTCTCGGTAAACAAAGGACGCGGAGATTTAATGGAAGGGCCATCTCCGAGGATAGGAGTTCTAGCAAACCAAACAAATGAGTTAGGCCAGAAACAAATGACGAATCGTCTGAGAGACAAATGAGGATAAGAAGGAGGGTGATCTACCCGTGTAACTACAACTTCAACTCAACGTTAGGGTCTCTGGCATTGCCGTGTTGGACTTTGACTAGTTTCTGGTGTGTCTGAGTCAAAGGAGTTGTAATATGATGGTTGAATCGAGAGAGTCTCATAACCGGAGCTCGTCTGGGCTCGCTGACCTAATTAGGACGTCTGTCCAAATTTAGGGGGTTGTGGAGACAAGGGATTGGTTGATCTCTCAAAGGACTATCAAAAGATTCTAACTGGAATCAATGTTTGGAAAGTCTGAAGTCCAGAATTAAACTCACGACTGGCGAAGGTTCGTATGAACTCAACAAGGCTGGAATGATTATCTGTGATTTGCACGGTGGGACAAGTTCTTGAAGGGGGGACAACAAAGGCCCGAAATTAGCTCAAATATTCAAGAAAGAGGTGCTGGCCCGGTAGGCCACCTGAACTGGGGAGCCACAGAGTGATCGAGGAAAATCACCATTTTTTTTTTTGAGTTAGCAAGAGAATGTTAGCGGTGAAGACCTAAATGCATGCTGGTGTGGGTTGCCTATCTAAAATGCAAGTTAGAACCAGAGGAAAATTCTAAAGCCATACGAATAACTGGGAGATCGCAAACCCATCATGTTTTTTTTTTGGTAAAGGGGAACTCGGGGTTCACGGTCGCCAAGTTATTCGCCTCTGGTGGGGTCCTATGTTAGACATACCTGTGTAACACTCACGGTCGCATGAGTGTTCCGTAGTTGGAGCGCAGCTTGTGCTTAACCATCTGCAAAACAACTTGAAGCACAAGATATAGAAATAATACCCATATGAATCAATAAAGCTTTAAAGATTCCGGGGAGTAAACGTCCACTCCAATTGCCGCCGATATATAGTCAACGTCAACTTATGTTGCCGTTAACTGTGCATTGGCGTCCAACGATATGGACGTCTACTGGCCAGCGGATCAGGCCGAAAATATAGGTATTGGAAGGCCATGGGGACTCTATCGTCTCCTTCCTTCGTCCCCTCCTTCCTCAACTGCAA
This sequence comes from Colocasia esculenta, assembly GCA_014218235.1. Classification (NCBI taxonomy): domain Eukaryota; kingdom Viridiplantae; phylum Streptophyta; class Magnoliopsida; order Alismatales; family Araceae; genus Colocasia; species Colocasia esculenta. The sequence continues at coordinate 164,010,438 of CM024754.1, read as the reverse complement.
ACCAGTGAGTTTAGGAATGAGTTGGAGCAACTGAAATGGCCTCTTCGTCAACCGGAAAGTTTGCAAGCATGAACCCGGGGATCCTGAGCGAAGTCCCGGGGCATTTGAGCACCAAATTGGCCAACAGAGAGGTACGTGTTACTCATTTCACCCTTGTTTAGGCTGAAAACGCCCCAAACCTCTTCTTACAGGGTGCTCATGGATGTGCAGGAGGTGCCTGCCTTCCCGAGCCAAGGCCAAGTACGGGCCTTCTCCTGGCTTGTGAATTTGGTGAATGCCATCACCTTGGACATGAGAGGCTTCATCGGGATGTGGAACCTGAGCTTTATAGTGGTGTTGGCGAAGAACATGAAGGATATGTGGTGGGGCTTTGACGCCCTGGGAGCGCTTGTGGAGCTGTGGCACCCGCACACACACACATTCGTGTTCTAGGGGTTTGAAGCGAGCGTATTGCTGGAGGAGGTGGAGTGGTTCTTGGGTTGGAAGCGGAGCCTAGAGTACGATGTGACGACGCCTCTTCTCCCATGGGAAGAGATCCTGGCGGACATCGTACAGGACAAGAAGGAGGTGCTGAGAATGACGAACAAGCATGGGATCTTCCTAGACCTGGCTGGCCTGGTGGTTGATCCAGCATGCGAAGGAGATTAGCGGAGAGAGAGCGACCCGAGGACTGACACTCTGCCTAGATGGAGTGTTCCTGTTCCCCACTAGTGGAGACTTCCTCCTCTACGAGCATGTGGGAATCCTGACTCTGTTGTGGCATGGGTAGTCACTTGCCCCTGCAGTGCTAGCACACCTCTACAGCTCTCTGACCACGATGAGTTTAGGCGGACGCACATGCGGGAGCTTGTTCCTGCTTCAGGTATGGATGGAGGCTCACTTGAAATTTGATTTTGCTGAGAAGCACCCTACCCCCTCCAGAATCTTCCTTCGGAGCTCGGTGCATTGTAGCAGGGCATGGTATGAGCCAGAGGATGAAATTAAGTGTGTGACAACACACTTGAAGAGCAGAGATGCATGGCAGGACTACCTGGGCTACTTCCCTGTGGAGGACTTTATAGTCAGGCCACTGTTCATGAGGGCAATTGAATTCAGAGTTCACACCAGGGAGGACAAGACTTGTGGTTGATTGGGGCAGATCGGATGGTGGTGTACCAGCCACATCGGTGCCATTGTCAGCTTGGAATTCCACGGGGCATCCCAACTTCATCCAACTGCACCGACATGATCATCCTGGGGAGAAATGAGAAGCTGATGAAGAAGGCAAGGAAGACTTGGGAGAGGTATACAGTGAGTAAGAAGGTGGGACAGGCTGTGCAGGAGAGTTGGGAGGACATCTGGAAATATGAGGAGTTTATTGACACTATTCGCCCTATTTCTTGTGATTTTTACATGGCCCGTAGGGCAAAGTGATGTATTTCCCTCATTTCAATAAGTGTAACACAGATTAGAATGAATAAACAATGAGTTGTATTGAGTTCAATTGTGTTGAATTGCTTGAATTGTGTGAAATGGTGCTTGATTTGACTCCAAAGGTGCTGAATTGGCCTCCAATTGAGTGAATTGAGTGTTTGGTGGAAGACTAAATGCGCAGGAGTTGGCATCCACATCGATGGACGCCAAGAAATGGTAGACGGCCAAAGGGTTGACTCTAACCGTCAGACAAACGGTAGACGTCCAGATCAATGGCCGTCTCATTCAAACTAAACGTCCACAATAAGGACATTGACCGGATCTCGAGGTCTGACAGGGGTGTCTCGGGGCGAGATATAAACGGCCCACCAGTGGTCGTCGACAGTACGTCAACGGCCATATGGTGGACGTCACAAAAAAGGTAAACGGTAGGGCCCTTGACGTCAACTTTAAAAAATAGCTTTTTGCGAACTGACGCTTCTCCGGCACCATTTCACCTTCCCGAACCACCGGAGAGCGCCCCTTCCTTTTCTTGCCGACCACCTCCTATTCTTCCTTGCTCTCGTTCTCCATCCTCTTTCCATCTTTCTTTCATCTTTTGATCGGATCGGATCGCGGACTGTGCTTGAACCGCATTGCAAGAGATGGCGAGGGAGAAGCGGTTGATGCTCCGGGGTTGTTGCCAACCGAGGGAGGAGGAAGCGGGAGCGACGACAGGGGAGGAGAACACGGCGGAGGAGGAAGAAATGGCCACCGCGGCCAGTGGCAGTGCGCCGGAAGGAGAGGATACGACTGGCAATGGGGAAGGAGAGGAAACAGAGGTCGAGGCATCCCGGAGGGCCAGTGTCACCCCAAGGTAGGTCGCCTAGCCCCTAAACACTTGTGGGAGTGTTTGTAGAAAGTGGGATAGAAGGGGAAATAGGGGAAAGGCCGTTCAGTTCAACAGGAACTCGACGTCAACATCGGTTGACGTCGGGGTCTCTTAACGTCCAAGGCGTTGCCGTCCAGATAAACTTAACGGCAATACTCTGGACGTTAACCTTTGAACTTAACGGCCACAAACATGCCGTTAACTCTGGTTAAACGGCCATACCCTTGATGCCAACTCTTTTTAAACGGCAATCGATACTGACATTGACTTTTCTGTGTTTTTGCAGGGCAAAGGCAGAATGAGGAGCAGAGTCACCTGGGACTTGTGTTGGGCTTAGTATCGGGCACTACCGGAGGCCCAGCAGACGCGGATTGCCCGGATGGGGTTCGGGCATCTCCTGTCGGTGCGGCCCTTCCACGTGGACGTCCCGTACCTCGAGGCACTGAGGGAGAGGTGGGACGAGGATTGCAAGGCATTCATCATGCCTTGGGGACACATGATACCCACATTAGAGGACGTGGCATATTTGACTGGACTGCCAGTTCTGGGAGAGCCGGTAGTGGGGCAGGAGAGGAGGGACTACTATGATGACATAGTAGAGTTGTTGGGGCCAGAGTTTGTGGCCGGGAGGAGGAGACCAATCCGGAGCATCTTGCTCGGATCACTGTCGGAGGCAGTGGGGGTGAGAGGACCTCTAGAGACCCTTGAGGAGTTCTACACTGGGGTGCGGGGATCGCTCCAGCTGGGAGACCGGAGCGAGGAGAGGTCCGTCTGGATCTTCGCTTCCTACCTCTTCGGATGACTCTTGTTCATGACGCAGTCATCTCAGATGAACTACAAGTTCGTGCTGCTGCTACGAGACCTGGAGTAGGCAGGGCGGTATGCTTGGGGCGCCGCGATGCTGGGGCACCTCTTCTCTCTTCTCCCCAGTAGCTCGCGGCGTTCTCAGAGCACCGGGGGCTTCACCCCCTTCCTACAGGTACACAAATTTTCTTTAAATGCTCATCATTGAATATTATTATTGAACTGCCTGACTGACATTGCTTTTCTTCTTGCCTTGCAGATCTGGGGGTATACCCGCTTCCCCATGGGACGCGGGGCGTTGAGAGAGGGGAGCCTAGCCATGGTGCCCTCATGGCCCGGTGGGAGGTGGCGCCAGATCCGAGGGTGACGGACCGGCGCGCGGAGGACGTGAGGGCTGCACTTGACCACTACCCCCACGACGAGGTAAAAAGCTCAACTAGCACCCTTTATTTCTTGCCTTGAATTCCATTTCATTTGATGTGACTGACCAGTGTTTTTCTTCTTTTTGCAGGTGGTGTGGATCCCTTACTGGGGAGAGGCAGACGCGTCTCACCCAGTGGTGGCGATGGGTCGCCCATTGTTTGACCGCCACCTACTCCTGCTGTGCTTGGGGACATGCGACTTCTGTACCTGGAGCTGGTGGTGCGGACCTTGGGTTGGCACCAGCCGACCCTGGAGGTGCCTTCCCTAGGCAGAGAGGGACACTCCCGTCGACGCTTCTTCGCCGAGGACCGGGACTAGGGCGAGGAGCACGGGAGCACAGTCGCCTACTGGCGAGAGGGAGGGGAGCAGGTCCTACAGTACACGGGCCTGCAGGACAGCGCAGCATACCTGGCTCACTACCGGGTACGCTATGCCGGGCGACTCCGGCTTGATCGGAGAGCGGTAAGTAGACTTCTAGTTTTAAACCTTTGTCATTTAAATTGCTTTACTTGATTCTAACCTTGATGCGCAAATGACAGATGCCGAAGTCACAGGCGGTACGCCTCCTCGAGGGGAGGCTGGCAGAGCAGGCTATGGAGATGGAGAGGCTCCGTGCCGAGACATGGACACTGGTAAATAACATCTCAACCTTGACCGTATCTTGAATTGGCTTGATTTGGTCACTGACCAAGGTTTGTGGATGTAGAAAGAGGAGCTAGCACGGGTGCGGGCGAGCAGAGATGCGGGGGCGAGCTCGTCTGCATAGCCGGTTAGTGGGGACCTGGCAGTCCGACTGCAGGAGGCCCTGGACAGGGCGCAGGTGAGAGTCTGGGAGTTGGAGGCGAGCAGCCAGGTGCTGGGGACAAGGGTTGCGGAGTTGGAGGCTGAGGTAAGACAAGGACCCTTTCCTTTTCTACACATGATTTGCTTAACCTGACATGTTGCCCCTTTTTTAGCGGCAGGGAGCGGGGGCGACCCTCCAGGCGCAGATGGAAAGTCTGCGGCTGGAGTTGATGAGAGTGGAGGGTCGCCTGCTCGAGGCGAGGGAGCGGGAGGCGAGAGAGAGAGAGAGGGAGGCAGACAGAGCCTGGATAGAGATTGCAAAGAACTACGAGATTTTGAAGGATCGGGTGCTGAAGAAGCACCGGGAGCAGCAGCAGGCGGCCCAACAGGAGGCACAGGGGAGGACGGCGTCAGCCTTTGCCTCACTAGACGACATTGTGTCCTTAGGGGACCCGTACGTGGGATGAGGAGGGCTGCAGCGGCCAGAGGCATCAACAACGTCGAGACCTCCTCTCCCTGACCGGCGTCGGGAGAGGGAGGAGGAGGAGGTGAGCAGCTCGCGTAGGTAGAGGCCTAGCAAGAGAGAGAGGAGAGAGGAGTGATTTGTACCACCAGGGGCATGCCCCTATCATGATATGTACAGACTTGATTCATTTAGTGGATTTTGTGGATTTCATCATTTTGTGTGCTTGAATGATTTGCCATTTGTGTCATGTTTCCTGCATTCACAACACTTAAAGGAAAAAAGTTAGTGTAGATCTGCCTTTAGCCCCTTGCCTAAATGATGTACCTTTCTTGAGATCTGGTCAATGGGCTAATGTCGAATTAAAGATAGGAACATAAAATGAAATAAATGAAGGGAAATATGCACATGCATTTTTTTCTTTTTATTTTTTTGATTTTGTTGTTGTTTTGAATAGGAAAATAAGTAGAGTATATGTACATATTACCACTATTTTTTCTTGGATTTTACGATTTTTTTGGGTTGAAATAAGCGAGAAATATGTACATGGTGAAGTATATACATCGAGAGACTCTCTTTTGTTTTTTTTTTTCTCATTTTCCATTTTTTTTTAGTTTTTTAGTTTTTGGACTCTAAGACACATATTCATCACATGTCGAGGCATAGGGTTCTCATAGTCTACTTAGCCACATAGGCCATGAGCAAGGAGGATTGTGCATGAAATCCTTGATATTGGAGACTACCCCTAGCCTTCTTGATATTTTCCACTATGGAGGGTCTTATAAGGTCAAGCTGTCCCTAGAGGGAGAAATTGGAAGAAATAAATAGAAGGTCATACGAGGATTTTGTTCAAACCACTTTTTGTTTCCAAACCGACATCTTACACCAAAAGACTTGGTCAACAATTATTTTCAGCGGTATCTTTCATTTCTTTTCATTTCTAGGGTGGAGGTATGTACTATTTGCTACCTCCTTGATTTGATCAGCCTTTTTCTGGGTACGTACTTTTTGCTACCCTTTTTTGACCTTCTTGGCTTTTCTTTGCCCCTTTTAGGTTTGATTTATCATTTAGCCCTTTTGCATTTTGTTGATTGCCCCTGTTTATAGTGACCTTGTCTTTTAGGTGAGAGTGGGTGGTCCCCTACTCATGGTTTGACCCTTTTCCAAACTTGACTGAATAAGAAGAGAATAGGGTTATATTGACCAAATTAGACCGTCCAAGTGTGCTTATAATTTTCCAGCTAAAGAATGGTACTTCAACATCGTGTGGTGTGTGAGGGGACCCTACCTTGCTAATGACCAAGTGAAAAGTAGAGTCTCAGACCCACGACATCGACAAGTGATGAATAATAGACTTGACCGACCGACAGACTAAGGGTAGAACTTCTTGAGGTAGACTGCATTCCAAGGATGCGACAACTCAACTCCCTGGAGTCCACTAACCTATAAGCGTTTCCTGAGTACGCTTCTTTGACAACGAACGGACCTTCCCAATTTTCTTGCAATTTACTCCTGGGACCTGGTGCCTTAATGATTTTTCGCTTTAGGACCAATTCACCCACTTCAAAATTTCTCTCAAGCACTCTTTTGGCATAAAAACGCGCAATTCTTTGGTGATAAACTTGAGCGTGGTCAGCCGCTATCATTCGCCTTTCATCTAAGAGTTCAAGTTGTGCTAACAAGGCCTCCCGACGTTGATCGGGGTCAAGCTCAGAATCTAATTGAACTCGAAACGAAGGGACGAAGATCTCATATGGGAGTATTGCATCTGATCCATATGTCAAAGCATAGGGGGTTTGCCCCATAGGAGTTCGGACCGAGGTGCGATAAGCCCAAAGAGCCTCAACTAAGCGGTCCGGCCAATCGACATTGTTATGAGATTTGCAAGTTTTCTTTATGATTTTGATGAGAGTTTTATTAGTAGCTTCCACTTGTCCATTACATTGTGGATAATATGGGGATGAATGATGCAAATTAATGCCATATTTACCACACATGTCGCGAAGTTCCTGTGAAGTGAATTGCAGTCCATTGTCGGTGACGATGTGCCGAGGCACGCCGAATCTTGCAAGAATGTTGCGTTTGATGAACTTGACCACTGTTGAAGCTTTGACTTCTATGAATGCTTCCGCTTCAGCCCACTTTGTGAAGTATTCAGTGGCGGTCAGAATGAAGGACTTACGGATTTCTCCGGTTCTGTCCGCAAGAGGACCGACCACGTCGAATGCCCACATGGAGAAAGGCCATGGAGCAATGAGAGGGTGAAGAGAAGAGGAAGGAGCATGAATTTTGTCACCGTGCAATTGACATTTAGCACAATGACGGACAAAGTGACGACAATCTTCTTTCATGGTGGGCCAGTAATAGTGTCTTAGCAACTTTTGAGCAATTGCTCTACCATTGACATGACCACCACATTCACTAGAGTGAGCGGCTTCAATAATGCTTTGAGATTCGATTTCATCGAGGCAACGAACATAAACCCCACTGAGGGACTTCTTGTAGAGGACGTCACCTATGATCTTGTAATGCTCCGAGACGCGGCGAATGGCCCGTATGTCAGCAAAGGTGGCATAATCAGGAAAAGATCCATCTTTGAGAAAGTTTTCGATGTCAAAATACCACGGATGACCATCTTCGAGGTCGATTTCAGGCTCTTTTGAGAGTGCATGGACCCGAAGGGAAGGAGACTTGAGTTGAGAAAACCAAGGATCAACATGAGAAGGGACTCTTAACCTTTGAACCGAGACGGTTTCAGAAGATTTTCCCAATGGAATATGAATGGAAGAAGCCAGGGAGGCGAGAGAATATGCTAGAATGTTTTGAGCCCTAGGAGTGTGGACTAGGGTTAGCTTCCTAAACTGTCGGACTACCTTTCCTACCAATTCTTGGTATGGTTTCAACTTGGGATCCCGGGTCTGGTACTTGCTGAGGGACTGCCGGAGTATCAATTATGAATCTCCAATTATCCTTAACTCTTTGACCCCGAGCAACATTGCCATTTTTAGCCCAACTAGGAGTGCCTCATACTCAACCACATTGTTTGTGGCACGGATGGTTAATTGATAGGTGTGCGGAATGACCACCCCTTTCGGTGAGAGGAGGACTACCCCTATTCCACACCCTTTGGAATTGAGAGCCCCATCGAAGTAAAGTATCCATGAAGGTTCACCATCGATAATGGCTCCTAACTCTTCATCCGGAAAACTTTCATCGACAGGAGAATATGAAGGTAAGGGGTGGTGGGCCAAATGCTCGGCAATAGCATGCCCCTTGATTGACTTTTGGTTGACATAGGTGATATCAAATTGATTAAGGAAACTTTGCCACCTTATCAACCGCTCAGTCAGGATGGGCTTCTCAAGCAAGTACCAAATTGGGTCCATACGTGCCAGAAGTTTCACCTCATGAGCTAGGAAATAGTGTTTCAGCTTCTGGGCAACCCAGACGACGGCCGCACACGTTCTTTCCATGGCAGTGTACTTCTTCTCAGCCTCATTGAACAACTTGGATAAGTAGTACACCGCTCTCTCCTTCTTCTCATCGTCATATTGGGCCAAGACTGCTCCAGTTGAATCTTTAGTGGTTGACACATAGAGCAATAAAGGCCGACCCGGGACCGGAGGAGCGAGAACAGGGGGATTGAATAAATAACTCTTCAATTCTTCAAATGCCTTTTGACACTTATCGTTCCAATCAAACTTTGCCTCTCCTTTAAGCATCTCATAGAAGGGCTTTCAATGAATTGAATGCTGGGAGATGAACCTCCTAATGAATTGAAGTCTGCCAATTAGCCCTCTAACTTCTTTGATATTCCTAGGAGGAGGCATGTCGATTATTGCTTTGGCCTTGTTGGGGTCAATCTCAATTCCCCACTTGCTTACTATGAACCCTAGCAATTCCCCGAGGAGACTCCAAAGACACACTTCTTGGGGTTCATTTTGAGCTTATGTTCTCTAGACCATTGGAGAACTGCCTGGAGGACCTCAGCATGGCCATGTCGAGTCTTTGATTTAACCAAGACATTGTCCACATAGACCTCCATGTGCACATGCATCATGTCATGAAAAATTTCCATCATTGCCCTTTGATAAGTTGCTCCTGCATTCTTTAATCCGAAGGGCATCACAACATAACAATAGGTCCCCCAAGGCATTGTGAAAGAAGTTTTCTCCTGGTCTTCCTCCACCAGACGGATCTGGTTATACCCAGAGAAACCATCCATGAATGACAACATCTCAAAGCCGGCAGTATTGTCCACTAGGACATCTATATGTGGAAGGGGGAAATCGTCCTTTGGGCAAGCACGATTAAGGTCACGGAAATCTATGCAGATCCTAACCTTACCATCCTTCTTCATCATGGGGACGATATTAGCTACCCATTGTGGATAAAGCACAACCCTAATGAATTTGGCTTTATGCAACTTGTCAACTTCCTCTTTGATCTTGAGTGCAAGCTTGGGATGTAGCCTCCTCAGTTTTTGTTTGACGGCTTTTGCGTCAGCTTTTAAGACTAACCGGTGCTCGACCAAAGAGGTGTCAAGTCCCGGCATGTCCTCGTAGGACCAAGCAAAACCATCAGAGAACTCTTTAAGGATAGCTACAAGGGCTTCTTCTTCTTCAACACTCAAGTTGGCACTAATCAAAACTACCTTTGGTGATTCTTCGGTGCCAAGATTAACCTCTTTAGTGGGCTCATCCGCAGCCATGGTTGGCTCGTCGAACCTCTTCATGCCATCCACATAGGAGCTCACTGGGTCCTCTTCTTCTGACTCAGGATCTCCCGGCTCACCCTTCTCATCGAAATCTAGCACATAGACTCCTAAACCATCATCTATAGAGTCACCTTCTTCAAAATCAGCCTCTACAAGGGTAGGCTCCTCAAGAAACTCCGGGACTTGACTCAACTTAGCATACCTCTTAGCCAAGGCCATGACATAATGGGTAGGAACTTGCCTACCCTTCTCCTTATGAACACATGGCTGAGGGGAACTAGACTCTTCTAAACTTTGACCTGACTCTAGACTAGACTCTAAACCTGACTCTAAACTAGAATCTAGACCACTATGTGCAGGACTACTATGTACAAAACTATGTACAGGGGGAGTGCCCTCAGAGGGGCGAGAATGAAGATTTAGGCTGGAGAGAGTCGGCCCCTGGCCGATCGGAAGAGACTCCAAAGAGGAAGGGTGCTCGATGGAGACCTCGCATTCCCACCTTTCAAAATTGGCATTTTTGTTTGGGAGTCAAGGCTCAAAACCATGAGTTGTTGACTCAATGATGCACCGATTGGCCAGGTGAGGGATGGAGGAAGGATAGGGGGAGAAAGAAGAGAGAAAGAAGGGGATGGAGGAGGAGAGTGAGGTGCCAGGCACATCTCAGTGGTGGGAGATGGAGGGGATGAAGGTGATGAGGAGGGAGAAGATGGAGAGTCAGAACCAAAGAGTGAAAGAAGGCCGAAGTCTTCGCAGACTTCTTTGATTTCAGCAACTTCCTCTTCTTCCTTGCTCTCGGAGTTAGACAACTCCTCTACCAAAGGCTCTCGGGTTCCTGGTTGGAGGGGCCCCTGAATGAAGTGTTCTCTCAGGGTCCAGGTAAGATGTTGGTAGGGTATGAATGGATCCGAGTGAATTGGGTCTGGGTGGAAACCTAGACCAGCCCTATCTAGCAACCTTCTCGTCTAGACACTACAGATAGGACCCTGCTCATTCCTACCCAATCCTCGGCCATGGATATAGCCGATCTTGGCCATCACTTCCCAATCCTTCCCTTGAGGACATGGGATATGCTCAAACTTTCATTTGACTGAGGAGGTTGGTTTAGATCAAAGGGTAAGGGGCAGTCAAAGATGGACATGACTGGCTTCTTCCCCTTGTCTGGAATGAACAAATGTGGCATCTGCTCTGAGGTGATAGCATTGAGAGTTTCCAAGGTAGGAATGCTCTTGATTTTGATAACCCGCCCATTGAATGGGAATTTGAAACATTGGTGGGCGGTAGAAGGGACCCCTAGGGTTTGCTCTAGCCAAGGACGGCCTTGTAAGTCGGGTCGACATCTAAAACTAGAAACTCAGAGGACATAGTGACGGGCCCTATCTCGAGCTGAAGAGCTATCTTACCTTTGGCAACCCTTTTGGAATTGTCGTAGGCAGCAATAGTGGAGCAGATTTTCTCCAGATTGTCCTCCCCCAAACCCAATTGCTTAAGGGTCTTCATCGGATACACATTGATGGATGCCCCAGTGTCAATGAGCGTGGAGTCCACCGAAACCCCGTTGAGGTTGATGGTAAGACAGAGAGGAAGTGAACGACACTCGGGGGCAGCAAGATCTTTATCCGAGAAAGAGATTGAGGGTCCTTGGGTAAGGGAGAGGATAGCATTGGTGACCCCACTAGGAGGAAGGTCATCATTGACCATGACTTTCTGGAGGAATTGGAGGAGGGTGGACTGATGAGATGGCGATCTCCGAATCAATTCCAAAATAGACACCCTTGCGGGAGTCTTATCCAAGTGTTGCAGAATGTCATACTCGGTGCCGGCAGGGGGTGGAGGTCCATTATCCTCCTCATCTTGAGATGGCCGCGGGAGAGGAGGAACAATCCGGTTCCTGAGTGTGACATGAACGTCTTCTTGAGCCCTAGGGAGGATGAGTTGGAGAGGTTTAGTCCCATGGGTAGATGACTTGTAGGCAGGGGTAGCAGGAATGGAAGGGTATGCATCCTGATACACGGGTCGAATAAGAACCAAAGACCGCTCTTCTAAAATGGCATCTACGGTGGTGGAGGGCTCTTTGGACTCTATGGAGGGACACGGGTACCATTCGTCAAAACCTTCTACCCCCCATTGTTGTTCTCTCCTCACGACCCGTGCTTCCGAATGTGTCAAGGTGTGGACATTCTCTTGGGGTTTGGAGGAGGAGGGATTGTTGCTTTGGTGGTTGGGGAGAGGGTTCTGGACAATACCAAGGTCCCTTTTGGTGTACCTAGACTTGTCTATGGCCACCTTGACATCCTCCCAATTAATCCTACCTTGGTCGTTCATGTCGTACACCCAGTCACGGAAAGTGAAGCAATTGTGGAGTTCGTGACCATGGGCCCTATGATAAGGATAATATTTTGAGGTGTCCACCCTCGGATTGACGCTTTCCCTTTGTGGGGGGAGCCAGATAGCATCACAAGACATGAGGGCGAAGAATACGTCCTCGAGGGTCTCAGGGAGAGGAGGGTAGTGAGACCTTTTGGGACCGGGCTGGGTGTAGCCAGAAGGAGGAGGAACAACAGAATAAGACTTGGAGGGGTGTGACGAGAATTGATGGGGATTGGAAGGAGGGTTGGAAGACTTGTTAGGAGGCCTCAATGGCTGGCTGCAAGCACTAACGGATTCGTTGACGATCACCCCCTCGGTGGTAGGTGCCGCGGGAGCCTTACGTCGCTTGGGCTTCCCTTCGAAGAAATGTGGAAGAGAGGAGTCCTTGATCTGATTCTGAACCACCCTAGCTCGATTATAAAGATGTGCGAAGGAGGGGAACTCACTTAGCATCAAAATAGAGCGGAGCAAAGGGGTGGTGATGGTGACTAGAATGGTTATGGCTTGGGACTCTGGGATGGGTATGTCGGCTCTTGAAGCCATGGATCTCCATCAGTTTGCAAAGGTAACAAAGTCTTCATTCGGCTTCATCTTTTCTGCCACCAAGTCGGGAAGTGTAGGGACTTGAGTAGCCATGTATGAGAAATGCGAGATAAATCGCTCGGAGACTATGTCGAAATTAATAAGATCCGATGCGGGTAAGGAGGTGAACCACCTCAAAGCTTCCCCCTCTAACGATTGTTGGAAGAGGTGAACTAAGAGGACCCGATCGTACAGCCACCGATGGGAATCCATGGTAAAACCAGCAAGGTGGAATTGAGGGTCGGAGGTCCTGTCATACTTGCGGTATTTCGGGGCCTTGAAACCCGGGGGAAAGTAGGCGTTGGGAAGCTTGCAGTAGTTCTGAAGGGAATGAGGCTTAGAAAGAGACAGAGATTCAGCCAAGAGCTTCCTAATAAGACCCTCCATCTCCGATCGAGAGATGGATTCAGATTAAGCGGGGGGTGTGGGCTGAACATTGGGTGGATAGGAGAAAGGAGGAGTAGGTAAAGGAGTGGGAGGATTCGGAGTGGAAATGGGGACGGGGGAGATGGGAACCCGTGAAGGAGTGACGGGCCTAGGAGCGGGCCTAGATGAAGAAGCATGGAAAGGAGAAGGGGATGGAGGGGAAGGAGAGGCCGCTGCCCGGACAGTATGCTTAGAAAGCATAGAAATGATGTCTTCGGGCGAATAGCGGGAGAGAAGCTTGGAGAATTCGGGGTCTTCCTGAGCATCTTGAGCATATGTGGGGTTGACCCTTAGACTCACACTCCCCTCATTATCAGCTTGAGAGGAGGAGGACCGAATTGATTTTTCGGGTTGGATATCAATGTTGACCATTCCGACAAATTCACCATTGAAATTATCATGGATAACATCATCATATTCGAATGCCGGATTGTTAGTCATATCGCAAGAGTTCAACCAAGAGTCCATTTAATCAACACAACCTACCAATTTTAAGATGGTTTAGTTGATTAATTACACTGTTATCAGGAAGAAAGTGGATCTCTATCAAACAATGTTATCAAACAACGTCCCAAAATTTTAGAGATTGAAGTTGTGTGTTAAATAACTTTTGTAAAAGGCCAATTTCTCTCACTCCTCACTCAAACCCGGGTGAATAGGTGAACTAAACAAGAAGGGTAAAGGTCCTCCTGCCCCGTACCATGAGGGAATCCACGAAATTTAGGGACTTATAGAGTTCCCCTTGGAACCAACCCGATTTACCTAAGAGGGAATCCTTGAGTAAAAGGTTGTAAACCAAGGAGGGGCTATCCTAAAATGTGTGGGGAGGCTAGAACAGATGAGATGAAGGAACCCCTTGTGACTGAGGACCGTTAAGAATCAAACATGAAGCAAATAGAAAGCAAAACAGATCAAAACAGTCAAGAACAAGTTTCTGTGAGATAAACGGCAAGCACATGGACGCGCAGTTCATCAAAAACATATTGACAGCATGATCGACTGATGCGGAGTATGTGTAAACGGCCAGATAAGTGGATGTTAAAAAGAACTAAATGGCAGGAGAAGTTAACGCTTACCTGGGTAGACAGCGGGATCTATGGCTGTTTACCTGGATACAGAATGAAACCGTGGCAGCACTGCTTGTCCTACCGTGATCGCCAAAAGAGAGTCTGTGGACGCTTTGTTCGCCGTACCCCGGTGACTGTGGGTCCTCCGGAGGCTCACAAACGTCGCTGCTCCCTCGTAGGCGATGGAGGGTTGTTGATTGACTCCGTTGACTCCCCATTTGACTGAGTTGACTGGAGAGAAAACAAAGAAAACAACAAGAGAAAGGGAGATGTTGTGATCGCCAGGGCCTTACCTGTGCCCAAGGGGATGTTGTGACCATGTTGGTGACGCTGCCTCACGTAGCGGACGGAGATGGGGCCTCAACTTCTCCTTCTTCGGCCGGCCAAAGAAAGAGAGCTCCACGGTCTCGTATAAGTATCCCTGCCACAGAAAGAAGACTCTATTAGACTCTAAGAAGTGCAGTGAATGCTCAAAAATGAAAAGATGAGGCCCAAAAGGAGAGTCTCGTACCGGTTACGGGCTTGAGAAGAGGGGTGGCCAAGTGTTATGTCCACCCTTCTTCCCTCCGTTTTTGGTTGGGAAACCCCTTATAAGTGTGTAGGAAGGTGCCCTACGTGCCTAGGGTGTGTGGGAGTGTGTGTATAACATGCAAGACTAAAGAGTAAAGGAAGGGAAAGAGAGAAAGAGGAGGGGGTGATCCTCGTTGCTATGGCGTTGCTGACTCCCTGGTGGGCTCCTCCAGCTCGGGATGAAGCCTCCTAAACGTCCCAGATGATGAGAAGGAGAGAAAGAGGAAGGATGAAAGGATGGGTGCACTTTTTCTCTCTTCTTTCAAGGCAATAGCATGTGGACGTCCAGCTTCTCCCCCTTTGCTTAGAGGGCCAGAGGGTGAGTTATATAGACAGTGGGGGTCGGATCTAGGGTGCCTAGGATGCTAAGTGTGAAGAAACACACTTGCACACTTGGCAATCCATGTGTTTAAGCTCCAACCAATGGGAGGGGGCCACATAGGATTTTTACTGGGTCAATGGGGTGCCAAGGTGGCCCATATACCCGTTGGGAACGGCTATATGCGTTGCATGGCCGAGAGAATGGCGCTAGTGGGCTGGAATCTCGGGCAGTTGCACAGACCAGGTAAACCCAGATTGACGTCTAATGATCCTGCCGCCAACCCTATGCAGGCGTCAACATGGGTGAACGCCAACTAGAGTCGATGTCCACAGGGATTGCCGCCAACATGAAGTCAGCGGCAGTCGATGCTGCCGTCTACATGGGATCTGAGGCAAGTCAACAAATGGTCAAACGGGCCTTGTTGGGCCATGGAACCATGCGGGGATGGGCCAAATCTTGCATCTACACCTGCATCATCTCGTCAACCTCTGCAGTTGCTCATCTACTGTCTCTCCCACGTCCCTACCAGTCTAAAGAAGCCCTAGACTCTCCTGCAGATCTACTCTAGGGATGAGAGAAGACCTAGGACCGACCGTCAAGTCTAGAAGCCTACGTGCTATCCCCTGGTAACACGGGTAGGTGAACCCACTCACCGGACGCCCATATACCCTCAAGCCCGTGACTCTGCTAACATCCTCCAGGCTGGGGATCATATGCCCCCATGGGAACACGAAGGCAGTTGCCTCCTCAGCCCACCTGCTACGTAAGGCCTGGGTAAGAGGGGCATCCGCCCTCATCCTCTCCATCCTCAACACTTCCCTGAACCCCATATCATCTAACCTATCTCTCTAGAATCCGGGGAGGGCTAGGTATACTGCTAAGGCCAGAAGCCACGAAACTCGGGCCCTCATTTCACCCTAGAAGCGCAAATTAGTCAATTGGTCAGATTAAACATGTCTTTATTGGTCTCTCGGCTGAGGTCGTGGTGACCCAGTGGGTCGCGACCTTGTCCGGACGCTCCGATGCGTCGCGACATGGCCGCGACACCTAAAGGGACTGCGACCATGTCG
Organism: Colocasia esculenta; assembly: GCA_014218235.1. Classification (NCBI taxonomy): domain Eukaryota; kingdom Viridiplantae; phylum Streptophyta; class Magnoliopsida; order Alismatales; family Araceae; genus Colocasia; species Colocasia esculenta. The sequence goes on along the minus strand of CM024754.1, from coordinate 163,994,557 downwards.
CGACGGCCTTGGCCAACGCATCTTTGTCGGGGCCTCTGACCCCGTCGTGACTACTGGTGTCGCGACGGGGCAGGGCGTCACGTTCTCAAACGATGGCCAACCGAAGCTTCCTTTGTCCGATGGCTGTTTTCTGGGCATCACGCCCTACATTGACCCTCTATGGGGCTTGTTCATCACACACACACCATCAATCCAAGGGATAGGGCTTCGAAAACCTACATTTTTCATGGCCGCCTCTTGCGCCATCGCCGCCCCTCGATGTCAACGGCCGGTGCTTCTTCTTCCTCCATTTCCACCTCTGGAACATCCTCCGCCGCCGGAGGAGCCTCCTCGCACCGCCGGGTGGCCCACGTCGCTGGAGAGAGAGAGAGAGAGAGAGAGAGAGAGAGAGAGAGAGAGAGAGAGAGAGAGAGAGAGAGAGAGAGAGAGAGAGAGAGAGAGAGAGAGAGAGAGCAAAGAGGGGAGTCGGAGCAAGGGATCAGGATCGCCGGAGCTCGGGGGGGGGGGGGGGGGTTCGCACATTTGAATGCACAAAAGGGGGGAGAAGAGGTTTTCTGCAATTTTGAACCCTCGATATGTGTCGCGACGGCCATGGACGACGTGTTCTTGTCGCGGTGGTCAAATGGGCCGCGACATGGTCATGACCTATTGACCCGCCGTGACATGTGGGTACCATCTGTAGTGGTCACGACATGAATAGAACAACACACACTTTGCATAAAATCCTGATTTTATTGATTCAAATGGTCAATTACAACCCCTAATCATGTCCACAACCAATCAAGCTATATTTTCAAGCCCTAGCTACCATCTGATACAATGTCTTTGTCTCTCAAAGCTCTCAAGCGCCAGGTGCTGCCTCGGATCCTCCGGGTATGAATGGTTAGACCCTCTTCAAAGCTTGATGATACTCTCGGGTCACGTCTTCATCCTCCGCCACTTCTACTGAGATGAGGCTTGTGGCACATCCCTCCCAGTGGACAATGGCGCTCCTCACATCCCATTCATCCTATTCATCATTCCTCTTCTATGCTTGGATTGGCGGGTAGTGGGAGAGGGTCGACATCACTGTGCGTGCGGCACCACACTGAAGGTAACACCGGTCGAGGTTGTAAAGGACAAGTGCTTCATCGCCGATCAGTCGAAGAGCCAAGCCAATGCGCTGAGGGACGCGGATCGTTTTGTTGTGGAGATATCTCGAGAGCATCTCGAGCCGCTCCACGGTCATCGTCTTGAAATAGGTCCTCCATCCCTTTAGTCCCTTGATCATTGCTATTGCGCTCCATGCCTGAGTAGTCATGTAGAGTGGGGCGCCGACAAAGCCAAGTGAGTGGTGAAGCATGCTCATGCATTTGACAGAAGGATCATTTGTCACCTTGAAGTTAATATGCATCCCCATCCAGCGCTCTAGGGTGACCACAGAGCCGAAGAAGGGACCGCCGGTAGCTGCAGAAGAGAGTCCAGCATAGAGATAACCGAGGACAGCCTGAGAAATGCTCATACCTTCCCATGCACAGAAGATGATGTTTACATTGGGTACGGAGAGGAGATGGTCCTGAGCAGGAAAGAGAATGTGGCCACATATGTAAATGGCAGCGGCCTTGGCAATAGCAAGGTAGTTGCCGATCTTCCTTTTGCATTGAGACATGATCCATTGCAAGATAGGAAAAAGATGGATGTGCATTTGACTGGTCGTGGTGCGCAGGTCCTCAGACTTGGTGGTGATCTCTCCAAGGATGCCTCAGGAGTCTATGCTGGTCACGGTGTGGGAGATGTGGTACTTCTCCCTTTCTTGTCTTTCGGGAGCCCCAACATGAGCTTCAACTCCTCCAGTAAGACTGTAGCCTCGAATGTAGGGAAAATGAAGGTGTGGGGTCTGTGGATGCCATAGATCCACAAGCGTAGTAAGACTATCCCACAAATGCACCATCTTGTGCTAGTTCTTGGCCAGAGTAAGAACTGTGGTAAGCCCCCATTCATGCAAATGGTTTGTGGATGTCACGGGGTGCGCATTAACCATGGCTCAAGCCATGGGATTTTTGAGAAGCGCCTGTTGCCCGGGAGGATCTGGAAGAGAGTAGAAGAGAGGGTTGGCAGAAGTAGAAGAAGAGAAGAAGAAGAAGATAGGAGAAGAGGAGAGAGAAAATCAAAGAGCTAGAGAGAGAAAGCTTACTTGAAGATCCGGTCTCTCACTAATATGCCTGGGCACGGAGGAGAGGCAGAGAAGCTCAGCATAGGCCGCCTTTGCTGCCTTGGGATCCCCATAGGGGGTGGGGTTGGTTTGGAAGGAGGAAAGAGATCTCTTCATGGCTTGAAGAGAGAGAAATGTAAGAGAGAAGAAGAAAGAGAAGATGAGCTGCGAAAATAGCCCCTACACCCCTATTTATAGACCTCTAGGAGGCCTAGTTCTCATCCTAACTCGTCCCTAGGTGATAGAGTAGCAATAGAATAGGTTTAAGAGTCATATTAGTGTTAGGAATAGCCTTAGGATAAGGAAAAGCTCAGTTTTTCACATATTATTGTGTAGAATGATGTCGCGGCGCCCCGATCCGACGCGTTAGAGTCGCGACCATCCAGGACGTCGCGACACTGTTGTGCCCCCAAGGTGAGCCGCATTTCTGTGTTTTGTGTTTTTCTTGTGTCTATACATAGTTTATTTTTGTTATTGTGGTGTGTGTACATATGTTCTTTGTTGTTATAATTGTTGCTTTGATTATTTATCAGAAAATCATAAAAAAAAGAAAACTAGAAAATAAAAAAAATGGAGCTTTACAGGTAAGTATTGTAGACGCGAGATTTGGCCCATCTCCCGCAAGGCTATTTGGCCCATTAAGCCTCGTTTGACCATGTGTTGACCAGCCTCGGATCCCATGTAGACGGCAGCATCGATGGACGCCGACTACAGGTTGGCGGCAATCACCCTGGACGTCAATAGGGTTTACCAGGTCTGCGCAACTAACCCGAGATTCCAGCCCACTTGCCCCATTGTCTCGCCCATGCAGCGCATGTGGCCGTTCCCAACGGGTATATGGGCCACCTAGGCACCCCCTTGACCCAGTAAAAATCCTACATGGCCTCTACCCATTGGTTGGAGCATTTAGCCATGGATTGCCAAGTGTGTAAGTGTGTTTCTTCACACTTAGCATCCTAGGCACTCCAATCCCGAGCTCCACTGCCTATTTAACACCCCCTTGAGCCCTCTGAACCAGAGGAGGGAGGCTGGACGTCCTTATGCTGAAGCTTTGAGAGAGGAGAGAGAAAATCTCACCCTACCTTCCATCACTCATCCTCTTCACTCTCTCCACATTCTAAACGTTCAGGAGGCTTACTTTGGAGCTGGAGGAGCCCTTGCAAGGAGCCACAACACCAACAACAAGGATCTACATCTCCTTCTCTCTCTCTTCTCTTACTTATCTTTTAGCTAGCTTGCATGTTGCACACACCTTCCCACTCACACTAGGCACGTAGGTTATCTTCCTACACACCTAGAAAGGGGTTTCCCAACCAAAAACGGAGGGAAGGAGGGTGGTCATAGCATTTGGCCACCCCTCTTCTCAAGTCCGCAACCGGTACGGGACTCACCTTTGGGCTTTCCTTTCTTTCTCCTGAACATTTGCTACACTGCATTTATCTAATAGAGGTTTGTTTGTGGCAGGAACATTGTGAACGTGACCGTGGAGCTCTCCTCCTTTGGCCGGCCGAAGAAGGAGAAGTTGGAGCCCCATCTCCGCCCGCTGCGTGAGGCCATTGCACCGACGTGATCATAGCAACTCCTTGGGCACAGGTAAGGCCCTGGCGATCACAACCTCTCTTTTCATCTCTAGTTTTCTTTGTTTCCTCCTCAGTCAACCCAGTCAACCGGGGAGTCAACCAAGTCAACCAACAATCCATCGTTGCCAACGAGAGACTAGTGACGTTCGCGAGCACCCGGAGGACATCCACCGTCAACAACGGGGACACGGCCGGGAGGCGAAACGGATCGTCTACAGCCTCTTTTCTGGCGATCACGGTGGGACAACAGTGCTGCCACGGTTTCTGTGCATCCAGGTAGGCGGCCAGCGATCTTGTCGCCTATTCAGGTAAGCGTCCACATTTCCTGCCGTTTAGTGTGTGTCAGCGTCCACATACCTTGTCGTTTATTACCTGTCTGCGTCCGTCGATCTTGCCGCCTATCATTTCATCATGAATTCTGCGTCCACCCTATGGACGTTGAGTGTCACAGTAGCATGTTTTTTTTCCTTTTTTTTTTATTGTTTTGTTGTGATTTTTTTCTTGCTTGCTTACTGATTGTCACTGACGGTCTTCAGTCATTGGGGGGTCATCTTCCTTCTCTCTTCTAGCCTCCCCTCATATTTTTAGGATCACCCTTCTTCGGTTTACGACCTTTTACTCGGGGATTCCCTCTCGGGTAAATCAGGTTGACTCCGAAGAAAACTCTATAAGTCCCTAAATTCCGTGGATTCCCTCACGGTACGGGGCAGGAGGACCTTACACCTTCCCACTTAGTTCACCTATTCATCCGGGTTTGAGTAAGATTTGAGAGAACCGTCCAAATCAAGTCAAGTTGAAGTAATACACAACCTTGATTTTTAAAACTTTTGGGGCGTTGTTTGATAACATTGATTGGTAGAAATTCACACTTCTGCTGAAAACGGTGTAATCACTTCAACTTAAACCATTCTAAAATCCATAGGTTGTGTGCTAATGGACACTTGGTTGGACCCTGTTGACATGTCTAATAAACCGGCATTTGAATATGATGATAACATCAACGATGAGATTGTCGGTATGATTAACACCGATGTTCAACCTGAAGAGTCGGCTCAGTCATCTTCTCAAGCCGACAATGAGGAGGTTAGCTTGAGGGTCAACCCCACTCATGCCCATAACACCCAAGAAGACCCCGAGTTTTCCAAACTCATGTCCCGCTACTCGCCCGACGATATCATTTCTATGCTTTCCAGGCATACCATTCGGGCAGCAGCTTCTCCCTCCCCTCCGTCCCATTCTCCCTTCCATGCCTCCTCATCTAGGCCCGCTCCTAGGCCTCTCACCCCTTCTCGGACTCCTATATCCCCCATCCCTATCTCCACTCCTGTTCCTCCCACTCCTTTACCTACTTCTACCCCGATTCCTCCACCCATCTACCCATCCCATGTCCATACCACTCCTCCCGTTCAATCCGAATCCCTGTCCCGGTCTGAGACGGAGGGTCTTATTCGGAAGCTCTTGGCCGAATCTCTATCCCTTTCCAAGCCTCATTCACTCCAAAACTACTGCAAGCTCCCCAACGTTTACTTCCCTCCGGTTTCAAGGCCCCGAAATACCGCAAGTACGACGGGACTTCTGACCCCCATACCATCTAGCGGCTTCACTATGGATTCCCATCGGTGGCTGTACGATCGGGCCCTCTTAGTCCACCTCTTCCAACAATCGTTAGAAGGGGAGGCTTTGAGGTGGTTTACCTCTTTGCCGCATCGGATCTTGTCAACTTTGACATAGTCTCCGAACGCTTCATCTCCCATTTCTCTTACATGGCCACTCAAGTCCCTACACTCCCCGACTTGGTGGCGGAAAAGATGAAGGCGAACGAAGACTTTGTCACTTATGCCAACCGATGGAGGTCCATGGCCTCGAGGGCCGACATTCCCATCCCCGAGTCCCAAGCTATAATCTTGTTGGTCACCAACACCACCCCTGTGCTCCGTTCCATTCTAATGCTAAGTGAGTTCCCTTCCTTCTCACATCTCTATAACCGAGCCAGGGTGATCAAAAATCAGATCAAGGACTCCTCTCTCCCACATTTCTTCGAAGGAAAGCCAAAGGCACGTAAGGCTCCCGCGGCACCCACCACCGAGGGGGTGACCATCAATGAGTCCGTCAGTGCCTGCAGCCAGCCTTTGAGGCCTCCTAACAAATCCTCTCATCCTCCTTCCAACCCTTCCAACCCTTCTTCCAACCCTCACCAATTCCCATCTCACCCCTCTAAGCCTTACTCTGCTGTTCCCCCTCCTTCCGGATACACCCGACCTGGCCCCAAAAGGTCACACTACCCTCCTCTCCCTGAGACTCTCGAGGACGTGTTCTTCGCTCTCATGTCCTGCGATGCGATTCAACTCCCCCCACAAAGGGAGAACATCAATCCGAGGGTCGACACCTCCAAATACTGCCCATATCATAGGGCCCATGGTCACTTCATCTACAATTGCTTTACCTTCCGTGACTGGGTCTATGATATGAATGACCAAGGTAGAATCAACTGGGATGACGTCAAGGTGGCCATAGCAAAGTCTAGGTACACCAAAAAAGACCTTGGCATTTTCAGTAACCCTCTCCCCACTCACCAAATCAACAACCCCTCCTCATCCAAAACCCGTGAGAGCGTGCATACCATCGTACACCTAGGACCTCGGGTTGTGAGGAGAGAACAACAGTGGGGGGTAGAAGGTTTCGAGGAATGGTACCCTTGTCCCACTGCCGAGTCTCAGGAGCCTTTTATCTCGGTAGATGCTATCCTCGAAGAGAGGCCCCTAGTGCTCATCCGTCCTCCCCAAGATGCTCATTCCACTATCCCCATTTCTCCTGCCAATGAGTCATCTTCCCGACCCCTCCAGCTCATCCGACCTCAGGCTCAGGAGGCCGTGCATGTCACGCTCCGGAACCGGATTATTCCTCCACCTCCGCGGCCATCCCAAGATGAGGAAGATAATGGGCCTCCACCTCCGGCTGGCACCGAATATGATATTCTCCAACATCTTGATAAGACGCCCGCAAGGGTGTCTATTTTAGAATTGATTCGGAGGTCGCCATCACACCAATCCACTCTTCTCCAATTCCTCCAGAAAATCATGGTTAATGATGACCTCCCTCCTAGCGGGGTCACCGGCGCCATTCTCTCCCTCACCCAAGGACCCTCTTTCTTTCTCGGACAAGGATCTCGCCACCCCCGAATGTCGTTCGCTCCCTCTTTGTCTCACCATCAACCTCAATGGGGTTTCGGTGGACTCCACTCTCATCGACACCGGGGCATCTATCAATGTTTGTCCGATGAAGACCCTTAAGCAATTGGGTTTAGGGGAGGAGAATCTGGAGAAGAGTTGCTCCACTATAGCCGCCTATGACAATTCCAAAAGAGTTGCCAAAGGCAAGATTGCTCTCAAACTAGAAGTCGGACCTGTCACCATGTCTACCGAGTTTCTAGTCCTTGATGTCGACCCGGCCTACAAGGCCATTCTCGGTCGTCCTTGGCTGGAACAAACCCTAGGGGTCCCTTCTACCGCCCACCAATGCTTCAAATTCCCTTTCAATGGGCGGGTAATCAAGATCAAGAGCATTCCTATTCTGGAGACCCTCAATGCGGTCACCACTGAACAAATGCCGCACCTTTTCATTCCGGATAAGGGGAAGAAGCCAGTCATGTCTCTCTTTGACTTCCCCACACCCTCTGAGCTTAGCCAACCTCCCCGGCCTGTTGTAGAACCCCATGTCCCATGTCTCCCGGGAAAAGGTTGGGAAGTGATGGCCAACATCGGCTATGTTCATGGCCGCGGGTTGGGTACGGATGAAAAAGGAGAGACCCAGAGCATCCAGGCAATTAGGAGGTTGTTACCTAAGGCTGGTCTTGGTTTCCACCCAGACCCTGTCCATCCGGACCCATTCATACCATATCAACCCCTTACCTGGACCTTAAAGGAGCATTTTGTCCAAGGGCCGACCCAGATGGGGACCAGGGAGCCCGTAATTGAAGAAATACCTTGCTCTGAGAGTGAGGATGAAGAAGAGGAAGAAGATGCCCAAATAGAAGACATTTCCGATGATTTTGGCCTCCTCTCCCTCTTTGGTTCTGATTTCCCTTCTCCCCCATCTTCTCCTCCACCTTCTCCATCTCCATCTCCTTCTATTTCTGCGTCTAATCCCCTTCTTTCCCCTCCTGTTCTCTCTCCATCCCTCATCTCGCCAGTCGAGGCTACCTTGAGTCAGCAACTCATGGTTCTTGGCCTTGACTCCAAAAAAAAAAATGCCAATTTTGAAAATTGGAAATCCGAGGTCTCCATTGAGCACCCCTCCTCTCTGGAACCTCTTCCGCTCGGCCAGGGGCCGACGCTTTCCGGCCTAAGCTCCTCTTCCTCTTGCCCCTCTAGGGGCACTTCCCCTGTACATAGTTTTGTACATAGTAGTCCTGTAAATAATGGTCTAGATTCTAGTTTAGAGTCAGGTCTAGAGGTTAGTTTAGAGTCTGGTTTAAGTCTAGGAGAGTCTAGTTCCTCTCAGCCATGTGTGCGCAAGGAGAAGGGTAGGCATGTTCCTGCCCGTTTTGTTTTGGCCTTGGCTGAGAGATGTGCTAAGTTAAGTCAGGTGCCAGAATTTCTTGAGGATCCTGCTCTCGTGGAATCAGATTTTGAAGAAGGTGACTCCGTAGATGACGGCTTAGGAGTTTATCTGTTAGATTTTGATGAGGAGGGTGAGTCAGGAGATCCTGGGTTAGGAGAAGAGGACCCAGTGAGCTCCTATGTGGATGGCACAAAGAGGTTCGACGAGCCAACCATGGCTGCTGACGAGCCTACTAAAGAGGTCAACCTTGGCACTAAAGAATCCCCGAAGACAGTTTTGATTAGTGCCAACTTGAGTGTTGAAGAAGAAGAAGCTCTGGTAGCCATTCTCAAAGAATTTTCCGATGGATTTGCTTGGTCTTACGAGGACATGCCTGGGCTCGACACCTCTTTGGTCGAGCATCGTTTAGTCCTAAAAGCCAACGCAAAGGCCGTCAAACAAAAGTTGAGAAGGCTACATCCTAAGCTGGCACTCAAGATCAAAGAGGAGGTTGACAAGTTGCACAAAGCCAAATTCATTAGGGTTGTGCTATATCCACAGTGGGTAGCTAATATCGTCCCCGTAATGAAGAAGGACGGTAAGGTTAGGATCTGTATAGATTTCCGTGACCTTAATCGTGCTTGCCCAAAGGACGATTTCCCCCTCCCACACATAGATGTCCTAGTGGACAATACTGCCGGCTTCGAGCTTTTGTCGTTTATGGATGGTTTCTCTGGGTACAACCAGATTCGCTTGGCGGAGGAAGACCAGGAGAAAACTTCATTTACAACGCCCTGGGGGACTTACTGTTACGTCGTCATGCCCTTCGGATTAAAGAATGCGGGAGCAACCTATCAAAGGGCAATGATGGCAATTTTTCATGACATGATGCATGTGCACATGGAGGTCTATGTGGACGATGTCTTGGTAAAATCAAAGACTCGACATGGCCATGCTGAGGTCCTCCGGGCAGTTCTCCAAAGGTCTAGAGAGCACAATCTTAAGATGAACCCCAAGAAGTGTGTCTTTGGTGTCTCTTCGGGGAAATTGCTTGGGTTCATAGTCAGCAAGCGGGGAATTGAAATGATCCTAACAAGGCCAAAGCAATAATCGACATGCCTCCTCCTAGGAATATCAGAGAAGTCAGAGGGCTAATTGGCAGACTCCAGTTTATTAGGAGATTCATCTCCCAGCATTCAATCCGCTGTAAGCCCTTCTACGAGATGCTTAGAGGAGAGGCGAAGTTTAATTGGGACGATAAATGTCAAAGGGCCTTTGATGAATTGAAAAGTTATCTTTTTAATCCCCCTGTTCTCGCTCCTCCGGTCCCAGGGCGGCCGTTACTGCTCTATGTGTCAACCACAGAAGATTCAACTGGAGCGGTTTTGGCCCAATACGACGACGAGAAGAAGGAGAGAGCGGTGTACTATTTATCCAAGTTATTCAATGAGGCTGAAAAGAAGTACACCGCCATGGAAAGAACGTGCGCGGCCGTCGTCTGGGTTGCCCAGAAGTTGAAGCACTATTTCTTGGCTCATGAAGTAAAACTTCTGGCGCGTATGGACCCTATTCGGTACTTGCTCGAGAAGCCCGTCCTGACTGAGCGGTTGATGAGGTGGCAAAGTTTCCTCAATCAATTTGATATCACCTACTTAACCAAAAGTCAATCAAGGGGCATGCCATAGCTGAGCATTTGCCCACCCCTTTACCTTTTATTCCCCCGTTGATGAAAGTTTTCCCGATGAAGAGTTAGGAGCCATTATTGATGGTGAACCTTCATGGGTGCTTTACTTCGACGGGGCGCTCAATTCTAAAGGGTGTGGGATAGGGGCAGTTCTCCTCTCTCCGGAAGGGGTAGTCATTCCGCACGCCTACCAGTTAACCTTCCGAGCCACGAACAATGTGGCCGAGTACGAGGCTCTCCTAGTCGGGCTGAAAATGGCTTTATTGCTCGGAGTCAAGGAGTTAAGGATTATTGGAGATTCGCAGTTGATACTCCGGCAATCTCTCAGCAAGTACCAGACCCGGGACCCCAAGCTGAAACCATACCAAGAGTTGGTAGGAAAAGTAGTCCGGCAGTTTAGGAAGCTCACCTTAGTTCACACTCCTAGGGCCCAAAATATCCTAGCAGATTCCCTCGCCTCCCTCGCGTCTTCCATTCCCATTCCTTTGGGAAAGTCGTCTGAAACCGTCTCTGTTCAGAGGTTAAGAGTCCCTTCCCATGTCGATCCGTGGTTCTCTCAGCTCGTTGCATCCTTCTCATCCCTTCGGGTCAACGCGCTTTCCAAAGAGCCAGAAATTGACCTTGAAGATGGCCATCCCTGGTATTTTGACATCGAAAACTTTCTCAAAGATGGATCCTTCCCTGATTATGCCACCTCTGCCGATAGACGGGCAATTCGTCGCGTCTCGGAGCGTTACAAGATCATAGGTGGCATTCTCTACAAAAAGTCTCTCAGCGGGGTCTATCTCCGTTGCCTTGATGAAATCGAATCTCAAGATGTTGTTGAAGCCGCTCACTCTAGTGAATGTGGTGGCCATGTTAATGGTAGAGCAATTGCCCAGAAATTGCTAAGACACTATTATTGGCCCACCATGGAAGAGGACTGTCGCCATTTTGTCCGTCACTGTGCTAAATGCCAATGCACGGTGACAAAATTCATGCTCCTTCCTCTTCTCTTCACCCTCTCATCGCACCATGGCCTTTCGCCATGTGGGCATTCGATGTGGTCGGTCCTCTCGCGGATAGAACCGGAGAAGTCCGGAAGAAGTCCTTCATTCTGACCGCCACAGAGTACTTCACAAAGTGGGCTGAAGCAGAAGCGTTCATAGAGGTCAAAGCTTCAACAGTCGTCAAGTTCATCAAGCGCAACATCCTTGCAAGATTTGGCGTGCCTCGGGACATCGTCACCGACAACGGACCGCAATTCACTTCACAGGAGCTTCGCGACATGTGTGGTAAATATGGTATCAATTTGCATCATTCATCACCATACTATCCACAAGGTAATGGACAAGCGGAAGCTACTAATAAAACTCTCATTAAAATTATAAAGAAAACATGCAAATCTCACAACAATGCTGATTGGCCAGATCGCTTGGTTGAAGCTCTTTGGGCTTATCGCACCTCGGTCCGAACTCCTACGGGGCAAACCCCTTATGCCTTGACGTACGGATCGGATGCGATACTCCCATATGAAATCTTTGTCCCTTCACTTAGAGTTCAATTGGATTCCGAACTTGATCCTGATCAACATCGGGAAGCCTTGTTGGCACAACTTGAACTCTTAGATGAAAGACGAATGATAGCGGCTGACCATGCTCAAGTCTATCGTCAGAGAATTGCACGTTTTTATGCCAAAAGAGTTCTTGAGAGAAAGTTCGAAGTGGGTGAGATTGTCCTTAAGCGTAAAATCATAAAGGCACCAGGTCCCAGGAGCAAATTGCAAGAAAATTGGGAGGGTCCTTTTGTTGTCAAAGAAGCATACTCAGGGAACGCTTATAGGCTAGTGGATGCCGAAGGAGTTTAGCTAACACACCCTTGGAATGCGGTCTACCTCAAGAAGTTCTACCCTTAGTCAGTCAGTCAGTCCGTCAAGTCGGTCATTCATCACTTGTTAAGGTGTGGGTCTACTCTCTTTACTCTTCCACGTGGCCACTAGTGAGATAGGACTTATTCACACACCACACGATGTTAAGATATTGCCCTTTGGCTGGAAAATCACAAGTACACTCGGGCGGTCTCATTCAGTCAATGTGTTTCCCCTATTCTTTTCCCATTCGGTCGTGTCCGGAAGTGGAACAAACTACGAGTAGGGGCCACCCACTCTCTTTTAAAAGGACAGGTCACCATAAAACAGGGCAACTAATGAAAGCAAGGGGCAAAATGTCAAATCAAGCCTCAAAGGGGAAAAGAAAAAGCCAAAAGGTCAAAAAAGGGTAGCAAAAAGTACGTACCCAGAAAAAGGTTGACCAACTCAAGGAGGTAGCCAAAAGTACGTGCCTCCACCCCAGAAATTAGAAATGAAATGAAAATCCCCCTGAAAACAATGGTTGACCAAGTCTGTTTAATATGAGATGTCGGTTTGGAAACAAAAAGTAGTTTGAACCAAAGTCCTACATGACTTTCTATGCTTCTCTTCCTATTTCCCCCTCTAGGGGCAATTTGATTGTATAAGATCCTCTGTAGTGGAAAATATCAAGAAGGCTAGGGGCAATGTCCAACATCAAAAATTTCATGCACGTCCCTCCTCACTCTTGACCTTTGTGGTTAAGTGGATCGTGTAAACCCTATACCCCGACATGTGATGAATATGTGTCTTAGAGTCCAAAAAAAAAAAAAAAAAAACAAAAATGCAAAAACAACAAAAGAGAGTCTTTTGATGTACATATTTCACGTTGTACATATTTTCTCCCTTATTTTCAAAAGCCAAAAAATTAAAAAAAAAATAAAAAATCCAAAAAAATTAGTGGTACCATGTATATATGCTAACATTCTCCTTATTTTCTTATCAAAAAAAAAATCAAGAAAACAACAAAACACAAAAAATGCATGTGCATATCTCCCTTCGGTTATTTTATTACATTCTTATCTTTGATTAGAAATTAGCCCCTTGACCAGATCTCAAGAAAGGTATATCGTAGGCAAGGGGCTAAAAACAGATCTACACTAACATGTTTCCTTTAAGTGTTGTGGATACAGGATGCAGGAACAAAGAACAAGAGCAACCATTCAAGCACACAAGTCAAAAATCCACAATATTCCACTATGATAATCAAGTCTGTGTACATATCATGACAGGGCATACCCCTGGTGGTACAAAACTTACTCATCTCTCTGCTCCCTCGTAGGCCTCTGCCTACGGGAGCTGCTCACCTCCTCCTCCTCCCTCTCCCGACGTCGGTCTGGGAGAGGAGGTCTCGAAGCCGTGGAAGCCTCCGGTCGCGGCAGTCCTCCTCCTCGAACCACGGACGGATCCCCCAGCGACACGATGTCGTCAAGGGACGCGAATGCCGAACCAGTCCTCGCGGGCGTCGCCTGCTGGGCCTGCCGCTGCTGCTCCCGGCGCTTCTTCAGCACCCGGTCCTTTAGGATCTCGTAGTCCGTGGCGATCCGCGCCCGAGCCGTCTCGGCCTCCCTCTCCCTCTCTCGGGCCTCGAGCAGGCGACCCCTCATGAGGGTCCAGTCCTCCCTCAGCTCCTCCATGGCAGTCACCATGGTCCGCCGCTGCATATCAAAAGCAAAAGAGGATCAGTCATGAACATGTGCATGAAGAAGAGGAAAGAGGAAAATGTCTTACCTCGGCCTCCAGATCAGAAATCCTCGCCTCTAGCTCCAGTCGTAGACTCTCCATCTGTGCCTGGAGAGTAGCCACTCCTCCTCCCTGCCGCTGCACGTCAAGGGGCAAGCGCGTTAGAACATTCAATATACATTGAAAGAAAGTGCAAGTTTGGTGTCTTACCTCAGTCCCAATCTCTCGAGCCTGCTCCTCAAGCTCCCGGACCCTTGCCTCCGCTCGGTCCAGGGCCCCCTGCAAGCGGACCGCCAGGTCCCCTCCGGCCGGCTGGGCAGACGAGCTTGCCCCCGCATCCCGGCTCGCCTACTCTCTCGATAGCTCTCCTCTCTGCATTCACAAAATCTTGGTCAGCAATCAAATCAAATCAATGTCAATTTCAGGATAGGTTGAGATGTTACTCACCAGTGTCCTGACCTCGGCTCGGAGCCTCGTCAGCTCCACCTCCTGCTCGGCCAGTCGCCCCTCTAAAAGGCGGATGGCCTGTGACTCCGGCATCTGCCAAATGCACTTCAAGGTTAGAATCAAATAAAGCAATCCACCAATCAAGGCTTAGAGTTGCAAATTCACTTACCACTCGTCGGTCAAGCCGGAGTCGCCCGGCATATCGTGCCTGGTAGTCCTCCATGTAAGCTGAGCTGTCCTGGAGGTCTCTCTGCTGGATCACCTGCTCACCTCCCTCGCACCAGTACACGACTGTGCTGCCGTGGTCTGCACCCCAGTCGCGGTCCTCGGCGAAGAATCGCCGGCGCGAGTGTCCCTCTCTCCCGAGGGAGGGCACCTCGATGGCCGGCTGGTGCCAGCCCAGTGTCCGCACCACCAACTCCAAATACAGTACCTCACATGTCTCAAGGCACAGTAAGAGGAGGTGGCGGTCGAACAAGGGGCGACCTGCCGCCACCGCCGGGTGCGAGGCGTTCGCCTCCCCCGCGTAGGGGGTCCACACCACCTGAGAAAAACAAGAAGACACTGGTCAGTAACATCAAATGCAGCAGTAATTGAAAGAATGCAAAAGCTATTTGAGGGTTTCTTACCTGCTCATGCGGGTAGTGGTCGAGTGCGACCCGCACATCCCCTGCTCTCCTGTCTGTGACCCTGGGGTCCGGGGCCACCTCCCACCTCGTCATGAGAGGCACCATCGTCTGGCGCCCCTCTACCAGTGTCCCACGCCCCATGGGGAAGTTGGTGTACCCCCAGATCTACAAGAAGAGAAAGTCAGTCAGTCAAGCAATTTAATCAATTGAAATTCAAGATGAGCTTTAAAGGAAAATTACGTACCTGAAGGAAGGGGGTGAAGCCCCCAGTGCTCTGTGAACGCTGCGAGCTACTGGGTAGAAGTGAGAACAGATGTCCTAGCATCGCAGCACCCCAAGCGTACCTCCCCGCCTGTGCCAGATCTTGAAGAAGCAGCACGAACTTGCAGTTCATCTGAGATGACTGCGTCGCGAACAGGAGCCGCCCAAGCAGGTAAGACACAAAGATCCGGATCGAGCGCTCCTCGCTCCTGTCCCCCAGATCCAATGCTCCTCTCACTCCTGTACAGAACTCATCTAAACTCTCCAGAGGCCCTCTCCTCCTACCTCTCAGGCCCACCGCCTCCGACAACGATCCAAGCAGGATGCTCCGGATCGGTCTCCTCCTCCCGGCCACAAACTCTGGCCCCAGTAGCTCTACTATGTCGTCATAGTAGTCCCTCCTCTCCAGTCCGACTACCGGCTCTCCCTGAACCGGCAATCCTGTCAGATACGCCACATCCTCCAATGTGGGTATCATGTGTCCCCAAGGCATGATGAATGCCTTGCAATCCTCCTCCCACCTCTCTCGGAGCGCCTCCAGATACGGTACGTCCACGTGGAAGGGCCGCACCGACAGGATATGCCCGAATCCCATCCGAGCAATCCGGGTCTGCTGGACCTCTGGCAGGGCCCGGTACCACGCCCAGCATAAATCCCAGGTCACCCTGCTCCTCATTCGGCCCTTACCCTGCAGAAAATACAGAAATATTAACGTCAGCATCGACTGCCGTTGATTTGCAACTGACGGCAAGGGGTCTGCCGTTTACTCATAATCGGCGTCAATGGTGTGGCCGTTTAGTTCCTATATCGACGTCCAACCCATTGCCGTCAAGATCACCTTGACGGCAAGGGGGTGGACGCCAGGAGGAACTCGACGGCAACCGATGTTGCCGTCAAGTTCCTGTCTGCCTCGACGGCACTTCCCCTGTTTTCCCCCCTTTTTTCACCAAATTAAAAATGCATCCACAGGGGTTTTAGAATGCTCACCCGTGGTCGTCGAGGTGCCTCCGCCTCTGTCTCGTCTCCTCCCTCGGTCTCTTCCCCCTCCAGTGCATCCTCCACCGCCACTTCTTCTTCTTCCTCCGCCGTAGCCATCTCCACCTCTTCTTCTTCCTCCTCCGGTTGGCGGCGGCCCCGGACAATGGTTCGTTTCTCTCTTGTCCTCATCGCAAGTTCGGGCAAAGTGAGTGGAAAGGATTGGGTTCGGTTTTCCTCTCCCGGCGCTTGGGAAGACGAAGTGGCGCCCGGGAGAGAGCGTCGGTTCAAAAAAAGGCGGTTTCCTAGTTTAACGTCAACCTCTGGCCGTTTACCTTTTTCTGACGTCAAGCCCTGGCCGCTGACGTACCCTTGACGGCCTGGGTTTAGACGTCAATGTCCCTTCAATGTCAGGCCTCGAAGTCTGGTCAGCGACCATGTCTGGCCGTCTAATTTGAATGTCGACGGCCATGTATGTGGACGTCAATGCTTCTTTTCTTTGGTTGGCGACCTATGTATGGACGTTTACCAGAGGTTGGCGGCCATGGATGTGGACGCCAACTACTCCGCGCTCAGTCCTCACAGCACAGTCTTTTGAACACCTTTGAGGTCATTTCATACCCATTTCACCACATTCCATTCCACATATCAATCAATGCAAGTCAATTGAACACAAATGCAAAAACCATCTTTATTTATCCAATTGTGTTACACTTATTCAGATTTGAAAAGTACATCACTTTGCCCTGCGGGCCATGAAATAGCCACAAGCAACGGGAAGAATGCTATAATTGTATTCCTCATACTTCCGGATCTCTTCCCGATTCTCCTGAACAGCCAAACCCACCTTCCTGCTCACTATATGTCTCGCCCAAACCTTCACCGCTTTCTTCATCAGCCTCTCATTTCTTCCGGTAACTATGATGTCGATACCGTTGAATGAAATGGGAATTCCCCGTGGAATCCCAAGCTGACAGTGGCACCGATGTGGCTGGTACACCACCATCCGATCTGCTCCAATCAACCATAAATCTTTGTCTTCTCTGGTCCGTGCTCTGAACTCGATAGTCGTCACGAACAGTGGCCTCACGATGAACTCATCCATGCCCAGATATGCTAAGTGATCTCTCCAAGCATTTCGGCCCTTCAAGTGCGCGGTCACACACTTGATCTCATCCTCCGGCTCATACCATGCCCTGCTGCAGTACACTGAACTCCGAAGGAAGACTCTGGAGGGGGTAGGTTGTGCATCAGCAAAATCAAACTTTAGATGAGCTTCCATCCATACCTGGAGTAGAAACAAACTCCCGCACATGCGTCCGCCTAGGCTCATGGTGGTGAGCGAACTGTATAGGTGAGCCAGCACTGCAGGGGCAAGTGACTGCCCGCGCCATAGCAGAGTGAGTATCCCAACATGCTCGTACAGGATGAAGTCTCCGCTCGTGGGGAACAGGAACACCCCGGCTAGGCAAAGAGTCAGTCCTCGCGTCGCCCTCTCTCCGCCAATCTCCCGGGCATGCTGGATCAGCCACCAAGCCAGCCGGTCCAGGAAGATCCCATTCTTGTTCGTCATTCGCAGCACCTCCTTCTTGTCTCGTACGATGTCCGTGAGGATCTCTTCCCACGGGAGGAGAGGAGTCGCCGCATCATACTCCAGGCACCGCTGCCACCCCAGGAACAATTCCACCTCCTCCAGCAACATGCTCGCCTCGAAGCCCTAGAACACGAATGTGTGCGTGTGCGGGTGCCACCTCTCCACTAACGCCCCCAGGGCGTCGAATCCCCACCACATATCCTTCATGTTCTTCGCCAGAACCACCATGAAATTCAAATGCCACATTCCGATGAAGCTCCGCATGTCCAGTGTGATAGTGTTCACCAGGTTCACAAGCCAGGAAAAGGCTCGTACCTGGCCTTGCCTTGGGAATGCGGGGATCTCCTGCATGAGGGCGGGGTTTTGTAAGAATGCTGTTTGGGGCATTTTCGGCCCAGGAAAGAGTAGAATCAATCATTACTTACCTCCCCGTTAGCCAGACGTGTGCTCAGGTGTCCCGGAATTTCGCTCAAAGTTCCGGGGTTCGCGCCTGTGGATCGTTCGGTCGATGAGGAGGCCATTTTTTCTGTCCTTCACTGACTCTCTGCTCTCTGGTTCGCAGCAGGAGCAGGGAGGGATGGAGGTAGGAGATGGTAGAGTCCTTATGGACTCCCATCACCTATATTTTCGGCCTGATCCGCTGTCAGGTTGACGTCTAGACCGGTGGACGTCAGTTCCAGGTTGGCGGCCACATCTGTGGACGTTAACAAGAGTACAGGCGGCCATCGATGTGGACGTTTACTGACCGGAAGTTTTTAAATTCTTAATCTTTATATGGCCATTATCCTTTATCTTGTGCTTCGAGCTGCTTTGCAGATATCTTAAGCACAGGCCGCGCTTCAACTTCGGAACGCTCATGCGACCTCGAGTGTTACAGGTATGTCTAACATAGGACCCCACCAGAGGCGAATAACTTGGCGACCGTGAACCCTGAGTTCCCCTTCACCAAAAACCATGATGGGTTTGCGATCTCTCAGTTATTCGTATGGCCTTTAGAATTTTCCTCTGGTGCTAACTTGCATTTTAGATAGGCAACCCACACCAGCATGCATCTTCACTGCTAACATTCTCTTATTAACACTAAAAAAAAATGGTGATTTTCCTTGATTATATGATTGCTCCATGGCTCCCAGCTCAGGTAGCCTACTGGGTTCGCTCTTCATGACTATCCAGGTTGATATCGGGTTTTTGCTGCCCCCTTCTCTACTTGTCCCACCGTGCTTTTCACAAATGATCATTCCAGCCTTATTGAGTTCACTTGAGCCTTCGCCAGCCGCGAGCTTAATTCCGGACTTCAAGCTTTCCAGGCATGTGATTCCAGTTAGAATCTTTTAATAATCCTTTGAGAGATCAACCAACTCCTTGTCTTTGTGACCTCCTAAATTCGGGACCGACGTCCTGATTAGGCCAGCGAGCCCGCGAGCTCCGGTTACGAGACCCTCCTGATTCAACCGTCATATTACAACTCCTTTGACTCAGACACGCCGGAAACTAGTCAAAGTCCTACACGGCCATGCCAGGGACCCTGCCATTGGGTCGTAGTTGTAGTTACACGGGTAGATCATCCTTTTCCTACCCTATTTGTCTCTCAGACGATTCGTCATTTGTTTCTAGCTTGTCTCTTTCGTTTGGTTCGCTAGAATTCCTATCCTCGGAGATGGCCCTTCCATTAAATCTCCGCGTCCTTTGTTTACCGAGACACCAACCTTTCAGTCCGCTCTGCTCCCTTGCAAGACCGGACGTCTCGGAGGGGCATTTGTAGATGCGAGATTTGTCCCATCTCCCGCAAGGCTATTTGGCCCATTAAGCCTCGTTTGACCATGTGTTGACCAGCCTCGGATCCCATGTAGACGGCAGCATCGATGGACGCCGACTACAGGTTGGCGGCAATCACCCTGGATGTCAATAGGGTTTACCAGGTCTGCGCAACTAACCCGAGATTCCAGCCCACTTGCCCCATTGTCTCGCCCATGCAGCGCATGTGGCCGTTCCCAACGGGTATATGGGCCACCTAGGCACCCCCTTGACCCAGTAAAAATCCTACATGGCCTCTACCCATTGGTTGGAGCATTTAGCCATGGATTGCCAAGTGTGTAAGTGTGTTTCTTCACACTTAGCATCCTAGGCACTCCAATCCCGAGCTCCACTGCCTATTTAACACCCCCTTGAGCCCTCTGAACCAGAGGAGGGAGGCTGGACGTCCTTATGCTGAAGCTTTGAGAGAGAGAGAGAAAATCTCACCCTACCTTCCATCACTCATCCTCTTCACTCTCTCCACATTCTAGACGTTCAGGAGGCTTACTTTGGAGCTGGAGGAGCCCTTGCAAGGAGCCACAACACCAACAACGAGGATCTACATCTCCTTCCCTCTCTCTTCTCTTACTTATCTTTTAGCTAGCTTGCATGTTGCACACACCTTCCCACTCACACTAGGCACGTAGGTTATCTTCCTACACACCTAGAAAGGGGTTTCCCAACCAAAAACGGAGGGAAGGAGGGTGGTCATAGCATTTGGCCACCCCTCTTCTCAAGTCCGCAACCGGTACGGGACTCGCCTTTTGGGCTTTCCTTTCTTTCTCCTGAACATTTGCTACACTGCATTTAGTCTAATAGAGGTTTGTTTGTGGTAGGAACATTGTGAACGTGACCGTGGAGCTCTCCTCCTTTGGCCGGCCGAAGAAGGAGAAGTTGGAGCCCCATCTCCGCCCGCTGCGTGAGGCCATTGCACCGACGTGATCATAGCAACTCCTTGGGCACAGGTAAGGCCCTGGCGATCACAACCCTCTCTTTTCATCTCTAGTTTTCTTTGTTTCCTCCTCAGTCAACCCAGTCAACCGGGGAGTCAACCAAGTCAACCAACAATCCATCGTTGCCAATGAGAGACTAGTGACGTTCGCGAGCACCCGGAGGACATCCACCGTCAACAACGGGGACACGGCCGGGAGGCGAAACGGATCGTCTACAAGTATCTCTACCCTTACTCCCTTACATTATTATATGGTAATCTACTTATTATATCGCTTCAAGGACCGGTTGGTTCTCAATGCACACTGGGATCTGAGTTCCCCTTCAACAAAAAAATGGTGATGATCTAGGTGCACGTTGTTAATCACCCGATAGGCTGTTAAGTTGAATAAGTTTGGGGATGATGGACTCTGTCTTACACAACGGTTGTAGGAAGACTCTCGACCCATTCTTGTCTGATTTAACAATATTATCCTTGATATATTTTTCTAGTTTCTCCTTTCTTTGACTCTGTCTTACACAACGGTTGTAGGAAGACTCTCGACCCATTCTTGTCTGATTTAACAATATTATCCTTGATATATTTTTCTAGTTTCTCCTTTCTTTGCATTTGATTTAATGATTTCTTTTCTTTTAGCCCAACACACATTATATAGGACTTTGAGCTATCATGACTCATCCCTGGCTAATGGTGAGCTCTTGTTGAGTGCCCAACCATTCTTCATGTTCAGAACAAGAAACCCTATTCCACTTCGAATCGGAAGGTCTGCCTCCGAGCGTGCTGTTCTTGCCAGTCTGTCAAGAATTTCCCTATCTGGTTTCTATATACAATTTTCATCCTTATTCCTTTTGATCCGTTTTGGTTGCGAACCACTCCCAGGACAGAGTCTGTGTTACCTGCCTGGCACACACATGTCCCTCCAAATTGAAACCTACCAGAACTCCTTTGAGAGCGTCAGGGGAGAATAAGAGGATAAGAGGAGGAGAAGAAGGGATGGAGGTGAAATTATAAACAAGAATGGAAGACATAAAATGACTAGGAGGCCGAGAATACCTGGCCAGAACTCCTTTGTTGGGTTGATGGGGTTTATGACTTCAAAATCCTCACCAGGTCCAAGCAATTGTCGCTTGGTGGTGGCTGCTGATACTGACTGTTCCATTGCTGAAGAGTGTGGAATGCCATCCTTACTGAACAAATGACTGACTGCCAAGACAAGGTCTTCAAGGTCTTGTTCTTCTGCCTCTGCTACCAGGGACTTCACGGTGTTGTCCTCCTTGAACAAAAACTGACGGCTGAGACTAAGTCTTCCAGATCTAGTTCTTTTGCCCCTGTTTCTTCAGGCTTCCTCTTTTTGCTGGGCCGCTGGGCCTCCAGAGCTTGATATGGGGACAATAGTGCTTCTATCATGACAGTATTGGAGCTTGGCTGCACGGGCCCTCTGATAAAATGATCATATAGAGTCCAGGTGAGAGGCTCTTGGTCTGAGTTCGATGTAGATGAATGTGCTGCCCACTGCTTAAATCCCTCTTGGTATCCAAGCCCCCGCTTTGTGAATTTCTTGGGATCATTGATACTCTGAGTCCTCCCGTGAAGGTGAGCGCCAAGACCCTTTCCCGGTTGATACCCAATTCTAACCATAATGTTCCAGCCCTTGGTGTTCGTCAATGTGCCCTTCTTAACAGCGGCCACTGATGGGGATATAATTTGGCGGTTGCTGGAAAATGTGTAAGCCCAAGGATAATTCACATCGAGCATTGAGATGATGGGCCTATTCGATGGCCAGACCGACGACATGATTTTCTCAATGGCCTCCACCGTGTGAGTAGTTGCTGCACTCTTGACTTCAACTATTCCCCCTTGGAAAGGGAATTTCAAACATTGATGAGCGGTAGAAGGCACTGCGCCTAATGCTTCAATCCAAGGGTGGCCCAGAATGGCCTTGTAAGTGGGATCAATGTCAAGCACATAAAAATCTATGGTCATGACAAGTGGGCCTAATTCTGCTTGTAAAGAAATGATGCCATGGCAGGCCCGCCGGGAATTGTCATAGGCCGCTATGGCTGTAGGAGTGGGCTGCAAGCGACACTCGGAGATGTTGCAGGACCTCAAAGTACTCAGCGCACACACATTTATAGAAGCTCCGATATCGACCAATGCGGCGTCAAAAACCACTTTGTTTATGGTCAGGGTGACACATAAAGGCATTCTCCTGGCCTCTGGGGAAGCCAGCTCACCGTCTGTAAAAGTAATGGTTGGCCCCTTGTTCACGATGGAGAGAACGAATGTCAGATTATCTGGGTTCATATCTTCATTCACCATGACCCTTTGCAGAAAGGCTCTCAAGGCATCTTGGTGGGTCGGTGACCTTTTGATCAATTCGAGGATTGATATTTTTGCTGGGGTCTGATCCAAATGCTTTAAAATATCGTATTGGGTCCCCGGGACCAGATCTATCTCCTTGATGTCCTGTTGTTGCTGCTGATTGTTATTATTGGATGGCTGGACCTACTGACCTGGCATAGACACGGATGCATTTGGATACATCCGGTGGAACATATGCCCGCTCCGTAGGGCGAGGTTGTGGTGAAGTGGTGTCAATGATGGAGGGGGTGGCTAATAAGGGTGCTGGCACAGAGGAGAGTGGGATGTTAAGAGGCGACGGAACAATGGGCGATACAAGGGGAGTGTTGTAGAGAGGCGAGGTAATAGTGGCAATGATAGGTGTGGTAGAGGCAGATGTGGTGGATGTGGGCGTGATGGTGGTAGGTTCAGCATGGAAAATAGCCAAGAGCTGGCCTACCTCGTGCTCGTTGTCAAAGGCCCATGCGGCTTCTGGTGGCTGATGGTGGATGACGGGGTTAACTTGAGCTGGTGGAGGAGGTTGGGTGTTCGGAGAGGGCTGATGCTGCGGCATAGGATTGCGAATTATGCCGAGGTCATTTGTCAGTGCTGTGGTTTCTATGGATATTGTTGTTGCTGGTATTGCTACTGGAACAGTTGCTGTTGCTGAAATGGTTGTTGTTGCTGCTGGAATTGCTACTGTTGTTGCTGTGGCTGCTGTCACCTTTGTTGCTGCTGCTGCCTCTGACCCTGTTGGTCCCTCAGTGACTGGATCAACCTCTTCATCTCAGCCCAATCAATTTGATTCTGCTCATGGAGATCATATATAATGTCCCGGAATTGGAAGCAATCTGATACATTGTGGCCTGATGGTACACACAATACTTTGTTTGGTCTGCTGCCATGTTCCAATTTAGTTTCTCAGGAGGGAGCCTAAGAGCATTTAAAGACATGAGGGCCGCAAAGATATCAGCAAGGGTTTCTGGAAGAGGAGGGTATTGCGCCCTCTTGGGCCCATTGGGCTTTCGAGGAGCATAGCCATTTTGGGGTGGAGGGACCTGGTTGTATTGACGTTGATCTTGCTGGGGATTTTGAGTCTGAGGAGGTTGTCTATTGTTCCATGGTTGTTGGGGTTGCTGATTAAGGGGTGACTTACCTACTGGGCCTTGGGGGTTGTTCACTGCACCTACCTGCTCATTGGTTTGGATTCCCTCAGTGATAGGTCCCTGGGGCTTCTTGGGATAGTGAGACTTAGGGGTCTCAAACATGGAATGGATAGGCGAGTCTTTAAGTTGAGTTTGGATGAAACGGGCTCGACTATACAATTGGTGCATGGTGGTGATGTCGTTCATAGCTAAGATGGCACGGTAGGTGGGTGTGGCATTGGAAATCAACAATTTGACCTTCTCTTCCTCCGGCATGGGACATCGGACCTTAGCAGCCAAGGCACGCCACCAGTCGGCATAGACAGCAAACTCCTCATCAGGCTTCATTTTCTCGGCCACTAAATCAACAAAAGAATACTCGGGTCCGACCCGATCCTGAAACTGCTGTAAGAACCTTTCTTGAACAATGCACAAATCTTCGGCCTCTTCAGGGGGCAAAGAGTAGAACCACTCGAGGGCCGCTTCATCCAATGATTTACGAAACAAGTACGCCATGAGATGGTGGTCGTACTTGTGCGGGGCTGATTCATATACAAAATCTTTAAAATGCACATAGGGGTCACCATTCCCAGAGTACCATCGATAGACAAGTAGTTCTGACTGGGGTGGTACACGGAGATGTTGGAAAGATGGAAGGGGGATGTCCACGGCCTTTCGTGGGTCCAATTGTCTCCTTAGGTCATGGAGCTCCCGCTTCATTGATGTCCACTCCGCGAGGAAATCAGAAGGGGACGTGGAGTGGTGAGCGGGAATGAGGGAGTGAGATCGCTCCACAGAGTAGGACTTGTCGCAAGAAAGGGGAGCCGGGTCAGCCTGATAGAAGGAGGAGATCAGAGGGGACTTGGGCCGAACCTCCCATGCCGGAAGGTAGCTGGGCTCGGAAAAGTGAATAGCCCGCAGACGGAGGGGTGTAGGATCTGCCAACGGAGGGTACATACGGCACTGAAATAATAGAAGCGGAGGAAGCTGCTTGTTGGGCAGAAATATGAGTGGGAGGATATAGGGGTCGCTTGCCTTTGGCAGCGGCCAGAAATTTGTGGACTTGGTTCGGACTCAGATGGGGGAGAAGCTGACTGAATTGGGTATGCGAGTCATCCGTCCTAGAAGGAGAAGGGGGGCGGGATTGACCGTCAACAAGAGTTGGGGGCTGAATGTGCCGGAAGAGGACATCCGCGGAGGGTTGGTGTCACGCCCTGACGCGGAATATCGGAACGCGAGGCAGTTGCAAGTGAAGGGTATAAAGTGAATACTAGACATCAAACCATTGTGCAATGAATAATACTAAAGCAAATCTTTCTCATTAATAACTTTCCAAATGTCTAGTTACAACCACTAATATCAGAGCCAATCTATAGGGCCCAATTACATTGAAATAAAGCAAGGACTAAACTCAAACTTAACTACTACAATACTAATCATATTGCTAGGACGCTAGGGCACTCATGACATCACTCCAGGTCATTCCCGTCCTCGTGAGTGTATGGTTCATCCGCGGTCTCACCTGAGAACACAATAACCAAAAATGCAGGGTGAGCGAACAATGCCCAGTAGGACTTAAATCTCAGGCTCAAGCAGACTTTAAGTAATTAATGCATTTAAAGGCAGAGCAAGAGAGTCAAGTATGGTAAAAGATAGCAGGATAGCGCATGAATGAAATATCAAGACTTTCCAAATATAGCCTTTCCAAAATAGCACGAGTATCGATTATAGCACGAAATAGCAGGATGGCCATAGTACAACTAGCACAAGTATAGTAATAGCACAACAAGTATAGCATAGCACTTTGTTGTCAATGGACAACGAGAGAACATAGCACTTTTGATTGTCATTCGATTAATCTAGATAGCCTGGCACTTGGATGTAATGCCGACATCCTGATCATGTTAACTCCCATGGGCAAATGGCACCTTCGGGCGCTCCTCCCAGGACCAGATCGGGCCCTATTGCACTGGCATTAGTTATATTGTTTATCTTAGACAATCAGTCAATGGCCAATAAAGAATGCCAAGAAATAGATAAGAGCACTAGATGAATAGATGAGATAGCAGAGTGAACGTGAATAGACGAGAGAGTAGAGTATAGATGAGAGCTAATGGTCATAGCGCCTAGCACCGAGTAACGCACGATAGTAACAGTTGCACAACACACGCATATGGTGTTGGCAGTTAGGTGGAATTCACTACCCTTCTGCTGGCCATGTTATTCACAGGTCCAGAGGTTTGGCGTGATTTAAGATGAGAGTGAACTTCTAAAAGCCGTTTGGATCATATTGATCCCTAAACGGTATCATAGGTGTTAGGGTACAGCCTGCTCATCGACCATGTGGTAATCCATGGATAGAGGAGACTTACGGAGGCCTTGAATAAGGATTCACTAGTCCGACGGAAGGAGTATCCGACAGAGAGTTCGTCCAAGTCAAGAAAGTGTGTAAATATAGAAACAAGTGCTCGACATTCTAGAGGAATTCTAGAACAATGGAGCGTCGAGATCGGTTCCAAAACATCGCACAAAACGTGGCAAGTACCTCTTTAAAATAAGGCAATTAAATTACATAATTTACCAGATAAATTATACATCATTTTCATGCCAATTATGCCATAATTGGGATAATTCGAGTGTGTGCATGTGTCATGAAAATCATAGATGGAAATTTAGTCGTGTGCATATATTTTAATTCACATATAAATGTTCAATTTATATTGAGTGAATATGCTGCGTGTATGACAGAGATTAAAGGGTATAAGCACAGTAGAAAATTGAGTATTTGTAAAACAGGGGGTTTTCTGCAAAATCCTTTGAACGCGACACACACCAGCAAGGATCGCGATGGGTACAGGGTTGATCGCGACAAGGTCATGCATGGGTCGCGACAGGAATTCCAGAACAGGCACTAGAACGCGACAGAGCATGAAGGGAACGCGACGGGACATGCACAGGGATTGCGACGGCTTACCTGTCGCATTCAGAACGCGACAGGTAGGCTGACGCAACCAGACAACAGAACGCGGCCTATCGGGCTGTCGCGTTCTGGTGGCCTGCGCTGATGATCAGTATGTTTGATGATCAGTCTGTTCGCATGTAATTCTAATTAATTACATATTGATTTTGGTGAATAAAAAAATGTGATTAAAAAAACCTTCTCAAGTTTACTAACACATATTCCATAAGTCTTGAGCACAGGAAATACTACAGGAAAATCAAGCAAATTTGGTAAGTATTACCCTTCTGAAGCAATATTAAGTTCAGCATGAAATTTCTCTAAGTCCACATCGACTTTCCTTATGCTACAACGATTTCAGTAGAACTGTAAAGATTTCATAAGTGCCTTAACGATTTCTTAAGTCGTCATAACGATTTGCTCATTGCAACAATTTCTTAAGTCGTCATAACGATTTGCTCATCGCAACGATTTCTTAAGACTTCGTAACGATTTGCTCTTCGCAACGATTTCTTAAGTCATCACAACGATTTCTTAAGACCTTGTAATGATTTGCTCATCGCAATGATTTCTTAAGTCTTCGCAACGATTCCTTAGGACATCGCATCGATTTCTTAAGAACTCATAACGATTTGCTTCCCGCAACGATTTCCTAAGTGTTCATAACGATTCCTTCGTTGAACACAACGACTTGCTTCATGCAACGATTTCCTAAGTGTTCATAACGATTCCTTCATTGAACACAATGATTTGCTTCATGCAACGATTTCCTAAGTGTTCATAACAATGTCTTCACTGAACACAACGATTTGCTCTCCACAACGATTTCTTCAGTAAACATAACGATTTGGTTATGTTTTACAACGATTTAGATAAATTGACTTGATCATAACGATTTCATAAGTCATGAATGTATCGACTTCTTATGTACAACGATTTGCTATTGATCAAAGCATTGAATAGTCAAAGTCGTCACGCATATCCTTCTGACACCTTTGCATTTAATGTAGACTGAACGTATCGATATCGTCCATTATCGTGCTTACTCTTTATGCATCTTTTAGAACAGAAAAATAGCATTACTACTTTGGTGAATACTTACACCAACGATGTCTGACAACAAGAGACAGCTTAGTTGTCTACTGTTTTAGCCTTTAATTTATGTAGGTCTCTGACAACCATTCGTCATACAACGTTGGACCCTGTAAGCTTCCAAGGACCATTCAGTCTAACGTCCACTAAACCAGAAACAACGGATACTTCAACGAATACATTTCAAATTGGAGATATAAATACAAGACAGAAGAACTTATACAAGTACTGAATGCAAGTAATTCAGATCTTCTGCGAGAATCCTAGAGCCAAGCATCCCACTCCAAATTGTCTCAGCTCTTTAGCTCTCTGTGCTGTAATAGAAATCTTGAGAGAGAGCCTGTGTAGTTCTGAGAGAGACCATTGCTTAGATCTCCTTCTCTCAGAGCTATTTGCTTCAGATCGTGGCTTGTTAAAGCTTGATCTAGGGGCTTGATTTTATTGCTTATTTTTGCTGAGTTTTTCCCTTCTGTTGTGAAGGAAGACCTGGTGGGGTATCCAGGGTGTTATAGTTCCCTTCTGTTGCCCAGTTGACAAGCCCAGAGGGGGGGGGGGGTGAATGGGTCTTTAAAAATCTATTAGGTGACACCTATACGTAAAAGTATACACAAAACAATCTTCGATGTTGGTTAGTAACGGTTAGTATGAACAACAAACTCACAAAGAATCAATCACACAATGCAAGGAATTATCCTGGTTCGGACCTCCTTTCCTTAGGAATCCTACATCCAGTCCCTGAGCAACAACTCAGGTTTTCACTAACTAGGGTATAGTCCCCCTATGGACACTACAACACCCAGCTCAGCTGGTCTTCCTTCACACCAGAAGGGAATAACCACACCCTGGATACCTCACCAGGTCTTCCTTCACAACCGAAGGGAACACCACCCTGGATCCCACCAGGTCTTCCTTCACACACGAAGGGAAACACCACAGAGAGAATAGAATGAATTCAAGCCCCTAGATCAAGCTTTTACAAGCCAAGATCTGAAGCAGCAAACAATGAGAGCAAAAGATCTAAACAAGGCACACTCTCAGAACTACACTGGCTCTCTTAGAAATTCTATTACAGCACAGAGAGCAAAGAGCTAAAGGTGATGAGGAATGAGATTCTTGGCTCTAGACTTCTTGCAGAAGGATTTGAATGCTCGTATGCGAGATCTTGTTCTCCACTTGTTGTATATATTCTTCACTTCTGTCTTGTATTTTATATATCCTTTTGAAATATGGCCGTTGAAGTAACCGTTGTCTCTTAGATTGGTAGGCGTTAGACTGCTTGACATTTGGAAGCTTCAACAATCTTTTATCCATTTGAGCACGCAAAGAGATAGGGTCTTCTGGAAGAATCTCCACAAAATTCTCTCTCTAGATTCTAGAGAGAGAAGCTCTGAGGAATCCTAGCGTGTCCTGCCCTAGCTTGCCGGCGGCCTCTGGTTGCCGGCGGGCTCTGGTCCTTCCTGTGAGCGTTTGGCGTTTTCTAGCCCTGGAGAGATGGAGAACCGGTCCTTTGCTGCAGCTTTGGCTTCTACTTTGCGACCTCCTAAGATCGACATTGCTCTGAAACCTCCGGCGTTTACTGATGATGGTCAACCAGCGGTCTACTTCTCCAAGGAAGAAATGCGAAAATCAGAACAACCATTGAGGTTAGCCATCGTAGCTAAGTGTTCTTATGGCAGACCTTCGATCCCCGACATTAAGAGCTATCTATCT
Source organism: Colocasia esculenta (assembly GCA_014218235.1). Lineage (NCBI taxonomy): Eukaryota > Viridiplantae > Streptophyta > Magnoliopsida > Alismatales > Araceae > Colocasia > Colocasia esculenta. The sequence continues at coordinate 163,965,097 of CM024754.1, read as the reverse complement.
CAAAGGTTAGATCTTAAGGGTGATTGCATCATTAGTTTGTTGAACCCTAGGCACCTTCTCTTCTGGTTCTTTGATGAGGACGACTTCTTGAAGGTGCTCGTGCGCAAGAGTCTGTACCTGAAAGGCTTCCTGTTCCGTTTTTTTAGATGGTCTGGGGATTTTGATTTTGCAGCTGATCCTACGCTTATTCCTATCTGGGTGGGTTTCCCTAACCTACCTGTAAACCTTTACAATGAAGATTATCTTAGATGCATTGCTAGTAATTTCGGTGAGATCCTGCGTATCCATGATTCAACTCTTGCATGGACTCAAACCGCTGAGGCTTTGGTTTGTGTTGATGTTGATATTGCAAAACCTCTCCCGGATCGTATCTGGATTGGTAATGGCGATGGAGGGTTTTGGCAGAGGATTAACTTCCACAGGGTGCCTCCTATCTGCAGCATTTGTCGTAGACTGGGCCACTCTCAGAATGACTGTAAGAAGAAGGGCAGGGACGTAGTTCCCATTGACAACAGACAGCCTATGGTGCATGCAAGCATTAAAGAGAGTACGAATGACAGCGATAAGGAATGGCGTATGGTAAAGCGCAAAGGTGTTCCCATGCAGGTCTCGGCCTTCAATAACTCTACTATTCCGATTTCCAATGTTTTTGAAAGGTTATCTGATGATATTGGTGCGATGGATGCCCAGCCAGTGGTTCTTCCAGGTGTTTGTCAACCTACTCAGACTATTCTGGATCCCCAGATTACTCATCATATTCCTACTGCCCCGACGATCGACGTTAGAGTGCATGGCGCTGTTCACGTTCAAGACTCTCCATCTGTCGAAGCGTCTGATACTCCTCATGCTACTCAGGCGTGCCTTCCGGCGACGTCGCCGGAGACAACGCCGGGAGTCCCATCGCCGAAGCCCCTAAGCTTTCCAAATTCTAAGGTGCCACCTGTCCTCCAAGATTTACCAGAATCCTCCAGCCATCCAATTATTGATGTTTCTATAGCAAGTATCGAACAGTCCCGGGGCAAGGCTATTTCTTTTGAGGGTAACAACATCGCTCCAGTATCTTCCTTTGATCATGGTGATGGAAACATTGCATCCTCTGCTTCTAAACTTGCCGTTTCTGAGAATATTTTTATGGCTAATGTTAAAATCTCACAAAACGGTGTGATGGCCCCTGAACGGGGTGTCTGTACGAGATCAAAGGCTAAGGCTGCGGTGGATTGTGGATATCGATCCTCATGAATAGTCCAGCTCTCTTTTGGAATATCCGCGGGCTCTCAAACATGGCCTCCAGGAGAACTTTGAAAAGACTGATAAAGACTAATAAGGTGCAGCTCCTTGCTATTTCTGAACCGAAGATCCCTCTCAGTCAGGCTGGTGCTTTGTGTCGCTACCTTAAGTTACATGGTTTTGCTGGGAATGATGGTGAGAATTCAAAAATCTGGATTATGTGGTCCAGTTCTATTGATCTCCATGTCACTGATAGCTCTGACCAATTTATCTCAGCTAAGGTTATTCATGATGATAAACCTGTTAGCCTTATCACTGCAGTTTACGCTGCATGTAATGTGACCTCCCGTCGTGAGCTTTTCCAATCGCTTCTTGATCAGGGGGATAGCTTAAGTCTTCCTTGGCTCGTCGGGGGTGACTTCAATTGCGTCACCTGTGGCTCTGAGAAGAAGGGTGGTGCTTTGGCTCGTCCTACTGCTTTGCTCGACTTCAACTCCTTCATTTCTGCTGTGGGTCTGCTGGATGCGGGTTTCGTGGGTCAGCCTTTTACCTGGTCCAACAATAGGGTTGGGCATGCCTCTGTCAAAGCCAGACTGGATCGGATCTTAGTTAACTCCCTTTGGAACACTTCTTTTCCAGGCCTGTGTGTTAAACATCTGCCGAGGGGTCCCTCGGACCACACTCCTCTTCTTCTTAATTTTGTTCCTTACAACTCTAAGGCTTCCAGATTCATTTTTCAGAAGATGTGGACGACGCACGAGAACTTTCTTCAGTGTATTCGTGATGCATGGACCAGTACTAATGCTACCACCCCTAATCCGTTTGTTGCCTTGCAATCTAAGCTCAAAGCTACTAAGATCATGTTGAAAACCTGGAATAAAAATATTTTTGGGAATATTGAGGACAATGTTCGCTCAGCTGAGGACCTTGTGACTGCCAAACAACTATCTTTTGATGATGACCCGTCTACTGCAAATAGGGAGGGTCTTAATGCTGCAAATGCTAATCTCAGGCGTGCTCTCATGTGTCAGGAAATTTTTTGGGCCCAAAAAGCTAGGGTGCAATGGATCAATGATGGTGATAAAAACACATCCTTTTACCATGCGGTCGTTCAGAGCAATAGATCTCAGAACTACATTAATCGCCTTAAAATTGATGATGTTTGGTGTGATGAGCAAAGCGCCCTATCTGTGGAGGCGGAGAAGTTTTTCTCTCAGCTACTCACTTCCGAAGCGCATGAAATTGATGATTATATGCTTCAGCTTATTCCAAATCTTATTCAAAAGAACCAGAATGACCTCCTTACTTCTATTCCTACTGATGATGAGGTGAAGATGGCGGTCTGGGCAATGAATGGTGATGGAGCCCCTGGTCCGGATGGGTTCTCTGGATGCTTCTTTCAAACTTGCTGGGAAATCATTTCGGTGGATGTTATTGCTGCTGTTCGCGGCTTCTTCATGGGCTTCCCCCTTCCGCGGGGTGTGTCTTCGACTCTCATTGCTATTATCCCCAAGGTCCAGTATCCTTCTTCCTTTGGTGATTTCAGACCGATCACTTATGCAATTTCTGCTTTAAAATCATTTCCAAGATCATCTGCTCCCGCCTCTCGGACATCCTACCCCTTATCATCTCTGAGGAGCAAGGTGCTTTTGTGAAAGGCAGAAATATTGTGGATAATATTGCTCTTTCTAATCAGCTTATTCAGGATCTTGGAAGGAAAGTCCGGGGTCACAATGTCATCCTCAAACTTGATATGATGAAGGCCTATGATAGAGTTGAATGGGACTTCCTGTTTGCGGTGCTCAGGCAGTTTGGTTTCTCCAATCGGTTTATATCTCTTATTGGCATGCTAATATCTAATTGTTGGTTCTCAGTTATGTTCAATGGTTCTTCTGTTGGGTACTTCAAATCCTCCAGAGGTCTGCGCCAGGGAGATCCTCTTGCTCCTGCCCTCTTCATCATTATGGAAGAGGTGCCCAGTAGGGGTTGAAGCACATCTCTTCTTCCTCCCTTCTTCCTTATGCTGGGCCTAGGAGATGCCCTACTGTTTCTCACCTGTTCTTTGCGGATGACACGCTTATTTTCTGCAATGGCCAGAGTTCTAATATTCAAAAGCTTCTTAATTTTCTGCGCAGATATCAGTATTCTTCGGGGCAAAAAGTCAATCACCAGAAGAGCACCTACCTTATCTCTCCAAAGGCTCCCTCTTTTCTTGGCAGGAAATTATCTATCATTACGGGTTTTCGCCAGCAGGTGGGCGCTCTGCGCTACCTTGGAGTTCCCATTAGAGTGGGAAGAGTTAAAGTGGCTGATTTCAAATTTCTACTGGATAAGATTAATGCCAGGATGACTTCCTGGAAGTCTAAGTTCCTGTCCCAGGCTGGGAGGGCAACCCTCATTAAATCGGTTCTATCTTCTTTTCCTATTTATTTAGCTGCAGCTATTTCTATCCCAAAGTCTGTGATTAACTACATTGAAAAATACTGTGCAAAATTTTTTTGGAATGGTTCGGAAGGTACCCATCGGAAGCATTGGATCTCTTGGGATGTCATTCACCACCCTATATCTGAAGGAGGTCTTGATATTAAAAATATGCGGCACATTCAGCTTGCTCTGGCTACAAAGCAAATTTGGAACATTTACAATGGTGATTCTATGTGGGCTTCTTATGCTCGGATCAGATTTCAGGTTAAGGATGGAGCGCCCTTCAGGCATTCTTTTCCCCGTGGTATGTCCAAGGCGGTTTTCAATTTAGCTAATCAGGCAGTTCTAACTCATTCTAGATGGATTCTTGGAGATGGTAGATCTGTCGATTTTTTAAGGGATGTTTGGCTTGGTCAGGACCCTCTTGAAACTATATTGACCAGACCTTACCACGGTCCTAGTATCACTGTTCGTGAGGTTATCCTTGATGATCACCATCCCATTCGGAGTCTTATCGCTTGCCCATCCATCCTTGATGACATCCAACTTTCTGATCACTTGGATCGCTGTGTTTGGACTGGTTCTCCAGGTGGCGCCTTTACAACCTCTTCTGCGTATAGGAATTTTTCTTTGCATGGGGTGTTCAGGAAGCCTATGACTCGCCTATGGCACCATTCCTTTTACCACCGGGCTTCCCTTTTCTGTTGGAGATTGCTTTATCGTGCGGTGCCGGTGGACTCCAGGATCGTGGACCAGGGTATTGCTCTACCCTCTCGCTGCTCTTGTTGTTCTAACCATAATTCGGAAGATTTAAATCACTTATTCATCACAAGTGAGTTGGCAACTGATCTGTGGAATTGGGCGGCCCCTATGCTCGAGGTTAACTTATCTTCTCAGGATAATATCACTGCTCGCCTGTGGCACTTGGTGAAGTTCTGCAACATATCCACCCCGCATGGCTACGTATCTCTCTATGTGTCCATGTTGGTTATTTGGGAAATTTGGCGCTGTCGCTGTAGCATGCGCTTTGAAGGGAAACGACGCAACATCCATAGTATTGTTCACAATATCCGCTTCATGATTTCTACCGCCCTTGCCTCAGTGACCTTTAATCATTATGCACCTGGTAGATGCAGTACTGACCTCTGCTCCCTTGGGTTCGCCCCCCTTATCAAAAACAAAAGTTTCAAGCTTGTTAGATGGATTCCTCCTGAATCTGGTTTGGTCCTTAATGTGGATGGTGCTAGCAAGGGGAATCCGGGTCACTGCGGCGGTGGAGGATGTATCAGAGACAGCTCGGGTTCTCTCATTCTGGATTTTTCTCATTACTATGGTTTTGGTGGTAGTCTGGTTGCTGAGGTGCGGGCCTTGTGTGATGGCATTCGGCTCGCCACTGAATATGACCTCCCTTTATCTCAGATTCAGTCTGACTCGGCCTCCTTAGTTGCTTCTTTGAAATCTGGTAGCTCTCCTGCTTGGGACTGTATGCACTGGTGGTTTGAAGCTCACAAGTACATTCGCTCTTCTACTGTTCAGATGGTTCATGTGTATAGAGAAACTAACCAAGTGGCCGATGCATTGGCCAACTTGGGCTGCAAATCCCTTGGCAACATTGTTTTCTATTCCCCTACATCTTTGCCTCGTGAATGTAAAGGTCCTCTCACCATGGACTGGTCTGGTCTTCCTTCTCTCAGAATTGTTTAACTGGGGTATGCCCCTTAGCTATTGTATTGTCCTTTATCAATAATTTTGGCCCAGGTGGTTCTCACTGGTGGAGTGGGAACATTTTACTCCTCTGGAGTAAGGTGCACTCTCCTAGTCGCTGTCCCTGAGGACCTTTTTGATTAAAAAAAAAAGATAGGGTCTTCTGACGTCTATATGGTCCAACGTTGTATGATAGAATGTCTTTAGGACCCTGCACACATTAAATGTTTGAACAGTAGACAGCTAGGCTGTCTCTTGTTGTCAGTAAACGTTGACATGAGTATTCACCAAAATAGCAATGCCAAATAGCTTGCTCTAAAAGATGTTGACAGAATATGCACAATAGAAAAAGGATATCATCTGCATGCATGCAGAGATACGTTCTATCTTTATTAAATGCACAACAGTTAGATAGATAAGAGAAAACTTTGACTATTCAACGCTTTAAGAGATAAGATAAATGTCAAGTCGATATAAACCATAAAGTCGTTGTCTATATGACTTATGAAATCGTTATGAATACTAACAAGTCATTATAGAGAGCAAATCATTAAGTTTATGTGTTCAACAAGGAAATCGTTATGAACACTTATCAAGTCGTTATGAGCTTTAAAGAAATCGTTGCTCAAAGCAAATCGTTATGAGTTCTAAAGAAATCGTTGTGCGAAGCAAATTATATGAGTTCTAAAGAAAGTTGCGCAAAGCAAATCGTTATGAGTTCTAAAGAAATCGTTGCGCGAAGCAAATCGTTATGAGTTCTAAAGAAATTGCACGAAGCAAATCGTTATGAGTTCTAAAGAAATAATTGCACGAAGCAAATCGTTATGAATTCTAAAGAAATCGTTATGATAACTTACGAAATCGTTACGGCGAGTAAGTCGTTGCGAGTTCTAAAGAAATCGTTATGATGGCTTAAGAAATCGTTACGGCGAGCAAGTCGTTGCGAGTTCTAAAGAAATCGTTATGATAACTTACGAAATCGTTACGGCGAGCAAGTCATTGCGAGTTCTAAAGAAATCGTTATGATGACTTAAGAAATCGTTACGGCGACCAAGTCGTTGCGAGTTCTAAAGAAATCGTTATGATAACTTTAGAAATCGTTACGGCGAGCAAGTCGTTGCGAGTTCTAAAGAAATCGTTATGATGACTTAAGAAATCGTTACGGCGAGCAAGTCGTTGCGAGTTCTAAAGAAATCGTTATGATAACTTAAGAAATCGTTACGGCGAGCAAGTCGTTGCGAATTCTAAAGAAATCGTTACGGCGAGCAAGTCGTTGCGAGTTCTAAAGAAATCGTTATGATAACGATTTGTTTGAAATCAAACGATGTCACAGTAAAGAAGTCATTCAGACACTTAAGAAATCGTTATGAATTCAAATCGTTATAGCACTAAAGGAAGTCGTTGTGACTTTCAACAGAAGTCGATGTGGACTTAGAGAAATATGATCTTGAAATAATTAATGCTTCAGAAAAATAATGCTTACCAATATTGGCTTGATTGACCTTGGCCTTGGAGTATTTCCTGTACTTAAGACTTAGAGAACTTTTGATAAGGTTTTGTTAATTACCAAAATACATATATATTTAAACATTGCGTGGGGACAGACTGATCATCAATCTCCCCCTTTTTGGTGACGACAAAAAATTATCAATAAGCATGAATATTTCCGGAAAGTATTACAAACATGCTAATTTCTAAATCTGAAGATTTTCGGAATGTATTTCAGACATGCTAATTTTCTCCCCCTTTTTGTCAGTAAGCAAAAAGATAATCTTCGAAAAAGAAAGAAGAGAAAAGATGGAAGGGCAGACAACCAACATATATTCATTAGTTCTGAGGATTTACAGATAAGTAATGAGCAGGGGATAACAAGGAGCCAAAGCGCCTGATGACAGGGAGTGCCTGGCGTTCCTGCTCTTCAAAGAAGGCTTGAAAGGCCCCAATATCAATTTGATAGGAGGGTCCCATAGCGGGAGCCATCCTTTTGATATGAAGTTGTCTTTGATCTGAAATGAAATCCCCATACTTAACACGGCCAAGGGCTAACTTGTAAGTTAAGAAGGACCCAAAGCTGGCAAACCGAAGGAAAGCTTCAATCTTGAGGGGATAGTCAATCTTAAGCGACCTAAGTTCTTGTTTTAAAGCAAAGAAAACCTTGTATCTTTCGACCCAAGTCAGATAGGAGTCCCTGATGAGGTGAAGAGAGTTGGCATCCAAAAATTCACCAGGAGACAAGAGAGGTTGATTTGAACTGGCCTGAGAGGCATTTAGATCGCTGAGCTGTTGAGCAGACAACGGATAAAGCTTCTGCCACTCTTCAGGAGACAACCGCTCGCATTCAGAGAGAATATGGGCCAGAACATCTGCCTTGATATGCCCCTGAAGATACTGCCGAAAGACGAATCTAGGGAAGGATAAGTCACGGCCATCTTGCACAAATAATCTGGCCATTACCCTTGCAGCTCGCTCAAAGATAAGTGTTCCCACGGAAGAATCCATAATTAGAGCATGGAGAGGTGGAAGGAACACTACATCAGGAATAACCAGGGTGCCAAAATCGACCTGAAGGGGCTCAGTATGAGCTGTGCTTGAACTGAGGGCCCTGATGGCTGAACGAAACTGACCCAACTGAGATTTTGGGAGGCGATGTACATAGCAGTAGTTACTATACATCTGATACTACCGGATAAATTTGATTTCTTTCTGAATGAAGGGGCCAAACAGATTTTTATGGTGGATCTGGAACCATTCAGAAAGGGGAAGAGGAGCTTCCCTAGGGGGAAATCTGGCAGCTTGAGCTCGACAGAATTGACTGTACAGATCTTTATGGCTCCGAGCCCACTGCTCTTCAGTTTTGGCTTCAGTCATGGAGAAGATTTTTGACAGTTGAGCCTTAGAGAGATGGGTATAAGGAAAGATGGTGGTGAGATGTTCAGAAAGATTTTGGAAAGGAAGGCCAAAATTATGGGCAAAAACTACCTTTTGAAGATATTCTTCATAGATAAGTTTCTGCTTGTTGGAGACAGCGAGGGAAAACCAAAGGGGAGGATAGCAAGGTTCAGAAGAGACAGGATGAGAGGATGTGAGTCTCCTCTTCTTAGAGACAGGACTAGAAGAGCCTGTCCTGTGAGAGTGGGTCCCAACAGCCAGGACTGAACGAAGTATTGCTACTTCAAATTCATCCTTAATATCCTGGATTTCTATTTGGGTGAGTTGGGCACCTTCAGGGATAATGGTAATGAAAGAGGGAGGTGTAGGTGGATTGAATATAGAGTCAAGAGTTACTGTAGGAAGAACAAAAGGTTCTGATGTGGAAGGACCAGAAGAGGAAGGTCCAGCGGAAGAGGATGCAAGTGGAAACTGAGGAGGAGAGGATGGTGGAGGAGGAATAATAGTGGAAGAAGCAGGAGATGAGGCAGGAGAGGAGGTGGATTGAGAGGGAAAGGGTGTTGGTGAGGAGATGGGTCTAGGTAGAGGTTTCTTGAAAGTCTGTGGGGCAGGAGGTGCAGTGGAGGATGAAGGTGGAGATTGAGGAACTGGTGTTTGGGAAGAAGTGGGAGCTGGAGGCTCGGGAACCAAAACTGCTTCTTCAGCCAAATTCTACACAGGTTCAAACTCCAATGGCCCTGATGGCCCTGACATCTTCTCAGCAGGCCTTGGAGGCCCTTTATCCTGCTCAGCTGGCCCAGAAGACCCTTGCTCATTGACCTCTGCCTCTGCTGCTACTGCTGCTGATGGTCCAAACATTGGAACAGATGACCCTGATGGCCCTGATTCTGGAACTTGAGTTGCAGGAGGTGGATAAGGAGAAGTAACTTGAGCTCCAACCACCTTCAGAATCTCAGAGAGTATTGTCTTCATGCTGCCCATCTCGTTGTTGAACCATTTCATGGCATTTCTGATACTTGAAATCTCCTTGGAAGATGAAGCTTGGCTCATGAAAATGGAATTTACATCTGATTGGAGAGAGCATAAGATTGTACCTTGAACATCCAATCTCTCAATAACAGGCTTCAAATTTATGACTATTTTCTGTTTCACCTGCCTCTCAAAAGGAGTATCTGCTAAGAGTGGAACATCGGAAACCACTTCTTTTCCTTTCTTCCTTGCCTCTGAAGTTGGAGGCTACTGATCATCATCTGATTCTGAGCAGCTGGCTGTCTCCCCATCTCTAGCATCATTACCTAGGGGATTGTCATGTTCCTCCCCCTGAGTGCCATCACCCTGTGAACTGGCAAAGATTCCTTCAGCAGGCACACTGCCCATAGGCATATCAGTGTGTGCTGCTTCTTCTGTGACCTCTTGTCTTTCACAAGGCTGCTCCCCCTGAATAGGAGCTTCCTCCATCAAGACATCTTCTGGAGCACCTGAGTGCTCCTCCTGAACTGGTGTAGCTGCTACAGATTCTGCAGTGTGGCCAGATGCCACAACTTCCTCTACGAAACAACCACCAGTCTCTGAAGTGACTGGGGTGGAGAGAATAGAGTCCACTACCCCTCTAAGTATAGAGGCTACAATGGAGGTGGGTAGATGGTCTGCTGTTGTAGACACAAAGGGGATAATTTCCTCAGGAGAGATGTCCTCAATTCTTTCATTAGAACTCTCCACAGCTACTCTTGCTGATTCTTCTGGAAATTCTTCTACAAATAGAGAGTCTACAGCTGCTGCTGACTCTTCTGCTGCTGATTCCAAGACAGGGGTTGTTGCAGATGCTAATTCTTCTTGCTCTGGCACAGCTGGGGCTACAGCTATTGGTTCTGCGATTGCTTCTTGCACTTCTTCCTGAACTTCTTCCATAATGGCCTCTCCCTAAGCCATGGAGGTCTTAGACCAAACGCCATTTAAAACTGAGAAACCACTTTTCCTTAGATTTCTGGACCTAATAGCTTGGCCCATCTTTTCAACAACTGCTCCTGACAAATCAATACCAAAAAACTTGAAAATCTTGGTAAGCAGGTGAGCATAGGGCAGAGAAACATTGAGCTTGCTCTTGGTATCCCAAATCTGATCACTATCAAATTTCATCCTTTCTAACATTACAGCGGCCATGTTTATCTCCTTGTTTTGTATGACCCAGAACATCATATCTGAGTCTGCCTTTGTACAGGTTGAAAATGTTGCACTTCTGGGAGCGATTATCTGACATACTATAAAGTGAAGGAGACCGTTGAAAGCATTCATTTGATTGATATCTATTTTTCCATCTCTCAGACGATACTCAGGTCCAATAATTCCGAGACCCTTTACCTTTGTATCCACAGAGTGGACTCCGCTGTGACCGATTGTGCTCACATCAAACAACATCTTCAGAAGATCATGATCAATTTTTATGGGGATACCATTGACTGAAGACGTCACAGACCCATCTGTCTCTGATTTAAAGCAAACATAGAATGCCTTCACGAGGTCTGGATAGCTTACCTCAGAGAAGGTTGAAATAACTGACCACTTCATCCTGCTTAAGGCTGCTACAACACTGTGCATCCCGTTCTTCTCAAGATCAGCAACATCTACTGCTTTATTTCCACACAGCTTGGTCTTCACGAACGTGAACCTTTCCTGCTGCTCAGGAGAGAGGAACTCGGCGCTGTAACCACCCAGATTGCCGGAAATGACGGATGCGGCCATAGATTCAAGTGAGAAGGTTTTCTGGAGGATTGAGGTGGAAGAAGGAGTGAAACCCCTCAAGAAATTTGTCGCGGGAAGGAGAGAAGAGCTTCAAACTTACAGAGAGTCGATGTCCGAGTCGTTAGGGCATCGGCTTAGGCAACCAGACGAAAGAGGAAAAGATAGAAGATGGGAGATGAAACGTTCCCACATCGATTTTTGTAATTAAATAAATGCTGAGGAAAGTGAGGCGCCAAAAGGCGGTAGAAAGCGACAAAAGAGTTTGACTATTCAAACAGACTTTAATAAAAGAGCGGCCAGGAAGGATAATGTGAGTTTCTTTTGCTTAAATTTATGGAGGGAAAATTTACTTAAATCTGAAAATTTTTGTACCAGTTTCAAGCGAAAATCTTTTCACAAATTACACATGCCCAATTCCCTTCTAAGAGATGTGAATTTCTCTTCGGGTAAGGCTTTTGTGAAAATATCTGCCAACTGACTATTTGTATCAATAAAGGATATTTCAATATTACCATTTGCAACATGATCACGAATGAAATGATATCTAACCTCAATATGCTTGGTCCTTGAATGTTGGACTGGATTTTTGGTGAGATTGATAGCACTGGTGTTGTCACACAATAGTGGAATCGATTTGATATTTAATCCAAAATCTTCAAGTTGTTGCTTTATCCATAGGAGTTGTGTACAACAACTTCCAGCAGCCACGTACTCAGCTTCAGCTGTAGATAGTGCCACTGAATTTTGTTTCTTTGAAGACCAGGATATCAAACACCCTGCAAGAAATTGACAACAGCCACTGGTGCTTTTTCTATCTACTTTGCATCCAGCATAGTCAGCATCAGAGTATCCTACTAAATTGATTTCACAAGATTTTGGATACCACAGACCTAAATCATGAGTTCTAGCTAAATATCTAAATATTCTTTTTACAAGATTAAATGTGATTCTCTAGGATCTGCTTGATACTAGCACACATGCATACACTAAATAGAATATCGGGTCTACTAGCTGTTAAATAAAGTAGTGAACCTATCATACCTCTGTAGGTCTTTTGATCTACTTTCTTACCATCTTTGTCACTGTCCTTCCTTGTTGATGTACTCATGGGTGTTGACAGTGGCTTGGTGTTATCGAATCCAAATTTCTTCAAGAGTTCTTTGGTGTACTTTGCTTGGCAGATGTGGGTGCCATATTTTCCTTGCTTGATTTGCAATCCAAGGAAATAATTGAGCTCTCCCATCATGCTCATCTCAAATTCTCCCTACATCAACTTTTCAAAGTACTTGCAAAGGGATTCATCAGTAGATCCAAAGATAATATCATCTACATAAATCTGTACAAGTAGTATGCTTTTAACTTTTGATTTTACAAATAAAGTGCTATCTACTTGACCTCTACTGAAACCATGGTTTAGAAGAAAAGAACTAAGCCTTTCATACCAGGCCCTAGGTGCTTGCTTTAAACCATATAATGCCTTATGAAGTTTAAAAACATGGTTAGGAAATTCTGTGTCATCAAAACCCGAGGGTTGTTTCACATAAACTTCCTCTTTTATAAAACCATTTAAGAATGTAGATTTGACATCCATTTGAAATAGTTTTAAGTCTAATGCTGATGCATATGCAAGTAATATTCTAATAGCCTCAAGTCTAGCTACAGGTGCATAGGTTTCATCGAAATCTATGCCTTCTTCTTGGGAATAGCCTTGAGCCACCAATCTGGCCTTGTTTCTCAAGATTACACCAGTCTCATCCAATTTGTTTCTGAACACCCATTTGGTGCCAATAACTGGATGGTCTGATGGTCTAGGAACAAGTGACCATACTTGGTTTCTCTTGAACTGATTTAGTTCATCTTGCATGGCCAAGATCCAAGATTCATCACCAAGAGCTTTATTGACTATCCTTGGCTCTATTTGAGAAGCAAATGCTAAATAATCACAAGGTATCATGTTACCTCTTGTTCTTATCCCAATAGATGGATCACCAATGATATTCTCAGGTGAATGATCTTTCTTATATCTCCACTCCTTTGGAAGGTTTTCATGTGTAATTTCCTTTTGTTGTATGTCTTCCAGAGGTGGATCATCCTTATTCTCAATTGATGTATTCTTTAGTTTCTTGGACAGTTCATCTGTATCATCATTGTCACTATCTTCTTCCTTTCTCAAGGAAGGGTTAGTTTCATCAAAAATAATATGTACAGACTGTTCAATTAATAAAGTGCATTTATTAAATACTCTATAGCCTTTGGGTTTAGAGGTGTACCCCTTGAAGATGCCTTCATCTGATTTGGCATCCAACTTACCAATGTCCCTTTTTCCATTGTTGTGGATGAAGCAAGGACATCCAAATGTCCTGAAGTGACTGATCTTTGGTTTCTTTCCTTTGAACAGTTCATATGCAGTCTTCTTTAGGATTGGCGTGATCATTACTCTGTTGATGATGTATCTTGCTGTGTTGACTGCTTCGGCCCAAAAATACCTTGGCAGACCATATTCTGATAGCATGGTTCTTGCCATATCCAATAGAGTTCTATTCTTTTTCTCAGCAATTCCATTTTGCTGTGGTGTCCTTGGCGCTGAGAAATTATGCTCAATCCCCTGATCATCACAGAATTTAGCAAATTTTTCATTCTGAAATTCACCACCATGATCTGATCGGATAGAAACAATGCTGAACTTCTGATCCTTCTGGACTTTCTTGCTGAAACTAACAAAGTTTTCAAAAGTGTCATCTTTATGCTCTAGGAATGATATCCATGTGAATCTTGAGTAATCATCGACTATGACAAATCCAAAGTTCTTTCCTTCAAGACTAGTAGTTCTCATTGGCCCAAATAGATCCATATGAAGGAGCTCTAAGGGTTTTGAGGTGGTTACCACCGTTTTTGACTTGAAGGAGCTCTTGGTGTGCTTTCCCTTAGCACAAGATCTACAGACACCTTCCATTTTTGCACTGACCTTTGGCAGGCCTTCCACAAGATTTTTCTTTAGAAATTTTCTCAGTCTTCTGTGCCATAGTTCAGTTGACTGGCTTTTATTTGCTGCCAGGCATACATCCTGATCTTTGAGTTCTTCAAGATGAAGCGCATACAGGTTCTTCTCCCTATTGGCTTCAAAGATTACTGTTCCATCCTTTAGTATGCTGCACTTTGACTCTTGAAACTGAATCTGATGACCTCTGTCACAAAGCTGGCTGATGCTAATGAGGTTGTGCTTCAACCCTTTGACAAGCAATACATCTTCAATGACTATCTTTCCTTTGTTGCTCTCAGAACCACTGCCAATTACTGTGCCTTTTCCATTGTCTCCATAGGTAACTGTTCCTTGTTCAGCTTGGAGATTGGTGAATAGCTTCTGATTTCCTGACATATGCCTTGAGCACCCACTGTCCAAATACCATTTGGATGCTCGAGCGTTACCCTGAAATAAAATCATCAAGTTTTAGGTACCCAAATTCTTTTGGGTCCTGATTGGTTAGTATCATTGATTTTACCTTTGATTATCCATTTCTTATGTTTTGTTGGGCATGTTGTTATGATATGTCCTAACTTGTTGCAGTGACTACAACAGGATAATTTGGTTACTTTTTCCATATATTTGAAGTTAGCTTTGTATGCTATATCTTGTTCGGGTACAAATTTTGGTGTTGGATATGTTTTAGGATAAACTATGGTTTCTTCATTATCTGGGGGTGTATATCCTAATCCATTTTTCTTCTTACCTGATCTTCTGGCACCTTTTAATATGAGGGAGTTTTTACCATTTGTGAATTTGTCTAATGTGCTAGATAACTGTATATTTTCTTCTGTTAGTGTCTTGATTTCAGTTTTCAGTTCATCTAAACTTACTTGTTTTTCTAATTCAGTTATTAGTTCATTCTTAGCTTTTAGATCTTCACATAACAGTTCATTTCTTCTTTTAAGTTCAGTTATTTGACTTTCTAATTGTTCATTTTCTGATTTTAGATCTGAGTTTGTATTTTCTAGACAAACTATTTTTCTTGCTTACTTTTAATAGTTTGGTTACTTCTCTATATTTACTGTATAGTTCGTTGAAAGCTTCTTCTAAACTATCGGAATCTGAGCCATTACAAGAATCAAAGGATGAGTCAGAGGTTACCTTTTCTTCGGTATTTGCCATGAAAGCCAGGTTGGCTTCTTCCTCATCACTGGTTGAGCTTGACTCACTGTCTGAGTCGCTGCTGTTGCTCCATGCAGCTGTCATAGCTTTCTTCTTATATTTCCTGAACTTCTTGGAGCTCTCTCTCTTCCTGAATTCAGGCTTCTTGAGCTTTGGACATTCAGCTTTAATATGTCCTGGCTTTTTGCACTCGTAGCATATGGGCTCACTCTTCTTTTGATCCTTTCCATCTGGTTTCTTGAAGTCTTTATTTCTCTTGAAGTGTCTTCTACCAGATTGGAACTTCTTCTTCTTTGCTAGAATGCATTGCAACCTTTTTGATAGCATGGCTTCTTCATCTTCACAGCCACGTGAGTTCTCATCTTCAGCTGATGACTCATCTGACTTGTCTTCTTCTGCTTTAAGAGCATTTGAATGTTTCTTTCTGCTAGAGGACTATCCTAGTCTCTCCATATTGATCTCATGGGCCATAAGGGACCCAATGAGTTTTTCTAAAGACATCATTTTCAGATCATTAGCCTCTTCAATAGCTGTGACCTTTGGGGTCCATGAGGATGGTAAGGATCTAAGAATCTTTCTGACTATATCTCCCATTTCATAGGTCTTTCCTAGTCCAGCTAACCCATTTGTAATATCTGTAAATCTACTGAACATTTGGGTAATGGACTCACCTGATTGCATTTGAAATCTCTCGTACTATGCTACAAGAATGTCTATTCTTGTTTCCTTCACCTTGTCTGTGCCTTCATAGGTGATTCTGAGCTTTTCCCACATTTCCATTACGGATTTGCAGGCTGAGACTCTGTTGAACTCCTTTTTACTAAGGGCACAACACAGAATACTCTTTGCTTTACAATTCTGCGAGATCTTCTTCCTATCATCGTCTGTCCACTGAGCTTTCTCATTTGTGACCAGAAGATCGCCTTCTTCTACTATGGACCATATCTGATAATCATGGCCTTACAGAAAGTACTCCATTCTTGTTTTCCAGTATGTGTAATCCTCTCCATCGAACAATGGTGGTCGGTTGACAGACTGACCTTCGTTGTGACCTTGGGCTGCCATGGATCTTTACTCTTCAGATCGTTGGATCTTTTCTTTGTCGAAGAGACTTGCTCTGATACCACTTGTTGCCCAGTTGACAAGCCCAGAGGGGGGGGGTGAATGGGTCTTTAAAAATCTATTTAGGTGACACCTGTACGTAAAAGTATACACAAAACAATCTTCGATGTTGGTTAGTAATGGTTAGTATGAACAACAAACTCATAAAGAATCAATCACACAATGCAAGGAATTATCCTGGTTCGGACCTCCTTTCCTTAGGAGTCCTACGTCCAGTCCCTGAGCAACAACTCAGGTTTTCACTAACTAGGGTACAGTCCCCCTATGGACACTACAACACCCAGCTCAGCTGGTCTTCCTTCACACCAGAAGGGAATAACCACACCCTGGATACCTCACCAGGTCTTCCTTCACAACCGAAGGGAACACCACCCTGGATCCCACCAGGTCTTCCTTCACACACGAAGGGAAACACCACAGAGAGAATAGAATGAATTCAAGCCCCTAGATCAAGCTTTTACAAGCCAAGATCTGAAGCAGCAAACACTGAGAGCAAAAGATCTAAACAAGGCACACTCTCAGAACTACACTGGCTCTCTTAGAAATTCTATTACAGCACAGAGAGCAAAGAGCTAAAGGTGATGAGGAATGAGATTCTTGGCTCTAGACTTCTTGCAGAAGGATTTGAATGCTCGTATGCGAGATCTTGTTCTCCACTTGTTGTATATATTCTTCACTTCTGTCTTGTATTTTATATATCCTTTTGAAATATGGCCGTTGAAGTAACCGTTGTCTCTTAGATTGGTAGGCATTAGACTGCTTGACATTTGGAAGCTTCAACAATCTTTTATCCATTTGAGCACGTAAAGAGATAGGGTCTTCTGGCGTCTATATGGTCCAACGTTGTATGACAGAATGTCTTTAGGACCCTGCACACATTAAATGTTTGAACAGTAGACAGCTAGGCTGTCTCTTGTTGTCAGTAAACGTTGACGTGAGTATTCACCAAAATAGCAATGCCAAATAGCTTGCTCTAAAAGATGTTGACAGAATATGCACAATAGAAAAAGGATATCATCTGCATGCATGCAGAGATACGTTCTATCTTTATTAAATGCACAGCAGTTAGATAGATAAGAGAAAACTTTGACTATTCAACGCTTTAAGAGATAAGATAAATGTCAAGTCGATATAAACCATAAAGTCGTTGTCTATATGACTTATGAAATCATTATGAATACTAACAAGTCATTATAGAGAGCAAATCGTTAAGTTTATGTGTTCAACAAGGAAATCGTTATGAACACTTATCAAGTCGTTATGAGCTTTAAAGAAATCGTTGCTCAAAGCAAATCGTTATGAGTTCTAAAGAAATCATTGTGCGAAGCAAATTGTTATGAGTTCTAAAGAAATCGTTGCACAAAGCAAATCGTTATGAGTTCTAAAGAAATCGTTGCGCGAAGCAAATCGTTATGAGTTCTAAAGAAATCGTTGCACGAAGCAAATCGTTATGAATTCTAAAGAAATCGTTATGATAACTTACGAAATCGTTACGGCGAGCAAGTCGTTGCGAGTTCTAAAAAAATCGTTATGATGACTTAAGAAATCGTTACGGCGAGCAAGTCGTTGCAAGTTCTAAAGAAATCGTTATGATAACTTACGAAATCGTTACGGCGAGCAAGTCGTTGCGAGTTCTAAAGAAATCGTTATGATGACTTAAGAAATCATTACGGCGAGCATGTCGTTGCGAGTTCGAAAGAAATCGTTATGATAACTTAAGAAATCGTTACGGCGAGCAAGTCGTTGCGAGTTCTAAAGAAATCATTATGATGACTTAAGAAATCGTTACGGTGAGCAAGTCGTTGCGAGTTCTAAAGAAATCATTATGCTAACTTAAGAAATCGTTACGGCGAGCAAGTCGTTGCGAATTCTAAAGAAATCGTTATGATAACTTAAGAAATCGTTACGGCGAGCAAGTCGTTGTGAGTTCTAAAGAAATCGTTATGATAACGATTTGTTTGAAATCAAACGATGTCACAGTAAAGAAGTCGTTCAGACACTTAAGAAATCGTTATGAATTCAAATCGTTATAGCACTAAAGGAAGTCGTTGTGACTTTCAACAGAAGTCGATGTGGACTTAGAGAAATATGATCTTGAAATAATTAATGCTTCAGAAAAATAATGCTTACCAATATTGGCTTGATTGACCTTGGCCTTGGAGTATTTCCTGTACTTAAGACTTAGAGAACTTTTGATAAGGTTTTGTTAATTACCAAAATACATATATATTTAAACATTTCGTGGGGACAGACTGATCATCACCTTCGTGGTGAAGGAAGACCTAGTGGGGCATCTAGGGTGTTGTAGTTCCCTTCGTGTGAAGGAAGACCAGCTGAGCTGGGTGTTGTAGTGTCCATAGGGGGACTGTACCCTAGTTAGTGGATTCCTGAGTTATTGCTCAGGGACTGGACGTTGGACTCCTAAGGAGAGGAGGTCCGAACCAGGATAAACTCTGTGTGTTGTGTGATTGATTCACTATGTGTGTTTGCTGTTTATTCTAACTTTCACTAACCTTCATCGAAGAACGTCTTTGTGGGAATGTTTTTGAAGGATCAAAGATGTGATGGACAAGATCTAGAAGGGGGGGGGATTGAATAGATCTAGGCCAACTATTGCGGAAGCTTAGCCAATTTAAAAACAATGCATATAATCTGAGGCAATTTGAAAGAGCAATTTAGATTGATGAGTGATTGTGTGAATTAGATGATTGAAGTGTGGAATCAAGTTGATTAAAGGTGAATTCGAAAAACCCTATGCATACATCTAGCGCAATGTGAATTTAAGTCACGCACAAACCACT
The DNA here is from genome assembly GCA_014218235.1 of Colocasia esculenta. Classification (NCBI taxonomy): domain Eukaryota; kingdom Viridiplantae; phylum Streptophyta; class Magnoliopsida; order Alismatales; family Araceae; genus Colocasia; species Colocasia esculenta. The sequence continues at coordinate 163,946,044 of CM024754.1, read as the reverse complement.
GCACAGAGATTTTTTAGGTGGTTCAGAAATCACACCATGTGATTCCTACATCCACCCCTCACACTGTGAGGATCCACTAAACAACTTGGGTACACCACACACTGGAGCCTGACAACTCCAAACACTGAGTTCTACAACTCACACAACCTCTAGAGCAAGACTACTCTAGAACCTGAGCACAATTGCTCAACCAACAACTGAGTGCAACGACTCAAACACTGAGTACAACGACTCAACCACTGAGCACACATGCTCACAAACAACTTGCTAGAACAAAAACACAAGATCCAGATCCTCTAGCAATGATCTGGTCTATCAAGAGTTCATTCAAGAGACTGGTGCAACAACATATGCACAATCTCAGAATGACTCAGAAGACACAAGGGAATTGAGGAATATTTTGAAGGATCTTTGTTCTTCAAGTATACTCCCTTGTAGATGCCGAATTGTGAAGAGGCTTGATTCCCTAAAGTCCCTGGCCGATGCTCTGCGCTTTGTGCTTTGGGATCTTCCTCGAAATCTTCACAATTGTCTGCTTCTACTTGATCTGCACCCTTGGAAGTTGATCATACTGCTTCATCTTGGATCAATCTTCACTTCTTGTACTTGGAGATGTGAAAATTGGGTTGAAGAAGCACAAGGGGAGCAAGAACAGGGAGGAGAGCTCTCTTTGCCGCCAAAAAGATTTCTGGAAGGCTCTTGGAGGCTCTCTTGTCGTTGGATGGCCAATTAGGAGAGTATTTATAGCCTAAAATGTCCAAAAGTACCCTTGGGGGTCGTGGGCACATGATCCAAGGCCGATCCACCAAATCCCTAGAGTGCCACGTGTCCAGATGTGACTTTACGTCAAAAAGTTTTCAGAGTGTGTCGACCTGCCCATGGGGTGTGTCGACACACTATCACAAACTGGAAAAACAACTTCTCTAGCAAGGGTCTCTAGTGTCGACACCACTTCATCTAGTGTCGACACACTGTAGAAAACTGCAAAACAGGCCTTCTGGGAGAGGCATCTAGTGTCGACACCATCTGGTCTAGTGTCAACACACTGTCCAGACCTGTTGACAGGGTTCTCTGGGAGCTGGGTCTAGTGTCGACACTACTTGATCTTGTGTCGACACTACTTGACCATTTCTTCATCTTTTGGCTTAGGGCTTGGAGCATTGTGTCGACACCAGTATGGGGTGTGTCGACACTACCCTTGCAAGAATTGTGTATCCCTGAGAAATAAACACATATTTCATTAGTCTAATGTATTATCATGAAAATAAATGATAAATGTGTTTGAAAACATACTTTTTGAATATGGTCATTACATGTGTGGTGCATTTAACATGTTCCAATGATTGTGCATTAAAATCACAACTTGTCATCATCAAAATATGAGGGAAAAAGAATTATATTCACACTCAACCCAACAATCTCCCCCTTTTTGATGATGGCAATATTTAGTCAACATGAAAGTTTGAATTTTTAAAGGATTGTGATTTTCAAGTATCAATTCACACAACATCCATTCACATTCATTCAATTTTCGTTCACATTCATCAAAAGCCATTTAGCAAAATTTAGTAACAATTGACATTTTTCATAATCAAGAGGCACAATTTTACTAATAACCATAGCTTTCCATTAATGGCCAAAAACCAACACAGTTTGATATCTACGAACATTTGTTCATTCACATTCATTACAAAAATTCTCATTCAAAATAGATGTCCTTCTCTCCCTTTGACATCATCAAAATATGAAGTCCATTAGGAGGATGGAGGAGGAGGAGGAGGAGGAATGGGCAGCAAGATAGTCTCAATATCCGTCAATCTTTTCTCCATAGAAGTCAAGCCGAACTTCATCTGAGCTTGGATTGTTGAGAGTCTTGTATGCAGGAGATGTTCCATTCTTTCAGAATTCTCAGACATGGTTGCTTGAAGCACACTGAAATCAGCTGAAATAGGCTGTGATGATGAAGAGGAACCAGTTGTGCCACCATGTCTGTGCAAAGTTTTGAATTCCTTCTTGAGAGTAGACATTTCTTCATCAATGTGAGCAGATAAATTCTTCATGCCCTCCAAATCATCTACCATGTGTGCAAAAGACAGTCTTGTCTTGGATATCTGATTGACTGCTTCCTGGCTGTTGAATAGATTCTGTTGGGAATTTGCCAAAATACCTTCAAGAACCTTTTCTAACTTGTCTTGATGCTCCTTTAGTTCAAGGGAGGCATCAGCCAATGTTCCAATAAGCCTATTGAATCTTTGGGCTGCATAATCTGATGCTTCCTTTTGTTTGATGAACTGAGCAGACACTGAATTTTCCAACCTTTGTACCCTGAGCTCAAAAACGTCTGACATTTGTTGGATTGAAGAAGTGATAGTATCAAATTTGTCATTGAGAAATGAGTACAACTCTGGTGGAACAGAAGGTCCACCAAAGGAAGTGGAGGCTTGGGCTTGGGGAGTGAATGAAGGTATTTCCACTTCAGGAAGATGTGGTGAAGAGGTTTGAAAGGGAGGTGTATGAGGTACATCTTGGGGCATTGGTGCTTCATCCTCAACCGGAGGCTGGTCCTCATGTGCAGGAGAGTGGAGTATCTCAGGAGGTGGTACAACCTCAGGAACCACTGGAACCTCTGCAATAGCTGGTCCTCTTCTAACCTGATCTCCCTCAAGTCTGAATCCCATGAATTTCTGCAAATGTTTGAACCGATAGATGTTTGACTTGGGGATTGTTTGAGATTTCTCATTCTCAAGAGAGACTCCAAAGTGTTCAAAGACTGGTGTAAGATGAGCTGCATAAGGAAGAGACCTATGGAGATCTTTCCTCGTAGTCTCAGACATAATTTGGTACATAATCACATGGAGGTTGACCTTTAATTCCTTCTTCATGCAATAAATTATGAATCTCTGTATATCGGTGAGTCTGTCCCTTCCACCACCTTGAGGTGTGATAATTGTGGTGAGGATGTGATGGATAAGTCTCAACACAGGTGGAAAGGTGTTTGTGTTGAACTTGGTGACATGTGTCTGCCTGGGATCAGACTCATCAGCTTGCAATCCAGTCAAAATGGTGTAAGCTTCATGGCGATTAAACTCAAAATTATGATAATCAGTCCCTTCATCAGGAATTTGAAACAAGGTGGCAGCTAGCTCTGTGGGCAAATCTATCAACACGCCCTTGACCTTAGACTTGTACCCTTCATCAGTACATTCCAAATTCAAATAGAATTCTTGTACAAGTCTGGGGTAAATAGTTCTAAAGTCAGAAATGAATGGCAACCATGACTGAAAGTTGAAGAATTGGAGAATTTCTAGAAATGCAACAACGAGCTCATTGTCTTGCAAATCTACAGCCCTAGGCTTTAGAATGGACTTTCCTTCACTGGCCAACTTTGAAGGGGTTTCCTCTAAGGGCTGAGAAGACCCAGATGAAGGAGAAGATGATTCTTCAGAAATTTCAGGGGAAGATGCCAAAATCTTCCTCCTAGGGTGTCTAGGACCCCTTTGGGAAGGACCTCTACTTGAAGAGGATGCCTTACCTCTCTTGGAAGGAGTGGGAGAAGCAGATGAAGACCCTGGCTGCTCAACCGGGTCATGGCGACGCTTGCTTCTTCTTTCAATAGGAGGGTGCTCTTCCACCGGAATGGGCCGAGCATTGGCCCTAGACCTTGCTCCACGACGGGGCTACTGCTTGGGGGCCATGGTTGCAGGGGAAGAAGAGGAGCGGAGGACGAAGGAGATGGCGGGAAGAGGATGGTGACAGAGATGTTGTGAAGGGGGGAAGAGTCGTGCCGTTTTCAAAGGGAACGGCGGCCATGGGTCCGACATGGGTATATAAAAAGAAGGGTTTTGGGGGTACACTGTCCCGCAGGAACAACAATCCCAAACCGGCGCCCAAGACCTGAACAGCCCAGACAGGGGTATGTGTCGACACTAGAAGAGGTTAGTGTCGACCTGGGCTGGACTGTGTTGACACTAGATGGAAGTAGTGTCGACCTGGCCTGAAGAGACTTGAGTATTTGAGCATGGGAAAAATTTGTGAGTTTTGGGATATCTCTAATATGATTCAAGATGGATGAAATTAACATTTCAAGGATTTTTAAGAGGCCAAAGAATTCAGTTGTCATAATTTTTGCAAAAATGCAACAAACTTCAAGATTTACTCAACAACAAACAGGATATATTCATTAAATGACTTGAACCAGTAAAATGATAATTTGAGGGATATAGGACATCCAACAATCAATACAAACGACCATACTTTCCAAATCCAAAGAAATGAAAATATCTTTTTAGATTGAAATCAAGTGTGATGAAGATAAACACTTTTAAAATAAATTGATGATAGACAAAGATGGTTATTTTAAGCAATTCTCCTTGGATAATTTTGTGTTTTTAATCAAACTATCAAATGTAGTAAATCTTGTTCACTCAAGAACTAATGCTTTTTACACACCATAGTTCTTGGATACTAGAGATTTACTCATTATCTAGTTTCAAGGGGCAAATGACAACCTTTTACATGGAAATATACGTTTATTAGACGCCAATATTTCCAGTTACTCAGTCACCATAAAAAATATAGAGCATTTTTTTTTATTCTTGATTTTGAACCCCTTTGAACAGAGATAGCAAAAATACCTCATGACATACATGGCACTTCATTCATTGTGAAGGTTTGTAGTTTCTCAGTATTTGTGCCATTGCTCTGTTGAATATCAAGTGTAAGGAGAATTTTATAAACTTGAAACCATTTATCTCACATCAGTTGCAAAAAAAAAAATGTTTAACTTCAATGCACACATTATCCTTCAGTCTGTGAAAGAGATTTGAATTTCTGTAGTCTTGAAGAGTATAATTGAGAATTGATTGTGAAAAAATGTAGTAGATCACTCAAAAGATCATTTTGAGGTTCTAGACAACTCAATGAGGACATCATGCAAGGAAGTTGATGTAATTCAAGAAGAGTTTTGAATTTTGCAAAAGAAATGAGTTGTGAATTCCCTAGCTCCCCCTGAGATGATGATTCCAACCACTTTTCATCAACATAAAGATATGCAAGTATTTTGAAACCAGAAATGATTCTCTTTGAACAGCAAAAGCTCCCCCTCAACGATTGCATATTCATTTCTTGGTAGTTGGCAGAGACATATACTCTCGCATAGTGAAAGTGTCCAGACAAGCAGAACTTGTCCTTCTTCAAATCACCATATGATATATCAAGAAGTTCAACACAATGTGAGTTGAAGAATTCATTGTCAAAAAGAAATAGAATTTGAATAGTGAGAGATGTAAACAATATGAATCAAGGAAGCAAAGAAGAATGATGAAACAATGACCCCCCTCAGAATATACCTAAACACTCAACCCAAATGAGAGAGATCAAGCTACAGGGGCATATGATTCTTCAAAATCAATTCCAAATTCTTGATTGTACCCCTTTGCAACTAGCCTACCTTTATTTCTAATGACTTGACCATTTTCATTCAATTTATTTCTGAATACCCATCTAGTGCCAATGACTGTTTGGTCACTAGGTCTAGGTACTAATTTCCATACTTGATTTCTTTCAAATTGGTGAAGTTCATCATGCATTGCATTGATCCAATCAGAACTCAATAAAGCTTCATCAATTGACTTTGGTTCAACTTGGGAAATTAGAGCTAGTGGGTCTTCATCAATAACATTCAAGAATGATGATCTAGTCCTTACTCTATCATGCACATTGCTAACAACATTTTCTAATGGGTGATCTCTCAAAAATCTATGTTCAGAAATTACCTGTTGAGGTGCACTTAAGTCTGGAACAACATTACCTGATCCACTTGGAGTAGGTGAATGGATGTTCAAGTTCTCATCAATGTCTTCATGTTCTTCAACAGTTGGTGAAGAATCTACAATGAAATCATCCTCTTCATTGTCTTGACTGTCTCTGCAAGATTTAGAACTGTGAGTTGAAAAGGAATTTTCATCAAAAATAACATGTGGAGATTCTTCAACAGTTTTGTTCTTGAGAGAGTACACTTTGAAAGCTCTTGACACTTCAGAATAGCCAAGAAAGATGGCTTCCTGACTTTTAGCATCAAACTTGTCAAGATTTTCTTTATTATTATTGTGCACAAAACATTTACACCCAAAGACTTTGAAATAAGACACTGTTGGTTTTTTGTTTTTCAATAATTCATAGGGGGTTTTTCTGATTTTTGGTCTGATCAATGCTCTATTAAGAGTGTGGTTTGCTGTGTTTACAGCTTCAGCCCAGAAGGATTTGGGCAAATTACTTTCTAAGAGCATGGATCTAGCCATTTCCACAAGAGTTCTATTCTTTCTTTCCACAACTCCATTTTGTTCTGGAGTTCTTGGTGAAGAAAACTTGTGAAATATGTGGAATTCAGCACATAAATCAGAAAATGACTTGTTTTCAAACTCACCCCCATGATCAGTCAAAATGTTTTTGATTTTATATGGAAAACTTGTTAAGGTAATGGTACATAAATTTCTGAACTCAAGGCAAGCATCACTTTTGTAGGACAAAAAGATAACCCATGTAAATCTAGTAAAATCATCAATGATCACAAACCCATATCTTTTGCCACTAAGACTTAGAATTCTTGTTGGGCCAAAGAGGTCCATGTGAAGTAATTCTAGTGGCTTAGATGTGAGTACCTCATTGAAGGTTTTAAAAGATTTTCTGGTTTGTTTTCCTTGGGCACAAATCCCACAAACTTGATTTTCTACATTAGAAAAGGATTCAGGAAGACCTTTAACCAATTCAACCTTAACATTTATTTATTGTTCTGAAACTTGCATGGCCAAGTCTTTTGTGCCAAGTCCATGCAATTTCATTTTTATTGGCAACAAAGCAAATGTTTGCAGAAAAGTTTTTATTGAGGTTGATCATGTAGACATTATTTTCCCTCTTTCCAAAGAATTTTACTTTATCAGTTGATGAGTCAATTATCTTGCAGAAATCAGATTCAAACACAACTTTGTGACATTTGTCACATAGTTGGCTAATGCTCAGCAAATTGTAATCTAGACCATCAACTAACAAAACATTATCAATAGAGTTTGAGGAAGATTGACCAACCTTTCCAGATCCAATGATCTTTCCTTTATTTTTACCTCCAAAAGTGACAGAACCTCCCTCCTTCTCAATCAGGAATGAAAATTTGGCTTTGTCTCCAGTCATGTGTCGTGAACACCCACTATCAAGAAACCACACATTGGAATTGGGTGCACGACGTTCCTGCAAAAACAATCAGTGGAGAGAAGATTTTGGTACCCAAACATTGTTGGGACCATCAGAATGTTTGAACATTGATATCAAATTTTTCCTAATCCAGATCTGACTTATTTTTTGCTTCTTTTTTGGTTCATTGGTGTTTTTTGTCCTTTTCACTTTATCCTTTTCTTTAGGAATGAAAACACCATTGTTCTTTTCACATTCGGAGGGGAGTTTTGCATTTGGACATGGTTGAACATTTGTGGAGGTCCAAACCAAGGATTTTGATGGTACACTGAAAAATTTGGATGGAAGAATTGAGGATGGTACCAAAAAGGATTGAGATACCATTGGTTCCAAGAATTAGTCCAATCAGCCTGATGTGCTGTTTTGGAAGTCCAAGGTTTCTCATGAATTGTTTCTTTTAAGTTTTTCTTATTTTTCAGATTTTTATTTGAATTTTTGGTTGGTTGATTTGTGGTTTTTGAGGTTGAGCAGGTCGACCTGTCCTTAACTGGTGTCGACATAGTAGTCACAGATTCCACCTTTTTGTGGACTTGTGTCGACCTGTTAGATGATTGTGTCGACCTGGTTGGTTTCTCTTTGTTATGTGTTTTTGAAATTTTTACTGTGTTGCTTGACACTTGCTTATTTTTTGTGTTTTCAAGACTAGAACTTTTGACAAAATTGATCAAGGGTGCTTTTTCTCTTATTTCACCAGATTTGTCTTTCTTGGGTTTTTGTTTGTTGAACCCTAGTCCATGTGAAATTGATTTCATTCTAGCTCCCAGCAAGGCCTCCAAATTGTCTTTACCTTTTGTGAAGGTTTCAATGACTTCATCCTTTTCTTTTAGCTGGTTTTCTAAGGTTTTGATTTCATCAACCTTTTGTTGTTTTTCTTTGTGTTCCATTTCCAGCTTTTTAGATAATTCTTTAAATTCATGGGTGGCCTTTTGGGATGCAAGATTAAGCTCATCAATTGTGTTCAGGAGATTTTCCTTTTCTTCATTAAGTTTAGCTACTTCATTTTCCAGTTCACAAATTCTTTTATTGATGGATTGGTTATGCAAAATGTTTTCAATTTTCTTTTTGAGATGCTTGTTTTCTTTCCTTATTTCAGAGTAGTTTTCAACAAGCTCAGCATAGGCATCTTGCCAATCATCAATTGAATAGTCTTCAAAAGAAGTACTTACCTTTCCATCTGAGCTATTTGCCATGAAGCAAATTTCCTCACTCTGAGAGCTTGAGGATTTTTCTTCTTCCTTCTCACTTGAGTCTTCATCAGACCAGGTGGATACCATGGCCTTTGGCTTCTTGAACTTGTGAATCTTCTTGTATTTCTCCTTCTTGTTCTCAGGACATTCTCCCTTCATATGTCCTGGCTTGTTGCACCTGTAACAAATGACAGTTTCATCAGATTTCTGATTCCTATTAGAATTGACATTAGAAAAGGAAGTGTTTCTTTTTCCTGATGGGAATTTCTTTTTCCTAGATAAATTTCCTTTCCTGTATTTTAAGAATTTTTTGAATTGCCTGGTCATGAGGGCAATCTCATCCTCATTGGACTCAGACTCATCAGAACTTGTTTTCTCCTGATTCTTGTCTTTGTTACTTGAAGAGGCCTTTAGTGCTACTAGCTTGGTTTTAATTATGTGTTCTTCATTTCTTCTTAGATTGATTTCATAAGTCATTAAGGATCCTATCAATTCATCCAAAGAGATTTGGACAAATCTTTAGAATCTTCAATGACTGTGGCCTTAGTGTGCCAAATTGAAGAGAGAGAACGTAAAATTTTCCTTACCAAGTCAGTATCTGTATAATCCTTACCTAAGGCCTTCAGTCCATTCACAATGATCATAAACCTGGCAAACATTTCAGAAATTGTCTCATCAGATTTCATCATAAACAATTCATACTCAGAGACAAGAATGTTAGCTTTGGTTTCTTTCACTTGGGATGTTCCCTCATAGAGTAGCTCAAGTTTGTACCACATCTCCTTGGCAGATTTGCACATGGAGATTCTTAAGTACTCCTTAGGGTGGACTGCACACTGGATCATATTCATGGCACTATAATTCAAGGTAGCCCTTCTAATCTGTTCCCTGGTCTAGGTTTCTTCCTCTCCCTGGTTCTCATAGGGGCCTACCTCAACTACTTTCCAGATTTCATAATTTTGGGCTCTAAGAAAAACTTGCATTCTATTCTTCCAATAAGAATAGTCCGTCCCATTAAAGAAGGGTGGCCTATTAATGGAATGACCCTCAGCTATGAACCCTTTGGAATCCATTGAATTAAATAGATGGTGCAATGAAAGAAACACTCAGAAAGCAAGCAAGCAAAACACACAGAACAAATAGAAAGCACTCAGATCAGATCAGATATAAACCCGTTCTGATACCAATTGAAGGATCTAAGATGTGATGGACAAGATCTAGAAGGGCGGGGGGGTTGAATAGATCTAGGCCAACTATTGCAGAAGCTTAGCCAATTTAAAAACAATGCATAGAATCAGAGGCAATTTGAAAGAGCAATTTAAATCTGATGAGTGATTGTGTGAATTAGATGATTGAAGTGTGGAATCAAGTTGATTAAAGGTGAATTCGAAAAACCCTATGCATACATCTAGCGCAATGTGAATTTAAGTCAGAGATTTTTTAGGTGGTTCGGAAATCACACCATGTGATTTCTACATCCACCCCTCACACTGTGAGGATCCACTAAACAACCTGGGCACACCACACACTGGAGCCTGACAACTCCAAACACTGAGTTCTACAACTCACACAACCTCTAGAGCAAGACTACTCTAGAACCTAAGCACAATTGCTCAACCAACAATTGAGTGCAACGACTCAAACACTAAGTACAACGACTCAACCACTGAGCACACAGGCTCACAAACAACTTGCTAGAGCAAAAACACAAGATCCAGATCCTCTAGCAATGATCTGGTCTATCAAGAGTTCATTCAAGAGACTGGTGCAACAACTTATGCACAATCTCAGAATGACTCAGAAGACACAAGGGAATTGAGGAATATTCTGAAAGATCCTTGTTCTTCAAGTATACTCCCTTGTAGATGCCGAATTGTGAAGAGGCTTGATTCCCTGAAGTCCTTAGCCAATGCTCTGCGCTTTGTGCTTTGGGATCTTCCTCGAAATCTTCACAATTGTCTGCTTCTACTTGATCTGCACCCTTGGAAGTTGATCATACTGCTTCATCTTGGATCAATCTTCACTTCTTGTACTTGGAGATGTGGAAATTGGGTTGAAGAAGCACAAGGGGAGCAAGAACAGGGAGGAGAGCTCTCTCTGTCGCCAAAAAGATTTCTGGAAGGCTCTTGGAGGCTCTCTTGTCGTTGGATGGCCAATTAGGAGAGTATTTATAGCCTAAAATGTCCAAAAGTACCCTTGGGGGTCGTGGGCACATGATCCAAGGCCGATCCACCAAATCCCTAGAGTGCCACGTGTCCAGATGTGACTTTACATCAAAAAGTTTCCAGAGTGTGTCGACCTGCCCATGGGGTGTGTCGACACACTATCACAAACTGGCAAAATAGCTTCTCTGGGAAGGGTCTCTAGTGTCTACACCACTTCATCTAGTGTCGACACACTGTAGAAAACTGCAAAACAGGCCTTCTGGGAGAGACATCTAGTGTCGACACCATCTGGTCTAGTGTCGACACACTGTCCAGACCTGTTGACAGGGTTCTCTGGGAGCTGGGTCTATTGTCGACACTGCTTGATCTTGTGTTGACACTACTTGACCATTTCTTCATCTTTTGGCTTAGGGCTTGGAGCATTGTGTCGACACCAGTATGGGGTGTGTCGACACTACCCTTGCAAGAATTGTATATCCCTGAGAAATAAACACATATTTCATTAGTCTAATGTATTATCATGAAAATAAATGATAAATGTGTTTGAAAACATACTTTTTGAATATGGTCATTACATGTGTGATGCATTTAACATGTTCCAATTATTGTGCATTAAAATCACAACTTGTCATCATCAAAATATGAGGGAAAAAGAATTATATTCACACTCAACCCAACAGTTTTAAGTACAAGTATTAATCAAATAATTTTTAAAAGACCCATTCACCCCCCCTCTGGGCTCATCAACTGGGCAACAAGTGATATCTAAGCGAGTCTCTTCGACAAAGAAGAAGATCTAACGATCTGAAGAGTAAAGATCCATGGCAGCCCAAGGTCACTTTGAAGGTCAGTCGATCAACCGACCACCATTGTTCGAGGGAGAAGATTACACTTACTGGAAAACCAGAATGGAATACTTTCTGCAAGGCCACGATTATCAGATATGGTCTATAGTAGAAGAAGGCGACCTCCTGGTCACAAATGAGAAGGCTCAGTGGACAGATGATGACAGAAAAACGATCTCCTTGAATTGTAAAGCTAAAAGTATTCTGTGCTGTGCTCTAAGCAAGAAAGAATTCAACAGAGTTTCAGCCTGCAAATCCACAATGGAAATGTGGGAAAAGCTCAGAATTACTTATGAAGGCACATACAAGGTGAAGGAGACAAGAATAGACATTCTTGTAACACAATATGAAAGATTTCAGATGCAACCAGGTGAGTCCATAACCCAGATGTTAAGTAGATTTACAGATATCACAAATGGGTTGGCTGGACTAGGAAAGACTTATGAAATGGGTGGTCAAGAAGATCCTTAGGTCTCTACCATCCTCATGGACCCCAAAGGTAACGGCCATTGAGGAAGCCAATGATCTAAAAAGGATGTCCTTGGAAAAACTCGTCGGGTCCCTTATGGCCCATGAGATAAATATGGAGAGACTGGGAGAGTCCTCAAGCAAGAAAAAGCACTCCAATGCTTTGAAAGCTGAAGAAGAATCATCAGAAGCAAGCTTAGATGACAGTGAAGGCATTGGGGATAGTGAAAATGAAGAAGCAATGCAATCAAGAAGACTGCAACGAATTCTAGCTAAGAAGAAGAAGTTTCGTCTGGCAAAAGGTTCTTCAAGAGAAATAAAGAATTTAGGAAGCCAGAAGGAAAGGATCTGAAGAAAGGAGAAGCGATATGCTATGAGTGCAAGAAGCCTGGACATATCAAAGCAGAATGTCCAAAGCTTAAGAAAGGTGAAAACAAGAAGAAGGATAACTTTAGAAAATTCAAGAAGTACAAAATGAAGGCAATGGCAGCCGCATGGGAGAACAACAGCAACTCAGACAGTGAGTCAAGCTCGAGTAGGGATGAAGAAGAAGTCAACTTGGCTTTTATAGCAAATACAGAAGAAAAGGTAACTTCTGACTCCTCTTTCGATTCTTGTAATGATTCATACTCTGATAATTTAGAAGAAACTTTCAATGAATTATACAGCAAATATAGAGAAGTAACTAAACTGTTAAAAGTAAGCAAGAAAAATATTACTTGTTTAGAAAACACTAACTCAGACCTAAAAACAGAAAATGAGGAACTGGAAAAGTAAATAATTGAACTTAAAAGAAGAAATGAATTATTATGTGAAGACCTAAAAGATAAAAATAAGCAAATAATCAAATTAGAAAAACAGGAGAGTTCAGATGAACTAAGAAATGAACTCAAGGTTTTAAATGAAGAAAATAAAAAGTTATCTAGCACATTAGAAAAGTTTACGAATGGTAAAAACTCCTTAATATTAAAAGGTGCTAGAAGATCAGGTAAGAAGAAGAATGGATTAGGTTATACACCCCCAGATAATGAAGAAACCATAATATATCCCAAAATATACCCAACTCCAAAATTTGTACCTGAACAAGACATTGCATACAAAATAGATTTCAGATATATAGAAAAAGTAACAAAATTGTCCTGCTGTAGTCACTGCAACAAGTTAGGACATATTATAACAACATGTCCAACTAGACACAAGAAATGGATAATAAAAAGAAAAATTGATGATACTAACCCTTCAGGACCCAAAAGAATTTGGGTACCTAAAACTTAATGTTTTTATTTCAGGGTAACCTTCGAGCATCCAAATGGTATTTGGACAGTGGGTGTTCAAGGCACATGTCAGGGAATCGGAAGCTGTTTACTCATCTTCAGGCTGAAGAAGGGTCTGTTACATATGGAGATAATGGTAAAGGAACAGTGATAGGCAGCGATTCAGTAAACAACAAAGGAAAAACAGTTATTGAAGATGTACTGCTTGTCAAAGGGCTAAAGCACAACCTCATCAGCATAAGCCAACTTTGTGACAGAGGTCATCAGATTCAGTTCCAAGAGACAAAGTGCAGTATATTGATGGATGGAGCAGTGATCTTCGAAGCTAATAGAGAGAAGAACTTATATGTACTCTATCTCGAAGAACTTAAAGATCAAGATGTCTGTTTGGCAACAAATAAAGAGCAATCAACTGAGCTGTAGCATAGAAGATTGGGCCACTGCAGTTTGGATGGCATGAACAAGTTCAGAAAGAGAAATCTGGTGGAAGGTCTGCCAAAGGTCAGCACGAAAATGGATAGCATCTGTAGACCTTGTGCAAAGGGAAAGCACACTAAGAGCTCCTTCAAGTCAAAGACTATGGTGACCATCTCAAAACCCTTAGAACTCCTTCATATGGATTTGTTTGGGCCAATGAGAACCACTAGTCTTGGAGGAAAGAATTTCGGTTTCGTTATAGTTGATGACTACTCCAGATTTACATGGGTGTCATTTTTAGAACATAAAGATGACACATTTGAAAGCTTTGTCAGTTTCAGCAAGAAGGTTAAAAAAGACAAGAAATTCAGCATTGTTAGTATTCGATCAGATTATGGAGGTGAATTTCAGAACGAGAAGTTTGTAAAATTCTGTGAAAATGAAGGAATTGAGCACAATTTCTCAGCACCAAGGACACCACAGCAAAATGGAGTTGATGAGAGGAAGAACAGAACCTTATTGGACATGGCAAGAACTATGCTGTCAGAATATGACTTGCCAAGGTATTTCTGGGCTGAAGCAGTGAACACGGCAAGTTACATCATCAACAGAGTTATGATCAGGCCAATCCTGAAGAAGACAGCGTATGAATTATTCAAAGGAAAAAAAGCCAAAGATCAGTCACTTCAGGACATTTAGATGTCCTTGCTTCATCCACAACAATGGAAAAAGGGATATTGGTAAGTTAGATGCCAAATCAGATGAAGGCATCTTCATGGGATACTCCTATAAACCTAAAGGCTATAGAGTGTTTAATAAACGCACTTTATTAATTGAATAGTCAGTTCATATTATTTTTGATGAAACTAACCCTTCCTTGAGAAAGTAAGAAGATAGTGACATTGATGATGCAGATAAATTATCTAAGAAACTAAAGGATATATCATTGAAGACAAGGATGATCCACCTCTGGAAGACCTACAACAAAAGGACATTACACATGAAAATCTTCCAAAGGAATGGAGATACAAGAAAAATCACCCACCTGAGAACATCATTGGTGATCCATCTGTAGGGGTAAGAACGAGAGGTAATATAATACCCTGTGATTACCTAGCATTTGTTTCTCAGATTGAGCCTAGGACTGTCAATGAAGCTCTAACTGATGAATCTTGGATTATAGCCATGAAAGATGAACTAAACCAGTTCAAGAGAAACCAAATATGGTCACTTGTTCCCAAACCATCAAACCATCCAGTTATTGGCACCAAGTGGGTGTTCAGAAACAAATTGGATGAGACTGGTGTGATCCTAAGAAATAAGGCCAAACTGGTATCTCAAGGCTATTCCCAAGAGGAAGGCATAGATTTTGATGAAACCTATGGACCTGTAGCTAGACTTGAGGCTATTAGAATTTTACTTGCATATGCATCGACATTAGATTTAAAACTATTTCAAATGGATGTTGAGTCTGCATTTTTAAATGGTTTTATCAAGGAGGAAGTTTATGTGGAACAACCTCCAGGTTTTGATGATACAAAATTTCCGAATCATGTTTTTAAACTTCATAAGGCATTGTACGGTTTAAAGCAAGCACCCAGAGCCTGGTATGAAAGGCTTAGTTCTTTTCTTTTAAACCATGGTTTCAGTAGAGGTCAAGTTGATAGCACCCTTTTTATAAAGTCAAAGGTCAAACATATCTTACTTGTTCAGATTTATGTAGATGACATAATTTTTGGTTCCACTGACAAATCTCTTTGCAAGTAGTTTGAGAAGCTCATGCAGGGTGAATTCGAAATGAGCATGATGGGAGAGCTCAACTACTTCCTTGGATTACAAATCAAACAAGGAAAGGAAGGCACTCACATCTGCCAAGCAAAGTACACAAAGGAACTCCAGAAGAAATTTGGTTTCGAGAACGCAAAGTCACTGTCAACACCCATGAGTACATCAACGAGGATGGACAGTGATAAGGATGGTAAGAAAGTAGATCAAAAGATCTACAGAGGTATGATAGGTTCATTACTTTATTTAACAGCTAGCAGACCTGATATTTTATTCAGTGTATGTATGTGTGCTAGATATCAGGCAGATCCTAGAGAATCACATCTAATCTCAGTAAAAATATTTTTTAGATATTTATCTAGAACTCATGACTTAGGTCTTTGGTATCCAAAAGCATGTGAAATTAACTTGGTAGGATACTCTGATGCTGACTACGCTGGATGCAAGGTAGATAGAAAAAGCACCAGTGGATGTTGTCAACTCCTTGCAGGATGTTTGATATCATGGTCCTCCAAGAAGCAAAATTCAGTGGCACTATCAACTGCTGAAGCTGAGTATGTTGCTGCCGGGAGCTGCTGTACACAACTCCTATAGATCAAGCAACAACTTGAGGACTATGGGCTTCACATCAAAACAATTCCCCTGCTGTGTGACAACACAAGTGCTATAAATCTCACCAAAAATCCAGTACAGCATTCAAGGACCAAGCACATTGAGGTTAGATACCATTTCATTCGAGATCATGTAGCTAATGGTAATTTAGAAATATCTTTTATTGATACAAATGGTCAGTTAGCAGATATCTTCACAAAAGCCTTACCCGAAGAGAGATTCACATCTCTTAGAAGGGAATTGGGCATGTGTAATTTGTGAAAAGATTTCTGTTCATACTGATATATATAAATTTTCAGAATTTAAGGTATCCTTCTTTCCATGACGTTAAGCAAAAGATATACTCAATTATCATTTTGACAGTCTCTTTGGAAAAGTTCTTTTGAAAAGTCAAACTTGTTTGTCATTTCCTCCCGCTTTTTGGCGCCTCACTTTTCGATAAAGTATTCATTTATTTACTCCAAAATCGATGTGGGAACGATTCATCTCCTACCTTTTACCTTTTCCCTCTTTCGTCTGGGTGCTTGAGCCGATGCCCTAACGACTCCGACATCGACTCTCTGCAAAATTCGAAGCCTCTCTCTTCTTCCCGCGAAGAATTTCTTGAGGGTTTTCTCTCCTGCCACCATCTCATCTCTCCAGAAAAACTTTTCCACCCAAATCCATGGTCGCACTAGCTGTTTCCGGCAGTCTTGGGGGCTACAACGCTGAGTTTCTAACGGCCGAGAAGCAGGAAAAGTTTACATTTGTGAAGACAAAGGTGTGTGGAAATAAGAAGGTAGATGTTGCAGACCTGGAAAGGAATGGAATGGAATGCATAGTATAGTAGAAGCTATGAGCAGGATGAAGTGGACCAATATCGCTACTTTCTCTGAGGTAAGCTACCCGAACCTTGTGAAAGCATTCTATGTTTGTTTAAGAACAGAGGCAGACAGGTCCTTGACCTAATCTGTCAAGGGAACCCAGATAAGAATAGATCATGAGTTGTTGAAATTGCTGTTTGGAGTGAGTACCTCTAGACACAGTGGGGTTCACACCGTGGACGCCCAAGCAAAGGGTCTTGGAATTATAGGACCTGGTTTTAGTCTAAGAGATGGAAAATTGGATATAAATCAGTTGAATGCGTTTAATCGCTTGCTGCACTTCATTGTTTGTCAAATTTTAGTTCCTAGAAGTGCTACCTATTCAACCTGTACCAAGGCGGATTCAGATATGATGTTTTGGGCTATTCAGAACATTGAAATAAACATGGCCGAAGTGATGATGGAAAGAATGAGATTTGCCCATGATCAAATCTGGGATACTAAGAGTAAGTTAAATGTATCCTTGCCATATGCTCACCTGCTCACCAAAGTCTTTAAGCATTTTGGAATAAATGTGTCTGGAGCTGTTGTAGAGAAGATGGGCCAAGCAATTAGGTCCAGAAATTTAAGGAAAAGTGGATTTTCAATGGTCAATGGTGTATGGACAAAAACATCTGTGGCTGAGGGTGAAGCCATTATTGGCGAAGCCCAAGATGTCCAACAAGAAATAGCACCAGCAGTAGTAGAACCAGCAGCAGAAGAGGCCCCAGAGTCTAGAGCATCACAGGAAGCAGCAGTAGAAAGAGAAGATGCAGTGGAAGCTCCAGCAGCTCAAGAAGAAGTAGCAGTGGAAGATTTTGGCAGAAGAATAGAGGAGATTCCTCCTGAGATTGTTGTTCCTGCTGAATCAATATCAAAGGATCCTCTACCCACCTCTAAAGTGGCATCTGTGCTCCGGGAAGTATTGGATTCCATTCACTCCACCCTAGTGATTCCAAAAACTGGTGGGAGTTTGGTAGAAGAGGTTGTGGCATCTGGCCACATTGAAGATACTGTGATGGTAGATGCTCCCATTCAGGGGAGCAAGAAAGAATTGTGGAAGAGGCTCCTATTCAGGGGGAGCAAGAGATTGAGAAGGAAGCAGCATCACAGGGGGAGCATACTGAAGATGCCCCTGTAAATGAAAGGCCAAATGAAGTTCATGTTGAGGTCGAGGAGAAAGTGGAAAGGAGAAGCAAAAGCAAGAAAATTGCTCACAAAAGGCAGAGGAAAATTCAAAAGAAAGTGAACTTGCAGCCTATCTTGAAGAGGTTGGATGATCAAGGTGAGATCTTGAGCTCAGTGCAGTCAAATGTAAATTCTATTATTGTGAGCCAGGCATCAACCTCTAAGGAACTTTCTCAAATACGGAATGCCATGAAGTGGTTTAATAAGGAAATGGGCGATATGAAGAACTTTCTTTTTGAATTCCTGAAGGCAGTTGGAACTAAAGATCCTCCTCCATCTGCCCCTCAAAGCAGTGCAGATATTGTTCCTAGGCCACCAGGGCCATCAATTCTAGAGGCTGGGCCCTCAGGGCCATCAGTTCACGAGGCTGGGCCATCAGGGCCGGAGACAGCAGCAAGCAAGCAGCCAGCAGAAGAGGTTGGACCTTCTGAACACTTGGTAGTTGAGCCACCAGGGCCAGTGATCTCCAAGACTGGGTAGTAGGATGTAGAAGAGTCAGCTGTTGCTCCTGAAGCCCCTGAGTCTTCATCCCTTGCAACTCCAGCCCCTTCCTCACCACCATCCTCTTCCACAGCACCTCCAGCTCCACCCACCTTCAAACAACCCTTGCCTCGCACAATTTCCTCACCAACACTTTTCCATCTCAATCTTCCCTCTCTCCTACTTCTTCCCCAATCCTTCCTCTTCCTCCATCTATCACTGAAGACCCTCCAGCCTCCTCATCAGCTGGGGCATCCTTCTCATCTGGTCCTTCTTCCACCTTTGATCCAAGGTCACTTCTTTATCCTCCTACTCCACCTACATCAACTACTTTCATACCTGAAAACCCACAACTTGGCAGCGCCCTTCTCACCCAAGCTGAGGATGAGTTTGAACGCTCAACACTCACCTCAATTCTGGCAGTTGCCAATCATGTCCACAGGACTGATTCTCCCAGTCCTACTCAGAAAAAGAGGAAACTCTCTACCCTCTACACCCAAATTTCCTCCTCTTTGGTTCTCCCTCACTGCTGAAATTGAAAGGAGACCAATCTATCGAGAATATCTACAGAAATGCATTCTCTCTACAATTTTTGGGATTCCCCATCTTAACCTCTCTGAACATATTCACATTGTTCTTCCCTATTGCCACATGTCCAAAGCAAACCAATCCAAAATCTTCTAGTCAGCTGAGTGCAAGACTGAAGACCAGTGGGCAAAAGGGCACAAGACTCTATACAGTAAATACCTCAAAGCCAAAGCAGATAGCATTTCTCATCGAGATCACCCACTCTCTCTCTCTGAGTGGTTTGTTTTTCATCATCAAACTGTCTGGGGCCAGTTCATTCTTAAGGAAATCAGAATAGCAAGGCATTTTCAGCTCTATAATGATTACTGCTATCTGAATAAGATCCCTGAGGTTCAGTTTGGTCAATTCCATGGAGCCCTTGCTCACCTCCGGAGTGAACATCCAATAAATTGCTCCTTCCAAGTGGATCTCACAAGCCTCAGAATGCTTGATACAATTTTCTTCCCAAGTTACATTCCCTAGTTTTTGATTCCTCTGTTGGCTCTCATGCTTTTGAAAGATTTGCTCGTGTGATGGGCCGTCAGTCAGCTAAGCAGGGTCGCCTCCCCTCCTTTCTGAGGTTCATATTCAGAGAATACCATTTGGGGCACATCTCTTCCGAGGTTCTGGCTCCCTTAATCTCTGAGTGTGAAAGGCTTTCTCCCACAGACTGGGCAAAGCACTATCATCAGTCTGCTCTCCAACTGGAATTAGTCAACAGTTATTTGTTCAAGGAAGGGAAGCCGGGTCTATCTGCTGAAGCCTTCTTGGATCTGAATTCTATAAATCCAGTTAAAGAATTGTATGTTCAATGGGCCTTAAGATATTCAGCTTTCTTTGCTTTGAAGAAGGACCTGCATGATTACCAGATTGTCTATCCTATCACCCTTGATCGGTTCCTTCAGCGTGCTAGCTTTGGGAAGAGTACCTACTTCAGATTCACTATGGACAAGGATCAGTATGCACTATTCCTGGAGACACAGCGGCAGTTGTATATTCAGCGCATGATCCCTTCCATGGGTGATTCTTTCACCATAGCACCTGGAGTTTTCAGGCAACTTTTTGAAGACCAAGAGATTAAGGCATGGACTGTTATTTCTCAGCATGCCTCTCTTCTTTCTCCTCTGGTCTATCTTCCTGTACCTTCTCAAAAGTAATACCATATCTTTGTTTGTGTGTCTTTTCTCTTCTTTTTTGTCTCAGTTTATCTTTTTGCTTAATGACAAAAAGGGGGAGAAATTTCCTTAGCATTTCTGACATACAAAGCTTTTATTTTCAGAAATACAAAGTTAGGTCACTTATGCTTATTGATAAGTTCAGTTTTGTTTTGTCATCACCAAAAAGGGGGAGATTGATGATCAATATGTTTGATGATCAGTCTGTTCTCATGTAATTCTAATTAATTACATATTGATTTTGGTGAATAACAAAACGTGATTAATAAAACCTTCTCAAGTTTACTAACACATATTCCATAAGTCTTGAGCACAGGAAATACTACAGGAAAATCAAGCAAATTTGGTAAGTATTACCCTTCTGAAGCAATATTAAGTTCAGCATGAAATTTCTCTAAGTCCACATCGACTTTCCTTATGCTACAACGATTTCAGTAGAACTGTAAAGATTTCATAAGTGCCTTAACGATTTCTTAAGTCGTCATAACGATTTGCTCATTGCAACAATTTCTTAAGTCGTCATAACGATTTGCTCATCGCAACGACTTCTTAAGACCTCGTAACGATTTGCTCTTCGCAACGATTTCTTAAGTCATCACAACGATTTCTTAAGACCTCGTAACGATTTGCTCATCGCAACGATTTCTTAAGTCTTCGCAACGATTCCTTAGGACATCGCATCGATTTCTTAAGAACTCATAACGATTTGCTTCCCGCAACGATTTCCTAAGTGTTCATAACGATTCCTTCGTTGAACACAACGACTTGCTTCATGCAACGATTTCCTAAGTGTTCATAACGATTCCTTCATTGAACACAACGATTTGCTTCATGCAACGATTTCCTAAGTGTTCATAACGATTTCTTCACTGAACACAACGATTTACTCTCCACAACGATTTCTTCAGTAAACATAATGATTTGGTTATGTCTTACAACGATTTAGCTAAATTGACTTGATCATAACGATTTCATAAGTCATGAATGTATCGACTTCTTATGTACAACGATTTGCTATTGGTCAAAGCATTGAATAGTCAAAGTCGTCACGCATATCCTTCTGACACCTTTGCATTTAATGTAGACTGAAAGTATCGATATCGTCCATTATCGTGCTTACTCTTTATGCATCTTTTAGAACAGCAAAATAGCATTACTACTTTGGTGACTACTCATACCAACGATGTCTGACAACAAGAGACAGCTTAGCTGTCTACTGTTTTAGCCTTTAATTTATGCAGGTCTCTGACAACCATTCGTCATACAACGTTGGACCCTGTAGCAGCCAAAGGACAGTTCAGAAGATCCTATCTCTTTGCGTGCATAAATGGATAAAAGACTGTTGACTGGAAGCTTCCAAGGACCATTCAGTCTAACGTCCACTAAACCAGAGACAACAGATACTTCAACGAATATATTTCAAATTGGAGATATAAATACGAGACAGAAGAACTTATACAAGTATTGAATGCAAGTAATTCAGATCTTCTGTGAGAATCCTAGAGCCAAGCATACCACTCCAAATTGTCTCAGCTCTTTAGCTCTCTGTGCTGTAATAGAAATCTTGAGAGAGAGCCTGTGTAGTTCTGAGAGAGACCATTGTTTAGATCTCCTTCTCTCAGGGCTATTTGCTTCAGATCGTGGCTTGTTAAAGCTTGATCTAGGGGCTTGATTTTATTGCTTATTTTTGCTGAGTTTTTCCCTTCTGTTGTGAAGGAAGACCTGGTGGGGTATCCAGGGTGTTATAGTTCCCTTCGTGGTGAAGGAAGACCTGGTGGGGCATCCAGGGTGTTGTAGTTCCCTTCATGTGAAGGAAGACCAGCTGAGCTGGGTGTTGTAGTGTCCATAGGGGGACTGTACCCTAGTTAGTGGAATCCTGAGTTATTGCTCAGGGACTAGACGTAGGACTCCTAAGGAGAGGAGGTCTGAACCAGGATAAACTTTGTGTGTTGTGTGATTGATTTCCTGTGTGTGTTTGCTGTTTATTCTAACTTTCACTAACCTTCATCAAAGAACGTCTTTGTGTGAATGTTTTAAGTACATGTATTAATCAAATAATTTTTAAAAGACCCATTCACCCCCCCTCTGGGCTCGTCAACTGGGCAACATGAGCCTGATTCCGACAGGAGTCAGACATGTCTTGGATTGCGGTCCAAGACTGCCCTCCTTGACACAGGGTGATTCAAAAATATATATCAAATGGTACAAGCGATGAAAAATCATGGGACCAGTTGCATAATGATCTAGACATGCGTGAGAACTTACACTAATTAGGAATTTGGAAACGAACAAGGATTTGACATGCTTGAGTCATGGTATTCATGGTGAACTTAAAACAGTACGCAGATGTGATCAAAGGTTTAATTAACATGATTAAATGGATGGAAATTAGGGCTTTCAGGGGCTAAAGGAAGTTAACATCCCTCAGTAACTCCCATAAAAATTTCGTGGCCCAAGGTGGAGCATACATGAAGAACAGGATACATGAAGAGGGTTCGGCCACACAATTGTTGCAGAACTTGAAAAATCAATAAGAAAAGATTGGGATGATGGAAAAATAAGAAATTTGAGGGATTTGCACATGGAGGTAAGAAGAACCTACAGACAAAATTTCATAACTTTTAGCTTGCGAGAATGTCTACCTTTGGTGATCTTTCTCTCCTAGGGCAAGAACGTGAAGAACTCGGAGAAGAACGTAAGAGTTCCTCCTTCTCCACAATTTCTCCTCCTCTTGGCCTCTCCTCCTGGTCTAGCAACCTCTTGGTATGAGCTAGGGCCGGCCATGAGGGTTTTAGGAGGGTATTTAAGCTTTTCCCCATTCCATTTCCTATTATGACTCTAATTCATCTTTATTACAATTTTTTCCTAATTTCTTCTCCCCTTTTTTAAGCAAGAGATCTCCTAATTGGGTTGGGAGAGAGCCAAATTCGTGGCCAATCAATCAGGGTAGGTTTTAGGATTCCAAGTCTTACTCAAATTAGCTATTTAATGTATTAAATACACCTTTTCTAATTAAGTAATAGTTTAGTTACGAAATTAGGGTATTTTCCTATTATTCCCCATCTTATAAATTCAAATTTTGACCCACTAATTTCCAATGGGTCAATATAGCAAAGCCCATTATTCCTCTTCTTTTAATGGGTTTTATTTATTTCTCTCTTATTTGATTTCCTAGTTGATTTAATATATCTTCCTTTTATTTGATTTTCTAATTAAACAATATAAATATTTAAAATTTTATTTTCCCAAAAATTTAGGGTTGCTACAGTTGGGCTACATCCTCTAGAAGCCCAATGGGCAAAGAATCGTCAGCAAGGACCCAAAAATGGTCCATGTCAAACAGAGGATTATGATATAGTACAATAGATGGAGGGGACTAACTCGATCTACCTAAACAATGACGCATGCACCGCCCCTAAGCAATTAGGGGAGATGACACAAACAAACAAATCCTAGACTCTATCACAACAAGGAGGACAGTGAGATGAGAAGGGGTGCACCAGATAAGCACTTAAGTTATCATGATTAATGCCCAAATTTTAGAGTTTGCACTTAACCTTTAAATGGATTGATTAATGGAATATCACTTGGTCAAGTGGGCCCTAATAGGTATGAACTCAAGTCTTCCGGTGTAATTAGGGGAGACACACGACTCACGTGCGGGGGATGGCTCAAACTAAGGGTACAACTAGCCCGGTGAACCGCAACGCGCGTACAGTCACGGGGACTTACAGAGGCCCTCGGAAGGCAGCCCTTGTCAGCCCACGAGTGCTCGAAGGTGAGAGGACCCACTCAACCAAGGAGGATAACCTAAACAGTATGGATCAGTAGTGTATGCATGGGCCTAAGTACCCAAAAATGTATGGAATATCTAACTAATAGCAAAACAGGGTGACTAACAGGCCTCAGACTAAGTCGCGGCGGCCAGATACGCCGCGACCCTATCGCGACCGGAAACCCATCCGCGATATCAGTAGAATGCTGAGGCCTTTAATCACACGCAAACAAAGAGCAAACATGCTATCCTAAAGCACAGAACAATCATGGAATAACCAACATAACACAGCAAAGCTCATGGATCACACAGAAACTGGCCCATGGATAAAAAGCACTAACAAGCAATGTGTACCTGAAGACGCGTCTTCCTAATACGCCGCGACATGATCGCGTCCCCACGACCCGCCGCAACAGGGCCCGAAAACAAACAGTAAATGAAAAGGAAAATCCGAATCCTAACAGGATTCTAACAATCAGAAACATGAACATACATGGTAGAACAGCATGGAAGAGACATGGATGGATCCTCAGAAAAGAAATAAGGTGGAGAGAGGAGGAGAAGCACGTACCTATTTTCACGTCGGTCACTGTCGACGCGACCAGATCGTGACGACGTGACCAGATCGTGGCGACGCGATACGCCGCGTTCCCAACAGAGGACAGGAACATCAAAACAACACAAAAAACATACCTAATAGGGTTCTAGAAAAGCATTTAAATAACAAAACATGGCAGGCAAATAGGCTAAACTCACGAGGCTAGCACTGAATGTCCCACTGTGATCGCCGAAAGGTGTAATCACGGAAAATGTGCACCCCAAAAACACGCAAACATGTATTAACTATAGAAACATGGAAATATGGATGTGATCGCCACCTAGATAGTTGCCTAATAATGAGAATGATGCGAGCTAACTAAGCTAGGAAAAGGAAGAGAGAACGGAGGCACTAACCTTGAGATTGCGATGGGCGATCCCGTCACGATAGGTATGATGTCGCGACGCCCTAACAGGGCGCGTCAACTTGTCACGTCGCCCTCGCCAGCCGCATTCTCTGCAGTGCGGGAGAAGTTGGTTGGACCTTCTTCCTACCCTCCGGCCAGCCAGAGGACAAGAGTTGCTCGTGGGCCTTAGCTTGCGTACCTGCCAAAACAATGAAAACACCAAAGAAACCATGTTAGACCATGTCAAATGTAGTAGCCATTCAAAAATGGAAGGGGAATGTGAAGCATGGAGGGAACGAACCTGGGGGGTGGTTTTTAAACCCCTAGGGTGATGGAAAACGTGGGAGGAAAAATAAAAATGCAACCTATCTAAAATAAATAACAAAATGCATGAAAGTGAGATGAAGGAGGGAGGGAAGGAAAGAGCCCCAATGGGGGTGACTCCCTGGCGTTGTGTGCGACTTTGGCTCGTGCAAAAGCTCCCAATGGAAGTGGGAGTTGCCCTCCTCACACACCAAGCTTCATGGATGAGCAAATGAACAAGGGGCTTGATGTGGAGGATGTGAGAAAATGAGAGGTGAAGAGAGGGCTGCGGGCTAAGTCCAGCTCAAAGGAAACTTCGGTAGCCCTTTGGGATGAAAATCGGGACTCCCCATTCCTGAAGGAGAGGCCTTGCTTTTATAGACCAAAGAGAGAGAATAATCCCATTTTTATGATAAATTACCCAAATAAAGGATAAATGCCATTATATCTCGTGGGTGAGAGTCCAAAGGATGCCCAAGGAGTCCCACAATCCCAAGATGTGCTCAGGAGGTTGGGGGTTGCTTGGGGATAAATGCAAAGGCCATAAGAGGATAAATAGGAGGTGGTTGCAGAGGCCAACGCATGCGGCTGTTGTCGCGAGGGTCGTAGGGGCGCGACAGGGACTAACGCAACAGCCAGAAAGGGCGCGATAGAAAGGCCACGTGCATGGATATGCATGGGCTATCACGACGGCCATAGGGGGCGCGACAAGGTTAACACGGCGCCACGATACGTTGCATTAAGGAAAATCGATTTATTCCTCATAAAGGCCAATCAAATGGGAGAATAATGGACATTTAAGGCAATAGGACTCTTTTTAAGAGATAATGGACGAGATATCACGAAAATTGGGCTGTTAATGGGCTCAGCAAGCTAATGGTGGGCTCAATGAGTGATAACTTGGGGCTCACTAAGATAACTTCGAAGCCAGTGTTAATGTTTAGTTAAAGAACATAATTTTTTGGGTGATTTGATATGCCTTGAAATGTGGGAGTATGACATAATCCTTGGAGCAGACTGGTTGTGTAAACATCATGTGATCTTGGATTACCATTTAAGGCAAATAACCTTTCTGGACAAGAAGGATTCCTCAATGAATTTCGATAAACCTCATGTAAGAACTGTACCCATAATATATGCAGTTAAAGTATGCAAGTTGGTGCAAAAAGGGTGTCAGGGATATCTGGCATCGGTGACAATAATGAATCAAAATAATGCAGGTTTGAAAGATATTCTAGTAGTAAAAGATTTCCCTGATGTATTTTCTAAAGAACTACTTAGGATACCACCTAGTAGAGAAGTGAATTTCTCAATTGAATTGATTCCAGGAGCCACACCAATTTCAAGAACATCTTATCGAATGTTAGTAGAGGAATTGAAAGAATTAAAAAGACAATTGATTGAATTAATGGAAAAATGATTCATTAGACCCAACACATCTCCTTGGGGTGCTCTAGTACTGTTTGTCAGAAAGAAGGATGGAACTTTGCAATTATGTATAGATTATCGACAATTGAATTAGTTAACAATTAAGAATAAATATCCACTCCCTAGGATTGATGATCTATTTGATCAATTGTCTGGAGCCCAATATTTTTCGAAGATTGATCTTAGATCTAGGTATCATCAATTGAGAATTTAGTAAGGAGATATACATAAAACAACTTTTCGTAGTAGATATGGACATTATGAATTTGTGGTGATGTCGTTTGGACTGACAAATGCAAGTGTTGCCTTCATGCGACTAATGAATGATTTTTTCAGGTCGTATTTGAATCAATTTGTAGTTGTATTCATAGATGATATACTACTTTATTCTAAAAAGTGGAAAGAACATGAGGCATATCTTCATACCACTTTGAAATGTTACAAGATCATAAGTTATATGCAAATTTTAGTAAATGTGAATTTTGGCTGGAACAAATAACATTCTTAGGACATGTCATTTCTAGAGAAGGATTGTCAGTAGATTTCTCCAAAATTAAATCTATCCAAATATGGGAGCAACCTAAGACCAATACTAAAGTTAGAAGTTTTCTGGGTATGGCTAGTTATTACCAGCGATTTGTTAAAGATTTCTCTAGGATCGCCTCACCTCTTACACAATTAACTCGAAAAGGAATCACATTTGAATGGAATGAAAGTTGTGAATATGCATTTTAGACATTGAAAGAGTGCTTATCATCAGCACCAGATCTGGCCTTACCAGTAGAAGGAAAAACCTTTGAAGTCTACATTGATGCATCAAATATCGGGTTAGGATGTGTTTAGTTGCAAAAAGGAAAGTTATTACATATGCATCCAGACAATTAAAGAATAATGAGAAGAATTATCCGAAACTTGATTTGGAATTAGCAGCAGTATTTTTTGCCCTAAAACTTTAGAGACATTATTGTATGACAATCAATTTATATTGTACTCCGATCATCGGAGTTTGAAGTATTTATTTTCACAAAAAGTGTTGAATATGAGACAAAAAAGAGGGGTGGAATATATCAAAGATTATGATTTTAAGATTGAATACTATCCCGGAAAAGACAATATTATAGCTGATGCTCTAAGTAAAAATCCCATGGCAGAAATATATTACTTACGAGTAAAAGAATGGAAACTCCTAGAAGAATTTTCCACATTGAGTTTGAAAGCTAAACCACAAAAAGAAATGGTTATGATAGTTAACTTGAAAGTTCAATCTGATCTTTTGAGGCAAATTGGTGAACAATAAAACAATGATCCCACATTGGTAGAAATTAGAGAGAAACTGAATTCCAGGCCTGATTTTAATGAAGATTTCCATGGAAATCTGCAGTTTCGAAACAGACTATGTATACCAAATAATTCAGAAGTTAAGAAACAAGTATTGGAAGAAGCTCATTGAGCACAGTACACAATCCATCCAGGAGCTGTCAAGATATACCAAGATCTAAAGAAATTTTTTGGAGTGTAATATGAAGAGAGACATTGTAGATTTTGTTGTAAGATGCTTAACACGTCAAAAAATGAAACCTGAACACCAGAAACCAACAGGAAAACTGAAACCTCTTAAGATACCAGAATGGAAGTGGGATAGTGTTGGCATGGAGTTTATCATAAGTTTACCCAGAGCACATAAAGGGTATGATGCTATGTGGGTAATAATTGACCGACTTACAAAGTCAGCTCATTTTCTGGCTATTAAAACCAAATGGTCTGTCAATGTGTTGACAGCCTTGTATGTGAAAGAAATTGTTCAGCTACATGGAATTCCAAAAGAAATTATTTCTGATCGAGATGCAAGATTTACTTCACATTTTTTGAGAGAACTACAAGCTGCATTGGGAACTAAGTTGAAGGTCAGTACAGCCTTCCATCCTCAAACTGATGGACAGACCAAACGAGTAAATCAAATTATTGAGGATATGTGTCGTGCTTGTGTTTTGGAATTTGGAAATGACTGAAGTAACCAATTATCAATCATGGAATTTGCCTATAACAACAGTTATCAGTATACAATTCGAATGGCACCATTTGAAGCTTTCTACAGTGAACAATGTAGATCTCACCAACATGTTGGATTGAATTGAAAGAATCACACATCCTTGGATTTGAAATGATACAAGAAACAATAGAGATTATAAAGTTCATAGAAGAATGAATGAAAGAAGCTCAAGGTCGACAGAAGAGTTATGCTGATCAACGAAGAAGAGAGCTAGAATTCCAACAAGGAGATCATGTTTTTCTAAAAGTATCACATCGAAGAGGACTCAGGAGATTTGGAATTAAAGGAAAGTTTAGTCCATGATATATTGGACCATTTGAAATATTAAGGAGAGTTGGAGAAATGACATATCAGCTAGCACTACCACCCCAATTGTCCAATATACACGACATCTTCCATGTATCCATGTTACGGAAATATGTTTATGATCCAGAACATGTTATTGAATATCAAAATATGGAATTACAAGGAAATCTGACATATGAAGAAAAACGAGTGTAAATCCTCAACCGAAAGTGTAATGACCCGACCTCCCAGACCCCCGCTAGGGCCCCAAGTTCGCGTCGCCACCCACGTATCCGAAGATCTGGAAGGGTTAGAAGGATTAGTCTAGTGAGATATGTACTGAATTTAAATAACTATAATAATATGTACAATTATAGAAAAGTCTGTACAACGTGTCCCAAATAAAAAGCACAGGTACAAGAAGAAAGGTGAAGTCCTTAAGGGGCATACCCCGAGAACTTGCAAAACACAAGTCTCTGCTCACTCAGGTACAAGAGCTCACAACGCTCGCTCTCACTGCTGCTGACGACAACATGGCGCCACAGCCGCCTCTGCAACCCGTCCGACACCGAGCTCCCGCGACGACGAGCCCCTAGCTGAAGGAAGTAGGGTGGGGGGGGGGGGTGAGCCTCGCGAACAAGGCCCAGTAGGGATTACTAGTCCCTCACCGGCCAGAGCAACTGGAACTCCAAAAATAGGAAAACTACACTAGAAAGCTGTAAAGCGAGGAACACCTACAGCAGGGTACTACTAGGTAGCGGAAGAGAACAGCGCAATGCCATGACCACCAACCGAGGTCGGGCTACACACACGACTCCCGCAGAAACCAACGGAGTTAGGCACACAGCGGAAGCGACGCTCGGCACACCTGCCAAGACCACAGAACAACCAAGTGAGAACGACGTCTCACCACAGGCATGGCCACCTCAGACCTCTACAAGGTTGAGGGCCCACAAGCAGAACCACCCCAGACCCCGGACACACCGCAAGGTCGGAAAAGCACACTCGCCGGTGCCACCACGGACTGGCACCCAAGAACGGGACTACAGAACCAAGAGAACACCAAACGAAAACCACCAGAAGCACAGGTCCTCGCAAGGCTAGACCAATGACGCCCACGAGAACTAGGCACGACCAGGCTATAACCGCCGTGCAAGCTAAGGCAACGGATAACACTTAGAAACGTTGTGAGGAAGCGTCGTCACAACAACATCAACCAAGCCACCGCCGCTAGCAGCCAAGAGGGGGGACCCGCAGTCCGCATGCTCTGCTCGCTAGCCTAGCTCCTACCTCCACCTCCGTGCAAGGGCGAGACAGAGCCGCCACAGAAACACACAACACACGCAACACCGCAGCCTGGCCAAGCTGCGGCTTCACGCCTGACACCACTACGTGGCTCCAAAACCAACGCAGAGAGAGGCAGTGAGACAAAGAACTGGCTAGCCTGCATCGGGTAGAACTTCGGCCGTCCTCGGTGTCCCAGGCCTAACTAAGAGAGCTCTACAAAAGACTCTGCGTTGCTGTCCAAACCACCGTTTTCCCCTCAGCTCCAGAGTCCGCTCACGTGGGCTGTCGACTTGAGTACGCTCGTCACCCCGATACCTCCCTCAAAGGCCCCCGAGGATGGGGGTCCCAGGTAACGGTAACAACCTCTCAGAACGGGGACAAGCCCTCCAGTGCCAAGCACCGGGCGAACAGGCGGGACAACATAACAAAACCACGCCGAACCGCTGCTTGTAACCACGACAAGCCCAACAGATGAGAAGCATGCACAAACCCTAAAAAGGATCGTCGGCCAACCAAACACGTATGGAAAAAGGAGAAGCCTTTGAACACCACCCTCCAGCACGGGAACCCGTCGCTCTGCTAATAATCGATTGACCACCAGTCAATCGATTATTAGATAGACGCGATCCTCCTAGCACTCCTGCCAGGACACGGCCACGAAGGTGCCACCTTCGGTCACTGAACACTAGGAGGCAACCAGCCGCATTCCCTACCAGAAGGTCCTAAGGGCAAAGCCTACCCTGGGGCACACGCCGACACACAACTGGGCCCATGGAAGCACCTGAGACAACAAAGGTACTGTCGCGACCCCCAAAGCCGTCGCGACGCCATCGCGATGGGGAAGGGCACCGCGACAGCCACCCTGTTGCGACGGGGCAACGCGTCGCGACAGCAACCCTGTCACGACCCAGAAACGCGTCATGACAGTAATCCTATCATGACCGGGAAGCGCGGCGCGACAGCCTTATCGCGACTGCCAACGGCATCGTGATAAGGTCGCGCCCGATGGGGCCGACGCCTCCTTTGATGTCGCGACGCGCCGAGCCATCGCGACATCAGCCGGGAGGCAGACCAGTGGGATCCTCAATCCCGGGTCGCCCACGAAGATACACACATGCACACACGGGGGAGGGTAGCATGTTGGAAAGCTGTAAATCTAACTAGAAAGTACGAGAAGCTCCCAATCCACCCGGATCGAGAAGAGTTCAAGCAATCCCTACCTTTCATGAAGAACGCACCCCAATAGGGCCCTTCACGTCGGTTGGCCACCTCCTCCTCACTTCATGCAAGCTCCACGACGCCCGGACACCACGCACGGCCAGAGACCCACAATGGAAGCACACAGAAAAATGACAACCACTACTTCAACAGCGCGACTACCACGTCTGCTCCAAGAAGAACACAAAACACGGAGCACCAACTTTGCCACACAGGGAGCGGAAATCGCAGCAACTCCCTGGTGCGCACAAGCAGGAAGCACCACCTCTATCGAGACCGATAGAGAGGCCAAACACCAAAATGACGACATGGAAAGCCTCCAAGGCACAAGCCGAGGCACCACCGAGCATACATCGGAATAATGCTTGCATGAGCAAGCCAACCACGAAGAACCAATGCACAGCGGAACAACACTCACGCCTGCAACCAAACGAGAAAACGGTACTACTACCTCACACCAAGCCAACAGGGACCCATGCTCTAATTGACCAAGCAGGTAGCAAGAAACCATCACGATGACAAATGGCATGAACAGGTCCACCGACCTACGGTGCCACAAGGAAATGACAGCACAAGGGGAGCAACCAGCTCAACCCAAAAACTACTCAAGGGAAGATGACTCCACTAGAAGGTCGCAACGATGCGCACCCTAGCAACACAACACCATAGTGGAGCATCGCCACCCTGAGCAACCAACGGAAAGCAGAGGAAGAGGACACACACAACGAGTCTCTTCCACGCGCGAGAGGAAAAATCGCAACGTAAGACTGACGCTTCCACAAGAAGCACAGCCAGCCAAACACCCACTACACTCACCAGACCACCATCTGGGAGAGCACGTAGGGCGCAGGAAATGAAGCAAACCATCCAAGCCACGGGGACACGCAGTCCCACCAGTGCGGCCGAGAAAACTTGGAAACAAACAACAAGACAAGTTGGCCAACGCAACAGCCAGACGCACGGCCAAGCACACAATGCCTTGACCGGAGACGCCCAAGTAGACTGTAACACAGACAGTCCTACTGGCAACGATGACAGCTCATCTCCACAAAGAGAGAGCAGCGATGACCAAAGCAAACACAAGGTAGCTTTGGGGAGAACCTCCACCAAAAAGCGCCAAGAGCCATCCTGGGAGAACCTCACAAGAATGCAGCCCAACCGAACGACACACTTCAAACCACAGGGGCAACACAACGGTGGCCCAAAACGAACACAGAGCACTCCTGGGAAGAACCTCCGCCAGAAGTGACAAAGGGCGATCTTGGGAAGAACCTTCACCAGAATGCACAACCCCAACGACCAAAGAACACAGACCATCAGAGAGAACACTGCAGCAAGCAGAACTGCAGAAGCAACACAAGCCGGTCCTGGGAGAACCTCCACCAGAACCACGAAGGCACCGTTCTGGAAAAACCCTCCAGAATGCACCAGCCAAACCAACAGAAGCAGCATACCTCAAACCTTGAGGTAGCACAGCAATGGCAGAAACGAGCACGGAATAGTCCTGAGAGAAACTCTCACTAGGACAACAGAAAATGGTTCTGGGAAACCTCACCAGAACACAGGGCAACCAAGCGATGCACCTCAGCCTCGAGGGTAGTGCAACAACAACCAAAAATGGGCACAACACAGTTCTGGGGAAACCTCACTCCTGCCAGAACCAACAAAGAAGAACTCCGGGAGCACCTCACCCGAGCTCACAACCAGTCAGTACCAGGCTGACACAACCACATGCAAATGTCTCAGTGCTCAACCCGTGATGCAACACAGCGCACAGAACATCTGCTTAGCCCAAGCAACAATGCCGACCAAGCAGAGCACAGCGCACAGATAGAAGACCACACACATAACAACCACAACGCACACCCCAACAATAAAGGGGCAGCCAACAAGGCAGAGACACCTTCCACCGACTCCACAGGTAACAACCCTGCACCGGTGAAGGCCACGCCATATGCAGGCTCTCTCAACCTCAGCGGCACACACACACCCAAATACGCCGAAGACGACCAGGAGCACCGCACCAGGACTTGCCTGCAAGCGTCCTCCATACGGAAGGACCACTTCCAGCGAGTCCACCACCAACCGCGCCACCACGGTACGAACACTGAGCAACCACACTCGCTACGCACGCAACGCAGCAACAACAGTAATCTACAGCAGCGCGCACACGAAGCTTGCAGGGAAGCTGCACGCCTGCAAAACAATCAAAGGCACAAGCCTAACACTAGTTGGACGGTGTCAGCAGCATACTAGTACCTTTCTTTGGGGCAGCTATAGTTATTATTTCCTTAAAAATCTTAGTAGACTCCTCTCTCTGATACCAACTGTAACGACCTAACCTCCCGGACCCCCGCCAGGGCCCCGAAGTTCGCGTCGCCACCCACGGATCCGAAGATCCGGAAGGGGTTAGTCTAGTGAGATATGTACTGAATTTAAATAACTATAACAATATGTACAATTATAGAAAAGTCTGTACAACGTGTCCCAAATAAAAAGCACATGTACAAGAAGAAAGGTGCAGTCCTTAAGGGGCATACCCCGAGAACTTGCAAAACACAAGTCTCTGCTCACTCAGGTATAAGAGCTCACAACGCTCGCTCTCACTGCTGCAGACAACAACATGGCGCCACAGCTGCCTCTGCAACCCGTCTGACACCGAGCTCCCACGACGACGAGCCCCTAGCTGAAGGAAGTAGGGGGGGTAAGCCTCGCGAACAAGGCCCAGTAGGGATTACCAGTCCCTTATTGGCCCGAGCATTAGGAACTCCAAAAATAGAAAAACTACACTAGAAAGCTGTAAAGCGAGGAACACCTACAGCAGGGTACTACTAGGTAGTGGAAGAGAACAGCGCAACACCATGACCACCAACCGAGGTCGGGCCACGCACACGACTCCCGCAAAAACCAACGGAGTCGGGCACACAGCGGAAGCGACGCTCGGCACACCTGCCGAGACCACAGAACAACCAAGTGAGAATGACGTCTCACCACAGGCATGGCCACCTCAGACCTCTACAAGGTCGAGGGCCCACAAGCAGAACCACCCCGGACCCCGGACACATCGCAAGGTTGGGAAACCACACTCGCCGGTGCCACCACAGACTGGCACCCAAGAACGGGACTATGGAACCGAGAGAACACCGAACAGAAACCACCATAAGCACAGGTCCGCGCAAGGCCAGACCAAAGACACCCACGGGAACTAGGCACGACCAAGCTATAACTGTTGTGCAAGCTAGGGCAACGGATAACACTTAGAAACATCGTAAGGAAGCATCGTCACAACAACAGCAACCAAGCCACCGCCGCTAGCAGCCAAGAGGGGGGACCCGCAGTCTGCACGCTTTGCTCGCTAGCCTAGCTCCTGCCTCCGCCCCGCGCAAGGGCGAGACAGAGCCGCCACAGAAACACACAACACATGCAACACCGCAGCCTGGCCAAGCTGCAGCCTCACGCCTGACACCACTACGTGGCTCCGAAACCAATGCAGAGAGAGACAGTGAGACAAAGGACTGGCTAGCCTGCACCGGGTAGAACTCCGGCCATCCTCGGTGTCCCAGGCCTAACCAAGAGAGCTCTACAAACGACTCAGCGCCGCTGTCCAAACCACCATTTTCCCCTCAGCTCCAGAGTCTGCTCACGTGGGCTGTCGACTCGAGTACGTTCATTTCCCTGATACCTCCCTCGAAGGCGCCCGAGGATGGAGGTCCTAGGTAATGGTAACAACCTCTCAGAACAGGGACAAGCCCTCAAGTGCCAAGCACCGGGCAAACAGGTGGGGCAACACAACAAAACCACGCCAAACCGTTGGCTTGTATCTGCGACAAGCCCAGCAGGTGAGAAGCACGCACAAACCCTAAAAAGGGTTGTCGGCCAACCAAACACGTACGGAAAAAGCCGGAGCCTCGGAACACCACCCGCCAGCACGGGAACCTGTCACTCTGCTAATAATCGATTGATCGCCAGTCAATCGATTATTAGGTAGACGCGACCCTCCTAACACTCCTGCCAGGACACGACCACGAAGGTGCCACCTTCGGTCACGAAACGCTGGGAGGCAACCAGACGCGTTCTCTACCAGAAGGTCCTAAGTGCAAAGCCTGCCCTGGGGCACACACCTACACACAACCGGGCCCACGGAAGCACCCGAGACAACACAGGTACTGTCGAGACCCCCAAAGCCGTCGCGATGCCATTGCGACGGGGAAGGGCACCATGACAGCCACCCTGTTGCGACGGGGCAACGTGTCGTGACAGCAACCCTGTCGCGACCCGAAAATGCGCCGTGACAGCAATCCTGTCGCGATCGGGAAGCGCGGTGCGATAGCCTTATCGCGACTGCCAACGACGTCGCTATAAGGTTGTGCCCGATGGGGCCGATGCCTCCTCTGATGTCACGATGCACTGAGCCATCGCGACATCAGCCGGGAGGCAGACCAGTGGGATCCTCAATCCCGGGTCACCCATGAAGATACACACATGCACAGACGGGGGAGGGGAGCATGGGGGAAAGCTGTAAATCTAACTAGAAAGTACGAGAAGCTCCCAATCCACCCGGATCGAGAAGAGTTCAAGCAATCCCTACCTTTCATGAAGAACGAACCCCATTAGGGCCCTTCACGTCAGTTGGCCACCTCCTCCTCGCTCCACGCAAGCTCCACGATGCCCAGACACCACGCACGACCCTCCTCCTCACCTGAAACGCACGAAGGGGAGAGGGGGAGGCGGAGCATAGCTGGAGGGAGAGGGAGAAGGGAAGAAGAAGAGAGAGAGGGGGAAGGGGCGCCGACCAAGGCTTTTAGCCTTGGGCCCCCGAGACGTGACGGACCACCCCGTCGTGTTAAGAACCTTAACACGACGGGTCAATGGACCGCGACAAGAATGCGTCCCCTACAGACACCGTGACAACGCTACAGGCCGTACTGACACACCTGCCACTCTGACAAGTGTCAAACGACTGCACAGCGGAACACGACAACACTGTCGCGACCCGTTGACCAGCCGCGACAAGAACGCGACAGGCAAACCGGGTGCGACAAGAACGCGGCGCACACCTGCGTCGCAACATGGATAACTGTCGCGTCGGGCACCCCCGACGCGACACTAACGCGTCGCCCAGTCGGGACGCGTTAGTGGCCAGTCATCCCAGACACCGGGTGGAAAGCCGGGAAGCCAGGTCTTATAGAAAGATTGAGCAACTCCAGAATAAGGAAGTTCCATTACTAAAGGTTCAGTGGAGTAGGCGAGGACAAGAAGAAGCAACATGCGAACTAGAAGATGATGTTAAAACCAAGTACCTAGAATTGTTTATAGGTTAGTATCATTTATTGTCAAGTTTCTATCAGTTAAATTTGGAGGACAATTTTTTTTTTTAGTGGGGAAGAATTGTAATACCCCAAATAAAATATACTGGTAGAAAAAAATATTCACCATAATTGGTAAAACCTTTCAATTAATTTATGTTTGAAATTTTAACTTTATCGGACATCATTTAGAGACAAAAATATAAGGACAAAGGATCCAGATGAATTAACTCCCAATTATGAAACCCATTTTTGGAGTATTTTTGCTTACGTAATCATCGTTGCGTAAGACTTTTACCTATTGGTAAACTAGTTACATGTATCATAATACGTGTTGTAGGCTCTAGTTAACATGGCTAAGCTGTGAAAAAGGGAGTTTTAACAGTGACATGTGTGGGTGTTACGTGCCATACAAGCACCACATCTAGAGATCTATTTATACCCTTCTCTTGATCACTCTTAGGAGTGTCTGCTCACTGGTTCGTCGTTCCGTATTGCTGCTACTATGGTTGTTGCTATTGCTGCTACTACAGTTGCTGTTATTGCTGCTACTGCGGCTGCTGCTGCCATTACAACCTCTGCTATGGAATCCTCTTATTGGAAGAATTTTTGTTTCTCTTTAAGTCAGATAGGATTTTCCTTTCTTTTCCACTCCTTAAACTAGAATCTTGGAGATCTAGCCTCCATCTTTGTTATTACCTTCAACTTGCGACCAATAATCTTTTTATGTGTAGGTATCTTTTTAGTAAAGGTCATACATCAAGAATTTATTTTATGTAGGTCAGAAGTAAATATTTCACCTGAAGACTCACTTAAAAAAAGTTCATCATGTAATTTATGGGTCATTTGCATGTACTTGTGTATCCTCTTGAAATTTCTTATGTAGGTAGAGTTCATCATGGTTCTTTCAACTTTGCCTTCTAATAGGGGCCAGAAGATTAAAATCCTATTAGAATAATCTTATTCTGTTCAGTAGGTCAACATATAGACCCAGTATGTTGACACACCCTCATTGAGTATGTTGACACACCCAATGAGTAGGTCGACACACTCTTGTTTCCAGGTCGACACACTCTGTAAACAGGTCGTCACACTCAGTAAGTTTCAGATATGATGAAGTGTAACTTCAGATATGATGAAGCTAGACTTCGATCGATCAAGACAAAAATGAGCATGATGAAGTGTCAGCTTCGGATATGACGAAGTGTAACTTCGGATATGACGAAGCTAGACTTCGACCGATCAAGACAAAAATGAGCATGACGAAGTGTCAGTTTCGGATATGACAAAGTGTAACTTCGGATATGACAAAGCTAGGTTTCGACCGATCAAGATAAAAATGAGCACGATGAAGTGCCAGCTTTGGATATGATGAAGTATAACTTTGGATATGACAAAGTTGTCCTTCTAACCAGTCAAAGTTGTTTCTCCTATCAGTTGTAGTTGTTCTTCTGAAGTATTTTTCTTGCCAATTGAAATTGTTACACTCCATGAATCAGGTCGACACACCTTCAGTGTGTCAACATGCTCCTTCAATAGGTCGACACACACCCATCAGAAGGTCGACCTACCCCTGGACAGTGAGGTTCTAAACTGTCCAACCAAGCTGCCCTTCTTATTATTCTTGGGTTATAAAGTTACTCCACAAACATGATAACCTTTTTGTTGTACATCCGACCTCATTGAAACAACATTGATCATTTAATTACTTATTCTTGATTCTAATACTTCTAGCCCCCTTTCTTGAAATACTAAATCATAGTAATTCATCTCCAAGAACTTGTTTTGCTCCTGATGAGTGCCCAAGTACCATGTATGTTTGTTTATCAGAAATAGAAATGGGATGACGTACGTTTTGGCCTTTGGACTCTTTTGGACCAATGCCTGTGCAAATGGGGCATATCCAGTCTCAAGAGGAGCACCCAAATTCATTTAATCTACATAGAGCAGTATGGATCTACATGGTGTTTGGCATGACACCACTATAAGCTAAATTGGTCGACCTTTCCATGAATTATTTTATGACACAAATATTTACTTATCTGTGGAATGGGCAGGGCATCTCTATACATGCATATTACCTCTTGTTCATACACTCTTGCTCTTCTATATTCATTGATGATCACTTTATGTCAGTTCACTGGCATATTACTTTATTCTTGTCACTATTTGATAAATCCTACTGGGCATAATTGCTCATTAATCCTTACTGTCTTTCAGGTGATCAGGAAGAACCTAACAATTATGGGTGTGTGCTGAGCGTGAACCATTCCTTAGATCTTTTGTAGGATTTATTTATTTTTAGGACCATAGCAGTCAATGTAATTACTAAATTATCTTTTTCACACTCTTATGTACTTATATAAGGTGTAGTTTGTAATTCCAATTCCTCTATAATAAAAACATATGTCTATATAATATACGTTCTACTTATTATATTGAAATTCTGTCATTTTTCAATAAATGCTTATTTATTGGGACGTGACGGTGTGACTAACATGAAATATTTTTTTCTTCTCACCATCTCTTCCTAGTATTTATTGGTTGTAGGTATCCGGTACTCTATTGAAGTAAACGTTAGACACAACTATGTCTTGGAAACCTAGATAAGCCCAAACTGAAGACTTTAATGGAAGCTGCAACGGTTATCTACCCAGGAGTTTTATAAGGGAGCAAAAGCTTCACTCAGTACAATAAGAGAGAACAAGATAATAGAAAGAAAACTAGAACCCAACCAAGAGTGACATTCACAGCAAGGCAACACCACTAAAACTATCCATCCATCAATCCTTTTGAAAGGAAGAGAGCTGAGCATCGTGGCCTTCATCTTCAAGCTTTATTTCTCTCTCTCTCTATCTCTCTTGTATTTCTGTTGTAATCTTCTTCCAGAAGAGAGAGTTGTTTGTCTCAGATCAAGCCCTTCTTCTTGTTCATCTTGAGCTTGGTCTAGGGACCATTGTAATCTCTTTGAGATTCTGGTTTGTGCCTCTTCAATTGAAGAGAGGACTTGTTGTGCAAGTAGTTGTTCCCCTTGTAGAAGCGAAGACCCAAGATGCTCGGAATGGTGTTGTTTCCCCTTGTATAAGGAAGGATCCAAGGTACTTGGGGGGTTGTTCATCTTTGGGTGTGAAGTGAAGACTAGCTAGGCTGGTGTGTTAAGTGTCCTTAAAAGAGACTATACCCTTAGGTAGTGAAATCTCAAGTTGTTGCTTAGGGACTGGACATAGGAATTCTATTTGGAACGATTAAATCAGGATAAATCTCTATGTTATTTATGTGTGTGATTGTTTGTGTTTAATTTTTCTATTATCTAACACTAACAATCAATTTTTTAGTTTAATTTTCAAGTTGTAGAAATCCTTAAGCAACCCATTCACCCCTCTGAGCTTGCTAACCGGGCCAATAGGCTGCATGGTCTACATTTTGTGTTAAACGACTCTTATACTTTACCCTTATATTTTGGTGATAACAAAATTTATGATTAATTAAATAGTATTAAATATTTTTAATATCATATTTTCCTAATAAATATAAATTTATTTTACTATCGCTGTGTGAGTTGCACTAAAAAGATAAATTGATGTCTATTCAATATACATCGATTTCTGTTCACAGTGCCACATCGATTTCGGTTTCACATCGATTTCACTCTCACAACGATTTCGTAAGTGAAACATCGGTTTCGCACTCATACCGATTTGATAGTGTAATGATTTGATCATGTAACGATTCGATAAGTTATACAACGATTTGATCGTATAACGATTCGATAAGTTACACAACGATTTGATCGTGTAACGATTCGTTAAGTGAAACAACGATTTGATCACTCAATGACTTCATCTTATAACGATTTGATAAATGAGCATAACGATTTTGGACTCATCGATTTCGTAAGTGAAAACAATTGCTCTTAAACAACGATTAGCCTTAGTCACACAACGATTTGATCGTGTAACGATTCGTTAAGTGAAAAAATGATTTGATCATTGTTAAGTAAAATAACGATTTGATCACTATAATGATTTCATAAGGCAAACAATGATTTGCTTTCAAACAACGACTTGATCAAACAATGATTTGCCTCTACTTAAAAATCGATTTGAGCCCAACAACGATTTCAACTTAAACATCGATTTCCTTTATACTCTGATGTTTCAAATACTTTGGCGCCTAATGAAAAATCAAATATATTTTGTTTACGAAATCTTCTATCTTTCTGACAGAAGATCTTTTTGTCTCATAGGATCTCTTCACTCCTGTCAGTCAAAAAGGGCTTACCTACCACTCCTGGACGACAACAGGAAACACAGAGGTATGAACCTTTTTGACAGAAACACTCTTTTATCTAAACACTTTCTTCTATGCTGGCAGACCTCATGGACCACAAAATATCAGAAGAAAGAGAAGATGAACAACAATTAGAACTCCAACAGATTTGTTCAAAGCTGCTCATATAAAAAATGAAGCAAGGCTGAAGAAGAAAGTAGAGCTTTCCTGAAGATTTTTAAGAGTGTACATCCAGGAAGAACCTAAACGCCACATACACTCAAAGGAAAAGAGAGAAAGAGCTCGAGCCCAAGAAGAAGTGTTCAAGCAACTGAAGCACTCAAGCATTCAAGCTCCTTCTCCTCTCTTCACTCTCTCTGTGTGCAACTTTGTAATTTGGGGGAGAGAGTCTTTTTGCGGAGAGTTCCTTTTAGTTGGTTTTCATCTGTTCCAACTCTCAGCTTTGTTCTTTCTTTTATAAGAAAGACTTATGTCCAACTGTAGGACTATATACAGTGTAGAACCTAGATAGGGGTTTGTGTCTAGCAGAACCACACTGGGGTTTGTACCAGGAGGTTGGCTTCTTAACCTATAATAGAAGTGGGCTACCTTCTTGCCCGGGAAAGAGAAGAAGACCAGCTGGGGTGCTGGGTGTTGTATTGTCCTTGAGGGGGACTGTACCCTTGGTTAGTAAAATCCCAAGAGGTTGTTTGGGGACTGGATGTAGGACTTCCATGTGGGAAGGGCCGAACCATGATAAATTCCTTGTGTCCTCTGTGTGATTGTTTATTTGCTTCCGCACTGCTACTCTCTATCACACTCAACTAACCAAACTTTCAAGTGATAATTTTCTGTGTTTAAGTTTGTTTTTCAGATTTTAGAAAAACCTATTCACCCCCCCTCTAGGTTAGCTTACTGCCGTACCAAAAGGGCCAACAAGTGGTATCAGAGAGAGGTTCTCTGATCAATCAAGAAGATTTAATGATCTTAGAGAAGATCCATGGCAGCTCAAGGATTTGCTGAAGGCTAATCAGTCACCAGACCTCTATTCTTCGATGGAGAGGATTACCAATATTGGAAGATGCGAATGGAATGCTTCATTCGAGGCACAATCTTTGATCTGTGGCAGGTAATAGAGGTAGGTGATTATGTTATTGTTCATATTCCAGGTACTACTGCTATTACAGTAGCAGATAAAATTAAATTATCTTTAAACTTTAAGGCTAAGAACTATCTATGTTGTGCTTTATCTAAAAGAGAATTCAGTAGAGTATCTGCATGTACATCTGCTAAAGAAATATGGGATAAACTGCAGATAACTTATGAAGGAACAGATAAAGTGAAACAAACTAGGATTGATATTCTTATTTCACAATACGAACAATTTAAAATGCTTCCAAACGAAAACATTACTACTATGTATAATAGATTTTCAAGCATAATAGTAGGTTTAAATTCTCTTGGTAAAACTCTTTCTAATGAAGAAACCGTTAGAAAGATACTTAGGTCTTTAACTCTTTCATGGACTCCTAAAGTAATTGATATTGAAGAAGCCTATGACTTAACCAAAGTTTCTATTGATAACTTAATAGGTTCCCTCATGGCACATGAAATTAATATGGAGCGACTATCTAAAAGCTCATCAAAGAAAAAATGCACTAATGCTCTTAAAGCTGCAGCTGCTCCTTCCACTTCTTCTTCTTCTAGTTCCAAAAATGTAGATTCTGAAGACAGTGATGTAGATGAAGTACTGTCCAAGCTTCAGAAGATTTTAAAGAAGAAGAAAAATGGATCAAGAAGGATCTAAAGGAAAGAGAAAAAGGAAAAAGAACCAGTCTGCTATGAATGCAGAAAACCTGGACATCTGAGACCAGATTGTCTAAGACTCAAGAAGACTGGTCAAACCGAAAAGTCCAAGAAGCAACACAAGAAATTCAAAAGAAAAGCCATGGTGGCTGCTTGGGAAAATGATGAAGCCACAACTTCAGAATCATCAAGCTCTGATCCCGAAAAGGAGCAGGTAAGTCTAGCTCTCATGGACTAAATGAGGTACATTCTAACTCATCTTTTGATTCTTGCACAGGATCAGAATCTGAAGATTTAGAACAAGTTTTTAATGAACTTTATGATAAACACAAGGTTGTTGTAAAAGAATTGAAAAATATCAAGAACAACCTTACTTGTTTGGAAAAAACTAATTCTGATCTTAAATCAGAAATGGAACAATTAAATGAATGTAAAGATAATAATTATCTTTTAAATGAAGATTTGAAAAGCAAGAATAATGAGAAGTTAGAGTTAAAAGAAAAATTAAAAACTCTAACTGAAGAAATTATGTATTTAAAAGAATCAGTTAGAAAATTAACTAAAGGGAAAACATCTTTAGCCCTATGCTTAAAAGGAACAAAATCTTGAAATAATAAACAAGGGCTTGGTTACATACCTCTGAAAAAAGGAAAACAAGCCATAATTCCAGGAAAATATCCATTACCAAAATTTGTAAAAGAAACCAAGTTGCCTCAGAAAAAGGCACCTGTAAAAGAAAAGGTCTCCAAAAATTGTGTTCCAAATAGACATTACAAAGAAAATAAGAACTGTAAATCAAATTATATTCATTGTTGCTCTCATTGCAATAAGTTAGGACACACAGTAAATACCTGCACAAAAAGGCACTAAGTTTGGATCCCAAAAGGATATTTTTATGCATCTAACCATCAAGGACCCAAAAAGATTTGGGTACCTACTTCTGAATAAGTTGTTTGCAGGATAGCCTTGGAGCATCTAGGATGCTCAAGGCAAGGGTGACTGCCAACTCTTCATCCAACTCTTATCTGAAGAGGGAATAGTCACAAATATTGAATTTTATATTGCTACTAACAATGTTTGCAAGCTTTTCCTAAGATCTATATAGATAAAAAATTGACAAACAACCAGTCAACAAGACGACTCAAGAGATCAACAGGTCGACACACCAAGAAACACCTGTCGACAGACAAGTGTATTGCCCAGCTAGCAAGCCCAGAGGGGGGGGGG
This sequence comes from Colocasia esculenta, assembly GCA_014218235.1. NCBI lineage: Eukaryota > Viridiplantae > Streptophyta > Magnoliopsida > Alismatales > Araceae > Colocasia > Colocasia esculenta. The sequence continues at coordinate 163,901,896 of CM024754.1, read as the reverse complement.
GGTGAATGGGATTCTTAAACTTTGATTATCTAAACCTGTCAACAAAAACGTTCACACAAAACCACTACGTTTGACTGTTAGTTTTAGTAGTAAAGAAAACACCAATCACAAACAAGCAATCACACTACAGAAGGATTTTATCCTGGTTCGGACTTCCTATCCACAGGAGTCCTACGTCCAGTCCCTGAGCAACAACTCAGGATTCCACTACCCAAGGGTACAGTCCCCCTTATGGACACTTACACATCCAGCCGCAGCTGGCCTTCTCTTCACAACTCGAAGAGGAATACAACCCCTGGAACCCAGGTCTTCCTTCAACACGAAGGGAATAAAACCATCTGTTACCCACATGTCTTCTCTTCTCAACACGAAGAGGAACAACACTGAAAAGTGTTAAAGAGAAGACAAGCCCCTAGGCCAAGCTCATAGAACAATGCTTGATCTGAAGCAAGACTGAGAGAGAAAGATCTACAATGAAGGAGTCTCTCAGTACACTAGAGCTCTCTCAAAGTTGAGCAATGGACGCAGAGAGCTAAGAGCTACACAAGAGTTGGGAATAAAAATCGCTCTTCTGTTAAGACTCTTTGGTGTGAAAGATTGTATCTCCAAAAGTTGTTTTCTAAGAGTCTTCAGACTTAAATATATATCTTCTCTTGAGAAAGTAGCCGTTGATATGTCCGTTGTCTTTATGCTCTAGTATACGTTAGACTGCATGGTATTGTAGAGCTTCCAGTCAACGGTCCTTTACGTTCCATACATGCAAAGAGAAGATCCTTCTCGATATCCTTTATCTTTCATTTTGTCCAACGTTGTAAATGGTTGTGCTGTCAGAGACCTGCACACAATAAATGCTGAATGATAGACAGCTACGCTGTCTCTTGTTGTCAGTCAATGTTAGAACGAATATACATCAAAATAGAAATGCCATTCTGCTTTCTAAAAAGATGTTTCCAATATAAGCATAGGAATAGAAGATATCTGAGCATGCATTGTGTAGTGAAATGTTTAGTCATAATAAATACATGGATATCGGAGAAAAGCGAGGGAAGACTTTGACATTCAAAATATTTGAAATATGTTTATATATCAAGTCGTTATAGCTCATGAAATCATTGTAAGTACGACTTATGAAATCATTGTGTGAATGAGTCGTTGTTTATGTAAATCGTTGCACATGTATAAGTAAATCGATGTGAACAGAAATCGTTATACAATCATAACCAAATCGTTGTAGAGACAAATCATTATGAGAGTATAAGCAAATTGTTATGAACAAGTCGTTATAACTAAATCGTTGTCTCACTTATCGAGTCGATGTAGTGATCAAATCGTTGTTTTGCTTTATCAAATCATTACACAGACCAAGTCGTTGTTGTGACTTATCGAATCGTTACAACAAGCAAATCGTTGTGTAACTTATCGAGTCGTTATAATGACCAAGTCGATGTTGTAACTTTTCGAATCGTTATGAAGACCAAATCGATGTGGAACTTAGCGAATCGTTATGAAGGCCAAATCGTTGTGAGACCAAGTCGTTATTCTCACTTACCAAATCGATGTGAAACCGAATCGTTGTAAGAGCAAATCGTTGTTCGCACTGATCAAATAGTTGTGAGAGCAAATCATTGTAAAAACTGAATCGTTGTGAGAGCAAATCATTGTTCTCACTTTTCAAATCGTTGAAAAAAAATTGAATCGTTGTGAGAGTAAATCGTTGTTCTCACTTTTCAAATCGTTGAAAAAACTGAATCGTTGTGAGAGCAAATCGTTGTTCTCACTTTTCAAATCGTTATGAGAAACCGAATCATTGTGAGAGCAAATCGTTGTTCTCACTTATCAAATCGTTATGAAAATTAAATCGATAAAAGTAAGAAAATCGTTATGAGACCGAAATCGGTATGACACTACAAATCCTTATGAAAATGAAATCAATATGATTCTAATGAAATCGTTGTAGCATATAGAGAGTCGATGTGTACTTAGAGAAATTTCCTGCTCTGTATTTTAAATGCTACAAAGTAAGAAATACTTACATATTTTCTTGATTTCGCCTGATTTACTTCCTGTGCCTAAGCTTCATGAAAACTTGTTAGATGACACTTTATTGAAGTTTTGTTAATCACCAAAATAGATCTATAATTCATAAAATTATATGGGGATGAACTAATCATCAAAGTGAAGAAACCTCAAGAGGACCCTCTTTGTCAGGGGGAGCCTTATGCTCAGAGGGAGCATACACTAAGGGGGAGTTATTCTTGAACGTCTATCATTGTTGAACCCCTCGATGGTAAGATTTTTTTTTTCTTCTTTTCAAAAGGGAGAGAATGCATGGTAAGGTCCTTCCTTTTTGGTTAGTGACAAAAAGGGGGAGAGTATGCTTTGTCTATGAATTTTCTATATTTTCTATGCCTTAAGTTTTGTTTTGTTAGAAAATTCTCATAAATTTTGTCATCACCAAAAAGGGGGAGATTGTTGAACCACTCTTATACTTTATCCTTATATTTTGGTGATAACAAAATTTATGATTAATTAAATAGTATTAAATATATTTAATATCATGTTTTCCTAATAAATATAAATTTATTGTACTATCGCTGTGTGAGTTGCACTAAAAAGATAAATCAATGTCTATTCAATATACATCGATTTCTGTTCACAGTGCCACATCGATTTCACTCTCACAATGATTTCATAAGTGAAACATCGGTTTCGCACTCATACCAATTTGATCGTGTAACGATTTGATCATGTAACGATTCGATAAGTTACACAACGATTTGATCGTGTAACGATTCGATAAGTTACACAACGATTTGATCGTGTAACGATTCGTTAAGTGAAACAACGATTTGATCGCCCAACGACTTCATCTTATAACGATTTGATAAGTGAGCATAATGATTTCGGACTCATCAATTTCGTAAGTGAAAACAACGATTTGCTCTTAAACAACGATTTGCCTTAGTCACAGAACGATTTGATAGTGTAACGATTCGTTAAGTGAAACAACGATTTGATCATCGTTAAGTAAAACAACGATTTGATCGCTGTAACGATTTCATAAGGCAAACAACGATTTGCTTTCAAACAACGATTTGCCTCTACTTAAAAATCGATTTGAGCCCAGCAACGATTTCAAATTAAACATTGATTTCCTTTACACTCTGATGTTTCAAATACTTTGGCGCGTAATGAAAAGTCAAATATATTTTGTTTATGAAATCTTCTATCTTTCTGACAGAAGTTCTTTTTGTCTCATAGGATCTCTTCACTCCTGTCAGTCAAAAAGGGCTTACCTACCACTTTTGGACGACAACAGGAAACACAGAGGTATGAACCTTTTTGACAGAAATACTCTTTTATCTAAACACTTTCTTGTACGCTTGCAGACCTCGTAGACCAAAAAATATCAGAAGAAAGAGAAGATGAGCAACGGCTAGAACTCCAACGGATTTGTTCAAAGCTGCTCATACAAAAAATGAAGCAAGGCTGAAGAAGAAAGCAGAGCTTTCCTGAAGATTTTTGAGAGTGTACATCCAGGAAGAACCTAAATGCCACATACACTCAAAGGAAAGAGAGAAAGAGCCCGAGCCCAAGAAGAAGTGTTCAAGCAACTGAAGCACTCAAGCATTCAAGCTCCTTCTCCTCTCTTCACTCTCTCTGTGTGTAACTTTGTAATTTGGGGGAGAGAGTCTTTTTGCGGAGAGTTTCTTTTAGTTGGTTTTTATCTGTTCCAACTCTCAGATTTGTTCTTTCTTTTATAAGAAAGACTTCTGTCCAGCTGTAGGACTGTATACAGTGTAGAACCTAGCTAGGGATTTGTGTCTAGCAGAACCGCACTGAGGTTTGTACCAGGAGGTTGGCTTCTTAACCTGTAATAGAAGTGGGCTGCCTTCTTGCCCGAGAAAGAGAAGAAGACCAGCTGGGGTACTGGGTGTTGTATTGTCCTTGAGGGAGACTGTACCTTTGGTTAGTAAAATCCCAATAGGTTGCTTGAGGATTGGACGTAGGACTTCCATGTGGGAAGGGCCGAACCAGGATAAATTCCTTATGTCCTCTGTGTGATTGTTTATTTGCTTCCGCACTGCTACTCTCTATCACACTCAACTAACCAAACTTTCAAGTGATAATTTTATGTGTTTAAGTTTGTTTTTCAGATTTCAGAAAAACCTATTCAACCCCCCCTCTAGGTTAGCTTGCTGCTGTACCAACAGGGCCAACATTTTGTCCCTGGCTACCAATTGTAGAGATGCACTTTTTTGGATCATCCTCGCAGGGCTCATTTCTTAGCACATTGGCCCATTATTCGGTAGGTGCAATGTTATTTCCATTAATGTCTCTAGGGTAGTTCGTACCCTTGTCGGCGAGCCCGATTGTCGTTGCTCCATTCCTGACTCAAGAGGTTGGTCACCTGCCATTTTTGAACTGCAAAACTCATTGTTGTTAAGATCATTTGGCGACATAGTTGCATGTTGCCTACACTTTTCCTGGCGCTAGTCTCTTCTGTCGTTATCAATTGTATAGCCTGCAGTGCTTGTGTGCTCACCATTTCCGTCACCTTCCAACTGTCTCTTGTGTGTGTCCAACGCCACGCTAAAATCCACTTAAACTCCTTTAAATCAAGTCCATGGAAAATATTAATTAATTAAAAAGCACAACATTTAAAATTCATAAAATAGACAATTAAAACCTATCTCACACGTAAAATCCATAAAACTCACATAAATAAACTAACCAACTAAAACTCCACTTAAAATCTAAGATAACAAATAATATAAACTAACCACCACTACAAGAAAAATCGGAAATAGAGACCGAAATATTCGGTCTCTATTCGGTCCCTAAACATCTCAGAGACCGAATAGGGACCGAATAGTGACCGAATATGTCGGTCAAAAACTTCTGGTCACAAATCTGTGACCGACTAAATTCGGTCCCTATTCGGTCACTAAATAGGGACCGAATAGGGACCGAATAAGATCGGTCCCTATTTAGGGACCGAATTTATTCAGTCCTAGTTCGGTCCCTACAATAGGGACCGAATAGGGACCGAATAAATTCAGTCCCTACATAGGGACCGACACTATTCAGTCCCCATTCGGTCCCTAAAATAGGGACCGAATAGGGACCGAATAAATTCGGTCCCTATTTAGGGACCGCATTTATTCAGTCCTAGTTCGGTCCCTACAATAGGGACCGAATAGGGACCGAATAAATTCGGTCCCTTCGGTCCCTAAAATAGGGACCGAATAGGGACTGAATAAATTCGGTCCCTATTTAGACCGAATAGGGACCGAATTATTTCGGTCCCTAATCGGTCTCTATTTTTTAAATATTTTTTTTAATATATATATTATTAGGAAAATAACCTGCTTAAATAAAATAAATAATATCCACAACAATAATAATTGTCCACCATAAAAATATCTACAACACAAAAATAATAAAAATATTCACAACAAAACAATAATAAAATGTCGACAACATCAACAATAATACAAATATCCACAACACAACAATAATAAAATGTCCACAACATCAGAATAATAAAATGTCCACAATAAGAATAAAAATATCCACAACATCACAATAATATAATGCCAACAATAATAATAAAAATGTCTACAACAATAATAATAATGAAATGAAAATCATGATGCCTCGTCTTCGTCTTCATCCTCGTGTCCTCCCACTTCACCCGATGAAGGAACCTACAATATATATATATAACAATAATAAGTTAAAATTAAAAACTATTATAAGCAATAACTTATTTTAGAAGTATAAATTAAATAAAACTATAAGCAATGGAGATCAATTAGATGAGTATTTCTAATTTTGGACCCTGAAACCGAAGTTCTTCATTTTTTAACTAAACTAACTTGGTTAAGACGACTTGGCGCGTCGCGGTCAAACCGGGAGTCCGAATTGAACTATGTCAGTTTCCACAAGTCACACTCATCGGCCCGACCGTGCTGGAACAAACCAGAGGCCAATCGGAAGAGTATTTCTAACATTGGACCCTCAAGCCGAAGTTTTTCATTTTTTAACTAAACTAACTTGGTTAAGACGACTTGGAGCGTCGAGGTCAAATCGGGAGTCCGAATTGAACTCTGTCAGTTTCCACAAGTCACACTCATCGGCTCGACCGTGCTGGAACAAACCGGAGGCCAATCGGATGAGTATTTCTAATTTTGGTCCCTCAAATCGAAGTTTTTCATTTTTTAACTAAACTAACTTGGTTAAGACGACTTGGAGCCTCGAGGTCAAACCGGGAGTCCGAATTGAACTCCGTCAGTTTCCACAAGTCACACTCATCGGTCCGACCGTGCTGGAACAAACCGGAGGCCAATCGGATGAGTATTTCTAATTTTGGTCCCTCAAATCGAAGTTTTTCATTTTTTAACTAAACTAACTTGGTTAAGACGACTTGAAGCGTCGAGGTCAAACCGGGAGTCCGAATTGAACTCCGTCAGTTTCCACAAGTCACACTCATCGACCCGACCGTGCTGGAATAAACCGGAGGCCAATTAGATAAGTATTTCTAATTTTGGACCCTAAAACTGAAGTTTTTCATTTTTTAACTAAACTAACTTGGTTAAGACGACTTGGAGCGTCGAGGTCAAACCGGGAGTCCGAATTGAACTCCGTCAGTTTCCACAAGTCACACTCATCGACCCGACCGTGCTGGAACAAACCGGAGGCCAATCGGAAGAGTATTTCTAACATTGGACCCTCAAACCGAAGTTTTTCATTTTTTAACTAAACTAACTTGGTTAAGACGACTTGGAGCGTCGAGGTCAAACCGGGAGTCCGAATTGAACTCCGTCAGTTTCCACAAGTCACACTCATCGGCCCGACCGTGCTGGAACAAACCGGAGGCCAATCGGATGAGTATTTCTAATTTTGGTCCCTCAAACCGAAGTTTTTCATTTTTTAACTAAACTAACTTGGTTAAGACGACTTGGAGCGTCGAGGTCAAACCGGGAGTCCGAATTGAACTCCGTCAGTTTCCACAAGTCACACTCATCGACCCGACCATGCTGGAACAAACCGGAGGCCAATCGGATGAGTATTTCAAATTTTGGTCCCTCAAATCGAAGTTTTTCATTTTTTAACTAAACTAACTTGATTAAGACGACTTGGAGCGTCGAGGTCAAACCGGGAGTCCGATTTGAACTCCGTCAGTTTCCACAAGTCACACTCATCGGCCCGACCGTGCTGGAACAAACCGGAGGCCAATCGGATGAGTATTTCTAATTTTGGTCCCTCAAACCAAAGTTTTTCATTTTTTAACTAAACTAACTTGGTTAAGACGACTTGGAGCGTCGAGGTCAAACCGGGAGTCCGATTTGAACTCCGTCAGTTTCCACAAGTCACACTCATCGTCCCGACCGTGCTGGAACAAACCGGAGGCCAATCGGATGAGTATTTCTAATTTTGGTCCCTCAAACCGAAGTTTTTCATTTTTTAACTAAACTAACTTGGTTAAGACGACTTGGAGCGTCGAGGTCAAACCAGGAGTCCGATTTGAACTCCGTCAGTTTCCACAAGTCACACTCATCGGCCCGACCGTGCTGGAACAAACCGGAGGCCAATCGGATGAGTATTTCTAATTTTGGTCCCTCAAACCGAAGTTTTTCATTTTTTAACTAAACTAACTTGGTTAAGACGACTTGGAGCGTCGAGGACAAACCGGGAGTCCGAATTGAACTCCGTCAGTTTCCACAAGTCACACTCATCGACCCGACCGTGCTGGAACAAACTGGAGGCCAATCGGATGAGTATTTCTAATTTTGGTCCCTCAAACCGAAGTTTTTCATTTTTTAACTAAACTAACTTGGTTAAGACGACTTGGAGCGTCGAGGTCAAACCGGGAGTCCGAATTGAACTCCGTCAGTTTCCACAAGTCACACTCATCGACCCGACCGTGCTGGAACAAACCGGAGGCCAATCGGATGAGTATTTCTAATTTTGGTCCCTCAAATCGAAGTTTTTCATTTCTTAACTAAACTAACTTGGTTAAGACGACTTGGAGCCTCGAGGTCAAACCGGGAGTCCGAATTGAACTCCGTCAGTTTCCACAAGTCACACTCATCGGTCCGACCGTGCTGGAACAAACCGGAGGCCAATCGGATGAGTATTTCTAATTTTGGTCCCTCAAATCGAAGTTTTTCATTTTTAAACTAATGTAACTTGGTTAAGATGACTTGGAGCCTCGAGGTCAAACCGGGAGTCCGAATTGAACTCCGTCAGTTTCCACAAGTCACACTCATCGCCCCGACCGTTTTGAAAAAAATCGGAGGCCAATCGGATGAGTATTTCTACATTTGAACCCCCAAACCTACCTAAGTTCTCCCTTTTTAACTAACCTAACTCGCTTAACAAGAAATTATGCGTCGATCAACCCAAATTAAAGTTAAACTAAGTTAACTAAGTTAACTGTTAAAATTAAACCTCTGAAATAAAATAAATTTACTCACGTGAGGGGCGTGTGCTGATGTCGATGGTGCTGCCTGTGGAGGAGGTGCTGCCTGTGGAGGAGGAATGTTGATCTGGGAGAAGGCCTGGGAGATAACCTGGGAGAGGGACTGGGAGAGCTGGGCCTGTAGTGCATCGGTCACCTGCATCTGCATCTGGGCTAGACGAGTCTCCATCGAATCCGTCAGACGAGACTCTAAGCCCGATATCCTACTGTCAATGAAGCCCATCAGCTGTCCTGGAGAAGTACCTGGAGTACCAACTCCTGCGTGGAATGCACTGGTCTGTGACCCTGAGCTGGATCCTCCAGATAACACCCGGCTCGTGTCGATGCTGTGCCCAAAACCATACACATGGCCTTTCTTTGGGGCCCCAGATGCCGCAACCCATACCTCAGGATCTAACGGCGGCTGCTCGTCCTCCCCGACGTACTTCTCTGTCATTTGTTGGCTGTATGACTCCTGCAAGAAACCAGAAAAAACAATAGTAGTTAATATTCATATTAATGTGAAAAATTAAATAGTGAATATCTTCTAAATACTTACTGCAACCACTCGGGCTCTATCGCTAATGTATGCATCCGTTCCTTTTTTCTTGTGTGTTCTATCGAACACCTCGGAAAATGTCGGCTGCCTTTTTAGCTCCTTCTCCTATTTCACAGAAAAAACATGACATAAATGAGTACCTTTATAAATAAAAGAGACCAGAAATGGACAAATTACTTACCAATCTGGACTGATGGGTCGCAAAAGAGACAGACCCACCAGTATGCATGTTTGCTTCTGGATTCGCAGCCCGATTAACTTTCATTATTGAGGATGTTTGTTGCCATCTCTCTGCAGCCCAGATGTTGCAAAGAGTTTCCCAATATTCTCCCCTCATCCAACTGGGCGCCCGCTCCCTCCAAAGAGTCGGGTCTGCACTCTGAGAATGTTTCTCTGCATTTTTTCTCACGTTATACATCAAATGCTTGAAATTTGATCTTGCGGTCATCGTCCATACAAATCGAGACCGCGCCTCGTCCGTACGACTTGTGAATCGATGCTGGCTCTATATACATAAGAGTTAGTGAACTGCATGTATGAATATGATAAGAATTAAATTACAATACGAAATTACATACCATGAACATCTGATACAAGTGCTCCTGGACCTCCATCGGAAAATCATTGAATCTATGAATTGGCCCAGGAAAATGTGCTTGTAACGTTCTTGTGATGAATTGAGATGCTTGAGTAGGCTCTATTTTATCACTGCAATGATGTAACTGCATAATGTCAATTTCTGAACTAAATTCACTTCATTGCCCATAAGAAATACATACTTGTTGATTACGTACCCATTAATCCAGACCTCCCGCAGAGTGCTCTCATAAAAACTACCTCTGCCCTCCTGCAGACTACCAGCATCCTCTGGCACCGAACCTGGAAAATAATGATGAACAACATGAGTAATGTACAAAAATACTAAATAATGACTACAGAAATACCCTAACAGTTAAATATACAACTCTACTGGTGCATCTGGAGAATGTGTAGAGTGACCTGAGCATGTGACATTTTAATGGCATCAGAATTAATGCATACATTAAAGTATAACTTTACATATACATACCAGCTACTACAGGAGGAGACTCGGAGGATGCACCAACAGCTGTAACTAGAATAGAACGCATAAGTAATGAGGAAGATGAATGCACAATAAAAGTACATTTGTAAATATACATACCTGCAGGCACGGTAGGAGCAGAAGAACTAGAAACTGTAGCAATTCTAATAACATTAATAATATATATAAATAATTACTACAAAATACTTGGAAATTGAAATATACATACCTGCAGGCACGCTAGGAGATGCAGAAGAAGGACCAGCAACTGTAACAATTCTAATAACATTAATAATATGTGTAAATAATGACTAAAAAAATACTTGAAAATTGAAATATACATACCTAGTCCGCTAGGTAGAGGAGGTGTCCGCTCACTCGAAGGAGAAGCAGAAACTGTAACAATTTTAATGGCATTAACACTACACAAGTACACATAAATAATATACAGAGAAAAATACACAGCTGATGACGATATTAGAAAAATATACATACCAGATGCGGGGAACAAAGCCCTCCCACGAATGCCCCTCCTAGAACTGCTACCAGATCTTCCTCCACGCACCATATCTTCATAGAGAACATAAAATCATAATGTTTACTAGTCAATTGCTTATATTGAAAGTGAGCTGCTTTAAATATACTCTACAAGTGTGAAAAAATTCTACCATAGTTTAATTGATATCCATTTCCTCCTCAGATGATGACGATATGTCTAATTCAACCCCATCTTCATCATCATCTTCACATTCATCACTGGTATATTCCTCTTCCTCACCAGAACTTTCATATTCAATATCTGTACGACGAGCACTACTGTCTTTCATCTCACGTGGATCGACTTCTTCGACCTCATTTCCGTGAGACAAGGACATTGGTGCTTCGGATTCGTCTTCTCCAATATGAGTTGTCAACTCTACATCTTCAACAAAGTCTTCTTGAAAGAATTCTGCGTTGATCTCTTCAGCTGTCTGATCAGTCATGTCCAATTCATAATCAGAGAATAGTCTTGACTTAACTCTGCAAACTACCCACCAATCATTTCGTTCTTTGTTTGTACATGAAGGATAGCTTGTATAATACACTTGCTGGGCTTGTGTGGCTAAGATGAATGGCTCATAAGTATTCAATTTTGACTTATGTTTAAGCTCGACAATCCCATGTGTTGTGTCATTTCGAATGGAATTCGGATCAAACCAATGACACTTGAACAAGAATATATGATTGTCTTGTCCTAGATATTGCAATTGTAGGATCTCCTCTACAATACCATAGTAGTCATACTCACTTTCATTGTATGTACTTCCTTTTACACATACGCCACTGTTCATGGTAGATTTATTCTGCCCATAGTCTTTCGTATGAAACCTATACCCATTGACAATAAATCCAGGATAATTCTGTGCAATTTTGGATGGGCCGTAGGCTACCTGACGAACTCTTTCATCAGTAATTAAACCTTCTTGCACCTGCGTGTAGAAAAGGCTAGTTATAAAGTGAAATGAATTTTGTTGAATACTCTTTGACGGTGTACACTTACGCGTTGCCTTAGCCATAAGGCCAATGACTTCTCTCGTTCTTTTTCAACCTCAAAATCAGTGAGTTGTGGATTTTTTGTATTAATTCTGAATCAAATTGTCTGCAATATGAATAGCAGATCACATTGAATAGGTAGAATAAAGGCAAAAAATTTACATATAAATTTAAATTGTGAGATTAGTACTTACTCAACATAACATTCTAGCTCAGAACAATTTAAAAGAATATATATCTCTGCGGCACATAACTCTCTGTCATCCAGCATTCGAGTTGAAGAACGTCCGAAGGCACGTCCAGGATGAGTAAATATTGAGAGTCGATTTGAACCGACAGATTCCCCCCATCATCATTACGTGGAGGTTGTGTCCGACGAGTTTGAATGTCTGCTTCAAAGTACATTGCACAAAAGTTAGAGATTTCCTCCATAATGTATGCCTCAGCAATAGAACCCTCCACTTTTGCTTTATTTCGGACTTTCATTTTAAGGTCATGCATACACCTACATCCACAATGTAAGAGACAATTAGAAAAGCTATCACTTACGTAAGGTGCAATCGTACGAAGGAAATAGTTCATATTTGCATATACCTCTCAAATGGATACATCCATCTATATTGTACTGGCCCCCCGACCTTTGCTTCATATGGTAGATGTACGAGTAAATGCTCCATTGAATCGAAGAAACCAGGTGGAAATATCTTCTCCAACTTGCATACAGTGGTGACCACATTCTGTTCGATAGTTTGCACATCCTGAAGCCTGAGTTCTGATGCAGATAGAATCGTGAAAAATCGACTCAACTCAGATAACGCTCCCCATAGCTGCTTCGGCAAGATGTCACGAAATGCAATAGGTAGCAACCTTTGCATGAATACATGGCAGTCGTGACTCTTCATTCCATATATCTTTCCCTCACTGACGTTGACAGAACGAGCAATATTTGACACATAACCGTCAGGAAATCTCAGTTGTTTCAGCCACTGACACACTTGCTTTACTTGTCCTCCTCCAAGCACATAAACTGCTTTTGGTTTACTTGATTTCCCATTTACTTCAACAATTTCTAACTCTGGACGTTTACAGAGCATGGACAAGTCCAAGCGTGCATTCACATTGTCCTTTGTTTTACCTTTGATATCCATAACTGTGTTGAATACATTATCAAAGACATTTTTCTCGATATGCATCACGTCTAGATTGTGCCGCACAAGAAGAGTCGACCAATAAGGTAGCTCCCAGAAAATGCTTTTCTTCACCCAGTTGTGCTCCTTCCCAAAACCTGAAAGGTGTCGGGTACTGCCCATCTGTTGTGTGATATCTGGCAAATTTTCAACATGTGCTGCCATATCATGACCGGACAACCTCTCGAATATAACTTCATCTCGTTCCTTTCTGTTCTTTAGGAATGCATCTTTTTGTCTTCTAAAAGGGTGATCAGCTGGTAAAAACTGACGATGGCAATCAAACCAGCAGGACTTCCCACCATGTTTAAGTACAAACGATTTGGTATTATCCATACAATACGGACATGCTAGCCTCCCATGTGTGCTCCAACCAGATAGCATTCCATATGCAGGAAAATCACTTATAGTCCACATCAATGCCGCCCTCATGGTGAAATTTTGCTTTCTAGATGCATCATAAGTATTGACCCCCTCAGTCCATAATAATTTCAATTCATCAATCAACGGTCTTAGATAGATGTCTATATTTTTTGTAGGACTTTTCGGACCAGGAATCAATAAGGACAGGAACAAATTCTCTCGCTTCATGCACATGCTCGGAGGAAGGTTGTATGGTGTCACGAACACTGGCCAGCTGGAGTAGGAAGCCACTGAACCTCCAAATGGATTAAATCCGTCAGTGCATAAACCAAGCCTCACATTACGTGACTCCCTTGAGAAGATAGGATAAACATGGTTGAAATGAATCCAAGCTTCGCCATCTGCAGGATGAGTCATAATATCCATGTCCCGACGTACTCTTTCTGCATGCCACCTCATATGTCCAGCTGTCTTTGAAGACATATACATCCGCTGCAGCCTGGGTGTAAGGGGGAAATATCGCAATGACGCATAAGGTATATCCTTTCCCCTAGAATTGACCCCTCTTTTAGGTTTAAATCTATCATGACGGCAAACTGAACAGGATACCATATCTGCATTCTCTTTGTCATACAACATACAATGATTAGGACATGCATCTATTTTCACATATCCAAGTCCTAAATCATTCACCATCTTCTTGGCACGATAAAAATTTGGAGGCAGCTTTTCATCTGGAGGTAACATGCTCTTGATGATGAGGAGGAGACGATCAAAGCAATTCTCAGAAATATGAAATTCAGATTTCAAGTTCAACAACTGTGACACCGCTGACAAACGAGTGTGCTTTTGACAACCATCCCACAATGGCTCATCAGCATCCTTAAGTAACTGATAGAATCTTTCGGCTCCCTTATTCGGCACGTCTTCAGCGTATACAGGATCCACATGTACACTGAATGCCGGACCAGCAGCATCTACAACCATATCCACGTACGTACTTGTGCCTTCCACATTACTAGGCTCGTGCGACCAGAAGTCCTCACCATGACATGTCCAATTCATATAACCTTCAACAAACCCTTTTCTGTATAAATGGCGTTGAACTTCCCATGGGGAATTCCACTTCAAATTTTTACAAATCATACAAGGACATCGGATGCCACCTTGCCTGTCTACTTCTGCATTTGGATTCCCCAATGCAAACTGAACGAAATTCTCAACTCCGACCCTAAACTCCTGGGACACCACATGATCAACTATTCTGCGATACATCCATGAACGGTCTGAAGCCATTGTTGTCCTACGCCCAAACAATATCAATAGACAAATAACTTTAAAATTCTAAATCACACATCCTTCGACGCAACCGAAATGAATAGGAAGGATTTATTATTTAGATTATCACTTTTTACCCATCTGTGAATATTGATCGCACTCAGATGACCATTTACTATGTGATTGTATTATTTGCTGAAAATTTCGGCAGCATCTCCCCACACCTCTCCGATATACCAAAATATTTATTGATTAAGATATTTTTTAAACACTTACTAATAAGTGGTTAAGAAAATATTCTAAATCAATAAAGGTATATCAGAGAGGAGTGAGTAGACACACCCGAAATTTTCAACAAATAATACAAGCACATAGTAAATGACCACCTAACTGCGATCAAACATTCACAGACTGTCCAAAACGGGACAATTCAGGACTTTGAGTTAGATATACACGTTCTCATCTTTGAAAATAAGACTCGTGCACATCAATCCCAAAGTCTTGAACGGGAGGTTCATTGACACGGGCTTAACACGCTCTCGTGAAGTGTGTGCAGTGTTAAAAGAAAATAAAAACTAAAGCATGCATATAAACAAGTGCAATAATAACCCACATAAATATGAAAAGAAAATAAAAACAATATCATACATATAAACAAGTGCAATAATAAACTAAATTCACACACACATGTAAATGAATTGCATTAAAGTAAGAAGTACAATACAGATAAACAAGTGCAATAGGAAACTAAATTCACACATACATGTAAATGAATTAAAGAAAGGAGGCATGTTTGAGTGCCATGTTTTTTTTACCCTAGTATTCCTTCATCTATACGAGTGTTGTAAGGAAGAGCTGCATATATATGATCCAAAAGTCCCTCCTTGCCCTTCAGAGAATTATTCTATCTAAATTGGGGCTGTCTGACTAGTGTTTAAAGTGAATATTATGTATTTGTGAGATATTTAAATTAGATTGATAATATTTATGTAGATGTCGTATTGTTGGGATCGGACTCCTCTACAAGTTTCTAGCGTTCATTTATGTTCAGCCAAAAAAGGATCAACTCCTTTCTCATATCTAGGATCCAAACGATCCGTAACATTCATCCAACTCTTATCGACTCCAGCCATTTCAAAATAATCTAGAATTAAGAAGTAAAAAACAATATCAGATATGAATCAAGTCACATCATATGTGTAATCTAAAGGGTTCATTCCTCTTCAATAATTTTTAGGATCAGACATGTCCCAAAATCTAAAGGGTTCATTCCATCTAGGTTACCAATTGTTTAAGCTAAGACCAGCCATATAGTGTTTAGCCACATCAAATCTAAGTGTATTGAGATAATGACATTACACCAAGATCACTACTATGTATTGGCATATATTTTTATGCAGGAGACCTAGCATCTGGCCTCTGTCAACAAATGCCACCAGACCTTCACTTTCTTGTTCACAAGCTGGGAAGAAGTACATCAAGTGAAA